>CM072979.1:9076480-10326480 GCA_037013635.1 Plagiodera versicolora | reverse complement strand
ACTACTAGCCTGTCGATACAATGGATTGCGAGAAAAAGTAAAGAATGTGGTCTCAGAAAGAATAGTATTTATTGCAATTCAGGTAACCAATTTAATCAATTGGTTGACTAGAAACGAATATTCATTATGGACCTATGGCATTAGTTAATTCTGGTATTTTATTTAGTATTGAAATTAAATGCAAAAAATGCGGACAATTTCGTACACCATTGGATAATATAATTTTTGTTTTACATATTTAAAATACAAATTTCTTGAAATTAATGACGGGAAGAAGTAATGAACTATAGAACCTTTACATGAAAGTTAATGAATAAATTATCTCATTCATTTATAATTACATTCCGACATTATAACGGTATCACGTTTACTGGTCAGTGATGAGGAAACACATATTGAACTATTCAAAAAATAACTTGATTCCACGCAGTCCAAGAGTTTTGTTCGGAAAGTCTTCAACCAGATTATCTTCCACTTCCTGAATCACTAACGAAAACTCACCCCACTATCGACGTTCCCCCCGTACAAGTTGGAGTACTTCCAGGGTGCAAACTGATGCACCCCCGCGTACGACTGTCTACTCTGAAAGTCCATTTTCGCAACAGAATCGCAACTCCTCATCTAGCCCTGACCTCCAACACCGTCATCGCGCGACAACAAGTCTAGGCGAGAACGATCACCTACTAGATGCATCGGCGAAAGCGGTTAGCCTTCGAACCTGTCAAGTTCTCGGTATTGTTTCACTGACGAGAAATGCGAAAGACCGATCGCATTTTGACCGAGCTATAAGCGAAATTCTGTTTGTGTGAGAACACCAACCAATTCGTAGTGTGTGTGTCGCTCACGTTCCGTTTGCGATGGTACGGGTATGAATATGTAATAACGAAACCGAATAAGCCGACTCTACGATCACGTTTGCCACTTCCCCTCGACAGTTGATTGTTAGTGGAGAGCGCGAGACTGCTTGGCACTGTACGATTACCGGCGGCGTTGTCGATCAGACGGTTATTTCGTTAAGCCCGCCACTCACGTTCCAACACCGCAGTACGATTTTGTCGAATGCGATTGCAGTACAATCGGATGCAAACACACACGTGACGATTTTGCAGTACGAGTTTTTCAAATGATAAACATGAAAAAAGACGAAAAAACACAATAAACGTATAGGTGGTGGTGCAAAAACTGGTTATTAAAAAGACATACATACAGTCACGTCCATTTATTAGAAGAATTGCGATTATAACAATCTGGCAAAATAAAGCTGTAGGAATATACATTTTTCATTTACTTACCTCTTCCTCATCAGACATATTAGAGACAGGTGCTCGTGGTAAATCTTGATCACCCAAAAACATAGCAGCTCAAAATACCATAACTTTGGCTTATAAATTTCCTCCGACCCTGCTCCAGATTTGCTGGAGTTTTTTACTAATTTTAATTCCCTTTTGTACAATGTTCGAAAATTATTAATTTTCTTTTATACAAAATCTTCGTTTACGTCTGCTTTCACTTCTTGAAATTTAGCAACCAAAATGTCCATAGCTCTTTTTCTAGCGGTTTTGTCATGATATGATGGCGATTCGATTTTCCAAAGACATACTTGCTCTTTATACAAGTCAAAAATATCTCTTTAAAAAGTCTCGCTATAAGACATTTTCGGAATTCACCAGCAAATGATTTGTTTCGCAGTATCAAAATCGTGCAATCTAATCGCAAGTCGAAATACACGATCAAATAAACGACCCAACCAATAATTTTGTACTGCGGCAGACTGGCAGGTTTGTCTGCGATCAAATCGCACCGACTTGGTCGAACAGCGAAAATACACGATCAAATTATGTTCAATTTTGTCGCAGTCGACAAAATCGTACTGCGGTGTTGGAACGTGAGTGGCGGGCTTTAGAGATGCTACTAAGAATGTATTTTTTTCATTTATTCACCGACAACGTGCCCAAAACTTTGAATATATAAACGACATTTCTCATAATTAATTTCCTACAAATAAAATCATGATCAACTAATACCAAGTCATGACAGATCAATGTATTTTTTGAATGAATATCTGGATGTACCGAATGAATCAAGTCTTGTGATAGATTGATTCTAACAATTTTTTTTCCTTTTGATGAGGAACAGTGTAGAACTCGGAAACTCTTGTTCGGTTGGGATTGATATTCAAATTCACGCATTTGATGTGGATATGTCGAAAGTATTGGTTCAATTGATTCAATTTTCAATAATGTGGTGATTCCATACATATAGTTAAGATAAATACCAATGAAATGAAACTGGCAGTTCTTCCACCAAGAGATCAATCATATATGAAGATCAATAAGACAGAAAAAATAAATACAACGAGACAGGTGGAGAACGAAAATGTTTCTAATATCTAAAAATAACCTATTCTAATCGAACGCTGATGAGCATGTGAATGATTATTCGTGAACTGTCGAATTTTAGATGGAACCATAAAAATACATCAATTAACAATCTCAATTCGTGAAGGATTAAGAAAATAATTGACTGCAGAGAATGCACCTAATTAAAGTATTCTAAACTCTTCCGTACTAACATCATCTGAATTTGATAATGGTGAAATATGACCAACCAGCCTGAGATGAATTAGAGCGTATTTCTTCGATGAATGCCCAGAAAGTTGTCCGTTAACTAATTGACCATATTGTTGACCATGTTGAAGAAATCAGTGTATTCCACATAGTCCATAGGTGATAATTCCAAAGATCTGGGAGTCCATTCAATAGATTTCTTTTTGCCAATCCTCCTGCTTCGTTTTCTCAAATATATTAAAGACGAAGAATACGAATTTGCTATTTGGAACTTATGTGTAAGTTGATTTATTTACTAGGATAGCAAAAAAAAGATTTTCATCTGAAAATATAATTAATGATGTAATCGATAATAGGTCATTAATTTTTATAAAGGATTTTGATACGTAATTTTCATATAATCGAACATTTTCTGCAATTTTTACATTCTGATAACAAATAACATGGTATTATTTTCACAGCTGCATGTCAGCGCAAATCACATTTCTCCTTCATTCCTTCTTTCGGCAAATGAAGTGAAATTCAAGTACAGACATTCGCCAATTCTGACATTCTTTGAACCGTCTGCATTGGCAACGCTGTTAATGCTTGGCACACTAGGATTATTGACATGGAAGCACGTGAGGGAAGGCCACGGGAACTTCATTGGAGATACATAGTTTCACGGCGAAGCAGGTGGACAAAAGTGATGGTCCGTCGTCTGTCTGTATGGGACGAATTCGGAGATTGATTGGTATTCAGGAAGCCGACGGTCGTCTCTCACATCGGAGCCGACGACAGTGTATTACCGCTTTCCTTTAATTCAGATAAGAACAAAGGAGCTTCGTGACGCCACAACATGTTGAGAGGGTTTGAAAATAGTGATATGAATGAATACATTTCATATCTGATCGAGCATTATGTATCTGTTCGTAATTGGAAGTCTGGTAATGCAAATATACCTCAACTAATACCAAAAAACTACGCCACTGATTTTTCACAATTTTCCTATTTTCGTACGTGTAATAATATAGATTGAAACTTTCCAACATAATCACCAATGAGAGCATGTGTCAATTGTCAAGTTCATAGCTGTACATATTTGTGAACCACCGTCACGTGATTCGAGTGACCTATTCTGTAATCTTTTTTGATTCAGTGATTACCAGATGTGGAATTTTGGAAAAAACTTCTGCGTGTGTTACGTTAAAAACAATACTTATTCAATATTTTTTTCAACATGACGAGTAGCAAATGTAAAAATCATTTCATTCATTGAAATGCTGTAGATTCACTTGCACCTTATATGAACATCGACTCGTATCAACGTATATTCTAGGTTACAAAGAAAAGTCAACAAAGCGAGCTGGAACAGAATACTGATTCATGAATAACAATTTTATTATTCAACTCAACGATAGTGATCAGTACAGGTGGGTTTATTCAATTCATGCACATGAGAGAGATTTGTCTTCTCCGAGTCTAGTGGATTATCGAGGAAAATAAACACTTGTTTTTAATGGAAATTAAAACCAATAGAAAATGTTGCTTCACAGTGGATAACATACGAAACATTTCTGAAGAAAGAAAAGACATATTAATATGGAACATTAGTAAATATATAGTTGAATGAGACCAACACAAAGAAAGAAACCGAAACAAGTCTATAAAATTCATTATTTTCAACTAAATAAGTTATTGATATTTTTACTAATTTATAAATGCAAGAAAAAGTTCTAATTAGTGGAGAATCCTACATTCTAGGTTATTATAGTGATAAATCACATTTCATCACAGTCATACCTACATTGTATATAGAATTTCCAGTTTGATAAATATTCTTGAGAAAATAGAAGACAGATGTTTTCGAGTTTCCAATAAATCATGGGGAAACATTCACATTAGAATTCATATTAGGCACCTTTCAAGTTAGTTTTCCATAACAGAAGCATGAGCTAGGTAGAGGATAACAAAAAAAAGTGTGAGAATATTTAGTTTCCTGTGTATCAAATATGACCACCAGTTATCGACTTCTTATAGCTCAACGTTCACATAATTTTCTGCCTTGAAATTGGTTCAGGTTAACTACATTTTGCGTCTGTATAATTTCATTATTGAAATTCTCGTCTCAAAAACGCAAGTTTTTGTGCGACTGTAACCGTAAAATATTGAAAAAAGTTGAAAATTCGTTTAGTGGCAACTCTTCGTAACTGACCTTGTATATCTAAACCTTAAAGTACCAAATAAAATGCATTTTTCCGTACGCTACTGAGGAAATAAATGAATTGCTTATTAGTGACTGTCTGTATCTTTTCTCTAAAATGCGTCACTCGATATTGTGTTATAATATGATGTTGCTTTAATTGCCTTTGGAAAATAAACAACTGCACAAGAAAATAATCTTGCCGACTGAACCCGGAATCATAACAATACTGAACTCTTGGTCTCTCTTTTAGATTAGCAAATAACCAATACATAATTTAGTCGAATTCAAACAAAGGATATCAACTTTAATACAACAATAATTGTGCAATGCACGCTTGTGTTGACGATGAATAGCTTTTTTAAGTTGTATCAGTTGCAACTGTTTTTGATGCATATCAAGGTTGCCTTATTTTCAATGGAATTGTCGATTTTGAATTAATATTTGTATTACCACTCAATAACTAGTGGCTCGTCATGTAATATGTAAAGCTAGTGTTCATATTCCTTGAACTGTAACGACCCATTCAAAGAATATAAAAGGAACTACTTCAGACTAATCTCCAGTAAAATGATAATAATATTTACAATCAAGCTTACTGTCACTTTGACCGTTGATGAACTTACAAGGTGGACAAAAGAGGAATACCGAATATCGTTGAGGGTATTCTAATAGGACTCGTGAAACAAAATATTTTTTTTGTTTCAACAATTTGGCAACATTTCAAGTCTGAAAATATTGTTAGAAGGAGCATTATTTATCCGTGAAACTGCGAGTGGTTAAGATGATTTCAAGTCGCTTTAAAGACTGAATCATCTCATTTTGGATAATGTACTGATAATCTGAATTTCCAGATACTTTAAAATCTAACAAAGAGACGACATACTTTATTTAGTCCTAGAATTCTTTGTAGCTGTACACAAGTTTCACTTCAACTATATACATTGGAATGAAACAAATAGAGCAAATGTATCAAGCTGAACAAATGAAATGTGACCTTTGTTAATTATATTTTATTACACACAAATGTGCGCCTTTAAACCTATTTGGTCATGGCGTGGGTGACAGGCAATGTACTTTCTAACCATATTTATAGAATACTCATTTTGGAATAATAAACTGAATCTGTTCGCATTCGAAATTAAACATTATATTTGGATCAAAAAGCATAGTGACGATACGGTTTTTTTTAACATATTGCTATTTGTTACATACGTCAGTTGGAGAGGATTAGAATTTGTATATACAGTGTGACCACTTGGAGGTATGCACGATACGAAAGATTTTTTAATCGATTCGTGTTCTAATACTTAATATCGGAAATAGCTATCTCTATATTATTCTTTATAAGTTCTTAATTTGTACTCCACAGTATTCAGTTCAAAGATAATATTACGACAAGTGACGCATACAAAGCAAATGAATAGTTCTCATTTGTATGATGGTAATGATAAGCATACCAGTATATCAAAAATGTTGATGAAATATATGTTTTCAATCAACAGTACAATCGATATTTTATTGTTATGATGATGAGGAAACTAATAATATACGAATAGTAAAATGGAAAGAAATATTTATGCGCCAGGAAGTTTCAACAAATTATTTTAGACAGACATTGCAAAATTTATGTTACGCATTATTTCTACTTATATTTCAGAAGCTTATAATAGGATTCAATCAAAATAAATATAAATGCAATATTAGACTGAAACAACATTTTAGATTCAAAAAAGTAAAAATCGTGATAATAAAAACCAGTATAAAACAAAAATTTGCCATCTCACTTATTCTATCAGAAGATCGTCTCGTGAGACTATTAAATTTTTGTCTCGAACATCCCCAATGAAAACAAAACCACGGACCCTTGTTTACAGATAATTCAGCCGTTGACCCTATCTGCCGACAACCTGTTACGCGCTATGGATATGCAAGTGACAGATGGGGAATTCCCAATTATTTTATTGAAAAAATCAAGGCATAGTCGAGTTCACGATATTTTGTTACGGCTGACAGACATTAGACAGGTGTCGGACTATGGCATAACGATGCCTTAATCACCTATCGAAGAGGAAACTGTAAAGTATATCTCTTGGACCACCTACAGAAAATTACACCTCAAACAGCATGAAGACTGCACACGAGAAATAGTGTTCGAACTGTTTCAGATATAAAATGAGCCATGTCTGAAATCACTGAAATTTCACTATTGTGCATGAAACTAGATTATTGTTCGCGTTCTTTACTGTAATAGTGACGTGTAGTAACACTGTTTATCTTTCTGAACTGCATAATATCGATATTGTTTTCGTCACTATATCAATAAACTCAATTCGAGCTTATTTCACTGATGATAGAGTAATTGTCTTGATGCTTCTGGAATATATCACTATTCAAAAAAACATTCCGATGACCAATGATATGAAATATTGAAGCTACTTAAGAAACTATGACATAAATATGTAATTGAATTCTGGAATTCCGAAAATTTGTAGTTTGAATATTTCGAAAAAATACAAATTGAAGCCAAAAGAATATGAAAACACCACCGGATTTTTTTCGGGAATCTTTCTCTTTCACACATTGATTTTCGGTTCTTGACGTCACGGAAGCCCTACAAAAATATTTTTCTTTACAGTAAAATGGAATAATTTTCAAGAGCTGGTGAGAGATATTACTAATTCTCATTTGATAACGTCAGGTTGGTACAAAATTTTAACATACTGTCCTTTTGAGAATATTTTCATTGGTACGTTTCAATTTATATCTTGTACACAAGATTTCAGTTCACTTTAATTTTCAGAACTGCTGCATGCAATCGAATAAACTCTTATAAAATAGTATCTTCAATAGCAATGTCAGTTCTGAATTAATTCAGGAAGCCCTGAAAATGACAGACGTTGACAGCGCTTCACTCGACTGATTGATATCCGAAATCTATTTTTATCACATTGCAATATCGCAGTTTGTGAAGGTTACATTAGTTTATTTACGCTATAAACATTTCCCATTGTATGTTTACTTAATCGATTTTACCAACATGGAAATGTAGAAAATCTTTTGTTTCGGTTCTCAGGACACTTATCTGGTAGTAATTTCTTGTAATTTTTTTTTCCAATTTGCTGTTACCTTGATGGGTTGATTAATGTATTTTACCAATATGGTTTCTTGTGCATAGATCGTGATCCAACTACGACATTTTTTCATTACATTTTAAGTTTCATTGAGGATCTAAATATACTAAAAATCGAGGAATTCGATTATAATTCCAAAGTAATGATTTGTAATGAATTTTTAAAAAAATAAATGTATATTCCGAAAATTTCTTACATTTGATATTGAGCAGTTTTTCGAATTGCAGCATACGTTACAGGGTTGCCACAAATATTCCTAAACTATTTAACGTTTCTAACTTTCAGACATTCCAATCACGGAATTACGCAAATCATTATCGTTTGTAAAGCTCCTTATTCATTTGTTTACAGAAAAGAACAATAGTGTTAGCATTGAACGCAAAACGACAAATACCTTAGACACCGTCTACTGACGATAGGAAAATTGTTATCAAAGAATGCCGATGCCTAACAGTCTACTGTGTTTTAATAGCATTGACGTATCTTTGCGAAAACGAGAAAATAAGGTAAGAAAGAGATGAGCGGCTCGAATTTCAATATGCGTTATCGACTCCAAGCGATTTTCTGTAAACAAAACTGAAATAAATATTATATATTCAATAGATGTCGGTATTATCACTATGAAATTGTGATTTTAATACGGTGTTTGTACGGAGTCTCAAGTAATATTATCTACGACTATGTGTGAGTGTACGACGTGATCATATCATGGGAAAAACATGTTGCAATTTCAAGGATAAATTCCTTGAATCATTCTTCATGGAATTGAAATGAATTTATATAATTCTCTGATTTCATTACGAACATTACTGAGCCATGCGTTTTATTTATCTCATTGTCCAGATTTAATGGGGGAAAAAGTATTTCTCAATTTCGCATACCAAACTCGAAGAAAGAAAAACTAAAATACATTACGAAAAAAATCACTTGATAACATTATCTTCCAGTAAATTTTTCATATAAATGAAATATATCTAGAATTCGGCGTGAAATCACCTATTGTCTGATGTATTAACTACTTCACAAAATATTATATATCTTACACCAAATGTACTTGAAATAAAAAAGGAAGTTGTATGTTGTCATGACTGAAAGACGCATCATGTGGGCCAAACATTTCAAATTATATTTTGTTAGTCTTCTACTATCGGTATAAGAGCATGTTATCTGGACCACCTTGTACGTTCATTTAAAACTGTTGCTCAAATCTCAAACTAATATCTTCACCTACTGGTCATTCGGTAAACCTACGCAAGTCCTTCTCAACTGAAACTCTGAACAATAAATACAACAGAGCAATATTCATTGCGCGGACTACGTACGTTCCAATAGGCAATGCATTACCTTTTTTTTTTTTCATGTACCTAGTTGATATTCTCGTAGGGATATCTCCGAATCTCATGTGTTCATTCCCATATTAGAAACGAACAAATTCGGTATACCTCATTGCATGTGTCGAAAATATAACAGTTTTAGAGGTTTTATCGGTACCTTTACGCGAATGACTTAATTAGCGATTCGCACTAACGAACCCCAATTAGAGAAATTCGAAAACGCAACTAATTATTTTGAGGGTGTTCGCCTACCCCTGACCCAAAACAAAACAAACCATGGAAGATAGAAATATAAGAGGTAGGGTAGAATCTTTAGTAGCCAGCCAGAGAAAATAAAATAAAAAAAAATTGGGTTCATTTCTCAACGTTTTCGATGCTATATTTTATTTAAAAAAATGTGTATTCTGAACATTTCACATAAAATTGGCCGACATACTATGACGAATACATCTGTGATAGGTATTTCATCTTGACCATTGCCATACCTGTTTTCTACACAATTACGCATGGAGTCAAAGTATCTCAGTAGAATTTCTAATGCACAATTATATTCATAAAGTGGAGTAGAAAAACTTGGATCGCGGCTTCCAGGGCTAATTATTATCTCAATGCAGCAATTATTATTGATTTGTTTTAAAATATTAACGGACAACTATCGGTGCGCTTATTAACTCGACAGAATGCAATAAATAATTCATTGTGCTAAACATTCAAAGTGCTTC
Source organism: Plagiodera versicolora (assembly GCA_037013635.1). Lineage (NCBI taxonomy): Eukaryota > Metazoa > Arthropoda > Insecta > Coleoptera > Chrysomelidae > Plagiodera > Plagiodera versicolora. The sequence continues at coordinate 10,316,541 of CM072979.1, read as the reverse complement.
TGCGACTCGAGAAATCATTGGTGCAACATTAAACGGAGAAAATATAAAGATCATCCAATTCAAATAGATACATTTATTCACATTGTGCTAAATACTAGAGAAGAAATAGGATCTATAACATGTTTATCTGTGAAATATACAATAAAAATAAATATTGCGAGAATCGGAAATATAATCACAAAACTTCAATAGAACTCAGACAACATCATGTGCATTCTGGAGTAGAAAATATTTTTGTTGGGATTCGAATCTGAATGGATTTGATGTTTCTTAGATTATACAGATATAAATTCACGCCTTGTACATTGTAGATAATAATTGCAATATCAAACATCAAGTGATACCGAATTAACATTGTATACAGCAATATTGAAACATGAAGGTGTGGAAAGGGTTGAGAAATATGTTTCAAAATTATGCATCTAAAATTTGATTTTGTCATTTATATAGCTGGCTATAAATCGGAACGTGATATTTGACGTAAAATTATTGCATCTTATAAATAATAACGTTAACGAGAGTTCTTGTGAAGAGTTCTCAGATGGAATTTCATTTCAATTCCCGATCACCATAATGAATCATTTATTTTTGAATGAACGAGATAATTTGCAACTTTATCAAAATGTTTACATCTAAATCCAAATGTCAGAGAAAAAATACGTAAATTTCCAGCTAACATTTGTCAATATTCTTGGGTACGCTGCTGTTCTTTGTAGGTATGTCCGTTCGACGTACCTATTTGCGAATTTTCATTGAAGTGTAACCAATCTAGTTCGACCGCTTTTTCATGATATAACGCAAAACCGAGCGGAACACTATAAATCCACCTATTTTTCAGAAGCTACTTTCCATCTCGTTGGAGCACAGTTCACTGGAATCCTTCCAACAATACTTCCCGAAGCGACTTCTTATCGGAACGAAGCATGATATTTATGTTTTCAAACTGAAGTACGTACTTTAACTTCACGATTTATATCCTGATGCTTTTTGCTTAAAACGTGTATACACAGGACGTACCAACTTGAACTCGTGAAAACTTACTATTTTATGTAAAAGAACTCATCGTTTGTGAACATCACAAGATTTTAAAATAAAGTAATTGTCGGTATTGAAGGACAGAAACGACTGAAAAGACAGTTCCGATTTCTCACCGAAATGATTGGTCCACTTTGTAATGTTAATATCATTCATGCAATTTAAACTATCATAAAGCTATTTAAAACGTTTTCAAATCTAAGACTTCCGGAACTATGTACAGGAAGCTCTATATTATTTGAAACAAATATTACGTTTTAAGAATCTCCAAATCCAATAGAATATAAAATCGATAAGTATGGAATAGGAAGATCTACAGAAAGGGCAAGTACGATGTGCAACACCACTGGATAATTATCTCTAAATCCGAGGCTCTCTCAGCGATTTGCCCTAACAGACAATTCAATTATCTCGAGACAGGATCAATTTGAGCGGATATACTTCGCCCGGAACACAGGGTTACAATTTCGAAGATAATTCGCATGTAAAAGTATTTCAATCAACATTGAGATATTGTTACAGGTCGTGTGACTTGTATAGAGTTTGGAGAATTCTCGATTCAGGTATCATTCATTTCATTGGTATAATGAAAACATATTTTAGAGAAATATCATTTACCCTTACCATTCGGTCAATATTGTCAGAAAGCATAAAAGAGTTAAATGAATAATTACATAAACAAAAAAAACTTAATGAACTCCATAAAACTAGCATGGAAAAAATCCAGAATTAATTATTCAGGTGTTTTCTTAGACCAACTATACCAGTCTATGCATAAGTCAAACAATTAACTAGGAGGAATTATTTCCGGTAAACTGTAATCTTGGTCTTCATATTTTCATAAAAATGAGGTGTTATATAGTGACATAGGACGAGCTTATTGAACTATTCCTACCAAAGATTCTAAGTAATATCGATTTCCGACAAATAATACGGGACCGTTACAATGAGAATTCCTATTTATGATGCGCGCATTCCTAGGATATTAACCATTTAATTACATCTAACCAATTATGCGTACTATTCTCAACAGAATGGAAATATTACCTATACAGTGCTTCTCAAAAGTACCCTCCCCCTTCTTATCTTTGGAACGATTATACATAAACAAGTGAAATTTGGAAACTGAATATTAAAGGTTGTAAGCTGCCCTACTAGGGATGATAGATGACGAAATCGTCAAAGATGACGTCACGAGGCCATTGTGACCAATAATTTTAAATGGAACCCTACGGCAAGCGACACCTCTTTTAAAAGGTATCGAAAAAACCTATTGATACCAATGATACTAATTTTGTTTGTGTTTATGGCAGTTTTAATGGCTCATTAGTAAACATTAAAATTTTAATTCCATACAGTATGATATTAATAACAGATTTGAGAATCAGTATCTACTCAAAGAAATTGCTCGAAGTGACCTCCATTTACTTCCTGACAGTTAAATATCCTATTTTCAAACTCTTCTCGTACTTTTGCAAATGTGTCTGAGGAAACAACCTCACATTCAGCAACAATACGTTGTTTTAAAACGTCAATATTGTCAGGTTCAGTAACGTAACCTTCGATTTAAGGTAACCCCATAGTAAAAAAACAAAGGTGTGAGATCCGGTGATCGAGGTGGCCATTCCGTTGAATCTCGTCGTCCAATCCATCTACCTCGATACTCCTCATCCAAATACCGTCTTACTGCACCGTAAAAGTGTGGAGAAGCACCATCCTGTTGGAATGTTATTTCCAAATTGCCGAATTCATCTGGATTATCTTCCAAATTTTCGAAAGCGAGTTGCCAAAACTGCCATAAACACAAACAAAATTAGTATCATTGAATACCTTTTAAAAGAGGTGTCGCTTGCCGTAGGGTTCCATTTAAAATTATTGGTCACAATGGCCTTGTGACGTCATCTTTGACGATTTCGTCATCTATCATCCCTAGTAGGGCAGTTTACAATCTTCAATATTCAGTTTCCAAATGTCACTTGTTTATGTATAATCGTTCCAAAAATAATAGGGGGGAGGGGACTATTGAGAAGCACTGTATGTTTTCACAGGATCGTGACTGGTTCTGTATGATTGTGATAGGATAAGAAATGTTCAGTATGAATATAAATAAAAAAAGGCAAAACTGTCAGAGCATTATTTTAAATGAAAAAATAATTTCGACAAGTCGAATCGTCAAAGATTATTCTAAAATTATCTAACTCAACTTATTCGTGTGTTTTCGGATTGATGAAAAATTATTTATAAATAGTCTTGTGATGAGGCAGTGTTCTGAGGAATACGTCATTTCATTGTTATTCCTGTTTCTTATAAACCAACAGGGCACAAAGGAGAGGCAAGGGATAGAACTATTGGGAAATGATTAGATCATCAAGTACATAACTTAGTTTCAGTTTGTTAGATTGAAATTATACGTAGCAATTTGTGTTATCTCGTTAGGATGGAAGTTCCCAACACTATTCTATTATAAATCAATTACAAAGCCTGTGAATGGGATGAAGGAAATATAGATTATTCTCGTAACAAAAAAGTATAGAAAAGGTTACTCTACTAATCGGAGATTTATCACTGAGTGTAAACAATGACGTTCAATCATACAGGATTTACCCGACGAGTGAACTGTAAGATATGTTTTTCAAATTTTGCATTATGTTGGAAATTTTAAGAGTATATCAGTATATCCGGAAATGCCAAATGATCAAATCTCTCCACCTTACAACTGTGGCCATATTTTCAGAAAATTATTTTGATTCGTTGAAATTCTTTCAGGGAGGGCATTATTGCTGATATTATTGAATGAATCCAAGAATTTGATTTTTTAAAACGGAAAAAACTATCGAATTTATTATTCATTATTCATCGTCAAATGCCAGACAGAGGAAGATCAGACTGTTACACTTCTAGCGAAGACCGAGAATTCAAGATTAAAAGCCCGTTTGGCAGATAATCTAAATTTCTACGAAAACTTTCCGAAGTTCGAAGGTATTCAAAACCGACATCAGGAAGTGAAATTAGTCTATGCTGATAGCATTGAGTGGAGGTGCCCAGAAAATGGTTGCTTCTCTATTAGAACATTTTTAACGGAAATGGAATAACAGGAGCCCCTTACTTTCATTGTAAGTGAAGTATCTTTAACAATATGATGATGATGGTTCAATGATTTTTTATAAAATATACACACATACAAAGTGTGATTGCTGCTTAAAATGTAGGAATTGTACTGTGTGTGAATATCTGGAAGATCTACACAGAAAGTAAGTTAAGAACATCGGTCCTAGGACTTCTACAGAAAAACACAACGGAAGAAATCAGTCGTGGATATCAACCAATATCAAATAAGGAGCTGTATTTACAATATGTACAAGAACAGTGAGTATTAGTGCATATCACATATTATGTTGATGAACATTCCTCAATGCGTTGAAAAATGTAGGTTTGAGGCAATTTGTTTTCCTTGATGAGACCTGGATATTTCAGAATGAAACTCTAGGATATTTTTTGGCGAGATTCTAATGTCAAATTTGTGAAAAAATGGAGTATATGAGATTCAAGTTATTTAGAATTTGTATATCAATTCGATAATGTATTAGATTCATTGTTTCACATGCTGGTTGTTCAGATGGATAAAATTAGTATTTATTCCTATAACTGCTAACAAGGTTTACCATAAAGAAATAAACCAGGATAACGTTCTCCACTGATTTGAAATACAACATTTGCCAAAATTAATTTAGTACAATTGTAGGCCATACACTTTGAATTTATCCTTTGAGATACATGATATTCTTTGATTTTCAGAAACAAACCAGCCCCAATAAATAAGGCAGATATATTAGCAGAAATATGTGGACATCAAGATCTTCGACTCCCACCTCACATTTGTGTTTTTAATCCAATTAAGTGTGGGGTATCACGTGGGTAGATAGTGAATTGAGAGACATTTGAATTCAAATCTATATTGTAATTTTTGTTGAAATGTAATGATGTGTAGTGTTTACATAACGAGCATATGCACAACTATTTTTCCTACAAATAAACGAATCTATAATTTCTGGATTTTTTCTAAAACATATCTGGACAGTAATTGGTTTTGAAGTATAGAACCATCAGATGAGAATAAAAGAACAGATATGATAATGAAAAATTCACATTTTCAAATGTCATTATGTAGTTATTATGTACTTCATTTGAAAATTCGATACGATTACTTAAATGAGAATAGTCCTTCATTTCATTTGAACCATTCAGCGGTTATTCACAATCAATACTAATCCAAATATAATGAATATATTTCATCAATCGAAAAATTTTCAAAACGAAACAAATGGTCAACCTAACCCAAGTTTTTCATTCGGAGCATCGCTGAAAAGTGAAAAAAATGTGGCATCACGGCTCAATCTGGCGACCTGTCAACCTCCATTAAGCTAGCAGAACCACTTTCGAATTTTCAAAATTTTCTTTGGCCATAATTCAAGGCTAATTTATTACCCTATTGCAAAATTTATTGCTCTTTGATTTATAAGAAAAATCCAACAGATACGAGAAAGTTTTTGGAAATTTTGAATACGCCATAATTTAAGGCTATTTTAAGGCTCTCATTTGAACCTATCGCCGAATTTTTTGCTCTTCTTTTTTGTTTTTTGAAATACTGGGTTTTGGTAGCTTAACCGTCAAGCTGGCAGAACCCAACAAATACCAGGAAGTTTTTGGAAACTTTGAATACGCTATAATTTAACGCTCTTTTTAGGCTCTCATTTGAACCTATCGCCGAATTTTTTGCTCTAGCTAGCAAAACCCAGGATTTTTCTTATAAAACAAAGAGCAATAAATTTGGTAATAGGGTAATAAATTAGCCTTAAATTATGGCTAAAGAAAATTTTTAAAATTCGAAAGTGGTTCTGCTAGCTTAATGGAGGTGACCTGTCACAACTACCAACCCAAAATAAATGGACTATAGTCATTGTTTTGTATCTAGACAGAGCATTATAAAAGCAGTATAAGTAATAAATATTTGAGTGAAATGTAGAGCGATCTAAATTTTCGAACCCCCATAGACGAAACGTCAATTAGATAAAACAATAAAATATATTTTCCCATTTATTATCATGGAAAATCTACTGTGAAAAAATGACTGTACACTCACCACTCCCCACTGTCCATCCAGTGTGGTGACGGCTCCCGTTCCCGTCGGCTCATCCTTGGTCCGGACGGCGGCGGCGATCACCTTGGCGGCCTTGGCGGGCGAGAGGCGGCTGCCTTGGCGGGCTGCGGTGGCGTTGAAGGGAAAGTACGGGCTGTCGGCGGCGGCGAACGGCTCGGCTGCCGGCGCCTGAGTCGGACTGGCCCCCGGACCCGCGTACACTGGACCCGCTGGGCTTAACGCGTAGGCCTGCGGAAAAAACGCACCAATCATATGCATAACTTTAGTCTCACGATAATTTCACAGTTACAGCATAAGCTGGTGATTTTTCCAATGGGCCCCCCTGTTTATTTCGTCATACTGTTTTTGGAGCGTAACTCTTCGAATATATTTTTTCTTTGTGGTTTTTCAAGATTTTTTTCTCGAAATAATCGATGCTCAGAACATACATGTTAATTCCGAAACTATACTTTAACAAACAGCATTGTATTGTCGTATCGGACACACATAAAAAGTATGTATATTTTCAACAAAAAAGTTCATTAGAAATTTTCTCTCTAAATCGATGACATTTCCTTTTTTTCAATATTTACAGTGAAATAATAATATTGAACGTTTATTCTCGTTTCTCTCTAAATGAAATGGTTGAAAAATGTGTACTGAAAATTTTTTACCGAAAAAGGATACTAAAGAAGCTAGCAAAGCCACAAACGAATTACGACTGGGGATTAGTCTCATAATTTTAGGCTCATTTTAGGCTAATTTATTACCCTAATCCCGAATTTTTTGCTATTCTCCTTCATAGAAAAATTTGTGGCTTTGCTAGCTTCGGCCGAACTCAGCAAAGCCATTTTTGAAAAACAAATATTTTTGCTAACTTGATAGTGTCAAATTGAAGATCTAATTTTAGGCTAATTTATTACCCTATTCCCAATTTTTTCGCTCTTCTCCTTCACAGAAAAATCTGTGGCTTTGCTGGCTTCGGCCGAACTCAGCAAAGCCATTTTTCGAAATCGAACTTTTTTCCACGATTCGATACCGTCATATTTTATGACCAATTTTAGGCTTATTAATTACCCAAGTTTCATATTTTTTGCTCCACGCGTTTTGGAGAAAATCCCCAAAGAGTCGTATTTTGAAATGATTACGTCACTCATACACGAAAATCGGAAAATACCGATTTTCTCCAAAACGCGTGGAGCAAAAAATATGAAACTTGGGTAATTAATTAGCCTAAAATTGGTCATGAAATATGACGGTATCGAATCGTGGAAATAGATTCGATTTTGAAAAATGGCTCTGCTGAGTTCGGCCGAAGCCAGCAAAGCCACAGGATTTAAAAAAAAAAACTTGAAGAAATGAATTTTCAACATGTTTTCTGCGAATTCCATGTCAGTCGTAATTCGTGTGTGGTTCTGCTAGCTTCTTTAGTATCGAAAAAGGCATGTGTGAAATTCTGAATAATTCATTATATTTTTGATAACATCAGATTATTTTGGTTTCGGAGCTGTGACAAATTTGTTTTTTTTTATTGAGCATTTTACAGGTTATTGTAGCACATTTTTATATTTTTTATTTTACCCATTTTCAATTCTCAATTGAAGTTAGTCTTGATATGTTTAAAATCTTTTGAGTGCCACGTACAAGCTGACTTCTCATGTCCGCAAAATTCAATTGTATACCTATACATGGTTTTCTGTGTTTTTCAGTGAATAAACATATTATTATTATTATTATTATTGTTATACGACACAGAATATTTCTATACACATATGGCTTTCCGTTTTCTCGGTATTGAATATACAGTATCGGAAATAATATATCTTAAGTATGGAGAACACTACATAAAATTGACAAATAACGCAATAATAATTCAAATAATCAATCAATAATCAAAACTTTCCTTCGCTCAAGCAGTTACAGAGAGCTAACTTATCGATATCCCATCATCCAGCTATTCGATACTTTCTTGAAAGCCATTCTTCATGCTCTCATTGAATCGTTATATAAGATAACATATCCGATACTGTATGTTGCATTGCTATAATATGTCAATAAGGACTTTGCGTCAACTAGATGCGAGGCTAGAAGTCTAGATAAAACTATTCACACAAACAATTCGAATGCAAATATTGTGCTTCCTGGACAGATAGCAGAGATAGACCAGATAATTATTATGCATGAAATTTTATCAAATCTCAACATTATCCACCCAGTTGACATTGAATTCGAACTTGTGAAATAATAATTATGCGGGTGTTATCATTATCTGAATAAATTGATTTATGTATGCAAATACATACTTGTTAATTAATTATATACTAATTATGCATGGTAATTGTTCATATCACCTGAATTATTTGTCCTCACGGGACAGTAAAGGTAAAAATACCTGCATGGTTGAGTACATAATCAAAAACGAAATGCCCATTCTGCAAATTTCCAATCATCAGAGATTTGCCATAGGATGGCAGCATAACATAAAAAGGTACTTTAAACTGAGATTTTGCTTCGGGCATCAAAATGTTACGATAATTCAGATAAATTGCATGGTTTCAATTGAGATAATATACCTCTTATTTTTCCTATACTTCTGATTATTCAAACCAATAATAATAAGTTTCTCAATGTACTACAATGCAAAAACGAGGTAAAGTTCATTGGAATTGTGAGAAGCAAGTATATCGGGTGTTTCACAGTGGATGGAACATTAGACGTATCTGGAGAACAGAAAGACAGATCATTTCGAAAATTTGTGAGCATGGATAATCAAACTTGCTCTATCCGTCTAAAATATTTTCATCAATACAGTGTTGCCGCTTGTATCAGAAAGTAGTAGCTACTTTGTTATTTCAAATGGAACACCCCGTATATTATATCATTTTTGGAATCCTCATGAGATTCCTCAAAACTTTCCCACATAATTCCCTATACCTATCTTTGACGATTTCCAAGATAAAAATTATTTTGTCCAATTTTTGTGCAAAACCTGACCATTGAAAAATATAAAATTTTTCCCAATGCAAATTCTTATAGCTGCATAATACCATCAAGTATTCTGTCGATCAACTGGATCTCAGCATACAGGGAGGCTCAGAAGTGAGTGTCATCCGGGCACTCATGAAAATGATTGCAACTCCGTTTTTTTAAATGGAACACCCTGTATATTATCACTTATTCGAAAAACTATAAAATTTTCCATTCTAATTGAGTATATTTTCCCTATACCTATCTCGTACAGTTTTTTAGTTATGCTCACTTATGTTATGAATTCGTTTTCAATGAAAAAAATATTGGATGGTGCTTTAGATAGTAGGCTATGAACTTCATTCTGACAGAGAACTAACATGTTATTCCTTCATTGTTATCCTGTATTGAATATGCATGGGTGTAAAAATACTATGGCAGAAAATAATTACTTGAATGCGGTTTAGATGGATTTATTCATTATTTATGGTCAATGTAACAAGAATATCAGTAGCACAAGCAGCGAGTTTGATGAAAAGTATGCTGATTAACCTCGAACGAATTCGAGAAAATTCATTAGATTGAAGAGAAATTTTGAAATGCTTATATCATCATGAAAAGCTAAAAGTATCAAAGTCTAACATGTGTATTAATAAATCTAGAAAGATTTCAAAAACATTTCAAAATTTCTCTTCAATCTAATGAATTTCTCCGGATTCATCCGGGGTAAATCACTTTATGCTTTTCATTAAACTCTGCATCTACTACTGATATTCTTGTTACATTGACCATAAATGATGAATAAATCCATCTAAACCGCATTCAAGTAATTATTTTCGAAATGATCTGTCTTTCTGTTCTCCAGATACGTCTAATGTTCCATCCATATTTATTTTTTTATTGGTGCCCCCTTTTCTCCCTTTCAAGCACGCCTGAGCGTGTTTTAATCGAACTTTAAAAAACGCACGTTTTTTAAAGTTGCCATGGCAATATCAACGAAGGAACGAGAAACGTGAAGTCTAAATGACAAATTTTTGATTTTTGATCTGACTGGAGTACCTTGTAAACGTCAAATAAAATATACCTGACAAATGCGTAACTTTATTCAAACTTAAAATGTGGCACCAATAAAAAAATAGCGTAAAGTATTCGTGGATCTGGTCTTCAAAACACTTGCTTTATAAACTCGCGCGTGTTTTAAAGACCTTCTTATCCACTTATACTTCAATATACTATTTTATATCACCTAAAATTGTATTTTATTTTATCCATCATGTGGTCATGCATGTAGAATGCATTATATGAAGGCAAAAATCTCAATCTAATGGAGTTAAAATGAAAAAATGTGTTCACTTATTTTCACAATAAAAATGATTATTGATGAAACACAGCAATAATTCAGATGGTTGGATTATGAAACGTTATAATTTGAGTTGAGAGAAAGAGTAGTTGTCAAAAATATTCAAATCATACAAACAAGCACCATCAACATAATTATCTCTTAATATTATATACAAGTTATAATATATCAGCTGGAATTGGAGTGTTTGTGTAATACAAAGATTATTAGCATAAGATCAAAGTTTATCGCCGAGATTTTCATGGAATTGATTTATTTGATCTATAGCGACAATAATTAGCTTTTAATTGAAGCTCATCTGCAATTCATGACTTTCAGAGGCTATTTATTAATTACAGTGTATCCAGAACAAATACATCGTTTATCTAATGCATGCAATATATGTACCGGCAAAAACTTACCATTCCACCATTATCTAAACCTCCGTAGGGAGGTTGAAACCCTACTTTTTCTGAAACAAAAAAAAACAATGAACTTTAACAAACATCAGTTTTTTACATGGAATTAAATGTGTAAATTATTATAGATGTGCACAATATATTATTAACTGGTCAGGTTCAATTAATACACGGGGAGGAAGGGGGAATCTCTATTGAAATTTGCAACTCTTCTATACTGGAGATATTTGGACAGTATGAATATTTTGCTTATTTGAAAATTTTGTTGTGGAAAGTAAAGATAAGTTGCATTTAAATTGGCTGTCGCGTATTTGAAATTAGAAGTTAGTCAATCAACTTACAGCTCTTACAGTTCTTCTTGTAAATAGCCAGTTATCTATTTGTACATTGAAAAACGAAACCAACACATACAATTTTGACAATCGATTGAACCATATTTATATTGCAAAAGTCCAATATATATCCTATTCTGAATTTCCACATTGATTATTCATTTCACTCAACATAATACAAGAGCAAAATCAAAAATGGTTAATGATTGGACTCGTGGAATAGTCATCTAGGCGCCCTTTGTCAATCCCTAAACCATACGACCATCAGAACAGACAACTGCTGAATACTATACAAATGCATGAGAATTCCTCGACCCGTATGAAATCGGAACCTATTCCGCTCAGAAAGTTGGTGAGGGTCATCTTCAGAAACACGCCTGGATGAACGAGTCTCCGGCAATACTATTGGATTCGAAACTGTTCTGACGTGCCTGTTAATGACTATTATCTGGATGTGTCCCCGCCACTAAACGGTCGGTTGGTTAACCTGCAGAAAAGGGAAGTCACACCGCCTTTGACGAAAACCGAATATAAATACCTTGCTTTCTGTTTTTATTCTAAAAAGCTTCGAATTTTCTCGTAGAACATTTTTATTGGTTATGATCACATTCGCTGAAGAATTAATTCTGTTTCGAAAATTCAAACACGACTAATTTAGAAATATATACTCTTTCTCTCTCTCGAAGTATTCAATTAACAAACAATGGTTCACAATAACCAAAATTGTATTATGAATTGAAAACTTTCATGATTTTCTGAAGTTGGTGCTAAATGTGTTATATTTGTATATTTTCCTAGTGACTTTTGATAAATAAACATCTACATATATCCACGTTTTATGTTATTTAGTTAAATAAACAAGCTCAAAACAACATAATCATACTAATTTTCTTCGAAACTACTTCAATAGATTATGACCGAAATATATATCGAAGTTGGAATGGCCCGAATAAAAAACTTCCCAAACTTCTCTCCGAGATCTCAACTTTTACGACTTCGTCGATAAATGGAATGGATAAACTTAATCGATCAAATCACCATAATCGACCAATATTACGAATAAAAAAATAGATACAAAATAATACATTCACAAGATCTGTCACTGCTGCGGAATCATCATATGATGAACGCTATTTCACAGAAGATGCCACTATTTATTCTGAAATAATCTTTTGTTTGTTCTGTGAAAATCACACAACTGAATCATATCAAGACCAAGAGACACACGCGCAATTAATACATCTCCCTTCTAGATCACGGTATGAATGCAGTATTTATCTTCACGTATCATATTAACGATGTTACCCTTGGCCTCACCTGAGGTAGATATAATGTCATAAAACAACGCTTCTATTGTCTTTCTTGCTAAATGTATCGATATGGATGAATGGAATTTCAAACCATGGCAATTTCCACATTTTGGAATTGTCAATTCTTCTTCCTAAATCAATAATTCATTATTCAAAATATTTTTTATCAATATTTGTATTGTTTTAGGTTGATAAATTGATTAATCATTATTTATTCATCCAGATGTGTTTGTGAAGGGAGAGACTCAAAGCAGGACATGTGGAGTGAAAAGAGCTCAAATTTAGGAACTTTGAATGCTTGTGCTTGATGTTTCCAAATTAACGCTTCGAAGTTGACTTGATGGTGTTTCGAAAATACTTGCATAAATATAATATGGTGAAATGTTTGAAAACGTTCATAATCAAAAAAAAAAACTTATGATGAAACTTGCAAAGCTTTATAGTACCTTTAGTTTCCTATTTACGAAATAGGTTACTTTGATTCTTATTCGTATCTGAAATCCGATTACCAAGATTTATTAATGTTTGTTACTGTACTACTTTCTAGGTATGTAACATCATTGTACTACTGACTTTTGTCAAGAAGCTATCGAAAGTTTTTATAAGTATAATGAGGTAACCATAGTTGCCAATTAACCTAAACTAGCCTAACCTAACTCTTCGTAGATCGATAAGAACTACTTCTCAGTTCAGATTCTTCAAAACCACTAAAAGAAAATGAATGAATATCCCATTCAGAGATAATGATAGCCTAAGAATAACACAGGGGGAATTGAACAATAGAAGAATTAGAAGAAATTCAATCACTAAAGATACTAAACTTAAAGTTAAATATCCGCAAGAAGGTAAGCCTCATATTCTATCGCCTTCAGTTTAGCACAGTGACAAGGCAGATGACAGGATGAATATTTTTTCGATTTCAACATATGATTTACTCATGTCGATGCGACGAAAAGAGAAAGAAATCTAATGAAGTCTAGTCACATCTGTCCCTTGAGGATAGAGACTGTTCTTGATAAACGAGGGTCAAGGTTAAAATCTAAAATTGTGAATAAGTTTGAACAAATTTTTATCAAGGGATTGTTTCAATACAAGTATATATGGTTTCAACCTCATCACCAGAATTGATAAAATATGAATATGAATGAATCAGATGCAACATAATATTATCGTTCAACTAAAAGCCATTCTCAGTGGAAATGTGATTATGTAATAATAGGTTTAGTTTTCATAAATGGATTTATTCTTATTATGTGTTACGTAGGTTTGTCGTTGATTTATCCATGGGTTTATTGAAAAAATATTATTTAATAGTGATAAACTATACATAAGATGATGTGTTTTCGATAATTCAATTTACCCATTGACTATCGCTACATGTAACATGTTCTGTGTATTGAAATCTCGGGGTTCAATCTAGGATTGTAAACTTTAGGATTATGTCCAATAAGTTTAGTTGTCGAAATTAAGTAAATTCGAAAGAAATTGGAATTAGAGAATTCCCGAAAGAGGAGTAATAAACAACAATTCACTTTTTCAGATATAATTGTACACCAAGTAACAATAATTACCTATATTCGTAACCATTTCAACTCGATATAAAACGAAACAAACATGAATTTACCCTTTCCGGACTGCATAAAAATGAGTGTTTCGAACTACCGAAAGACTTTCGACATAGAATCGTAATTACCCAAGCTAAAAGGCGGTTGGCTATCAAAGACAGATGTTTTGCGTTTCGAGGCAGTGGCGTGCGTCACTGAGATACTTGAAACGGTTTCAAGAATCCGTTTTGAAATCGTTCACGATCACATTTATTTGTGTCAACGAAACAAAAAAGTCAAGTTCAAGTTTCGTGTTCTATTAATAAACAGAAATAGCCTTTCATTGCCCATAGTGATCGAATACAGTATTCAACATTACAATAAAATTTTGAATTATTTCTCAACAACTATAATGGGATTATTGTAAAGTTCTCAATTTTTTATTAGCGACAGTCGTTCAACAAGTGAAGAAAAGAAGTTGAAGAAAAATCTACTCAAATTTTCAGTTCACCTATTTTATGGGGTTACCATATTGGTATTGTAATTAATAGTAACATATCAGTAATTATTCGTAACATACAGTGTGTTCTATCAAATAATCGGTACTCTAAATATCAGTAATACTGCACAATTTTCGTAAACTTTTTTCAGAATCACAGATCCCATGATTTTCAAGAGCTTCTCAATTCGTCCTTAATTTCTTGTTGAAAGTGAAAAACAAAATATCGAGCAATATATCCTAGATGTGCCAAGTTTTCCTTTTCTGTAGTACGCAACCTATTTGAAAAAATTCGTCGTGTGAAGGCCACTCTACTTTCTTTCGTTTTTTCAAGTGTGGATGTTATTTATTGTGATTTCATATCGAATTTACAAATTCGAGCTATCGTTCTATTCGATATAGAATGATATGCAATTTTCGATAATGAATTCAACACCATCTGATGTTAAACAGGAAAATGCTTTTATTCAATATTCCAAGGTTGGAATCAATGAGTAACAAAATAGGCGAATATAATAATTTCATTTAAAACAAGAATGATGTCTTCAGAAGACATCATACGGTCTCAGCAATTTTCGAAAACGTTCGATTATATTTGGAGCGAAAAGTGTTCAACTTCAGACTTAGACACACGACATTGAAGAAATATGACGCATTAAAATATCATATTTCTGTTGGATTTGCTTTATTCATTCGACACTAAAATTAATCATTGAATATCTATTAACGATAGCAAATGTTTACGTCTGAAACTGTGATTGTAGATTGACAAAATCGAACGAAATATTTACAAATTTGATTGCTGAAATGACCAGGTGAAAATAATCCAATCATCATTGAAAGAAATTTGGGTGATCTGTGCTCTCTTTCTTTGAAACCACATATTTGAAGTTAGCTCTATTTTTCAGGACAATGAAATTGCCAAGAAAACGTTGACTTAGTAGTATTGGAAAATAAATATCTAAAAGATACGAAAAATAAAGTGAATCAAATCTTCAGTATAATCAGCAATCATGCTCAGAATGAATGTTGTCTTTCAGATCGCCGAGCTACAGCCAAAATTCAGTTATAAAAGTTGAGGTTAAGTATTGAAGACTTCACCTATAACTTACTCCAATGAACCAGGGAGAGTATGATAATCACAAAAATATATGATTCGCAAAAGGGATTTTCTTGTTGCTAGAAAGCGAGTCTATAAGCTAGTTTTGAATTTGTTATAAAGCATATAACACAACGTGCATGCTTCGAACAATTCCAAATTGTTTGAATACCTCAGCTACAAGAACCCAAATTTTGAAAACAAAATCCAGTATTCTATAGAAATTATAATTATCATTGGGACATTGGGATATAATATACGTTCCGCCACTGAGCCCTAAAACGGTGAATCCGTTGTGATGTCGGATTAATGTTACATCAGCATTTCTTAAGGCAGAATGAGGCTTCAAAGGTTTACCTGAGAGCAGAGTTCAGAAGTTGTGGAAAATACCACGTTTGTAAAGTAATCAACAATAGTAGAACCGTTTCAAACATTTGACCAACAAATAAAGGAATAGAAACAACTCACTATTGGTCTGTTATTCTCGAAATCATAGTTATTATCGAATGTCATCTGTGATCGTAACAGCGAAAGTCCGTCCTAATTATGGCTCAATTGTCTTTGACATAACATGATATCTCGAATCATGGTGTAATTAGTTTATGTATGTCGCGACCGTTACAGCTTCAATAATAAAATAACCAAGGTATACCCAATTCAAAGATCAAGATATATTGGATAAGTGGAGGATATTTCTCTTTAATGTAGTATAGAAAGCATATTCATTATCAGAATTATAAAAATACTTTACAGAAACGTGAATTCATGATTTCAATATATTTTTTAATTATTCGTATGTCGACTTTTCTACCAAAGGCAATTTATACAACCATTTACATAATCAAATAAAATCTTTTTCACAAAACTAGTTATCAAAAAATTATATGGTTTCGATAACATCAATTATTATGTCAAATTGAATCGTGAGATCCCTTTCAATATCTCAATGCAGGAATCTTTTAACGTGTCTTTAAAGTGTTTTGTATCACCTTATCACCCTTATTTCTTACGATTCGCGCAAACCGGTATTTTGAGGAAGAGAAAATAAATGCACTGAAAGATTAGATAGGATTTACCGTTCTAACGGTAAGGCATAAATGATTCAAAGATGTATTCAGACGATCTGTAATGTAAACATATTTTTTTGTGAAAAACGTAAATCGAATTGTATGTTCATATAATAAGTTCAAATGTTGAGAACCGCTATCGACATACAAATACATGGTAACATTATTTTGTCCCAAAACGTCTCAGGAAACCTGAATTTATGAATGTAACTCTCATTCAAGATAACGAAGTCGATACTTCCGGTCCAACAGGAAGTGAGGAAAGGCTACCTTTTATTTTAATGATTTTGCAAATATGATGGCAATGACAGATGTGTTGACGGTATGAAAAGAGCCCCAATTCTAATACTTCAATAATCTTCGAACCAAAACATCCTGAATATAAACTTCCAAGAAGATAACTTATCATAGGGAAACATATTGAAGTGGATACTCGTCATGGGTATCCAAAATGTTGAAATTCTTGACGTATCAACTTTTTAATGTCATGCAATAGAAACCGAAATATGTATCGTTATGAATTATATTATTCAGTCCATAGAAGAAATGATCTATATCGAGTTGGTATGAAATACTTTATTCGCGATTGTATCAAACAAATGGATACGTCGATTTGAGTTCAATAACGGAATCCATTAGGATCGATAAAAGTACGAGCACTTGAACGCTCAGCTTTTCGTGACATTCTCATGTACGACTCGTTCAACCGAAACAGTTGCATTACAGTATCTGTCACAAACTAATTAATAGACTTTTGATGTCCATTAATAATGTAAACGCTAATTCGTTATCCGAATAATCCACTCAATATGTCATACACATTACGATTAGCATTCAAACCTAATTTCGTCATATTAATGAATAGGCGAGGAGAATACGACTGGTTATAAAATCCGACACAAAGTATACAGGATGATTCATCGAAATTTTGACATCAGAATTTTGTGAAACAATATCGTACATGTGGAAAAAAATTGGGCAGATCGGTATAGGTTCCGAATAAAACGTCATTAATTGAGAAATGATTCGACGAGTTTTCGATGGGTCATCTTGTATATTATAAACAACGTTATTTGCATGAATGTCATATACAGTGTGAATAGATGATGAAAACAAATTGCATTTTGTATCGTGTATATTTTGCGATAAATCTCCAGATACATTTCATATAATTCAATTGTCTTCAGAAACTTCAATTTCCAAAAATCAACTACAATCAAAGGTCAAACTTTTCATCGTTCGAAAATGCACCAATTGAAAGGATCGCATTGTGATTTTGAAATGCCTGCTCATGATCTCAGATCTCATGATCTCATCGTATGCCGTATTTTTCAATAATTCACATTTTTTCTCGAAGCCTTGCGCTATACTCATTGACGTAACATAACCTCTGATAAATATTTCAGTAGATATAATTGATAACAAAGGATTGATAACATCGCTTCATTTCGCGTTGATGAATTTCGTTGTTTCATCTTACCTTCTGAAATATATGTTTTTAATTCACTGAATTCGTTCAACAAATATTCAAGTGCATTGTTGTACGCCATGTTTCAACCACTAGAGGGTACATCGAACCAAAAATTGTCTTCGAATACTGATAACCGCATAATCATAATCAATACACGTAATCTTGATTACCATTATCTATCAGCATCCTCCAAGATTTCATTTTATCATTATCGGTATTTATCGAAATAGCGATATGATAGTGTATCAATACAGTGATAGCGGAAATCTCGGTAAATTAACAATACTTTTTACAAAAATAATATAAAATGTGTAGCTAGTACAAAGTGAAAATGATGCAATATCAGAGACCTTACTCGATATATACAGGTGAGTAACTAACAAATATCTCAACTATTGTTAATGCATCATATTGACAAGAAGTATTCTTTTTTATACAGTGCGTCCATAAAGTACCGCATAAATTCATTATTGGCTAAATGAACAATAAAATTAGGAATTCCCAGAACAGGTCGATTTTTGATTTCAATTTACTATTGTTTCAAATCATAATCTAATATACAGGGTGAACCACGTCCGTGTAATGACGTCATCACCATTTTTTTCAAATGAAACCCCCCCTTCTTCTTCAATTTCCAAATTGCCTTTGCTGAGCTGATTCCAAAAATGTATAAGATGTTGCTTCAAATTGGTACAGGGTGGGCAAAAATGCAAAAATTTACTTACAAAGTAATGACAATGATTTTTTCGATGAAAACTTAACAGGAGCATTATATCGGGATTTCCTACAAAAAAACATTAATTCCTGATCTGATCCAGCTTTTTCCTGATATTCAAATACCCACTAATGTAGACCGCAGAATCTGGTTTCAACAGGATGGCGCACCGCCACATTTCGCAGTAACTATGCGCGATTTTTTAAACACAACTTTTCCACAAAGGTGGATAGGAAGAAGGGGACCAGTGGAATGGCCTGCTAGATCACCTGATCTGAGCCCATTAGACTTCTTTTTATGGGGTTACTTAAAATCTGAAGTCTACTTAAACAGACCTAGAAATATCCCTCAACTAAAAGACCGAATCAGACAAGAAATACAGAGCATAACACCCGCTAATTTGAAGAAACATATTATACATTTTTGGAATCAGCTCAGCAAAGGCAATTTGGAAATTAAAGAAAAAAGGGGGGGGTTCCATTTGAAAAAAAATGGTGATGACGTCATTACACGAAAGTGGTTCACCCTGTATATTAGATTATGATTTGAAACAACAGTAAATTGAGATAAAAAATCGACCTCCTAATTTTATTGTTCATTTAGCCAATAATGAATTTATGCGTTACTTTATGGACGCACTGTATATGAATTGTAATTTCTTGAAAAGAAAAGTTTTATCCAGTGTAATCTAAAGAAACGAATGAAAATGTAAGTATTCTAATGGGACTGGAGATTGGCTCATGCGTATTTAGTATGTCCTCTAGAAATTGAAATTCAATAGAAGTTTCATTATATTACATTTTTCAATCACGTACTAATATCATGTATACTATTCATCCTCATATAACAGATACTTTTGGTTAGGAATCGACTGCGATTATATCAAAACGTTTAGTGTATAAATTATTATCAAATTACCATCACTTCACATTTTGACGTTTAGGTGTATTTTTGTCATTGTCTTGTCATCAAGTTCAG
This sequence comes from Plagiodera versicolora, assembly GCA_037013635.1. Lineage (NCBI taxonomy): Eukaryota > Metazoa > Arthropoda > Insecta > Coleoptera > Chrysomelidae > Plagiodera > Plagiodera versicolora. The sequence continues at coordinate 10,296,629 of CM072979.1, read as the reverse complement.
TTCAGATTTAAAAAAAAGAGTAACCAATTGAACAGGATACAATCAAGATGCAGCACCTTTCTAGAATTTGGAAAAAGATATTGGTGAGAAGACATTTCTCCACGGCATCCAAGAACGAATCATTTCTGAACAGCATGTCTACCAAATACATCGAAGACATGTATCAGACGTGGCTCCAGAATCCACAAGGAGTTCACGAATCTTGGAACGCATTCTTCAGCTCACAGACACGAGAGGCTAGTTCTTGCGCCAGTTCAGCTTCTAAATGCGATAACGCGACCATAGAAAAACATTTAGCCGTTCAGGCATTGATAAGAGGCTACCAGGTTCGCGGGCATTACCTCGCCAAGACAGACCCCCTCGGCATATCAGATCAGGTGAGTGCATCTGAGAGCGCCGGATGCCCACCCAAACTCATCATACAGCACCACAAACTCGAAGACGGCGACATGAAAACGTTGTTCAAACTGCCACCGACCACTTGCATTGGAGGCGACGAAACCGAACTACCCCTGGAGGAAATAATACGACGACTCGAAAACACCTACTGCAATCACATCGGTCTGGAGTACATGTTCATTACCAACACGGAGAGATGCGACTGGCTGAGAAAACATTTCGAAGCACCGCACTCGACCGAAATCAGCAAGGACGAGAAAAGACTAGCGTTGGCCAGACTCACCAGAGCTACTCAGCTGGAGGTGTTCATGGGCCAGAAGTACCCGAACATAAAACGTTTCGGCCTCGACGGTTTGGAGATGTTGATACCTTCCATGAAGACGATAATAGACAAGTCAACGGAACACGGGGTGGAGAGTTTTGTGATTTGCATGGCGCACCGCGGCCGCCTCAACGTCTTGGCCAACGTCTGCCGCAAACCCTTGCATCACATCTTCACGCAATTCGCCGGTTTGGCAGCCGCCGACTTGGGCTCTGGCGACGTCAAGTACCATCTGGGCACCAGCATCGATAGATTGAACAGAGTGACGAACAAACAAGTGAGGATCGCGCTGCTGGCCAATCCTTCTCACCTCGAAGTCGTCGCTCCGATATGCCAGGGGAAAACCAGAGCCGAACAATTCGCTCGGGGAGACAAGCAGGGTAAAAAAGTGCTCTCGATTATTCTGCACGGCGACGCCTCGGTGTGCGGTCAGGGGGTTGTTTTCGAAACGTTCCAGCTAACAGATTTGCCGGATTACACCACACACGGCGAAATTCACATAATCGTCAACAACCAAGTCGGTTTCACCACGGACCCTCGATTCGCGAAATCGTCTCGATATTGTTCCGACGTTGGCAAAGTGGTACATGCTCCGATATTCCATGTGAACGCTGACGACCCAGACAGCGTGATCCACGTTAGTAAAGTCGCTGCCGATTGGAGAGCCACTTTCGGTAAAACCGTCGTCATCGACTTGGTCGGCTATCGAAGATTCGGTCACAACGAGGTAGACCAGCCGATGTTCACTCAACCTCTGATGTACCAGAGAATAAACAAAATGAAGAACTGTCTGCAGAAATATTCCGAGCAGTTGATAAAGGAATGTATTGTGACCAAGGAGGAAATCGAAGACGTCCAAAAGAAGTACGAAAAAATATGTCTGGACGAATACGAAATCGCAAACAAACTAACTCAAATACAGAACAGCTGGTGGTTAGACAGTCCCTGGAAAGGATTTTTCAAAAACAAAGACCCTCTGCAAGTCTGTCCAACAGGGGTGGATGAGGCAACTTTGATGCACATCGGGAAAACTTTCGCTTCGCCCCCCAAAGATACCGGTTTCGTTATACACGAAGGGCTGATGCGTGTCCTCAAAAACAGGATGGATCAAATGAACGAGAAAAAAGTCGACTGGGCAATCGCCGAAGCATTGGCTTTCGGATCTCTGGTCAAAGACGGCGTCCACGTCCGGCTTTCCGGAGAAGACGTCGAACGGGGAACGTTTTCGCAGCGACATCACGTTCTGCACCACCAAAAAGTCGACAAAGCCACTTATCGTCCTCTGGACCATCTCTACCCCGACCAAGCCCCGTACACGGTGTGCAACAGCAACCTCAGCGAGTACGCGATTTTGGGATTCGAGCACGGCTATTCCTTAGCTGATCCGAATAGTTTGATTATATGGGAAGCGGAATTCGGCGACTTCTCCAATGTAGCGCAGTGCGTCATCGACCAATACATTTCGTCCGGTGAAATCAAATGGATACGCCAGTCCGGAGTGGTCGTACTTCTACCGCACGGCATGGAAGGCCAAGGGCCCGAGCATTCCAGTTCGCGTCTCGAACGTTTTCTGATGATGGTGGCGGAAGATCCTGACACTATACCACCCGAATGTGAAGATACCGCCATTCGACAACTTCATGACGCCAACTGGATCGTGGTCAACCCCACAACCCCCGCGAACTACTTTCACGCCTTACGGAGACAAGTAGCTCTCCCTTTCAGAAAACCACTGATCGTCATGTCTGCCAAGTCCATTCTTAGAAACCCTGAAGTGAGGAGTCCCATCTGCGATATGAGTACTGGCACCGAGTTCCGAACCGTCATACCAAACGAAGGACCCTCGAGCGATAAACCGGAAGCAGTTAAAAGGTTGATATTTTGTAGTGGAAAAGTCTTTTACGATATTGCGAAAGATATGAGGAGCAAAAAGTTAGAATCGAAAATTGCTTTGACGCGAATCGAACAGCTCGGTCCTTTTCCATTTGATTTAGTCAAAAAGGAGTGCGAGAAATACTGTAGCGCTCAAGTTGTCTGGCTACAGGAAGACCACAAGAATCAAGGCGCATGGAGCTACGTTCAGCCAAGATTTGAAGTCATTCTAGGATCCGACAGAAGAATAAAATATATTGGAAGACCTGTATCTGCAACTCCAGCAACGGGAAATAAACAGCAATATGATAAAGAACTTGCCAGTTTCTTGAAAGATGCTACTACGTTTTGAGATAATATATACATTGGAATTATTTTCTTTATAAAATAAATCGTACATTATTACATTATTTATTTCCGAACGAATTCGTCCTACGCTCCAGAGATAAATAGAATTTTTCGATATTTTTGAATATCTGTTAAATAACAAATATTCAATTCACAAAGTATACTTGTACTTTAATACTAATACAACAATTATAGAGACTATATTTTCTATAATTAAAGATTCCATAAATATTTCAGATTAATCAACTGTATAAAAGAATATTTAATATTTCAGTTGATTTCTGGAAATGGTGTGTATGATGATTATAACAAAAAATTGGAATATATTCACAACTGGATCTCATATAAAGGCTGTTTGATTAGTGTATTTGAATATAGACAGTAGAAGTGCGAAATATGTTAAAATGTCCTCCACTTTCATAAGAGTTCTATATACTTCATCAAGTTTATCCTAATTTTGTATTTTGTATAAAGTTTGTAAGGAATGAATGTGTATATTGAGGATTAAATCTGTTTTTTGACAATATGAATGACATTTTCTTTGTTTCTTTCTTATTGCTTGTTCTGTTCTTTCCTTAGTTTTCCACACAAGCCATCTGCATTTTAAAACAACTACCTATTAAAACTCAGACTAGTAAAGCTGTGTAAAAGTTGCATACTATTACAACTATAGGTATACTACATTATGTATATGTCATCAATAATCGAGATATAAGTAAGTTTTTCAGGACATCAAATTTTCATCTTACAAGTGAGAATTTAAACTTTAACTATTTTAAACAATATTTTGACATTAACATTCTTGATGGAATAAAATTATCACATGAAAAGCATATTATCAATATTTAACTTTTTATTGGAGATATGCCTCTGACCAGTTCTAATTTACCATAACATTAATAATCAATACACATTTTCGATAGATTTCAATTAAATTTTAATTCAATTGTGTTCACTAACCTATGTTGCTTGAAAATAGATTAATATGAAGTACTTTCAGATTTGTTACAGAAATCAATTTACTTGTCACATAATAATGCTAACATCACAGAACTCTCTGGTACTCTTACTGTTGTTATTGGGGGTATTTTATACACCTATACTCTTAAGGCATGGCTGACTTGAAGAAGAGTATCTGCCTTTCACATAATAATAATAATGAAAAAACAGATACCTTGATGAAATATCAAATTTTAATGGCTTAATAAAATTACTGAAGTTCACAAGGATTATATTGAGATCATGTTAAGTCAGGAAAGATTTCGAGCTCAACTGCATAAAATGTAAACAGAAAAGAAACCTCTACAATGCACAGAAATGACACAAATAAAGGGTTTCAAGAGTATCACTATTGTTTCCAAAAACTATAAGTGGAATAACAACATCTATCAAATGATTCTGATTATTTCATCAACAAATCTCAAGTATCAGCTACATCGAATGAGTTTTACAGTTTCTTAGGTAGGGTTTTAAAGCAAGCTGTTCAATGTTTTGGGATCACACGCGCTTGCATGGTATTATTTTTATCTCTACTGGCACAATATCACAATAAAATGGATAAAAACATATTTATTTCTTTGTAAAATAAAGTAAATATTCACTTACCAGGTGCTTTGTTAGCGATTTTATTAAAACAAGTGGTAAAAACTTCATATAAATGGTGCATAGGTTCATCATCACTGGTAGCCATTTTGGGACACTACACACACTACACTACTGACAAATCAACGACACCCAGCCGCTAGTATGTTGTCAAACTGTAGGCGGGAAGTTTTGAAATATCAAAAATTTAAAAAAGATGAACGACATTTTGCATTATAACTGACGCAACTGTATATCAGCTATCAAATTATGGTTTCGTAATATCCTTTTTCATCATGATCAATCAGCTCTTCAGTCCAAAAGCACAATCCTTTAGCATATAATATATTCTCTACGAGACTATTCAGCCTAAACCATACACACTTGAATTGACTTTTGAATGCAAATCAGTTTTTGAATGAAAATCAAAAAATATTGTGTTTCTATTAAATTCTTAACAAAGAACTTTACGAAAACAATAACTGTCCTTTCTAAAGTTCGATGTTCTTTGTGAACTGGTCCATCATCCTCTTGTGCACGGCTCTTGTGCTTCAGGGTAGTTTGGAAAGTTCGTCAATAGATGGAACAACCTGCTATTTCGAAAATCAAAACCATTATCTAAATTACATAAATTATAATGGAATATAGATATCACCAAATATTTTTGATAATTGCCAATAATGATTGCGAATTAAATGTTCGCACTACGACTAATGGTGAGTAAGTGAATTTTCAGTAAAATTCCTGAAACAAAAGTCCTTTCTTGATTCCAATATTATAATTTTCATTACCATCTTTATAATAACGTCGTTTTTCAATCGGCAAACTTTCTTGAATTATATATTATCATCATCAATATTGTTGTTTCTTTCTTGAACAGTGTGTGAGAAAAAAAAATATGTCCGATTTCAGATTAATAAAGTTTTACTTCCTTGGTATTTCATAAATGTGGATATGGTTATTTCAATTCATTTATCCAGATTATGAGAATTGAGAGAAAATCAAACAATTCACCATATATGTATATATATTACATAACTATCCTAGGCTTGACTAGGTGATGTTAAAAAAAACAAGTTTGGTTACAAACACAAGTTATGAATTTTTACAAGTAATATTTTCCATACTTATTGAAAATGTGCAAATATAGCATACTTAGTTGTATTTCAATGATATCCTAATAAATAAGAAGTTCAGTAGTCAAATATCCCTAATTGACCATTCATTAACAAACATTATTTTCTTTTTTTTTCAATTATCTAGATCAGTTATTTATCAGTTATTTGGATAGTTATTTCTTGGAAAAGTTCTTAACTAGCTTCGTCTTCTGTGCTCACTTCAGGATGATCCTCATTCAAGCTTAAATTTTCCATATCCTCCTCTATTCCTGAAACATTATAATACAACTCTCAGCATGATTTTGATATTTTTTAGGAAACATTGATGATTCGATAATAATAAATCGGGTAGATGCCAGTTTTTTATAGGCATGTGGAATAAGATTTCATTACAATATTTTGTATGCATGGAGATTTTAATACATCACATAAAGAACTAACTCTCTGATGCATCAAAATTCAAAAAGTTGGTTCAAATGGGTTCAATTGCAAAAAGTTTTGCATTAAAACTGTTTTCAATTATATAGATATTTACTTAGATGAACATAATTTGAGAGATACATTTGATGATAAATAACTAAACTTTTTGAAAACTTACCAGTTTGTAATGAAAGCATAGGGAAATTTTAATAAAAATATCTAGTCATAGATATCAGTGAATTGCAAAACCTAGCAAAATATCTTATTGCACTCCTTAGGTAGCCTGAAATAATATCTGGCTTACTAGCTTATTCCCATATTCCAATATTTACATGTTTAATGCTACATAATCTTTCATTCAAGACAATCACACCATCTATAATGTTCAATTTGAATTTTGTAACTGAGTTTCAGAGAACTGTCCTAGAAGAATTGATAAATTGAAAAAAGATAAAATACGTCAATGTGAAATGTTGCCATTTTTATAGATGTTTCCAGCAGTCTCAACCAATCAGAAGTTCAATGTCAAGCAATATAATTTCCATTTTCCACTAATGATTTTGAAAGATAACCAAATCCGTCAAATCAATAGACTTTATATTGAATTGTTTTTTTTTTATGAATTAGTGATGAGTATTCAAACAGCAAGAATATATTCAATTACCATCAAGTACTGGTTGTATTTGAATACCACAGAAATGTACTTGTTCTTAAGAATCAAAAGATTATAATGGAATATACAATTTTAATTATAGTCTAGACAATACAATCAGTACTAGATTCTCGAAAATATGAACCAGAATATCAAACATTAGAGATGTCTGTCCATACCTAAAATATATTTTTTATATAATATGATGACAGCAGAAAATTGTTGGTACAAATAACTGCTATGAACTGTTCTCATGAAAGTAACTTTTACCTCTTATAATTATTGGCCCTTTCACCCTGCAAGTGTTATATGACCCACAACTCCTACACTTGAATCCTACAACGTGAAATTTGACAGTGCTTTCCTGAAAAATGAAGGAAATGGATTTAAAATTACAAAGAATGCTTCAAAGCCGTCATACCTCATGGCAATCTCTGCAAAGAATCTCAACATAGCAATGACGATATTCTAGAGGCATTGGAGTATTCTCCACTTCCGAATCCCATTGCTTCCAAAGCTGATCCATCTTTATCAATGACGTTTGACAAATGGGACATGTGTAGAGACCTGATTTGAGTAATTGCTCAAAGCAAGTACGATGGAGAAGATGGCCACATAGCGGTATGTGACAAGGAATCCTGGAAGTGTGAATATCTTCAAGACAAATGGGACAGTTGGTTCTTGAGACATTTTCAACACACTGAAATGAAAAGTACAAATTGAAGCTGTTAGAGAAAATAAATATACAAGGCAACTTAATAAACAAAATGAACATTTTGATGTACACAGAGGCACTCGTATGTGGAGAAGAAAATTGTTTTCATTTCACTTCACAGCAAAAATTATAAATGAATAAAATTCATCATTCTATTCGGAAATTTCTGAATTGAAAAATAATTATCAACCAGCCTTGGTAAAATCAGTTCTTCAGTAAAAAAATTAAGGACATTTTCTCCAAGTTACTATCAGATCTATCTTTTTCAAAACTGCATATCACACTAGTATGCATATTAGAATTTAAACATGTATTTAGTATATTTAATTACCCCCTTACCTTGTGGGCCTCTCTTAGTAGTACTGGCAAGCACATGTTACACTTCTGACAATGAAAGAACTTCTCCACTCCTCCAATTCTGCATATACCACATCCATCACAGTGAAATTGCTTCTTATCTTCATCATCAAATAAATTACACTTCAAACAAGTATACTGAAAAAAGAAAGAAATTATATTTTTGTATAGTATTTTTCCATGTAGTATCATAATCTAGAAATAATTGAGTAAATAAATGAAAACTACATTTCATCCCCAAATAAACTTGAACTCAATCAAATTTCACAAAAAGAAGTTGTCTTTGGAAATCAGTTATCAGCAATAATCACAATGACCTATTGATGAGGTTATGAATAATGATCCTGAAATACATACCTTTGCAAATAAAACATTACATTTTTCACAATTTGTTTGAACTTTTTGCTTTGTTTCACATAACGAGCAAACTAGTTCCTTAATTTCTTTTCTGTTGATGACATGGTCTTCCTTTTCGTCATGACAAAATCTGCATGTGTATACTTTATTGCAACAAGGACTCTGAAAAAATCAATTATCATCTCTAGATATAGGTTAATATCATTATACCAAATTAAATCTACAACTGGAAATCTCCCATAAACTATTCATGACTCGTCCATTGTCGCATACTTACAACGAATTTTGATTTCCGTTCGTAATGAGAACATCCAATTCGTTTTTTTAATTCTTCTGGAGGTCCTTCAGCAACTGGAGTAGAAACTGGGTCCATATTCATTCAAGTACTAAGATTTGAATTACGAATTTTGTATACTCTAATGTATACCCTAATATATTCTGAGTTGATCAATACACATCAACAATTTTAAATGAAATAACTTTTGAACCAAAAAAATAAATAATATGAGAGTGGCAATTAAAATCTTCACATATGTGTCAAATAATGCAAGAAAAAGTCAGTAAACAAAGTGACACGTGACCACGGTCTTGGAACCTTGGACCACGATCGTATACATAGGTCTTGCAACTCGGGTGGTGGGGGGTGACCCAAACATTGAGGAAATTTTCGTGGTTCTCATATTTCGCCACCTGCAGCGCTGTCCTCTATTGTCACTTTGTCAGCCAATCACAAATCAGATCCGATCAGCTTTTTGAAAGTAAGAATGATTTTTATTTATTCGAGAGAATTTCGGAAGATATAATATTTCTGTCATTGATTTTATTTACTATTCAAGTCCTAATCGTTTGTTTTGTTGTCAAAGATTAATCACGTGATTATACCCCTATGTCCTCCTAGCGGATAATTATGGAAACATTTTCTTCAAAACTGGTGCCACCCCCCACCACTCAAAAATGCCGTAGATTCCAGACCTTATGTATTAGACCGTGCCTTGGACACAGGTCTAGAAACTGGTAGGGTGGGGGGTTGCCCAAACCACAGATGAATAATATAAGTTGGTTTAATCTGTGCCCAGACATTCAGAAAATTTTGGTGGTTCTCGTGTTCTGCCACCTGTAGCGCTGCGCTCTCATTGTCAATTTTTTATCAATGACAAATGTGAAGAATCATTAATTTTAATTGGTGACATTCCACACCACTCAAAAGTTTCCAGACCCGTATTTGTACGACCGTGCACGTGACAAATCAGCAAAGCGATCATGAACAGTCATAATAGAGATTAGAGACGTACACACGTAGACCCACAAAATACGAAAACGTGAAAACTTGTGCAATGCGCATGCCCAGATGTCAGAATGAATCCTAACGTTACCGTTCGTGGAACCACTTCAACTCTCAATACGAAACGAAAGAGCGTTTATAGTCGCTATGCAAATCTGCCCAGCAGTTTGGAACATCTGCGGCGCGTCACAAAATGGGCATGTCTTCAGGTCGGGAAGTGAAACAACTCCTGATATTTTAATTCTGTTGATTTGTATTGTGTTCGTTCGACGTTCGAATTCATAATTTGTATTGTTTCGCACTGGTAGTTCATTACATTTTAAAAAAGCATCATAATATATAAAAGAAGACCTTCTTCATCTATGGTTTCAGTTATGTTTCACTGTGGTTACACCTTAAATAGTGCAACGGTTTGCTATGACGTCAGGTGGAGATGCATTTCATGGGTGCTCGATGCGAGTCGAATCTACACAGCATCATTTATGCTTTTTATACCATGTGAGACAAAGTATAAACAAATAACGTGAGAATTACTCAGCGTTACTTACATGTGAGCAACATATTCCGTATGAAATGAACGTTCACGATCTACCTATTTGCAAACTTGGATCCTCTCGTATTGACAGTATTTCGAGACCGTTCTGAGAATTTGACAAAGAATCGTGCACTTGTTCTGTGCTAATTTTACTATTCTGTAATTCTACTCATTCATTGTAGTTGAAATTAAGATTTCAAAACTTAAGTTATTGACCGGTTCTTGTATCGATATTGTTGCGATTTTTTAATAAACTAGATTAATAGAGATGAGTAGAAAAGAAGCGTTATCTTCTTTCATTCAACAAATTCATGCTAGACCTGTTGTCGTGAAACTCAATAGTGGAGTGGATTATCGAGGTACAGACTATATTTTCTAGATGAGATTGAAAGCTTATTATTAAAATTTCAGGAGTTCTAGCTTGTCTGGATGGATACATGAACATAGCACTAGAGCAAACCGAGGAATATGTAAATGGTCAACTGAAAAACAAATTTGGAGATGCTTTCATCAGAGGAAACAATGTTTTGTACATAAGCACACAAAAGAGGCGATACTGATCATTTTGAAAATGTATTTTTTTTTCATAATAAAGAGTAAATTGGTTAAGAATATGCATCAACATTTATTAGCCATTGTTAAATTATCATAGGAGTTATGCTGATGAAATATCAATGAAGAGGGTATAAATTTGATTGATATATTTTATATAAATCGCCTTCATTTTGAAGTCCATATTTTTGATAGAACATCCATTGAACGTGCTATGTACAGGGTGGCCAGATAAGAATGCAAAGTGCTGTATCTCGGAAACTATTAGTCGTACAGACTTGCAGTAAAAAATTTGATGACTAAAATGGCCAAAAGAAAATCCTGGAAATTATTTTCAGGTTCCCAAGATGGCTGCCAGAGGACGTAACCGTCAACCTAAACTTTTGAAGTGATTTTTCACTGAAATCTATCCTGAGAATGTACCGAAGAATACTTTTAGCATTTGAAAATTATAAAATTATTGATTAAGACAAGAAGACAAATTTATGATAACTACATTTTCTTCCTTCGATATTTCAGGTCAGGAACTAGATATCGAGATACGGTTTTCACTAGCCTATTCAGGTATCATTTCACTACATTTTTATGGAAAGAAAGTCATACTATTGCATTAAATTTTTTAGAGAATTTTGTAATATTCTGTTTTTATATCAAAAAACGCGCTCTAGCGGTATCACTGAGAATCACATACTTCACAGGTAGCATGAATTTCATGAAGCAATGAATGCTCTTTCCAACAAGACCAAGTTTTTTGAAATCCGTTCAGTCGTTCAGGAGTTACAGCTGTTTATTTAAAAAAAACATTGAATTGCCCCCCACCACTCTATTTTAATAGATACGTCAAAAAGTTTCGGACAAAAATTAGTCGAATAAAGCTCAACTTTAAAGAGCATATATTTTTTCGGTACATTCACAGGGTAGATTTCAGTGAAAAATCACTTCAAAAGTTTAAGATGACGGTTACGCCCTCTGGCGGCCATCTTAGGAACCTGAAAATAATTTCCAGGATTTTCTTTTGGCCATTTTAGTCATCAAATTTTTTACTGCAAGTCTGTACGACCAATAGTTTCCGAGATACAGCACTTTGCATTCTTATCTGATCACCCTGTACATCTATTGTACGTCCTGTATGATGTACAATGCACGACTTTGATGACCATTTTGTTTGAAAGAAGACATCCTGTAATGTTCAGAGAACATCGTGGGAACTAAGGGAAATGAGGTAGGAATTGGTGTTCTTTTTAAATTTCTGAAGGTCATGCCTCGGGGAACACCTCCCTGGGCAATGTTTTCCAGAGCCTCGCTGTTCGTTGGATGAACGAATCTTTGAAAATAGATGTTCTGCAGGTCACCAAATTAACCACGAAGGGATGTGAAGAATGGACTTGACGGGTTAAGCTCGAAGAGACCGCCAAAGGAGGAACGATTGTTGATATTTCAGAAGATAGCATCGCCCATGAAAATATCTATAGAATAGAGACAGATCGCTAACTCTTCTACGGTGCTCCAGAGAAGTAACCGAGTTAGTAAGCGAAGCATCACCGACGAGACGAATTGCCCTTTTTTGGACAGAATCCAACAGCTTGAGGATATGTTTAGGTGCTGCACTCCAAATATGGCCATGTGAGAACAGTATTCCAGGACAGGTCGGATTTGTGCCTTATAGATCGTAAGCCGCTGACTGGAAATGAAATAGCTCCCGGCACGAAACAGGAAACCAAGTTTTTGGGATCCACTTTAAGCAATTGATCTCACGTGATTTTTGCTGATAATTATACCAAGCATCGAGATGGGTGGCTTCAAAGGTATGGTCACCTCTGACAAGCTTATGTTGCGGGCATTGTGAGGTCGGCTTTTTTGGAGAAAAGACATATATGCTTGTGTTTTGTTTGCATAGAAATCCACTAAATTTTCGGATCCCCATTCGAGAATTGTTGCCAAATCCATATTTATGTTGTTAACATTCCTTTCTCGTTCGTTTTTGATTTGGGTTGGTATTGGATAGTACTGGAGGAGAAGGCAGTGTGGAGGGTTTACTATCATCCGCGAAGCTCTGTACTGGACATGAAGTTGCCTCCAACAGAAGAACAAATTATCCGACGAGAGTCACCTGTTCCAGATATGCTTTGGTATCTTAGAACTAAACTACTATCCTATATTCTTAAGAAACCGGTCGTATAGGATAAGATGCTCTTGGCATATTAAGCTAGAAACCCCGTTCTACCAATGTATCAACCTGAGCATGTGAAAATGAGAATCTAGTCGAATAAAATCAGATATCTAAGATTTGAATACTAGTTAGCTCTTCTTCTGAACTCAGTATACCTATCAAATAAAGGTAATGATCTCGTCATATTAAGATGAGAATATTGTCGTATAAAGCCCGGGACACACCTGTCATACAGCCTTCCGATCCGACTACGGTCATACAGCGGGACGACTGTATGATATGGGAATAAACAATGGTTTGGAATGCAGTATAGGTCTCACCTGTCCGACACGCGACCCGTCCTACTCCCACCCGTCTCCGATTCCGGTATCCCGTCATGCTCCGACATTGCAGACCATCCGTTTACTTGATGCGGGAAGGTTGTCGGTGGCAGTTTTTGTGTTAAATTCAGTGAAATGGCGGGTATAAAAGCGGAGGAGCTTATTGAAACTGTCCGAATGTTTCCAGCTCTCTATGATCAGGCACAAGAGCAATATAGAAACTCGGAGTACAAGGACATTATGTGGAAAAAAGTTGCGAAGAAACTATTAAGTCGATCTTCTTCATCTAAACAGATAGCCACAATAGCTAAATCACGATTGCTAAAATGTTTCAACATTCGCGCAATATATTCGCAACCGTTTCAACTGGCGATTTCGAGTAGACTGAGTGTCAAATCTGAAAAGAGCAGGAAGTGGGCATGACATGTGTGCTCACCCCTTTCCGATCCCGCACCGATCAGATTCTTTAAGCAATATCGGACCGGAGTCGGATCGGAAGGCTGCATGACAGGTGTGTCCAGGCCTTTAAGCTTTTTATGATCTCGCCATATGAATCTAGTCGTATAAAACTAGCAATCTCGTCATATAAAGCTAGTAATCTCGTCATAGGCATAAGGCTAGTGATCTCGTTCATCTAGCCGATATTGATCTGTTTTTTTATACAGGGTGAGTCTGGGGCAACGGATCAAAATCTAGCAAGTATATTCTTCACATAAAAATAATTAAAAAGGAACTGTCAAATTTTCATCTGTTTTTTTTTATGAGAAATTAACGGACGAGTTGAGAACTTTGAAAATTAGCAAGTGTTTTTCAGATATTGATTAAAAAAAATTTGAAAATTATTCAACACCGGGCACTTGAAAACAAATGATTTTTTTTTCATATGCAGAACGTACTACTAGAGTTTGTTCTGTTCTTCCCGACTCACTCTGTATATAGAAATAAGGGTAAGTACGTGGATGAATTTGACAAAAAAACATTTGATTATCAAAAATATTCATTATATTCAGTTCTCAATCTCCATTATCAATGGATTCGAAACAAAAACACTAAAAACATAACAGTTCTTTTGGTACCTATAATGCTATTCGAAACTTTAAGTTCAATAATAGAACAGTAGGAACACCTAGTATTTTTTTCATAATAATAAGGTCTTTTTGCCTTTTTTGGGGATTGGTTGTACTCTTGCGATTTTCCAGTTGGATGGAAATATCCCCGATTTGTAAGAGTGGTTGAATAACTTGCAAAGAATAGGTGTTAGTTCTGCGGCACATTTCTTGAGAACAATAGGTGGGATTCCGTCAGATCCACAGGCCTTGCCGGTGTTGAGATCCAACAAAATCTTTCGGATAGTTCGTTGGAAAATGTGATATCGGGCATGTGATGGATGTACATGTGCTGTATGGGGTTATATGATATGATGTATATTATGGATAGTCCTAAATTAATAGTAACGAAAAGTTCAATGTATAATTCAACGAACCAAAGAAGAATTCAACATTTCAAGTTCAAGAGCAATTTCAAAGAATTCTGATTATATATAAGATAATTCATAATTCCATCCATATGATGTGTTGATGATATCTCTGGATGCCGTTAATGAAATATCGCAATATATCCGAAGCACAAAGTAAATAACCCAGAAATGGTCGAAAATCTAGAAAGATGTAAAAACCACACTGAACCAAATCCAATTGAAAATTTATTATATAATTTACACGAACCCATTACGACCTCAAATGAATCATTATTTTTCATTTAGATTAATTAATCGAATTCCATCTTGAGGAATATTGAAAATGCAACTTTCACTCTTCTATGTACATATAGATTATAATGATAAACTTATATCGGTACACAATGATAATATTTGTGTATGCCATGAGTGCAAACAAGAAAATTAGTGCATAAAACAAACATCTCCGCCCTCCATTATATGTTATTTTCATGAAATCATTGGAATATGGAAAAGGAATGTAATTCATAAGATATTGAAATCATTTTGATATCATGTATCTAGGAATGATACCAATTTATAGATTATGGGTATGTGTATTCAGAAATGTACACATGACTTTATTACGGAAACCTACATATGTGGAAACAAACGGACACTTCATCATAGATAATTCTTACCAATTAGAATAAATACGCAGAACGTTTTTCATTATAATATAATGTTTGGTCTCAAAGACATAAACATTAGGAATTATCGATATATGATGAGAGGAAATATGCATTCCAATCAATCATTTTCAGCTCCAACTCGAAATTGCACGTCTTGAGGATGAACTTTGATTGAGAATTGAGAGTGTTTTAAAATTCTCTGCAAACAACAGGCGTGACTCAATATTCATCAGCTTTCCATTTCATCGCTACATGCCTCGACTAACATGTCATGGAGGTCCAAAAATCTAGCCCGCGAAAATCATAACAGCTTTCCGCACCTGCTTCATTGCGATATTTTCGATGGTTTCTTAAATGGGTGTATCACAACCCACAACCTAGTTTTAAGAATGAGGTATGCACATAAAGTAAGAGTTTGTAATCTTGTTCAGAGCTGAAAAATTACGTCTTGACTCTTGTCTCCGCAACAGGCCGCGAATTGATCGTAGTTGGAAAGTTCTTCGGATACTCTCCCTCTAGTTTTACTTTCACGCCACATTTCTTATTCACTGATCATATTATTTAGTATTCTTCGGTCAGGTGTGCAGTCTTAAAGTGATACCTTAGTGATATAAGACAAGTTCGGCAAGTGAGTATACCCAAAAGTTTTTTCAAATTCAGACCGATTCTCATGTATTCAAACCTTTTGTTAGAAAACGTAGAAAAATAACTGGGGTTTCCTGAGAATTATATAATTATTGAAAATCGACTTATCACACGATATCACATCGAATTTCCAATTTCAACAATTCTGGAAGATTTCTGTTGAAATGTATGCATATGTATTATTATGAATATAAATTAACTCTGAAACTAAAATTGGTTTTTATTTCTCAAGGAGGCATGCATCTTTAACACACTATAGGGTACATATAATGCTGTATAATACTATCTATTTCAGAATGAACTGTATATTCCTAGAAATATCGACAGAAATGTGACTAAGAGTAGTAATTTTCGGTCAAACATCCGCCCCTACATAATATATGATATTTGATCAACTATCAAATACCATTTCTCCAAAATAGTATTGAAATGAAATTTGCCAAAAGTATTACAAGCTTTCACTTGAATGTATGATTGAAAATCCTCATTTTTTTTGATTATTCAATTTTAGGACAATTTATGCATCGTTATCATGTTTTCGATCATATTATCAAGTTGAAACTGTACTATCTTAAAATATTGCACTTTACATGTGTCAGGCATGTAAACTTTGACGTAAAATTCTTGGACAAAATAATTATTTCGTAATCAGAAAAGCAATTAGGCAACTGAACCAACAAGCATTTATTCGTTCTGATTTTACAATTCAATACTGATATCATTAACAAATCGAATAGATTCTTTTTTTCAAAATTCATGAATAGATATCCTAATCACTGCCATATGAGCAATGGAAAAATTTTATTCGGAACATCATCAAATTATTTGTAGTTTTCAGATTTTTTATTATTATTTTTATTAGAAAACAAGAGAATTGAAAAAACTGAAACCGACTTGTCAAAAGTATTTCGGACTCTACTGTTTTCCCTGGAGAACTAATATTCAGGGGCACTATTCTTGACCGTTCGCATCTATGACGATCGTTCGCATGTCATGAATTTGCGAATGATATTTTACTTATACTACTTATTCTTGACCATTCGAAAGTTTGCGAGCGTGCGCATTTTTCAATGATTTGTATGGGCGGTCACAAATTACTTTATAAAAGATTGTATGTTTATTCACTGTTTTCAAGTTGATAAATTTATAGAATGTATACAGTCATATTATGTAATATTTTTTTATATAAAACTTCTGTTTATCAAATTTATTTATTATTTGTTCTAATATGATTCTAAATATGTAACCTTATTATATTACTTTATTTTTGTTTTGAAATATTTTTAATGAACATTCAAAAATCAACATGAAAATGAATAATAAATAAAATGAAAATATCACTCAGAAAAAATTTTTTGTTAAGGGGGTATTTGTTTTTCGAGTATTCCTCAGTTAATCCATACCCATACTTGAATTCTCCGATTGATAATTAATAATAAGTAATTTGGTCGGTATTGATATCTGAAGTGTACTTCACATTTCATATATCAAATTTGTATGTGGTTCAGTGGCTAAATAGCGATGTTGCCAAACTAATTCGAACATGCGAACGATATCGTTGCGTATACCTTTGCGAATGGTGGTCAAAAATATGATATCGTGTGATTGTTCGCAAATAGACCATTCGCAATTTGGCGTATACGCGAACGATGTAAAGAATAGCGCCCCCGTTCGCGGTTTAATCAAGTAATGGCAGAATCACTGGATTAATCGGAAGTGAATTCTCAAATTCCAATTCAGTTTCACCGTATTGGATCTGAAATCATCTCAAGCATATCACAATTACATGGCTTGAGAATATAAACACCATTCTCGAGATCTACTGATACATTTGATTTCGCTTGAGTAATTGTAGATTGAAGAAAGCATATAATGAAGCTGTGATAAGAATTGTGGCCAGTAAATGTTATAATCATGCACATTTATAATCGACACGTATGGAATATAGATTTTCATTTTATATACACAATAACAAAATAATGAGCTCCGTACCAAATCAATTGTAAATAAAAGTATTGAATTGTAATTGAATTCGTATCTACTCTCACATTTCACCTGTTGAAAAGTCTGTAGTGAAAATTTTATTTATTGTACATACATGATGTAGAATGAAATAATGACATAAGTTTGATTCTATCATCTGCACAACGATCGAAGTGAATAACTCTCTGTACAACTTTAATAGCCTCATGATTGGCTTCTTGTTTTCATTGCTTCAACAGATGTTCAAATCATTCATTGTTTACATACAAGCAGGTAAATGAAATTGACGAAATCGTACTACTTATTTTGCATACCAAATTACCTGTGATACTTTGTCACTGGACTATGAAATAGGTTATTAGAATGTTCAGAGTAGAAAATCATTACTTATTTTCACATGACCATTATTCGAAATAATCAGTTTCTATTACATTCAAATACTTTAAATAATTCAGTCCTCATAGCTGCGAATTCTTCAACAAATCTTCAAACATGTCGAAATATTTTTTAGAATCGTTCTCTGTGATGTTCAATTCACACATGTATCCATTGAAATGATATTGAATACACATAATGAAAATTGACAACAATCACCAAATTTCTTCAATAATAACCATTGATTTCTTGGGAACACATCGATCCCTTAACACCATCTCAATGCCGAATTATTTATTTTGAATAGAGGAAAGTTGAGAATCCATTATTTTTTTCTCAATTAATCTAATGAGCTGAAACGAATATAATACGATTATTTTTTTTTCGCCATTATCAAGAACATGTCAGGTCAGTTTGGTATGAAAATTTCTGAATTTATACTCAGGAAAGTATAACATCATATCTAAAGCACGCATAGGGTCAAAAATGACAGCAAGTAAAATGAGGTAAGGATTACAAGAAATGTCTGATTATCATTAATAATTCTTCTTGTGAATTTGTTCTTTCCGAATTGGTTATGAAATATAATTTATGACGCAATCCTGTGTGAACTAAAAGAATACCGAAATTTCTCACATATACTGTTGCGTAAGAGATGCATTCTTGTAACTTACAGTCGTTCGTATAAATCGGAAAACCGCGAGCAATAAATTCACATAAATCAATATTTTTCACTCCAGATATTATATACGTATCTATATACGAATTCGTACTGGCTCATTGCACTTTCACTTCCAATTATCGTCATTGGTATACAGATACACTTGACATAACAAGACTAATGGACATTGATTTTCATCAAGGAAACAGATACGAATGGTATTCTTGGAGAATTAAGCTATGCTAAAACTATGATTGATTTAAAAACAGAAATATACTTTCATAGGTGACGAATAATTTAAATGCTTCTTTCTCGTTTTAGAATCAATAAATCGATC
The DNA here is from genome assembly GCA_037013635.1 of Plagiodera versicolora. NCBI lineage: Eukaryota > Metazoa > Arthropoda > Insecta > Coleoptera > Chrysomelidae > Plagiodera > Plagiodera versicolora. The sequence continues at coordinate 10,277,501 of CM072979.1, read as the reverse complement.
TTTACATTCTTTGAACATTCACTTTTTCCGGCATTTTCCGGTTGCCTAGGTTAAGATATAGATTTGATTATGTCAATCTTATGGTGCTTAAAATAATTTGGTCACGATATTGCAATAGAGAATTAAAAACCTATTCATTATTTATTGAAATGTTCAACTAATACGATAACGATGTTCTAATCTTGAATAAACCGTTTTTTTTTTCAAAAATTTCTGAATAATATTATTCAAGAAATGTATATTGGGGATAATATCCACCGTCTTATGCTTCTATGTAGATGGAATAATTTTAATATTTGTATTTATTTTTCATTCAGGATGAATGTATTCTTGCCATTTATCTGCTTGGCCATATCGTCGGTCTGTAGTTTGCCAGAACCAGCAGCCACACCTGGATATTCAAAAAGTATCCAAAATGGTGTCTTGAGGTCAACAAGCGGAAGCTTCAGACCTACAACAATTGCTAATAGGGAAGAAGAAGAATATATTTACGACGATGAAATTGACAAGTAATTATTTTTTCTTATTGGCTATAGTTGAACTTGTTTACAGAGAAACACTTAAGTAGGAATTTCAATATCATTTTTCGATATTTCATTACAAAACTGAAATAATCAAATATATCAACATATTTATCTTCATGAAAGTCATGTCAAGTGTATGACGAGTTTTTGAAAAAATCACAAACTGAAACATTAATAATTAATTTTATAGATTTCTTTATTTCTACCTGTCTCATCGAATTGAATAAGTCGATAAATCCTACATAAATTATCAATATGAATACAATGTAATGATGCAGCTATGTGTTATAACGAAAACAATAATAAAATGATCGTGTTTCTGCACACAAATCTAGATAAAAAGTGAGGTACATCCGCACATAGGAGGTTTTTAAGTTCTACAATAACTTCTTTATTTTGATTTTGAATAGTTAATTTATGGTTTATGTTTGGTACGATAATTGTTTTTGTGTTCAAGCAAATATATCAGAGGAAACGTCCACCACCAAGAAAAGATTCCAAATTCTTTGAATGAGATATTCTCAACAAGAATTCATATCACTCATTAAAATTTCATAGCCCTAATTTCAATTCGTTTCAGTGAACCAGAATCTAGTCAAGACAGAGCTCCCACATACGCCAATCAGAATTATCCTCTGCCATCGAAATCAACACTTCAACCTTCATTAAATTATCCCATACCAGTAAGAACGACTGGTGGCAAAGTGTACCCGACGCATCCACCAAAATTGGAACAGAGACCATACAATAATCAACAACAGCAACAATACGTTAGACGTGGAGAACAAATACAGGTAGATTATTTCTCTTCAGATATCATAAATCAGCTTCTGAGATATTGACAGAAATCAATTCAGCCCAATTGTCGATATTCGGATACACATCGGAATTTTTTCTGATTGTGTCGAGAAAAATGTTAGAAGAGAAAACAGATTTCAATCAAGTTCTCGAGATCTAGATTTAGAGAGTCACAAGTATCATTCCTCAGCTCAAATCAGCAATGAAATCAATACCCTTATTCGTCTCATATACGGTTTCAATTATTTTTGTGGACATTTTCACTGCCAATTAGAGATTGACGGCTTGACTTTTCAAGCTACTTGACTTGACTCAAGTAGTAGTTTTTGATATCAGGTCAAGTTCAAGTATGTATTACTTGAAAAATCAAGTACTCAGCAGTTTCATTGTGTGATGAAATGAGAATGGAAGTTGCGAAAAAAACATTTGTTTATGAAACTTATCATATAAAAAAAAAACAGAAATATAAACTATTTTAAAATCAGTCAGCTCGGAAGTCGGGGAACCCCCGTATTAAGTCTGAGCGCGCGCGAGCTTGCAGAAATATATGCCGTTCGACACGTCCGTATCAAGATCAAGTAATATCAAGTAGCTTGATTTCAAGTCAAGTACCTAATGAATAACTCAAATCAAGTCAAGTCAAGTATATAAATTTTCACTAGCTTGATTTTCAAGTCAATTCAAGTAGTTTCTTAAAATATCAAGCTACTTGACTTGATTAATCTCTACAGTGCCAATGAAGAAACACACCATGTAAGCATGTAAATTTAATAATGATCGGTTTATATTTCTGTTACTGACACTCCTGATGTATGAATACAGTATCATTCGAGAAAATTCTGGACTACACATAATTTATGAGCCGGAATTCGTAAGAGAAATAGGAAGCGGAGAAAGCTAAACAAGTGTAAATATTTGAAATAAGAAATAGACGTTGACCTCATGATGACGAAATGTCGAATCAGAAACCGAAACCAATTCATAGATCATTAAAAACTGTAAAACGTTTATTGAATCTCTAGCCATACTCCTCATGATCAGCACATCATCCTTTCTCTCTGCCTTGATTAATATTTCCACAACCCGTCGGTAATGAACCGAATCAAACATTCTTCCAGAACAGTAGAAAAAAGTCAAAACTGCATTTCGAACTCCGCAGATTGAATCCCTTCTAAAATATATCACTTATTCACGATTATGTGATGCATGACAGTGAAGTCGTGACTGGATCTGAATTAAATCTAATAATAACAATTATTGATTCTTTTGATCATTCATAGCTGAGTACAATAACATAATTATAAATATTGGTATGCTACTCATAAGGCGGAGCACAGGTATGAATGGGCTTCTGCGAATCTAACCAGAATATACAGTGAGGACCATATGTTTATAACAAATGGTTTCCTTGTCTTATTTATTGAGCAATTTCAATAAATGCAATTCGGATTTTTATATTGTATATTTCTTCCTCGGAATAATGAATTATTTTCTATTCAATATATTTAACATTGATTTTTCTGATGATATAAGGTGTGATTGGTTTCATAAATAAATAATAAAAACTGTAATAAAAAGTTTCATCGTTTATTGCCGATGAATCAAATACTTGGTTTGGATGTTAATTACGTGAAAGTTTAATATCCTAAGAATTACAACCATGGTGAATTTTATCTGAAATCAATTTAACGGATTTCAATTATAGTAGTTTCCTCATATAATAATCTTATGAAATATAGCAATTAATTTTTTAGGACTTGAATGAACTGGATGAGGAAAGAGAAATAGAAGAACCAGACAGATTGAGTCTATTGTTACCACAGTCCAAATTTCACTGTAACGGAAAGAAGACCGGTTACTATGCTGACGTAGAATTGGATTGTGAAGTTTTCCATTACTGCCAGGAAAATACCAAGCATTCTTGGATATGCCCAGAGGGATTCAGTTTCCACCAGGTATGAGCAATATTTGAAACACCCAACTCATCATTCAGAAGGTAAAATTCGTGAATCTATTGTTATCAGTTATTTCAGTAATTTTCTGTGAATTTCAGTGTCTTCATAAGTACATTTGATAAAAATAGATTCATCTTGTGTCACTATACAATGAGAGTTTCTAGTGAAATGAATTCATCAAATGACATATATTCAGAAAGGTTTTTTCTAGAACAGAAAAATCTTCTAACAAAAAATAACCGTTTCTTTCAGATACTCCTTCTTCTACTTTCATTTCTTCCTTCGAAATTTATCTTTTATTCATTCTTTCTTCAGCGTCAAACAACTCGGGATTATTTCCCAAAACATGTAATTATTCACTGAGTAATTTTCACATTCCAATATAAGCTGATACACTTTTCGCATTACCCATCATTATTTCAACATTTTCAGCATTCCAACTAGCTAAATTCATCTGTTTCAAATGTGAATCCTTTTTGCTTTTAGGTTCATTTGATTTGCATGCCACCAGGTAGTGAAAATGTCTGCGAAAAATCGACAGACTATCATTTCGTCAACGAATACTTGTATAAACCCCTCAATTTGGAAGAACACCAGCGAAAACCCAACATTTCTTTGGTATATTCAGATAGATATTATCCAGAACAATATCGTACCAGATACGACGAGGAAGAAGAAGACGACAGGCCTGTTCACCACCAACACTCTGTGAGTTTTGACTCTAATACGGTATATTTGGATATATCACAAAAGTTTTAAAAAACCAGGAGTGTTTTGAATATAGTGGAATCTAAATCGATATTCCTTTCCAACTTCAACTAGGCTACAACAATAATTTCATGTACGATGTTCTTTCTTGACAAGAAATAGGGTGTCAAGGTATGCAAATGAAGTACAAATTCCTGATTTTGATTTTTGATATGCAAAAATATATTTGTGATGAAAACGACTTCAGTATTCAGTCTACTTTCAAGTTCATCTGTTCAAAGTTATCTACCGGAATTTCTACCATGACAATCTCAAAAATGTGTTCGGATGGAATTGATTTCCCAACACTAGTAACTTTTTTTTTATATAAACTGTTTCATAGATGGTATGATTCCACGTCATTGCATTATTTGATGTATGGTTTTCAACAAAGAAGTCATAGAATACCAGTCCACAAATTTGTCCATCAAATATTCACATGCAACATTCAAAAGATCACTCACATGTGTCATCTGGACTATCTGAATTGCCAATTGAAACTAAATATTCTAGTAAAACTGTTCAAAAACCTATTTTAACAATGGCGTAAAAATTTCCTAAATTCCTTGATGGCATAGAAGACTTAATTATCATTGAAGAAAGCATCGACTCAACAAATACATATATTCAAATTCATTTTTTGAATTTGTAGATCCGAGTTACTGGACAACCACGACCCCAATACGCATCGCCAACAAGTTCAAGGCCACAACTCGCCCAAGGACAAGTTTTCAGATCACCTGAAGAAATCAATATTTCCCTTCAACAAAGAAGGCCTCCTTCTCAACATTACGTAACGGAGTATTAGGTTCTTCGGTTCAATATTCTTTCATCATTGTTGTTGCGTTTAATCATAAGACTCTAGAAATGTATAAAGTTATTGTAAGTTGTTATGAAATATATTATTTTAGATAAGTAGGAAAAAGTGTAATTTTAAATGAAACATGAAAAAGCGTACCAGTCACGGACAACAGATAAAAAATGAATCAATTTTACAAAAAAAGATGACTAACATTTGTAAGATTTCAAAATTCAGATAGACAGGCAATCATATTGAAAAATATCTTTCTGTTTGATGCAAAATGAAATGAAAACCATAAAAATTGGGGGTTCTCTTTGAGAAAAAGAATATTTGAAATGTTTTCTTGTTCATTTTCAGCTTCCGGTGTAATTATGAGATTCATCATCTTGAAAATATTTTAGTCGAGTGCTTGAACTTTCCAATACGCCTTGAAACTCAGAAAAAAACGTTCGTCATATCTATATTTATCTTCCTTCCTCAGATAGATAATGTTGGGTATTTCAATGAAAGAAATCAATTTCAACTTATTAATGTTATTCCTTAATTTTTTATGATTTTTCCACATTTAATTCCACTGTTCCAGGTGGGCCAACTACATTGTTTTTTTTGGGGCATCAGTGTTGAATAATCATTAATGAATCATGTATATAAAAAAAGTTGGAGACAGTCAGAAGTTGTTATGACCCAACGTTGGATAAGCAATGCCCGTTTAGCATATTCTGCGACTTTCATCTCTCATAAAAACAACAATCAATAATTATGTTCCTTTTATCTAACTTTCAAGGAAAATTGATCAATAAACATTTTGTAGAGATAAGACCAAAAAAACTTGTTTCTGTTTTGTTTTGAGATGGAAATCTTCTCCAAAATGAGGTTCCTCATTGTCTACTCCGTTGTATGGACAATTCATTTTGGTACATTCCTCTCATCTCTCATTTCAGTCAGCAAAATGGTACTATGGTTATTGAATTTTCCACAATACTTTTTCTCTTCTTAGGTGTTCCTTCATTCAAGTAATGTTTTTATATTATCAGTTTGTTCAATTCAAAACTCACCACACACAATAATTTTGTTGATACAAGTATTTTTTTCGAAACTTTTTGGTAACATGCCATCTGTACTCACTCTTTCAGTGTTTCTTTTCACTTTATTTTTAGTATTTATTGTTGTAATTCAGATCGACGATCATACGATTCAGAGGTTATAATTACTATGCAACAGTATATCCCGTCATTTAAAGCTGGACCATTGGCCGAACAGGTTAAAGCAATAGTTTTAGTCTATGCGAAACGAGTCATCAGGCGTAGGTCTAAATCGTAAGTACTTAAATATAGAAAAATGATGAGCTAAAAGGCAAAAATCATTATTAATATAGATATAAATCGAAATGAATATTTTCATTGTAAAAAAGTGTGGAGCGCTTTATAAAAACAGATCTTTGTAGAACCCCATGCTTTTTACAATAAGAATATTTGCTTGATTTATTCAAATATTATCCATTATTTTCAATTCATCATTGAAGGGCTTTTTTAGTTTTTTTTTAATTATGCGTTGTCACATATCTGGCTGAATAGTTTTGTATTATCATCATTACGACAGTTCTGATTTTCTCAAATTGTATGATAATTTCATTCTCATTGGTTTCCGAAGCCGATTTACTATTATAATTATTATTATATCACACATTACATGTCCTGACAGTTTCCTAATATATATCGCATGACCCCCTCATCTATTTCTTGGTTTAAATATTCACACTAATCCTAATTCACTGAGTATGATATGTTCCTATCTCAGGAAAAGAATAAACAAATGCGATTGAATCCATCCATCCAGCTTATTCTCAATTACCATTTCCGTTTATCTTGTATCTACTAAATAACTTTCAAACATCGGAACCCTACAGTTTCGCTAATTGTGAAACATACACTGTACTGATAACGAACAAAAATGACCGTCTAAACCTGAAAGGTTCTTTGGAAGGACATTTACCAGACCTATAATTTCAAACTGAACTCAAAAAACATGCAGAAGTTTTTTTAAATTACTCTTGGAGCTTGTAAGCTGTGAACCACTAGATTTCTGAGAATATAGTAGAAGTGGTTTCAGAAGCCCCTTCGACCGTCATTATGGTCCCAAGGTTACTTCTAGTTGCAAACGGTTACTCACTAAATGATGTTCATCGCGATGGTTCATTCATATAGGTTTTTTATAGTGACCTCAAGTAGGGGAAAGTGGGGTGTGATGAATCTTCTCATATTATTTTCACATACAACTAGAAACAAATTGTTGATCAAGCCTTTATATCGATTGTCAGTGGTGATGGATTTCACATGATTATTTTTTCCTTAAAATTTTCAAAGAAATGCTAGGTTATTCGAAAAATCCTTTCTGTATCAATTGGAATGAAAACCAATAATGAAAGCAATGAATTTGAATGAATTTCAGTATTCTCAAGTTATACATTTATCTTCATAGTTAGTTTATACAGCAAATAAGAATAAAATTAAATAAGAATGCACCAATGAAATTACATATTTATTACAACTTGAGATGGCATGTTTAATTTCATTGGTGAATTCTTATTTTATCTTGTTATTATTTGCTGTATAAACTGAACATTAGTGTGACAACAGCCAGATATGAATAGGTTATTTATCGATGTTTATTTAGTCTTCCCTACAAACAAAAGATCGAAATCTTATGTAGCAACGAAAGGAGTCCACCTCCTTCTGTTTATATTATTTCACTAAGAAACATAACTCTCAGAATCATACTTAGCGAAAAAAGATCCATCTCAATTATTTATTTTATTTTGTTTAATATTCAATCTATTCGTATGTGTCCAATGATCTGGCGAAATTTTGAATTCTATTCTCCAAAATATTTGATTTTCTCTCTTTCTTTCAAGAATCACCCTAATTTCCCCCATATGCTTGCTGCTTACACTCACCTTTTTCTATCGTTTAACAAAATTTGCATAAAATATGTCATCCGAAGAAACGCCATACGGATGGTAATCGAATCAGCATGTGAGGTTGCCAAACAGGATGGAAGCACAGGTGTTTTACCTACAATATAAATCAATTCTGGATTTTCGACTGGGCGACGATTGATTGCTCATATGAATCTAAAATTAACCCTGAATTATATAACTAGATTTTTTTCCTAATTTGACAATATCAAGGTGGTCGTTCATTGATGAATACACACATGGATTGTCAATGAAATGATTTCAGAATAAATTTCACATTTTTTTCATTTCATTATTTTTTCTCTTTTCAAATCTTGATTCCATATTTGAATCAGGAGCAAAGTCATTTCGTCACAGTGGATTTTGTTCAAATAAAAATATCGAAGAATGGCGATAGTTACATCACACTATGAGAATAATTTTTGTTATCACTGCACTGAATATAAGCTTGCGATACTTAACAAATTAGTGACATTGCACCTGTGCCAAACCTATTTCTCATTTTTGAGATGATTTCAATTTCAATTGATCTGTCGTATTTCGATCTGAGGTAATATCATTGAACATGCCAAGATTGATGCATAGAAAATGGTCATATCATTGAACAAATCAGAAATATTCTCAATCATCATCTTTATATTTTTCATCGAGTAACAATACAAAATGAATATTGCAATATCATATAACAGATATGGATTGCGAACTGGAAGATCAATTGATTCGTTGAAAAATTTTTTTGTCTTATTGAACGTTTCAAACTGTAAATAATAACGATCAAATTTTCCAAATGAATATGTATGTTACAAATAGTTCACTGAAACAATGTAATTTGTATGTCTGACAGTCGGATCGTAATAGTACGATGGTTGGTTTTTTAGTCACCTCTGGACCTAAACCTCAAGTGCTTATACCAAACATAACTCTCATTTTAGTGAAACATTTGAAAGAAAAAATATTTCGATTCATTTGTTTAGAACGTGATTCTAAGACTTCTAAAGCCTGATGGATGTCATAAAAGGATCATAATTCATTTAATTCTTTGCTTACACTTTACTAGTGTCTACTTTCATTTCTCAATATACATTTTGATATGAATATACATTTTCATATGAAATAACATAATACACAGTGATAATATGATCCCTAAATACATATTCGAAACACCCTTCGAGGTGTTAATCCCGGATCGAAGGGAGTGGCACGAAGTTCATGCTAGAGAAGAGCAAAACAGAATGATCTGGTATACAGACGGATCAAGGACTGAACAAGGATCGAGTACGGGAATTTATTCCCCTACCCTGAAGGAGAAACACTCCTATGCGCTTGGTGAAAACACCTCGGTGTTCCAAGCAGAAATATTTGCAATTCTACAATGTGCAAAAATATGTAATGAGAAGGCCTTCAAGAGAAGAGGAATCCATATTTATTCGGATAGTCAGGCCAACCTGAAAGCCCTTACAGGGTATAAGGTAAAGTCCAGACTCATCTGGGAATGTATCAACGAATTTCTGACGCTGACAAGGTTAAACAGAGTTAAACTGATCTGGGTACCTGGGCACAGTGGAATAGAAGGCAACGAAATAGCTGACAAACTAGCTAGGGAGGGGACAGCTCCACCCTACTTTGGCCCGGAACCAGTATTTGGAGTGCCCAAGAAACTACTTGGTAGCTCCATTAAAAGACGAGTCAAAGAATTACAAAGAATAGCCTGGGATAACACACCAGGACAAGAATATAGTGAACTTGTTATTCAGATAACAGGTGAAAAACGAACTGATGAGATACTTAGATTAAGTAGAGATCAGATAAGACTACTAACAGGTTTCCTTACAGGACATGCTCCTGTTAGAACACACCTACAAAAGATGGGGCTATATTAAGGTGACCAGACTTGTAGATTGTGCGGCTTAGAACCTGAGACAGTTGAACACATTTTGTGCTATTGTGAGGCATTAAACTATAGAAGAGTAGTGCAACTAGGGGAACCTGATTTAAACCTAGAGAATGTAAAAACCCTGAAACCTGGTGACCTTTGCAAAATAGTCAAAGGGACCAATATTTTTTAGGGTATTGTAATGATAGGGGAAATACAATAAGCCTCCGGCTGCAGTAAATCCTTCGGACCCCTGTATTGATAAAAAAAATGAAATAACATTTTCAGAGATACAATTATATGTGGGGAAAGAATTTGAAGCGTTATTGAACATGCATAAAGAACTGAAGATTAATGAACCAAATTATTCTTATAAAAGTCGTACAAGTTTTCATGAAACTGGGATTGGAGCTGTTGAAGATTATAATATCAGGTCCGGCGCAACTGGATATCTCCTTGATTTTGGAAATGTAATGGGTTTTTTGTATACAGCTTTGACAACCAATTTATCGTATTACCTGCGACCGATGGAACGTTTTCTCGTTTCTTGTATATCCAGAGTGGTCAACTAAGGTCACGGTCAATAAATTCTCAGCAAATTATTCAGTATTTGTGCTTGACAAAGGACAAAGACGTTATAATTGTCGTTAAACAAATGAGAAGCGGAATGACCGAAAATATTTTAATGAGTGTTTAATGAAGTATTTGTCTTGCATTTGCATGTATTCGCTCACAATTAACGATAATTTTCCATTTCGCAGAGAAATAAATACTCTGTGTTGATAAATATCGTGAAATTGATTAGTAGTATTAGTACCATGAACAGTTTGGATTGTGATTGTGTTTTCCAATAAACTTTTCAGAAACGAATAACTAACCAATTTTTTTAAGAGAATCTACTGTAGATGTAGTAAATTATAGGCTATTCGAATTAGTCAAACTTGTAACATGTAATTCGGTGTATATATTTGCATTCATTATTCTCGTTAAATTAATATCATATTTGGTGCTTTTTGTGGATTGTCCTAGAATGTGAAATGAAGAGTTTTTTCCTTTTCCTTTCTCTCAATATTAAGAAATTTATATTCCTAATAATTCCAGTGATATTATTTGTTTGCAATAGAGACTCTTTTTATTGTGTTGACGTATTTTTATTGGTATACTGAAAAATGTGAAGTAAAACAAGCACGTAGGTTTGAACAGTTTAGTTCTATTGGACAGAGAATTTAAAGGACATTACAATGATGTACCACTAGACAAAATATCGTCTTCGAAAAAAAACGACCTTGTATATCAGTTAAGCTTTCACTAATCTGTAAGAATTTTCACTTATTTCATATATTTACGACTCCGATTACAATTGATAATTCGAAACTATTGAGATTTAATTAGATTAGTTCATTTTCTCTAATTATTCGATTCTGTGAAGATTATTTAATTGATAATTAATTCAGCAGCAAATTGTATGTCTATAAATATATCATATGTTATAATTTCTAACTGTAATAACTAATAAAAGCGAAAACAAATCTTTTATATATGAGCCTCAAGCACGCATCAATAAGTCAAAGCAATGAGTAAGTATTTAAGGTGATGCTGAAGTAATTCGAGGTAACTATTGTGCTAATATCTTGAGTAAATTAAAAATTGAATTTCCTAAGGCCCTGATAGGGTGGTTAATCCAGCTCAGTCGAGTTACAGACTTAACGTGGTGAGTATGAAGCAAATCAAAGTTGAAGATGAAAATGTTGCGGTTTTCAATTCTTGTCAGTTGTATTAGAGACACCCTGTTGTATAAATTTCAATATATCAAGGTTTCTGCACCAGTTTCTCTTTTATTTCTTGAACTGATTATAGATATCAATTTAAATTTTGCCCATGAAAGTCACATATGAAATTTTTATCACCTCTAGATATTCAGATCAGGAAATTCCACTGAGTTTGAGACTTTTCATAGTAGAGGAGCTTCAGCTTATTGAAGCTCAAATAATTCCAATATTATCTTTTCAAAAAATTATTCACAGTTAACAAATTTGATTTAATAACTTTTATTCATTTCAATATTGAATGCTCTGTCTATGCCTAATATTTCGAGATAATTCCAAATGTTACCTTACTCATATAGGAAGCAGCAGCACTGCTATAAAAAAAATTATTGCAACTGAAATTACTACTATAGCTACTAAATACGATAATGAGACGACTGAAAATAAGTAGTACATACGGATATCCCGAAACATGACCATAAAATACATCGGATGTTGTGTCAACTTGAGTTTACATACAGGGTGCCCGTAATTCGAGCTTAAGCATGGGGATCTCGGTAACCTTGAGATATACGATGTTGCTTAAATTAGGGCAAAGTTGCGCATTCTGGTACTGATCAATAATCTGAAGAGAAATCTGACCTATCTTCCTTGATTTTCAAGATATCGCTGAAAAACGGAATTTTGCGATTTTCGTTTTTATTTTTTCGTTGGAAAACCGATCAAGTTATCCATTTTCAACCGCAACTTCCTCATAGCAGTTTTTTTGAGGAATTAGGAAATAATATTACATTTTTCCTAACACACGAAGAAAGGAACAAATGACAGTCAACTTTTTTTTTTCTTATGGACGCCATATTGAATTTTCATATTTCTGAATGCAGTTTTTTTTTCTGATTCCGACGATGTACTACACAACATGTTTTGTTTTCAAATTATGATCGAAATTTCCTAATAAACATTTTTTCGAAGATTGCCGTGGAAAACAAACTCGCCAGATTTGTTCAATTCGAATTTTGACAGTTCAGTAGATTTTACGCTTGAATTGCAATATGCCATTTTCCAATGAAGAACAGAGGGATATGTTGGAAATTTATTATGCTTGTCATCGAAATGTTCAAGTAACAAGTGAAACATATCTACAAGGTTTTCCTGAAAGACAGCAACCAAATACTGGATATTTCCTAGGATTCCATAGAAATATGGTTCATTTCGGCGACCGAGACATAAATATCGCGAGAGAGCTGATGAATATGAAGAAAACATATTACAAGCGGTATGTTCTAATTTTCAGATTGAATTTCAGTTAAGATATTATTTAATATCGCTTAGGTCCAAGAAGATCACTTCTTATCAACGAGACAGGTTTACAGAATATTTGTCGGAAATGTTTCTTAATAGGGTTATTGCGAATAATGGTGATGTACGTTGGCCAGCGCGTTCTCCAGACTTATCACCCTTAGACTACTTTTTATGGGAAACAATGAAAAATGAAGTTCATAAAACTGTACCAGTCGATATAAATAACCTTCGGCAACATATTATCGATTCTTTGAGACAGATCTGGAGACGAAGTATCGAAAGAACAATTGTAAATGTGAGAAAACGTGAGAATTATTTATACTGGTGGAAGGTGGACAGTTTGAACAGCTTCTCTGATTATTCATATTTTGCTCTCAATTTGTTTGTTTATGTTTATGTTTATGTTTATGTTTATGTTTATTAGGAAATTTCGATCATAATTTGAAATCAAAACATTTTGTGTAGTACATCGTCGGAATCAGAAAAAAAAACTGCATTCAGAAATATGAAAATTCAATATGGCGTCCATAAGAAAAAAAAAAGTTGACTGTCATTTGTTTCTTTCTTCGTGTGTTGGGAAAAATGTAATATTATTTCCTGATTCCTCAAAAAAAAACTGCTATGAGAAAGTTGCGGTTGAAAATGGATAACTTGATCGGTTTTCCAACGAAAAAATAAAAACGAAAATCGCAAAATTCCGTTTTTCAGCGATATCTTGAAAACCAAGGAAGATAGGTCAGATTTCTTTTCAGATTATTGATCAGTACCAGAATGCGCAACTTTGCCCTAATTTAAGCAACATCGTATATCTCAAGGTAACCGAGATCCCCATGCTTAAGCTCTAATTACGGGCACCCTGTATAGATGAGATCAGACGAAAAGTATCAAGTGGTGAACAAATAGCTGGGTTTTTGGAATTGAAATTTTCAAAGATTCCTAATTTCAGAATATATCCCACAATATACAACAAAAACAATAGCACTTCGATGTCGAGTGATCTCAAGTTCTGTCACTCAGAGATCGGATTGTTACTTGAAAGTCCGATCTTTACTTCATCAGGGATTCCGTATGCTCCCCAACTATAAATGCATGTGCGAAAATGTTGGGATAGATGTCTGACAAAAAATTAATTCGTTGTCAGTTTGTATCATGTTCGAATGCCGTATTTTCCACATAATGAATGTTTCATGAAATATCCATAGCTACTATAAATTGTCGATAATGTATTCCATCACATCAGGTGTTCTGAAGAAAATGACAATGTATTTGAAGGTTATTTCTTTGAATTGATCGGAATCGAAAAATGAACTAATATATCACCCGGAAATGTGTATTTTTTGGTAATTCAGTTTTGTTCGGTATTTCCAAACATTAATATTGCTTCAAGAGGTAAAATCGAAGGTCCAACCAATGTTATTTGTATACTAGGCAAACCTGAACAATTTACAGTAAGGAAGAATTGTCTCATGAGTTCGTCACTATGTATTTAATGTGAAAATACTATGAATCTCTTCAATTGTTCACTGTACGTAGTATTTCTACTCAAAATACACTAAACTGAACCTTGAGAAAAAAAAAGAGATATTCGCGAAGCAACAATTTTATTTAAAGTAAGAAAAATAAAACAACTATGTATGTGCGTGAATTCGAACTTTTCACGTATAGCTCTTGAAATAAGGATTACAATAAAAATGACATTTGACAATTATTCAAGCAAGCTTGAATATGTAGGTAATATTTTTCTCGATTATTGCATTAGTATACTGTTCTGCGTACTTGAAATATGCCTAAGCGTGTTCGAATCCATCATTCAGAAACCATGTTAGAGGAAAATCAACAATCCTACAAACGTAAAGTTTGAAAGTGAATCCTTATATTATTTAATCAGAAAAATTTTAGATAATTTTTCACGACATCATTGGTTCTCTATATTCTTAGCCTAAAAACAAAAGTGAAAAACTTGGCCAATAATAAAATTAACAAAACAAATTTTTCAAGATACTCTGGAACAAACATCCTTCAATGTAGTTTGCAATTTGTTTGATTTCTGTTGTCTTCCTTATTCATAACAACCTAAAATTAATTCATTTCAGTTAGAAATTGAATCAACTTCCACTCGAGAAGGAGATTGAAGTTAATTAGTATGCATAAAAATCTAATTAAAATATGGCATCGTCATTGTGCAAACTATCATTACTCATATGATTTTGACTCGATTCTTGTTACAAAGATGTCCCGGATTACCTTCATCCAAACATACAAAGACGATGTTAATGACAAATTCGCTGTATGATGTCTTATCGCAAAATATTAATAAACTAAGTATCAACAACTTGAACACAAGGTAACAGATTGGATTTGGCTTTGTCAAAGCGGTTCCGGATGGGTTGGGTTGAAGAGGTAATTGTTTTTTTCTCGATAATCCGCCGGAGATATCAGTGATTTGGTTGATTTTTCAAGTATCTCGAGATTAGGCAATGATAAATGCTGTTTTTTCTCATACTGACTATACCAGGTGTTTCCATTTGATATTTACATACGATACTAGTTGATGAAGGAATTCTTAGTAGATCAAATATACCAAGGCCATTTTTACCGTCCTTCATAATAGAAACACAATAAAGCGTTATCTTCATTTTGTAATTTTTCATATGATCACATATTTTGAACTACTCTATATGATCCATATGTGAGTACTGCGTATAATTACCCATCAAAATTACATAGAAATCTATATGAGAATCCAGGTCTTTGATACCTTGATTTGCGAAATGGTGCTTGGTTCAAGAATCAGAATTGTGAAATCCATGAATGCATTAATATATCTGTCTTCAGCATAGTCATAATACATAAATATTCAATCAATAAATTATCTGAATTTTGGGAGAAAGTATAGTATGTTCTGATTCCTCTTTTTCATCTCTTGGTTGCATTGCCCTCATCAACACTTGGGTGGATAGCAAAGGAAACAACATGGGGCATATAATAATATAATCTAAAGTAGAAGTCCATTGGTATCTCTAAGTGGAGTAACGATCATCAATACTGGGAAGAGAAACTCTAAGTCGTCCCCACAATAAATCTTTATACAAAAGTTCACACAGTACATGTTTCGGACCTACATAGGTAAGAAAATATGCCTATAATAAATGCTGATTCGTCTCCCTATTAGGTTTATGATAAATTTAAATCCGATTTTCGAATTAATAATAATAATAATAATAATAATTTTTATTGATCCATTCAGACATCTATAAAATGTATAAGACAAGTTAGGTTGTATAGGACATACAAAGAACATAAGCTTAAATTACACGAAAATATTACATTAACATATAAATATACACACACATATATATATATATATATATATATATACACCCACATACATACATATGTAAAAGATAGAAAAGAAAAATTAAATTAATACTAAGAGATTGATGTCATCAAACAAATTGATCAATGTCACAGTCTGACATGAATTCATCAATGCTATAGTAGCCTTTAGAATACAATAAATACTTTACTCCGCTCTTGAACCTGTTTTTATCGAGCCTTTTAATCGTTTCTGGCAAGTGGTTATAGAATTTTATCCCCTGGTAGGTGGGAGATCGTTCGAATTTGGATGTCTTGTGTTTAGGAATATACAAAAGAGAGCCATTTCTGGTAGAGTAATTGTGGAAATGTGAATTTTTTTTTAATTTACCGTAATTATCCTTAATGAACTGAAGACACTTGAAGATGTATAGGCATGGAAATGTTAAAATATTGTGGGAGGGCTTGCACGACTCTTGGAAGGATAATTTAAAAATAATGCGGATTATCCTTTTTTGTGCTGTGAAGATTCTTTGGCTGTTTGCAGAGTTTCCCCAGATGATTATGTTATAGGACATATGACTATAGACGAGACTATAATACACCGTCAATAGAGACTCAATCGGCATCGATGACTTTAATCTTGATACGGCGAATCTAGATTCATTAATTTTCTTACTGAGCATGTTGATGAGTTGATTGAAACGCAAGTTTTGATCAAGATATATACCCAGGAATTTTGTGCATTCCGTGGAAGCAATACTTGTTCCATTCTGATTGAATTGTAGGATATGCGGGCTATTTTGAGAAGTGAAATATATACCCTCGGTCTTGGAAACATTCAATATCAAGCGATTCTCCTCACACCAACCATTGAAGCTTTCCATGATTTGTTTGGTGGACAAAACCAATTCATCTCGGTTACGACCTGTGACTACTACTGAGGTGTCATCGGCAAACAGAGCCAGCAGTTCGGTATTAATGTGTTGGGGCATATCATTGACGAACAATAAAAATATTGATGGTCCCAATACCGAGCCCTGCGGAACACCAATGTCCAGAGATTGTTTACCAGAAAAGCTAGTACCCACTTTCACAAATATTCGCCTATGATGGAGGTAATCGCACACCCAGTCTAGGAAAACTCCCCTGAACCCCAAGTTGTTTAACTTACTTTCCACGAAGTCCAAGCTGATAGAGTCGAAAGCTCTGGACAGATCAAAAAATAGTCCTGCAACATGTTTGTTGCTATCTAGATTAGCATATATATTTTCAACTAATGAGCATGCTGCTGATTGGGTTGATTTCCCTGTTCGGAAGCCATGCTGGCATTCTGATAGTATTCCAAATTTGGATAGAAAATTGTTGATTCTATTATAGACAATTTTTTCGATAATTTTCGAAAAAATACTCAAGACTGAAATCGGTCTATAATTAGCTATGTTTTCAGGGTCGTTCTTTTTACGCGCAGGGATGATGGTTGCTAATTTCAGAATGGAGGGAAATTTACCGGAAGTTATTGAAAGATTTATCAAGTATGCCAGATGTTGAGCAATCGAAATAGAAACGGATTCCAGAAGTTTTGTTGAGATGTTGTCAACCCCAGTGCTAATTTTG
Organism: Plagiodera versicolora; assembly: GCA_037013635.1. Lineage (NCBI taxonomy): Eukaryota > Metazoa > Arthropoda > Insecta > Coleoptera > Chrysomelidae > Plagiodera > Plagiodera versicolora. Next base: position 10,259,828 of record CM072979.1, on the reverse strand, counting down.
TTTTTCAGCTCTTTACTGTGACTTCCTCAGGCGTTACCGGATAGAAGAAAAACGAGTTTTCAGCCGCAGAAGGAACGGTTCAAGTTTGCGACATCGAATCGCCGAAATGGCTCTGTAGGTTATTTGTGGTAATGTAACCTTCCAAATTCAAATGTATATCCTTTTGTTTTCTACTCCTGCCAAGGTCCTGATTAACTGAATTCCACACAGTTTTTAGTTTGTTTTCGGACTCGCTTATCAGTTTTTTATTGAAATTAAATTTGGCTTCCTTGAGTAATGTTTTGTAGTTTTGTTTTTACACAGGTTTTTTAAGTCTTGGCTTGCTTTCCTGATAGTGGGTGTAACCCAACTGGGCGGTTTCCTCGAAAAGTTATTGTTGCTCTTTTTGATCGGGCAGCAGACATCCAAAACGAATACAAAAATATTAATAAAAGATTCGAAAGCAGAGTCAGTATCATTCTCGAGATAAATGACACTGAAGTCAGTGTCGTACATTTGGGATGCAAATTTATCTAGATTATTTTTGGATAGGCTCCTGTATTGCCTATTCAGTCCAGAGTTACATATACTTGGACCTTATGGTCACTAAAATTAGCGTCAAAAACTTTTACTCTAGTATTTGAAAATTTAATATTAGTTAATATATAGTCCACTTTTGTTGATGATGTGGCACCGTTTTTGTTAGTAAAGACTCTCGTGGGAGTTATAGAGCTCACATTCAAATTGTAACCTAACAGTAGATCGAACAGTATTTGTTTATGGGCGTGATCAACAAGATAGTCTACGTTCAGATCACCGCAAAGAAAAACACTGTCGTATGCACTCACGTGTTCCAGCAGTGAATATAATTTCCTAAGGAATGAAGGAAAGTAGTAGTCATTTGGTGGTCGGTAAACACTCAAGACACAAGCACTTTTACCGTTCAATTTGAGCTTTAAGCCACTACTCTCGCATATCATCTCCTCAGCAAACACAGAGAGGTCAAGGACGCGCGCAGACCAGCTGTTTCTGACATATATTGCAGTACCTCCGTGAATATGTCTATATAACTCAATGTTATCCTTATTGCACCAGTGCTCAACTACACTGGCTATGTCGGGCTTTTCTTCATCAAGAAAGACGTCAAGTTTGTTAAGCTTGTTTGATAGGCTTTGAGCATTCAGGTGGAGAATTTTCAGTTTTTCAACGTGGTTTTCACCCTCTGCCTGCATAATTGTTTTAAGTTTTTCGGAATCTTTATTTTTAATTTTAGTTATTGTTGTATCGGATGAAGAAGACTCACAGTTCTTCATTGACATGTGATCGCTTTGAGTCCGAAATGTCGTTTTACGAAACTAAAATCTTTTGACTAGGACTTTGTTAGGTCAGTATGTAGGTTCATATAGGCTATTTTTCAGTTCCATACTGGTACCTATCCGAAATGCTGAATAACGACCAAGAGTGTTTAATTTTGTAACATCAAACTCATGTCCCGGAGACTTCTTTGCAAGGTACGCCTTTACTTTTTCGGCAGTTGTGTTATTCAAATACCATTAATTTTTCGATAAACTGCTCTTAGGTTTTTCTTTTTATACATCATTGGTAGTCAGTTGAAAACACGGTCTTACATACAGGTCTGAAATTTAGAGCACTCTTGAGTGGTAGGGGTGTCACTATTGAAGAATAATTCGCCATACTTATCCGCTTGGAGCGTAGTTGTCTTTTGCAGGTCGTATCATGATTTTAAACTGAATAAACGGTTAGTTAGACAACATACATGGCAGAAATATTATTCCCTTGAAAATTTTCTCAAATAAATCAAGAAAACATTCGTATCTTCATACAGCTGATAAGATCTGATTTGTGACTGGCTGACAAAGACACAGAGAGAAAGCAGCGCTGCAGGTGGCGAAACACCAAATTTTCTTCAATGTTTGGGCAACCTCGTACCCTACCACAATCTCCAGACCACCATTGAAACTCACGAGTGTCATATCAACGTCATCAACCACTGTACCATCAAAAATAAGTTGCCATAAAAACAGTTTAGAATAAATTATCCACCGAGGAATCTATTGGTGTTGGTGTACAACGTCGCTATCTTTATGGGTAATTCAACTTCGACTCCTGATCGTTGCTTCACTCCAAGTGATGAAAAAAAGTATGTGCCTTAACTCAGAAAACGGACGACTACCAAAACAAGCTGAAAATAATGTTCTCAAAGGATATTGGGGACTGAACGAGAATAAATGATCAGTACTTTCTTGCCAAACCGTGTGTTTCTGATAAATGCACTTTGATCCACTTTGTTGAGTGCGTTTTTGGATGAAGTTACACAATGTTATATTCTGTTAACTGGCCTAAAAAGTCGTCAGCGGATTTTTCTTCTACCTGTTAGCTATTCTCGCTGCTAAAACCATTTTAAACTTTATGTTGCTGTGGAGTGTGGACTAAAGCTACCCCTTAACATCTCTCGAATGTTTTTATCTGCTTTCTGGATTATCACACACTGTATGTGGTTAAAAAAGAAAACAATGAGAGCTCCTATTATTTGCTGTTTTCAATCAATTTCATGGTTCAGTTGAATTTCTCATGGCAGAAAAAATAAAATTAAAATGACATAATATCAGAAATATCATTGAAAGTTTTGAAAAATTGAATTAATTTGTATGTTTATATAATTCTGTGTCAATGCAATAACCGTTTAAATCATCAAGATTTCTAATGGACCATTTTGAGAACATTCAAACCACACTATGTATACAGGATTCGCTCCAATGTTGTTCTTTTTATTGTGCGTGTCTGAAAGTTTGTTATTTCGCAATATTTGTTGATGCAATAAATTCAATTTCGTGTCGATCATTTGTTACCTTTTACACTTCATAGATGCATTAATGAAACGCAAATTGATTCACATCAATTTGTGAATATTATCGATAATAGATGATTTGTAAAATAATCATGGATTAAACTCGTGAATAGAATTCACGCAATATTTAATCGAATAAAAAAACGATAATGACCAATAAGTTGAAGCTCAGCTATTACGGGATTCCATTCAATTCAATTTTGTCAATCATATAGTTTCAATTTTTTTGCAACAATGAATTCCTGGCAATATATAGAGAATTAGAGTAACTACTGAGAAATTATTTCTATAATTTTCATACTCGTTTCGAGGCAAAATCTCGAATTCATCATATAGATGAACTATATTTTATTAATTAGTTACATCACGTTTGTTGAATAATTCATGTCTCCCATTTCACCGTTATTTATTCTAGCTGAATATTTGATATGGTTAACATTAGGAATAGATTTTCTCGATAAATATAGTTGACAGAATTTTATTACATAAAATCGCTGAAAAAATATCTCGTGATGATCGACAATCGGATCACAAGCCACATCAACAACGTGGTTGATATTATCACGCATCTGTCAACAGTTATAATAATAATAAACGGTAGGAGTATTGTCAAATGTCAGTTAATCCAACCGTAAAATCATCTTCAATTACAGAAAAAATCTTCTCGAATTCTTACATCAACTTCCATTCACCTTATCAACATACATATATTATATCGAAAAGCATCGATACGAGATTATTATACACCAATGAAATTCGACAATAAGGTGCACTGTTTTGTGATTGTGACAAATGAAGAGTTTTCCTGAAAACCAGGAATTTCATATTTTGACATAAATTGTTCCAGAGTTTGAATTTATCCATCTATCAGATCAGAGCTGATAATTTATATAACTCAAAAATGGTAGCCTAAAACCGAAACACCATAAATATTCAGGTTCTCATCTTTTATCACCTGAAAACCTTACCTTAGCCATATACTTTCCTTGGCATTTTTTATTGGCGGTAATATAAATGTCAAATTCACTCATAAAATATTTTATAGTGTACTCTATTACAAGAGTATTTTTCTTCTAGATAAAAAGTCTTGATATTACATGGTATATTTATGTCACACATACAGAGTCCCTAAACAAATAACTTCGAATATTTAAAGTTTATTTCAACTTGTTTTCATCAGATATATTCGTATTGAATTTTTTTTGTCTGACAACTTGTCAACAATAACACATATCTTTCTTCGTCACTAGTTTTTCTTACCATAATACAGAGTACATTCAAACTTATCAATAACAATGCCATACAGGGTTTCAGTTCGTTTCAGTGGATACATGTTGCTTTGAATTCTCCATGATAAGCAGAATTTAAAAATGTATCACATGTAGGCGAAATTGTAAAATGAAAATATACGTTTCTTTTTGTATTCATGGAAAATAATAAATGAAGGAAACAATGCAAGGAAAAAATTCAATTTATTCGACTCTAACTACAGGAAGATACATTCAACAGTTTGAAAAATGACAGGTATTTTGTTGTTTTGCTTTTGATAGTCATATCTAACTCATAAATATTTGGAGATCTTTTGAAATTAAGTTTTAGATAAACCGATGCATATTAAGCTATAAGGCTATTCTACTAAGTCTTCCTACAACCTCAAAGGTATGTGAATAATTTGTGCGCAATTGATTATTTTTTTCAATAATATGTGTATTCTTGTCTACTCTACTCGACACCAATCTGGCATGAAAAATCCGTCAATATTGTGGTAATTTTCGATTTCATAAACATATAAATATGTATTTGAGTCGTTAGGAAAGTGAAACAATACAATTTATTTTTCTTGGAGTGTGTGAATAGTTTGAATATAAAAAATTCTCTTCGTTCACTGGAAAGGGATTTGATGGGATTCCAAAGACGGATTCGTCGCCTGTAGGCTATTCAATTTTTGTCGCCCTTGAAGTTTGATGCTCTAATAGTTCACATCAAATCAAATACATTCTCGATCAATGAAATTCCAACTTCACGATCTGTCAAAAATTTCAATCTATCTATAATTTTCGGAACTTGTTTTTTTCGAGTTTTATGAATCGAACAAAAAAAATACGAAGCCGAGTTGAATTGAAATGAGTCTAATCTAAGTTTTAAATATAATGAAAGCTAAAAATAAAATCAAGGTTCTCATATGGTATATTCAGAATGTGAGTATTATGCAGTCTTTCTGAGTTTCTGTTATATGATGGTATTTTATTATATGAAATTTATCTGTATTACGTTTCTTACCTGATGTCAAAAGCCAAAAACCAACATTTGATTTGTTTGTTTGATTATTCGATTCAGCTGGCAAATATATAGTTTATATCGATTTAATTCGAGTGCATAATGCATACGAATCAAACATACGGGCGAGCACCTCGATTTTGCCATTGGCTGTCTGCTGGTTGGTCTGACATCGTCAAATGTCGTAACAGTGCCAGCAGCTCGAGTAAAGCACCCGAGCATTATTCTTGCGGTAGGTAAAACCACACGTCCTTACTTCCTTTCACTACACTTTCCCTCTCTATAACAATATTCTAAGACTGGACTGCGCACGCAGATCCTTCAACAATGCTAAAATAAATACCAAAGTTGGCGAACAGTGTTACTCGCGACACTACCGTCAATTCTTCAGTTATTCAAATTTTTCATTCGATCCTTGAGAGCTATCATATGTTTGCGATAACCAGAGCCAACTCTTTCAATCGTTCCGAATCGCGTCTCTTCTCGCCACTTTCTAAAGCGCTTCCTCCGATTGTTACTTAATCTATTTCTGACACGAAAACAACGATACGATCCTTTTCCTCGATACTCAGTGACTGAAAACAGAAAATGTGTTCATGAAAAACAGTGTCCACGCGACGAATATTCGAGTGCTAAGTGACCTGTGATATTCACACCCAGATCTCCTTTTTGGAAAGCTTGCCACAATCAACAGGTACTTAATTATGCTAATCATTTTACGTAGGTCCAATTTGTGCATTTGGATTTCATCAAATTATTGTTATCTCGCTGTATAGAATAGTTCCCACAAATCATGTACTTATGAAACATAATGATTCGAAAGTAAACTTGTCGAGTGAAAGGGAAACTTGAAACACGACTTTGTCGTATTTTGCCGATTGTTTAGAGTATTTACTTCAGTCGTAATACCTCAATTTCAAATTTGGACATAAAGTGCACCAATATAACCTCAAATGAAATGTCCAGTTGCTGTGCTTTTGATGAAATTAAATTCGCAAACTAATAAATCCATCAAATTATTAAAACAATTGTGACAGAAAACACATTTCCCAATACACAAGGTGATTGGTAAGTCATTGTTTGAAATATGATTTCGTGTTTGTTATTCGTTTCATTATTCTGGAGTTGAAGTAAATCGTACAATTCAATTCCTGTTATATTATTTACTTCGATGCTTTACTATTGGTGTTATCATCATGTTTCTAAGTTTATCAATTGAAAATTTGAAATTCATAAATTTCTCACAGGTGAACAGTATAAAAAATAGATTGGGCAAATAAAAAGTCTATTGTTTTGATTCAAGGAAATATTTGGTAACAATTGAGGAAATTCAGATGTAAAATTTCGTTGTGACTTTCACCCATATCAATCGCTTTTATTCTGATAATCAATAGAAATATTGTATGATCTCCTGACACCTTTTCACATTGTGTATTTGTTTCTTTTCTCACTAGTATCATAAAAAACAAGCATGAAAAATGTACAGGATAAATCCAATAAAGATCAAGATATGCACACAGAAATTAAATTACTGTTGAAAAGTTCAAATGAAATATTTGACTCACCTGTTTCCAATTCTTGAATGATATAAAATCAAACATTTATTTGGCATCGTCTCCACATGGATTGAAATTTCAATGTTGAACTAGTTACTTTTATTATGCAGTTGTGGAATTGAAAAAAAAAATGAATCGTTCACAACCTTTGTCCCTAAATAAATAGACTAAACCATTACGAGATAGAGATAGGATTACGGAATTTTTATCACTAATGGTTTAACCCAGAAACAGGTATCTTCTGTAACTCTTTTTTCAGTATTATGCAAATTTTACTATTTTTGTTATACGCAGATGCTTGAAAAAACAAGTTTAAATTGTGGTATAAATTAAATTGCTGAATTGATTCATTTCCACAAAGCTAACTTTATCAAGTAGTATACGTATAATGGTGATAAGAATAATAAACAAATTGGTTGATAGATGAATCCTGAATTAATAAAATCAAGGGTTTAACAATATGACATTTACTGAAACTGGGAACTAATGAAATTACATCAACAACATAGTTTGAACAAAGAAATCATATCAAATCATCTAAATTGAAAAAAATATATATATGTAGATATAATATTCGATGCTTGAATGAAGTTTGAATGTAGTTCAGAATGATTAAAATATGTCGAAGGATTATTTCAGTCACGAATAACCTCAAAATATAATGATAATTAATGGAAAAGTTAACCTGTAGTTCACATTTTCACAGGCTCGAATATCGTAATTAATTGCTTACCATGATCATCTATCAAGTAGCATTCTTTTATGTACTAGAAGATATTAATGAGTCAAATATCTCGCCGTTACACAAATTGTACGAAAACGTAAAAACATTTTATAATAGAAATTCTTGTCTGATGATGATACTTTTTATTGAAGATGGAATCTTCACATCAACTTCAAGTTCTCGAATGAATTTTATTCACTAGAAGAAACATACTTCGAATTTCTATCAAATATATGGAAAAATTATGATTTGTTCAATTAATTATCTATACTATTTTATCAAAGGTCTCAGTTGCCAAATGATATATAAGGAATTATGCTAGCATAGGCTTCAAATTATTCCCAATAATAACAAATCGTGGAACTTGAGAATATTTTTGAAAAAACTTTTAGTTGGAGTGATAATTATTATTATCGTCTCCTCTACCTTGGCAAATGTATTATTAACCTTATTATTTCTTTTGGAGACTGTTTCATTTCCGGTGTGGTTGTAAACCCAGTAGAGTAGTCGTAATTTTCACAAAGAACCCTCAAAATGTCAAGGAGAAAGTATACGGAAATGAAATTATTATTTTAATAAACATATCAGGGTTCAAAAATAAAACGTTATCTTTGGAATAAGAACAGTAGTTTCTATATTTTCTCAGTCAGAGGGAAATAACCGAAGGAGGCCATAACCGAATAAGATAGGCTAATTCATTTCATCGTTACATAAGGTAAAGGCTTCCAATTTTCCACAATTTAACAGCTCATGCTTGAATCAATAATATACGAGCGGTTTGCGGTTGATTTTAACATCTGATGGCGCAAAGATGCGTGCTAGATTTTTCATCGTTAATTATTTCTGTGGACGGTTTCAATAATAAATTTTGTTACCTCGTAATAGAAGTAAAGATAAATTTCGTAAGTTATGTATTCAAATTGATTTTCTGATTCGTTGGTTATAAAATTACCACAAGTAACTGAAATACTACGAACATTCCATATATACTTTTTGATTTATGGAAGTATGGTTTACTATAAAATTAACTGAGACATCAATGAATTGAATCGTTCGCATCAACTACTGATTGATATCTGACTATATTTTATTCATAATATGCATCATTATCGAATATTTGTTTTGAGCTTTAGATATCATAATATTTAAAATGCGACACACAATTATTTTGTTACTTCAAAAAATTAGTTCAGTGTTACTCAATAATTCCGTGTAGAGTAGAACGACTTTAATATTTGTATTTATAATCATCATTTAAAATGTCACACTCAACATCGGTTATAAGTCATTGGTAAGCTGCCTTCAGTTTGTGATTTTCCAGGTTATGTGACAATTTTAGGATGACTGAATAATAATAGTTTCTATCTATAATCGTTATTTGCTGATGATGTTAAAAATGTCTCGCATTTTAAAAGAAGAGCCTTCTATTTCGAAATCGAAATTCACGAAATCATGCAAAATTATTAAAATATTTCAGTCGAATTTTTTGCCATAAAACTGTTTCTCATAGACATATTACGAGATTTGCTATATTCATGGAATTATCGATTTCAAGGACATCTAAAAATCAAGTTGCTACAACTTTCTCTCTATTATATTTTTGCGACTGCTGTTATACACAAACGATCTTCCTCTCTGCTTTTGGGATCTATTTTAAGTGATTGATATCTTTATAACAAATTAACTTATTATTATACCTTCTAAGGAAAGCAATGAAAACTTTCATTTCTGCAGCGCTGTCAATTCTACAACGAAACTTGCCAAACTCAAAATCCATAATAATTTCGTCAACTTGAATAGCCATGAAAAGTGCAGTGTATGACTCATACGGAATGTTTATTTTGTACTCGTATAAATGACATCGTCGTCGTCCTACGGCCTGTGTAGCAGACAACCGCAGCAAAAAATAATACTTTGAGTATTGGAAATTCGGAATTGAATATAATAAACTTATAAACGCGATATTTTCCAAGATTTTCATGTGGAGGCGTTCTCAAAATGTTTGCTAATAAGCTGCTTATCATTGATATACATATATTATGCTTGGATATATTCTCATTTGTCATATAACATAATAGTATGTGGTAATTCATCTTGTTGCAAAGAAAGATAATGAGATTTATTTTTTCACTTTTTAGAAAATCTTCATGTAAATCATGTTTTAAGGCTCATGGAATCCTAACACTACCATGTATATATATTTATGAATTAATTTTGTCTTTGAGACTGAAATTGATGAATTTCTCAAGAAATTCTGATGCTCGTGGTCATCACACTAGACAAGGTAACTTTTTGAGAACACACACAACTATCACAACTCATCAAAAATGAATAGTTCAATAGTTTGAAAAATCCTGAATGACTTCTTATTGAGAATTTGTTATAGCTTTCAGGAATTCTACAATCATTGAACATGTACACTTTTTTATTAATTTTATTTTTGTGTATGTTCATTTTCATATGTGTACTATTTCTGTAGTGACTTCTCCAACACCTTGTAAAATTGGTCCTTTCGGAATGAACATTCCGTTTATCTATCTATCTATCTATGCGGTTTCGTCTTTTATCAATCAAGATGATCACATATAACATCGTTTCTGAAACGTATAATTGCCTACAGTAATTATGCATCTGCTATATACATATATTCGTATGAACTTTACACATTGCTTAAAACAAATTTACAGATAAATAAAAGATAAAAGATATTGTTTCTTGTTACAATCGAAGTGCAGTCTCTCGAAGCCAGTCTTCTGCTTGTGGAGTTAAAACATGGATATCCTCTAATGACCCGTCGAACTGGGTGCGAGGGCATTCTATGACCAGGTGGTGGATGGTTTGTTCGGCTGCTCCGCATTTGTCACACTGGGCGTTGTCTGTGATACCCCATTGGTTTAGTGTTTTGTTGCACACTCCGTGTCCTGTTCGAATTCTATTGAGATTGCACCATTGTCTGCGGGGTAGATTGAATCCATTTAGTTTGGTTGTTGGATCCTGGATGAGGTAGGAGTTTCTGATCTCTTTGTTCTCCCACTCTGCGGTCCAGTGCTGTTCGCTTGTAAAGTTATTCAGTTGGCTTGCCGTTCTTACTGGTGGTTGTCTGGATTTTAATCTCTGTGGTCTGCATCCAGTTATTTGTTCAATGTCGGCATTTATTGGCAATGTTGGATTGTCTTGACTTTTTGCAACTTGAGCTTTTAGTGCCGCCAATCTTCTTGTGTTTGGGGGGGCGATATTGCACAGAACTGGGAGCCACGCATTTGGTGTCGATTTAATGGTACCAGATATTTGCCGCATCGTGTGGTTCAGCTTTGTATCTATGATGCATCTGCTATTGCAACTTGATAAGTAAGAAAACGTCAAAATTGACAACTAAGAAGTGCATCTGAAATAAGAATAAATGGTGTAAAATAAGACAGTCAAATGTTCAGATTACTCAGTAGTTTTTTTGTTGATAGCACTTATAGTGAAAATGTTTACTCATACGATTTCATTTGATTTATATCGTTCATTCTTTCCAACCAAGTACTGATAATATGGAATATCGAGCACAAATTGAATACCTTTAGTTTTTTTCTGGTTCAAATTGGTTAGGTCACCTACATCAAATAAAATAACATATAATAAAAATAAACAATATTTGTTTTTATTCTTATTTAGGCATGTTTCTTGTTTGAATTATATTCATTAAAGTATTCTATCCACCATATTTAGTGAACTGCAACATTTTCAAAGAGTCAAGCAGATTGACACCTGAATTTGTTTTGAGAAATTAATCTTTCAATTTATTATTAGATGACCTTGAGTTATGAGGCGAGTCACAATTTGTGGTTCATAGTCTCAAGGTACCTACTTTAGCTTTTCAACAATGTTCTCAAGCTCTGTGAATGTTTCATAAATAAATTTTGCAAGAAACCTCATTATCCATAGATAATCGAATAGATTTGCACGAATAATCTCTGTTTTGTTCTTAGAGATTTCTATTATTCGAAGTAGTTAGGAAATTTTCTTTACATGAATTTAATAATGGGTTGGATGTCAAGGTGTTGTTATTTTTATTATAACGCCAATTAAAAACTAAATTGTGTAACGTGTTCCAAAAATTGTTATTTGTAATTTCGAATCTAATAAATGATATTGCCTATTACCTTTGTGAAATAGGAGAACTTTCAATTATCCACAAAAAATTTATTGATATATTTTTTTTAAACAACATTGGATTGAGTCGTCTAGATCTTTTGAATTGGCTATTCATTTATAACATTTTTTTGGCAATATTCAAGAGACAGATTGTTAAATTGTTTATTTATATCAGCTATAATGTATCAATATTAATTTAAAAAGACCCTAAACCTACCGCGTACTCATCGAAAATTTTGGATATGAGTCTAGGAAAAATGTTCAGAAAGTGTTCAAAAATGCAGTAATACACACATATCTTAATTTTGAAAACAACAAAAATTGGTGCTAATTTTTGATAGAAGCAGCAACACTCCATAAATAAGAATACTCCATCATTACAAATGGCTTATATACAAATCTATTCGCCTTATTGGCTTCAATTGCTGAAATCGGAGAGTTAAACAATATTTTGGCTTCCTCCTTTCCATACTTACCTCTATCTACCTCATCTCCTCTCAGGTGAGCTTATATTATTTTGATTTAATCCCACCCTTTTCATTTATATCGATAACCTTGTATTCCATGGAATGCCCATACATTGAATAATTTATTTGATGTGTTATTGGTCTGCAATATGGAGTAACATGTTACAATACACAGAAAATTACTTCAATTCTTAATTCGTCCACAGAAAACGCATATGGCAATGAATGCAATATGTAACAGTCTTGAGTAATTAATCGGAGACAAGAGTTAAATAAAAATGTGTTGCTCAACCTCCTCGGCCTTACTCGCAGAATGCAAATTTATAGTTTGACGTGACACATTTCGTGTTTACGCCTAAATGATGAAAGGATACCTATCTACCTAGCTTCAAAATGAATGATAATCGTAAAATTCATACAATTACCAATCCATCAGTATCAAAAACCAAAAGGTCAAACCATTCTGAGAATTATTGAGAAGGGAAGAAGTAATTTGTCAGTATCTGCTTCTTGAGTTTTGAATGAGTCTTTTTGTGGAACTTGGCCGGTGACCGTTCTGAGTTTTTCCCTACTTAGCAAGAGTAATTTAACTGCTTGCTTGGGTGAGGGCTCTTTCAGCATTAACTAGCTGTGTCTAGCTGCCTCTGATTGTGCCCACAGTTGGTGTTGAGAGCAGACCCAATCATTGATCGCTGCTTTAACGCTGGCTCTGGGTATCCCTATCACTGGTTCCGGCCTAATAATTGATGTTGCAGATCCTCGCCTTGCTAGTTTGTCCGCCTCCTCGTTGCCAAAAATACCCCTGTGCCCTGGCATCCACATCAATGTTACTTTGTTATGGTTTGCCAGGTCCTGCAGGTTTTTGGCACATTCTTTGACAATTTTTGAGTCTATGGTCCGGGATGCCAATGCTTTGAGAGCCGCTTGGCTGTCTGACCTAATGAGAATCGTCGTCCTCCTATATCCTCTCCTCAGGTTCTCGACAGCACTAACGTTTATGGCATGTACTTCAGCTTGGAAGACCGAGGCGTACTTCCCCAATGAGTTCGATTGCTCGAAGGTCTCCAGGTGGATCCTCATATCCTTTGTCATCCTTGAGTTTTGTGTAGACCTCATAGTTTTTTCCAAAAGATATTTCACAACTCATATAATCAGTTCCCATTTCTGGAAATGGGTGTCTGATTATATTATTTATGTGTTTTAGTACCCTTACAACAGCTTTGTTGTTCGAGTGTAAAATCTAATCTAATCTAATACTTACCTTACCTATCGGATTTATTACTATTTACTTTCGAACCTAATGAATTCAAGAAAGGAGTAAAATATCTTTTTGTTGCTGAAATGTATTCATAGTTGCCATATATCAGCTAATTAAACCCTCGTCCACAAAAACAAAGCGATAAATATATCCAGCATAATAAGCATATAATATTTCTGATGATCTGAGCTCATGTTGATTTTAATGTGTTGCTGTTTAATATACATATTGTCGTTTATCTCTATCATGAGCTATAATTCTATTTTTGAAATTACAAGTTATCAGATATCGAATAGTTTATGATTATTTATTATCATCATCAGAATATTCTATAAATATTTCTATTGTATAGAGATTCCTGAATTTTAAACCTTTTCATTATTTTTCTCTGTTTCTCTTGTTGATTCATCGAAGATGAAAAATACTTTCATAAAAACAAACCCATTTCAATACACTTATTCACAGCATTTTCTGATTATTTGGCATGTCTCCAAAATCACAATTTGAATGAGATATCAATTCTTTAAATGACCGTAACACTCAAAAACAAGTCTGAATGCTTGTAAAATAGCTGGAGACATTTTAAAAAATTTCAGATGATCAATAGCTATTTTTTCTCTGGAAGATAATATAATGCTTTCATTAATCTACACATACCCATCCATAATGATCTAAATGTGCACTCTCACATTTTATTGGGGATAAATGTCACCTAGTGTTAGAAATATTCTACGATATTGTCTCAGTTGAAACGAATGTTTATATTCACTAATTAATTCGAAGAGGATAGTGACGAAATTAGTTGGTACCTACCTTCATGTTTGGATGAAATATGATTCCATATTAATCGAACCGAATTAAATAGAAAATATGAACTCAAGTATCCTAAACTTCATTGACATCTGATGAAAGCCAACCTTGTCCTGAATTTAATATTTCGAAATTGAAACTTGATATTGTCTTTCATTAATCCTCAAAAGTACTGTCAACATTATAGAATGTGGAGTACTGTGCCTCAGTTACAAATACTTCCCAATGGATAGCCTTCAAAAACACCTATTTTCATATCGAGTTATCGTGAAAAATTATAAAGAACTATGACCATGTCACATAAATCTAATTAGAGACGGAGTAAGCAAAGAAGAAATCATAATTATTAAAGAGTCGGTAACGAAAAATTTGAGTACTAATGAAGAAGGCAACCAGAAGAAACGTATATTGATGAAACAAACAATGTTTTCTGGCATTTTCAATAATAATTTCCTCCTTGATACAATAAATTGCTGAGATGAAATAACTCATTACACTATGATTTTATTCAATCGATTACAATTAATCGAAAGGAAAACGTTCTCGTTCACGCGACTAGATTATAATAATATTTCCTTATAAAGCGATTGTACCGTTTTCAAATAATTATCTTATTCATAACATACCTACTGGTTGACTGTTTTCACGTACTCCACTTCCATTTTGAGTTAGCTGAAGAAAACTGTAATGACCCCTGAAAATAGCCAAAACTGAGAATTGAAAGAGAACTCAAATTATAAAATTATAACATAAAGAAAATAAATTCAGATTCCCAGCTGACATTCAAAATAAAGGATACATTCTGCAGTGAATCTTTTAGAAAAAGTGATCATAAGGTATGAAATAATGATTTAGCGTTGATAAAGTGAATTTTGATAATATAAATAATACAACAAAAATTGTATGTTTCAATATCAACAAAATGTACTGACGATGATAAAAGTGAATTTTGGAAAACTATCTCACTATAGATGTATCTATTATAGAAATGAAAAAATGATAGTATTGTGGAAGGAGGTAAAGTTAAAGTTTTCAGTTGCTTCAGATTTATATGTCTATTTTTTTGTATGTCCCGATCCATGAATGGGAAAATATTACACATATTCTGAATATTTCCGAACAATTATGATCGATCGGTTGCTCTACATGTCCTCTGACACAAAATAAAAGGACTTGGTGATTCAAATTCTTGGTGCATGCCATTACGTAACTTTTATGCACAGGCTGTACTTGCCTGTATTCTCGAACGCTGCAAATAACAATCATGAATGTAATACATTTCCTATTATGTAAAAAATGGCAATTACTAAACCGTTAGTTTTCATAATACAAGGTGTGACAAAATTTAATAAAAAGAGACATCCTTCGGCCTTCATTGTCAATAGTGTCAGGGTCAGAGCCACAAAACTCGTCCATGTGTGGATTTAACAATATGTCATTTTTCTGATTTCATTGGGGAAATAGGTAATTGAATACCATACTACCTGTATCAGATTTCATCCGAAACTATTGTGAATAAGTCTATTTGTTATCTCACGCAAACATTTTTTTGACATTATTTTAGTAAGTATACCAGCTGAAGGCTTTTCGTAAACATTATATCTCCAGATATTTGATACAGATTTATCCTGTGGTACAAACATTTCGAGATTATCATGAGATAATACTTTTTGTGTGTATAAAGGACAGGTAATAATTTGACGCAGGCTTTATTAGACCTGAATATTGTTGCTCTACAGGAATCAATCTCTGGAGTATCTTGTAACAATTGAACGTCTCTCTTTTCATTCGTCATATCTTATTCGGCTTTATTAGATTTTGATCCAAATTTTATAAGAATTCCTCAGTTCTGAAGACAATCTTCATTCTCCACGTTAAATGGACTTTCACCTTCAGTAGGGTAGTTATTATTCCTTGTATATGTATAATTAAAAGTTGTCATGTGAGATTCAATTCGGTTTGAATTGATATTGGCATTTCCCAACCCATCCAGTCCACTTCTGTAGATGTCGTGTTATAAATGAATAATTGATTCTTAGTAACTATTTTATTTGTCGTAAGGGATCATCAATTAATTACGTGATATTTTAATTCCCCTCCTAGTGAGATTTTGTTAATTTTTTCTCGACCCCCTTTCTCCTTCCTAATATGATTTTTTCATTTGAAGCAACTGCTTCTTTCAAAAAAATGAAGATGTCGTCACATCCGAAAAAAAAACAATAGTGGAATTGAATATAGGTGACTACAGGAACGTAACTAGGCTATTCAGCACCCGGGGCAAACACCTATTTTGGCGCGCCCCCACCAATTTTAATCTGTGTCCGTGTTGGCGCCCCCAACACCTGGCGCCCGGGGCTCATGCCCCGCGTGCCCCCCCCCCCCCCTAGTTACGTCCCTGGGTGACTATTACATTATCATGAGAAACCCCCATTGGAAAATTAAAACAGTATGCAGAACAGATTTTTTTCCATTCCACGAATGATTCTTGATTATTCAGGATATTCAATTTCTTGTCAAACCTATTTCAGATTCCTGTGCACCTGCGGCATCAGTTAATTGTTTGGATATCACTTTCTCTGATGGAATATCAAATAGGTATCGATTTGATTTCTTTTGATAATCTGATAGATAATGTTATAAAACTTTGCCTGAAGCTAATGCAATGAAAACCATAAATATTAGAAAATTATTACCTAATTCCAGATGACGAAATGATTACAAAAAATGCATTAGACTATAAACAGAACAAGAAATTTCTGGCTTCACACATGATAGAGCAGCAGAAGTTCAAAGCAGGTCGATTCAATTGAAACGTTGTGTAAATCCCCCTTATACTCTGAAGAGTTGGTTGAAAAAAAATTGTTGTCGACAATATTCACAAATAAACAATATTGTAACTTTTGAATATGAGAAAATTAATTATTAATTTTTTGAAAGTTCATTGCATTAGAGTAATCATACCACCAACGCTTTGATTTGATGAACTAATATAATAACCATAACTAAACCTCAGCTATTGAAATAATGAATATTACCAACATGCATAATTGTCTCTAGCTTTCTATTCATTTCGATTAACAAATATTGGTTCTAGTACTGTAATATCAATTGTATTGTACAAGGCAATTGTAGTCACAAAACTTTCGTCTATGTAAAGTATTCTCAAGAAATGAAATGAATATGAATGAAATATCATAATCACGAAATAATTATATATTCGTTACCAGATAAACAATTCTTTTCTTTCGGGTTTTAGTCTATTTCGTTTCATGGATTCTTCTTACTTTTTCAGTATTCCATTACATATTCATTTATTTGAGCATGTATTTTAATAATTTATTAACGTTATCAACTGTATAGTTTATATTATAATGTTCAAGAAATGTTTTGATTTTTTGTAGTTTATATTCAATAAAATTCACATTGATTGAAAGTTTCCCCAGAAAGAAAATCGTATAGAAATCGTATTTTTATACGCTACTGTATTTCACCCTGAACCTTGAAATTATTCATTACCACAGCAAACATTAATTAAGTGATTTTTGTTACAGGATAGGATGGTACACTTGGTTTTTTTACTCACTTCATGGCTTTTCAGCTCATGTGCAGCATACGAGGTGAGTAGACTACCTTCACTTGTTATTTGTCTTCTTTCTTTCCATTAGTCATGTGCCAAGAATTATTCCTATTGCGAATATTTCACATACTATAATATTTATTAATAATCATAGGATGACCTACGGAACGATTAATTATTCAATCGATTAAAATTATTGGGATGAATGATTATAGGAGCAAAAGTTTTACTATTCTACAATATCAATTAAACAGAAAACAGTGAAACGGAAATCCAAGAAGATCGAAGAAAGAAATAGTAAAATCTTGTTAGAATGTGCCCTACGATGGTTGGTCTTTAGAATACGCCAACTAAAAATAAAATTAATATAATAATAACATAAGCATTTACCCCCAATTTAACCAAATTCGTATCTCATATTTTTCGAGATTGGGAATGGTTAGGATTGAATTTTGAATACCCTGTAGACAAAAAGTTCAATTGAAAGAATCAACTCATTCTAATCCACGGGTTATATAAAATGGAATATTAATTTGGCACCGTTGCCAATTCAATTTTGATTTGTTTATATTGTATTAAAAAATAACCAAATCTGTAACAACTCACCATAAATAATAGACTATATCGTGTTGATTAGAAAGTTATTAAAAGATAAGAACGAGTGAACGGTCACTTTGTGTTAACACTCCCCAAAGTTATCGATATCCGCCCACGCTTTTTTGAGAAATGCGTAACAAGAAAGTCCACCATCTGTATTAAAAATGTCGGTCATTGTATTCATTATATAATACTGATCAAAACACGGTGCGGCTATACTAAAAAATTAGATTCATAAAATCAAATGACATCAGACAATGTTCATTCAAGGAGTTTAGCACATTAAATTGTTGGTGAATAACGTTTGCTAATGAATAATTCATAATTTCACAAACCCATAGGACACTCACAGAATATTGATGGTTCGTTTTTGAGAGTTTGAACCTCGTTTTGAACTGTACTGAAAAAAAAAATTAATATATTATGCGGATCTTCACGATCTTGGATTATTTATGATATTTCTGCGACTGAACAAGCAATGAATTGATAAATGAACGTGTATAGGTAAGGATTATACGATCCGCCGATACCTGTTCAGTCGACCAATAGAATTATTCAAACATATTTCGTATTATTTAAGTATCGTTTTTGGATTTTTCAAAAAAACTTTTATTGCCCATGTTTTGTGAACTTGAATATTCTCAAACATGACAGATGAATGAATAATTATACTTTATGAACTAACTTATCACCTTGAAATTCACTATACAGGGTGAAGCAATAGCACTATACTTAGTCGAGTTTATGGTAGTAGAGGAGTCGAAAATCGATATCGAAAAAACAAGACTAGGAAACTCGAAATTGACTTTCTATTTATATTTATAATTTTTCGATTGATTACCTAAAATGTTTCTTCGAGTACTAACAAAGTTGAATCATTTCTTCAACATTTTTATGCTAACTTCATCGGATATCTCAACAAAATCCATCATAAAAGTATTGACTCAAAGCATTTAAAATATTTCACCACAATAACTAGCATCAGCTCCAATAATTGGGATACAAAGTTCTATTAATATTGAAAAAAATATGAATTATTCTTTGTAGACAATCCTTCTAACTATTTATGTCACCTTTCTAACTCTCACTATGAAACAATTAATGAGATGAGGAACATAGTTGTTATTTTTGTATTTCATGTGGTACGGTGAATGTGAAAAAAATCTTGTTACAGAGAAAAAAGTCAAGTTTCTAGCTACTAAAGGAACAGTGCTTATCATAACATTATCGAAAGTAGTTCCTGGAGAACTACACTTTCTTGAGCCTTCTTTCTAGACATTCATAGACGTGGTCCGTTAAGATTTCCCCTAAATATAGCCATGAGAGGATTAAACCAGTGTTATTGATGCCACGAATATTAATATTGCAAATACGACTGTAGAATTTACTAATTATATTTCCCGCCTCGTTCTCGAGATCACAATCTGTAGTACCCCTGATTCGCACCGCTGACGCACAAATTTCAAAGCATCTAAAACTTTGATCTCCCATCTCTACCCGCTCGCATCTCCAACCACCCATCTCTATGCCTCGCTGTATATCGTCATTACTTTCTTTTGTGCCGTGATTGACGCAAGCCTTTAGAAATAGTTCCAGTTCTTCAGACTCATCCGAAGCATCTGAAATAATGTTTAGGAAGTTTAGGAAGTTTTTGAAACGCTCCAAAAATAAAAATAGATCTTACTCCCGACCGAGATCATCGTCATTTGACGACTCAGATTCAGACAAAGGAAAGGGAAGCCATTACGGAAATGTAAGATCACAAGATGGAAGTGATACATCCCGAAGAAACGATGATGAAATGGGATCATCAGATATTTTGCTTGTCGAGAATGACAATAGTGAGTACTTGAAACTTGCTAAAAACTGAGCTTTGCAAAAGAGTTTTTTGCAGAGATTTGTCAGAGTTTGACAAATATCTCAGTATCGAATAGGTCAGGAGACCTGAGCCTTGAGGAGAGTTTCCTCAAGGGTTTGTCAGAGTTTGGCAAATATCTCAGAATTGAATAACTCAGGAGACCTGAGCCTTGAAGAGAGTTCCTTCAAGGGTTTGTCAGAGTTTGGCAAATATCTCAGAGTTGAATAACTCAGGAGACCTGAGCCTTGAAGAGAGTTTCTTTCAAGGGGTTGTCAGAGATTGGCAAATATCTCAGAGTTGAATAACTTGGGAGACCTGAGCCTTGAAGAGAGTTCTTTCAAGGGTTTGTCAGAGTTTGGCAAACTTCTCAGAATTGAATAACTCAGGAGACCTGAGCCTTGAAGAGAGCTTCTTTCAAGGGTTTGTCAGAGTTTGACAAATATCTCAATGCACATATTGGTGCATCAAATATGCTTATTGAGTAAGTAAAATAGAGTAACAATACCAAGTGGGTAAAATATGGAAAGTTTTCTATATTGTGTACTGCCATAGTAATCGTGAGCTTAGTTGAACGTACGAGATATTTGTCAGAGTTGACAATCATACTACAGGGCCTGGGGCTACCTATGACAAGGATTGTTGTAATTGCCACTCCCCTTTTTCAGATCCTTCAATGCTTGAAGATGTTGCACAGGATATGGTGCTAAATGAGGAAAACGATCCTCTGAGTGTTGCAGAAGTTCCTGCTTTACCAGCAAGGGTACTTCAGGTTTTGGGGGAAGAGCCCTCCAAAATCGAAACAACTGGTGAAACTATTCATAAGGATGTAGCTTCAAGGTGGACATCCATTCTAAAGAGTGGATTAGATGGAGAGGCTAGATCTGGATTGATCAAGAAGTATCCGGCCATATCTAACTGTTCCTTAATGGAGGCTCCAAAGATGAACAGGGAGGTGAAAGCCTCCTTGAATGAGTTAGTCTTGAGGAGGGATGAGCGGTTAGCTAACACACAAGACCAAATAAGGGCTAGCATGAGTGCAATTGGTCAGGCTCTTACCTTGTTGATTGGGGAGAAAGAGGAGGGGGAAAGTAACCTCCGATTAATAGAAATGGTAAGCGATGCAGGACGCCTGTTAGCTGACCTCCACTTCAGCGAAACAGAGACGAGAAGAGCACTGGTTTCTCCAAATCTGAACCAAAAACTCAGAGAAACATTAGTGGACACCCCTCGTGACTCATTGCTGTTTGGTGAGAACTTATCTCAACGTATTAAGGATGCAAAGGACTTAGAGAAATCAAGTATGGAGTTTAGAAATGTCCAAAGGCTTCAGAAACCTAAGGCAAACGTAACTAAAAACTCTGTACGGAAATCTTTAAACTCCAGTCGTCCACCTCGACAAGCTCATCCTCATCAAGGTGGACAGAAATACCCCCCTCGACGACCCCAGGGTCAAGTAAGAACTCAGGGAAACAGCCACCAACGTCATCAGTTGAGAGGGGAGAAGAGGAGGAGCAGATATTAGATGAGGTAAATATAAAAGGGGCCAAATATGCAGGCAGATTAGCCTTTTATGTGGATCAGTGGCAGCGGCTTACTCAGGATCCAATGATTCTATCATGGATAAAAGGATATCAAATACCCTTTAGTAGGAAACCCCACCAAGTTATTCCTCCTAATCAAAATAGATGGTCTGATACAGAAAGTCTGAATATCCAGTCTTGTATTGATAAACTAGTTACGGTTGGTGCAGTGGTGGAATGCATCCCTACAGAAGATCAGTTCTTATCCAAAATATTTCTAGTACCAAAATCTGATGGTTCGTTTCGTTTCATATTGAATTTAAAAGTTTTAAACACTTTTATCGATACTGAACATTTCAAACTTGAGGATAAAAACACAGCTATGAAACTTATTACAAGGAATTGTTACATGACCTCTTTAGATTTGCAAGACGCATATTTCTTCATACCAGTACAGAGAGAGCACAGGAAGTATTTAAGATTTTGTTTTAATGGTTCCCTGTTTGAATTCACATGTATACCTTTTGGGCTTTGTACAGCACCATGGCTTTTTACCAAAGTTATGAAACCTGTGATATCTTGGTTAAGGGTAAAAGGTTTCCTTTCTGTCATATATTTAGATGACATATTTTTGCTAGGCAATACATATGAAGAATGTTTGCATAATACCTCAACGACCAGACACTTATTAGAAAGATTAGGCTTTATAGTGAACTCTAAGAAAAGCCAGTTAATTCCAAGGAATGAGTGTAAGTTCTTAGGCTTCATTTTCAATTCAAAATTAATGAGGGTGGAACTACCCATGGAAAAGAAAGAGAGGGCAAACAAACTGCTAACCAAGTTTTCTAGTAGTAATTCCTGCACCATCAGAGACTTTGCTCATTTCACAGGTGTTCTGGTGTCATACTCACTTGGAGTAAGATATTCTTGGATGTATCTAAAGCTATTCGAAAGAACTAAGATGTTAGCTTTGAATAAAGTAGGAAACAATTATGACAGAATCATGATAATTCCTTCAGATCTAACAGAAGATTTCAAATGGTGGAAGGTAAATATTGTCAACTCCTTCAATCCAATAAGGCAGTATGATTTCATAAAGGAAATATACTCTGATGCATCCACTACAGGGTGGGGTGCTTTCTGCGAAGGAGTTGGTGCTCATGGTCATTGGACAGATTCGGAAAAGGAAAATCACATAAATTACCTGGAATTGTTGGCAGTCTTTCTTGCATTGAAAAGATTTGCGGGCAATCTCTATAATAAGGAAATTTTGGTAAGGGTTGATAATACCACAGCCATTTCCTACATAAACCGCATGGGCGGAGTTCAGAATACCAAGCTAAATGCCTTGGCTCGTAGGATTTGGCAGTGGTGTGAAGCAAAAGAAAACTGGATATATGCTTCTTATATTAAATCATCGGACAATAATGAAGCAGACTTTGAATCTAGAAGATTGCCCGAGGAAACTGAATGGGTGCTATCCAGCACAGTGTTTTCAGATCTGACCGACTCCTTTGGAGTACCAACAATTGATCTTTTTGCGAGCAGACATAACACGAAGTGTGAGAAGTTTGTCTCTTGGAAAAAGGATTCAAGGGCATACGTAGTCGATGCATTTACACTAGATTGGTGTGCTTTCTTTTTCTATGCCTTCCCTCCGTTCAGTCTAATTTTGAGGTCATTACAGAAGATAGTTAATGATAAAGCTGAAGGAATTCTAGTGGTGCCATATTGGCCTACTCAGCCTTGGTATCCCTTATTTGAGAAACTCCAAAAATCTCATCCTATATATTTTCATCCAAATAAAGACCTTCTGTATTCTTCCAGCGGACAGCATCACCCCTTGTGGAGAACACTTACCCTGGTGGGAGCAAAATTATCAGGGAAGCTTACAAAATAAAGAACGTTCCTGAATCTGCAATAAATATTATGGCCTCCTCAATTGCAGAGTCTACCCTTAAGCAATATGATGCAAGTTTAAGGAAGTGGTGGAGTTTTTGTGGAAATAACGGTTTCAACATTTATAACCCTGACATACCAAATATTTTACTATTTCTAACAGAGATGTTTGAGAATGGTGCATCGTATGGCACCCTAAATTGTCATAGGTCAGCATTAGCATTAATAATGGGGCCAGAAATTGGAAATGAATCTAAAATCAAACGTTTTTTCAAAGGGGTCTATAATCAAAGACCAATGGCTCCCAAATACGGAGAAACTTGGGATCCAGCAATAGTGCTGAATTTTCTCAAAACGTTGGAAAATGATGAAATCTCATTGGAATGGCTATCTATGAAACTGGTCACTCTTCTAGCCTTGGTTACAGGACATAGAGTTCAAACAATATCTCTGATAGAAATAGAAAATATTGGAAATCGGGATGAGGGTATTGAAATCAAGATTCCGAAGAGAATAAAAACCTCGGGCAGAAATAAGTTTCAGCCTTCCTTGTTTTTACCCTTTTTCAATGATATACCAGAATTATGTGTTGCAAATACCTTGTTGAAATATATGGAGAGGACTAGTCATCTGAGATTAGATTCAAAATATCTAATTATCACACATAAGAAACCACATCATCCAGCAACTAGTCAGACAATTAGCAGATGGATAAAAAATGCTCTTCAGAAAAGTGGAATTGACACCAAGGTATTCACATCACATAGTACTAGACATGCTAGTACATCTGCAGTCAAGAGAGCAGGGGTCTCAATTGATATTATTAGAAAAACTGCAGGTTGGTCGGAAAAATCAAAAACTTTTGCACTTTTTTATAATAAACCTTTGTGTAATAATAAAAACAGTTTTGCGAGGGCCATATTAGATTCAGTAAACTGAACAATATGTAACTTTAATTGGCCCCTGTATTAAGGTTAGTTTATGAATAAACATTGTCACAACAAACTTTAAACATCTACAGATTGTGATCTCGAGAACGAGGCGGGAAATATAATTACAAGATCAAACGAACTTACCTAAGTGAAGTTCGATCTTGATTATATGAACCGCCTCGTTCGAAGAGATCACACCCTCCCAATAAATAATAATCCCCCAACCCAAAAAATGGTTGTGACAATTGACTTTGAAAAAATGACGATATACAGCGAGGCATAGAGATGGGTGGTTGGAGATGCGAGCGGGTAGAGATGGGAGATCAAAGTTTTAGATGCTTTGAAATTTGTGCGTCAGCGGTGCGAATCAGGGGTACTACAGATTGTGATCTCTTCGAACGAGGCGGTTCATATAATCAAGATCGAACTTCACTTAGGTAAGTTCGTTTGATCTTGTAATTATCACATTTTCATAACATCGATGATGATTTAAAACCTAAAACACACAGATAATTTTATTACATTAGGAGAAGTGAGTCAAGGAAGAAAGAAAATTCGTAAAAATCAACCTCTGCAATTTCATCACCCAAGGTGGATCTGAAAAATATAACCTACTTCCTCAGTATCTGTCTCAGTTTAGTGCAAATAACGTTTGAAACAAGAGACGCAATGATTCATAACTGAGCAAATCAAATCCATCCATGGGTATTTCAAGCGACTCATCGTTTAACCTCAAACTATTCTTGAATCGACTTGAACGAATAATTAAATTGATTGATTATAGTTCTTTCATTTGAATAAAACAGCTTGAAGATTGGAGGACAAATCATGTTAAGATGAGTTCAAGATAACCATTCATCTATCTAACACTCAACTATCAATTATAAAGGAAGATCAACAACATCATTGGTATTCATATAACATATAATATTTCCTTATTTGATGACAATAGCAATTATTTGTTTTGAAATATATTAAGATCTTTGAGGTGATGATGTTTTCTTTATTTATGATGTATTGTATACATCAACAGTATACGTCTTATTTTAAATTTTAATATTCCATCTGCGAACTTTGGGGATAACGTTTTGTGGTATATTTCCATGAAGTCATGATGATTTTAAGTATCCTTGAATCACTTCAAATAAATATCACAGTGGAACCAAAATATCTCAGATTGCTTTCAAGTATTCCAATAAATGTTCATCAAAATATTCTAGTTAATACTAATTATATAAGTATAGGAATAGGAAAAAATAATTCATCGATAGAGCGCACTACAATTGATTTATTCATTCTAGGATACAACATTGCACATAATTGATGTGAGAATCGTGAAATTACTGAGGTATTGCATACGCATCAAAATAATGAGCTATTGTGTTTATTTCAGAATATTTATTCCATTACTTTGAGTATCGACCTTTATTATACGAGGTGTTGAATATTTTAGCTAGCTCGTGTAAACTTTTATTAATGAAAATATGAAAATAGTAGATAAAGTCGATTGATCTTCAAATTAAAAATGTACCTATTTAAATTTATAGTTCGGTTGACCAACAAAGTCGCTCTTTTGGTTTCCAAGAAATCTCTCTGTATGTCAAATGGAAAAATCAATATTTCTTCTAGATTCTCAGTAACTGATCTTTGACATCAAACCAATCAGTGAACTAGAAGCTCGACAATTCGAAATACAAAAGAAGCGATGGATAAAGTGTCGATTCATGAAGAGAATGAAACCACTAACACACCTTTCCAATAATAATATTTTATTTTTATTCGACTAGGCGTCCTTGGTGTTCGCTTGATATGGCCTACCGAAAACCCGACTTCAACCAGACCTTCATTGAATGAATACATTTAACGCACTTCACTTCACACGTTATGTCGATGAAAACAGATATTGATACTTCTCGCAACATACAATATCGTTTAGTAGTTTTGGAAGATATTATCGTCATCACTATTCCATTCAGTATAACATGGCAAGATTTCAATGTTATGTTTCTACTGTTGTTTATCGGTACTAATACAACTATGGATCGTAAATACTGAATTCCAATGAAGATGTACGTTATACACGATACGCTATTCTTTTAATATACACTGTCACTTCATAATCTATAATGTCGATTAGTTTAAGAATCATTTATTCCTTTTTCTCCATATTTTATCCTTTCTAAACATGTTAACATATCCTTGGATTTCTAAATTTCAGATTTTACAGTAAAATCTTCAAATTTTGATTCGTCGTGAATGTAATGTAATACAAATGTAATTAATTTCGCCATGTTCTCAGGAAACTGTACATTATCAGTCATGAAAGTAATCTTAATATTTACTACATAGAAAATGAGGCTCTTTCTACTTGAACCACTACCTTAAAGAGATGGTTTTCTCAGTTGATAGTAGATAAGTATAAAATATAATGGAAATCAACTATCTTCACAATAAAATATCACAAATGTACAGTAGTTATAATAATGAATACCTTATTACTTTGTTCGTGGGATTGATCATCATCTTATATAAAGTCGCCATTATATAATAGTTCAACAAATCACAAATCATTATGTCGTTAACAATGCATTGATTTATTTGAAATATTTTTATGAATATGTATATCCATTTGAAACTTGATCTATGGAAAATATTATTCTCAAGAGCCTCATGCTAAAAATAGAAGAAGTTTTTTTTGGAATTAGCTATCTGTCATTCATATCCGGAGGATTATATAATGAAGAAGAATTAATTGTATCGTTCATTAACGTATTCCTAAAGTAGTTATCGAAAATTCAAGTCAAAAATTTGCATGTATATTGGGTACTGGACCATCCGTATTATACATATTTTGAGTTTTGTACTTTATTGTTTCACAAATTGAACTGAATACGACCAACTCAATTTTCATTAATTCCAATTGAATTGTATGTGTTTATTTCCCAAACAAATGATAAAACTCTACTTTTTGAATGTGCATGAGAATACAAATATAATATTTTGAAAATACATATTGAAATTTCTCTTCTGGGAGAATCAAAGTTACGGAAGTTAATGTTCAGGAAGGAAATGGTTCACAATGGAGATGCTCTCATAATACATACTCGTATTCACGATAAGTCTGCTCTTGTGCTTCCACTATTAAATTTCTTTTTATAATAGAAAGTCGACCTGAGTGCTAGTCATGCCATAATTGTGTGCATAATATAACATTGTTGATATTCATAATTAGATTCGTTCGTTAACTTCCTTCCGTTTTCCTTACTGCGACAGATCTAATATTTATCACGCTTCATTGGCAAGTATGAACAATATTATATCAGTAAAAAATTTATGAACAGTAGGAAACGAATGTGTACAATGAATTCAATGAAATAAATGTCTAAAATAATCTGACACAATCAACGATTTTCAAAGCCTACTTATGAATCTTGGTATAAAATCTAATTTTCTGGCACACATCAATATTCATTGCATGTCAGCAGAATTATTCTTACAGAAATCATAAACTTTTTTCAATCGCAAAATTGATCAATTTCGAGATTTGGTAGTCTGAAACGATGAACGACCTCCAAGGTCTCCTTATTTAACTCGAGAAAATATCAGTCGATCAATAATAATGGAGAAGAAGAAGTAAATTGGACCGGTTATTGCACCATCAAATGTCATTTTTCCTTCAATAAAAAACTACCACAACATCACACTTCCAGTCTAAAACGACTAATTCGAAAACTTCAGGTACTTCTTTGTCTTTGTCTACGAATATTTCACCGAACGTGAATCAAATATCAATTATTGATCGAGGTGAATTTCATGGTTTAAATTTCCTGATAAGAATGAAGGAGATAGCAAATATTAGGAATATCCCCGCAGAAATATATTGTTTCCAGTTGCTGATTGTGGTGAGAATTTACGTCAATTCAACAGTGTTAATTTACATTACCATTTTCGTTCACGAGATATAGCCCAACATATACATAGAGCATAAAAAAATGTTGAGTAAAACTATTCCGAAATTCATCATGGATCCAAAGATGCCATTATAAACAGGCGAGTTTATAATCTATTCATTTGAGGGAAAAAGTTATGAAAGCTTGCCATAAATAACCATAACGGAAAAACAAATCAGATTTGTTTATACTTGAAATTTGGTGAAAAATGTATATTTTTATTAAAAATATATTCAGATATGTACACAAAAATAAAAGGACTCTTCAGTTCAAATGGAATATTCGACCTATTTATTTCCATTTCAAATCAGGTACATTTGAGGCCTACACAGTTCTGGCAAATTTGAATATCAATGTCAAGTTAGATGATTTTATTCTGATCTTATATGAATACTCAATTTCGTGAAAAGTATATTTCTTGGATTAATTGAATATATTCTTAATGAAAATCCTACATTCATTACATATGTAGATGAAAAATAGTTATTGAACCATTAACTGAATATCAATTTTGTTAAACAATACCAATAATGATAGAAATAACTCGAACGCTTCTATTATTTCCCATATCATGGAATTATCGAATGCCAATAATGGGCAGGTAATTTACTGAGGAATAGTGAAAGTCAATATTTCTCTAGAGCAAATATCAATCGCGTACAAAAGAATTCGAGTACTTACCTCTGAAATTTACGGCTGCTGTCATTATAAAGTCGAACTATTACGTAAGCATGATCTGTATACTTTCCGGAAGTTATCTGCAAAGGTGAATGGTACAAATAATTAATTGCGTTCGATACGTGCCGTTTCTTTGACTTCATGCCTCGTCGACCAATGTAGAATAATTCTGCACGAATAGGTGCCACACATTCCTACACAACGTTTTATTGAAAATGACAATCATAAACCATTGATTGAATTCCAGTTGCATCTAGTTCCTTCCTGGTCCTTATTGACATGTGTAAAAAAATTGAATTGTATTGTCAAAAATAGTATTGGAACAAAATGTCGAACTTCCGCAAACCATTCTCTTCTCAGAATGTAGCGTTATTTTCAAGACCATAGATGTTTGAAAGAGACATAGAAAAAATTAATATAAAATCTAATCATGGAAAATGACAACTTGCCATAATTAGTCCCCCAAATTGAATCATAGAATATACTCGAAAGTATATACAGACTGTTCAGGAAAATAAGGGAAATATCTCGGATTCAAATATATTCTGGAAAATAAGAGTTTCTATAAAAATATTTCCTACAGCCTTCTTCTTATAAGGATCTAAAGGACGTCGATGAAATTTAATTTTTGTTTGATAACTTTTAAATTGATATTACTCAACAAAAGTTAAAATGTAGGACACGATCGAGGAGTCCATTACATATCACCTGCGCAATTGTTTTTTTTTATCAGTCTAAAAAGAAATTAATATATGAAATTTATACTTTATTGTTAGACTGATTGCAAAGCACGAACCAAATTCGTAAATATTTGGTACATCTTTGACTATACGTCTTCTGCAATGTCATATTCGATCATGACAAAATATCATCCGAGTATAAATATTTTTCGCATTATCAAACTGTTTACTATAATCACCTGTACGACTGTAAACAACATTGGGACAAATATAATTGAATTGGATTGAATATCTTAATCTCCAACGACCTTACATTCCGAAAAACTATTGCAAGTGCCCCAAGGATTGGCACACTATAACTGTAGCTTGTTGAAATTGTTATGCATTATTCGTAATACTTTGGTGTATACTGTGTAAGATTGGCGACATTGACTTTTATTGACAATACGTGATTGAATTCCGTTATGAAAATAATTGAAATATATTATATTAGGCATTCTGATCCCAGAACATGAGTTTTACATGTGTCGTTCATTATGGTTTAATGCCATAGATTGAGAATCTATCGTTGCTTATTTTCTAACACATGTGAGTATGACAAAATTAGTCATCAAATTCGCAGGCATGTATCTCAAATGATGAAGAATATCGTGTGTTTTCGAAAATATTTCAATGTTCAATATTTGTCCAGAGCAGGACAGAATTTTATATCAAATCTAATTTGATAAATACAATAATTATAGTTCATTGTCAACAAATTCGTTCAATAACCATCTCTTCGATTAACTAAGTTCACAATTTCATTTCATCACCAGGTTGCGTAAATTTTTTTGGAATTTCCAACAACAATATCGTATAATCAAAGTATCACTTTTAAAAATTCGAAATGTCCATCATCAACATCCAAAGAAAAAAAAATTAAGTTTTTCTGAATCATTATAGCGAATAATAAAAAATACTTCCGTTGAGATTATTTTTCATAAGATTTTTTCTTGTCAGTTCTTCAGTGTAACGCCCCATTCAGTATTTTCATTCTGGAAAAAAAGTATCACTATAAAACAACAATGTATCTTCAAAATTTGGACAAGGTATCGTCTCATTGTACAGCTTGAATCCTCTCAACTGTAACTATCGAAATTAATTTCTTTCAAATCAAAAATCACTGTGTTCGATCATTTCAAATTATGAAAATTGTGATGTGAAGTTTCCATCTGGCCACCCTGTACATACCATACAATATATCTTTTTTCGAGATCTCCATCAATCCTATCAATGATACTTTTCATCTGATAATCTTGAACAACAAATGAATCAGAGGATAGTTTGAGCTATGAATATACTAGAATAGTTACCTTCGGGATTATGTCATCTCTTGACATACCCGTATGCAATTTTTTGAGTTTCGATAATGTATGGAATCCTACGATTTTATAAAAAAGGGGAAATGTTCGAGGCATTCCTGATTCGTATGTAGGTGAACTGGTACCAGCATATTGTCCACAAATCATGTACGTGCATCAAGTTACTTAATACTTATAGATTGAAGTTCATAGACGACAAGTGTGAATGTATGCAAAAGGAAACGAAATATATCAGAGCATAGATGAAATTCAATAAGAACAGAACATTTAAGAACATTTTTGCTAAATTCGTACCTATTGATTTATTTTCATGATAATTTCATCATATGTTACATTTTGTTCCAGATTCACACACGTATGAGTTTAGAAGAAATACGTAACACATTTCGAGTCGATTCACATGAACTTGGTAAGTAATAATTCAGTTCAATTATATTTCTCCTCTTCCATGTTTATCACTATTCGCAACTCATGAGGTGAAAAAAAGTTATTCCCTTTCGTTTCCGCCTTAAAATGGCACATCCAAATAGTTGGTATCTGAATGAACTACAGTAGGAAAGAATCAACGTTCATTGAATCAACCACATCAATAAACAAAACTGAAAGAAATAATGAATATGTCATAACGAAGACAATATAGTTTAATTATAATGCCAGTCAAATCAGCCTCATTCACTGACTTAATGTTGGCAGCAAGGATAAAGCACTTCCATCCATTTTACAAGTTAATTAAAAGTTCACCTCTCATGTCTGCATCCCGTTTCTTCAGGCAAATTTATTGAAGATACATGCCGAATACAATAGAATAACTAGATGAAATAAAGCTTGAAGTGTTATTGATAAATACTGGATGTGCGGGAAATTGTAGTAAATCTATCTATCTATGGGTATGGGAATTCCTAATGTAATTGCTATGATTGATAAAAATTTAACATGAAGAAAGGACACGAGTAAAGACTCTCCAAAATAGAATTTTGAATGGCACACTATGATAATATTGTCATAACATTATAACGGAGTAGGCCAAGCAAAATATTCGTATCTGTCAGGAAATCATGTAAAGACATCATGAAGATTGAACTGAAAGAACCTCACTCGTATTTCGAATAATAATATTGAAAGTATTAGATTCTAATTATTTATCAATGATTAGGATATTGTTGAAAGGTTGGCATATAACATTTATAATATCTGCTCCTTAACATTCAGATTTGAAGTATCTAGAATTAGTATAACTCGATGGTCGAGTGTGTAGTTGCCAATTTCGGTAATTTAGTGATTAAATTTTCTTAATGTTGATTCATCTATCATTCAAATAATCCTTCGTAATAATGTAAAAAAATGTAGAGATGGAACTTTTACGATGAGATATCCATTCAAAGCCCAGAATGATTGTTCAGGTTGTTCCTGAGTTCTATTCATCATGACAAATCAATAAAACTTATCCCCGAATGTAAGAATTGTAAACATATCTAAATCATATCATATAAACTCTCTAGAGAAAGCAATTAATTGTGGTGCTTTTCTGTGTCAAAAAAGTGGTTTGTAGCCACCACTTACGAAATAAAAACGTCAACGAATACACCAACTGTTGAATATTTTATACAACCACATTTTTTCCGAGTTATTCGGAATTCCGAATCATGATGGAGTAGATCTTGACATGTTTCCGCTATCTGATAACGAACTGTCCAGGTTATAGTTATGCACGAGTATTCGTATGAACCGTTAGAAAATATGTAAATTAGCGTCGATTAGTATTCAGGGTTTATATGATATTACGTAACAATAACAAGAAAACATTTCTTAACAGACCCAGTTATTCAATAAATTATCAGTGTCATTAGTCACCATTGTTTTCTGCTGTGATTATTGCAATTACTGAGGCATAATTTCTCATGAAGCAAACTTAAAATTGACAATTCATAGCTATTTTCAAGTATGATTGATTGACTAAGAATAATGCACACACCCTCGTTTCGAACGTAAACTTTGTGTTATGATTTCAGACAATCATTCAAATATACCTACTATATTCGAGTATCCTACAATGCTACAATTCAAACACTGGATTTTAATGCAATATACACATTGCAATCAAATCGATGAATGAATCAATCAAAATCAAAATTTGTAATACCTACATATTTCTATCGCAACAGCTATACCTTATGATCACCTACTCCTGAATGTACAGAAAGAGAATATTTTACTTATCCTCCTGTATTCTCGACTGAAAATACTAATCGTCCAGTGTAATGCAAGTTTTGAAAGTCAAAATTTCAAACAACATGAAACTACAGAACCAGCACTAAAGCATTTCCAGGCACATACACTCAGTAAGCAAGTCTGAAATTCAGATGTCTGCTGAGGTATAATTTTGTAAAAATCAAAAAAAAATATTTTGTTTTTCTAGTGGATTTATCTGAACTCCAGTTTCAACAATAAGTTCAATATATTTTGATGAATAAGTTGAATTATATTGCATTCCATGTGAACTCTAACTCTTCACTTTATAGTTGTCTACATAATTAAGATTCGAACAAATTTGACATTTAAAAGGGGAAAGTTTATAGAATTTAGTGATAAAAACTGTTGACACCCTTTCAATTATGGTTTATCTTGAGTAATAGTGCCTAATCGAATGTCATATTGATACCAGTGATGTAATTATTGGCGTTTATAAGTAATTTTCGTTTCAAAGGCGACAGCTTCATAAAATAAGTACTTATCGATCATATCATCATAAAATGTCACCATTCACCACTTTTCTACATTGATTAATTATATTATTACAAAATCTTAATGAATAGTTCTTTATTACTATTGAATTGAAGAATAATTCGCAAATCAGAGTAGATGATAATAATAATGGTTTAATCGAAAATACAAAGAATGATAAAGTGTCAATTTGAAATGTTCTGAATATATCCTCACAGACTTGTAATAAAATCTGTGCATTCAATCCCAAAAGTAATTTACAAACAATACTCAGAAAAAATGAAATTTACAATCAAGTATCAAAACAATATTCAAGAAATTATTAAGAATTTTTAGATTATTTGGTAACCGGTTGAGAAACTGAGCAATGTATTTGAATGGATCACGATGTGACCAATATCAGAAAAAATATATCTTGGGTACAGAAAGATATGTATAAGAGAAACAAGGAACGCAATTATATTACTACCCTACCGTCTCGTCACAGCCAGTTACAGAGTTTATCGAAAGCTATTCGAAAAGAAATTGTGATACTTCTTCAATATTCAGCAAGTTATTCTTGACTCTCTCATTAAATCACAATACCCAAGGTAGAGTTTAATGGATTGGCATGTTGAACCTCAAGTTAAATTTTTTTATATTGGTTCTGCCTCTATTAAGGGGCTATTCTGGTCTAGAGCCCTACTTTTTGGGTAGTTTTCAAACTAGGATAAAAATAACAAAAAAATTTTCACCATCAATTTTTTTATATAATGTTTATTGGTCCTTTATGTATGTAGAAAAAAATTCTGAAAAAAGAAATGTCAAAACTTCGTCAAATGACAGGCCGGTGAAGTGGGGGCTGCCAATCAAACAGGGCTCCCTGGTTGACATGATTCCAGCCCTTGTAGTCATCCAAATCGAACAAACAGAAAAAATTCTTAATTAGTAAAGATGTCGCTATCGTTTGAACTATGGCCGAAAAAAAACAAAAAATTCACTAAATGGCGTCTACTTGAAAAAAACTTCCATTTTTACCCCTGTTTTTCGACCTTTCTCGACGAATTTTTCAAAAATACTTCAAATTGAAATTTCTCAAAATCCTTAGTTCCTGCGATAAAGAAATGTATGAAGAAGATTCTCACAAAATTTCAAAGGAATCGGTCAGATAGAACTTGAGATATCGTGTCAACCACCTCAACAAAAGTAGTTTTGAGAAAAACGCGTTTGAAGTTTGAGAAAGATTTCCAGTTTCGTGTCTACTTAGCTCCAAGATCAAGACTTTAGTCAGAGCTCAAGTCGGATACAAAAGAATTCCTGGAAAACTTCTGCCATTCATTGTGTGATCACTCCGCTCGGCCGGTTTAAGTGCCGCGTCACAAAATCCACTGTATCTCTCAAAATAATTCATAACATAAGTGATCATAACTAACAAACTGTACGAGATAGGTATAGGGAAACTATACTCAATTTGAATGGAAAATGTTATAGCTTTTCGAATAAGTGATAATATACAGGGTGATCCATTTAAAAAAACGGAGTTTCAGTCATTTTCATGAGTCCCCGAAAGGCACTCACTTCAGAGCCTCCCTGTATGCTGAAACTGAGATCCAGTTTATCGACAGAATACCTGATGGTCTTATGCAGCTATAACCCAAATTGCAATATTTTGTGAATTTGCATTGGGAAAAAATTTATATTTTTCAATGGTCAGGTTTTACACAAATATTTGACAAAATAATTTTTATCTCGGAAATCGTCACAGATAGGTATAGGGAATTATGTGGAAAAGTTGTGAGGAATTTCATGAGGATTCCAAAAATAATATAATATACGAAGTGTTCCATTTGAAATAACAAAGTAGCTACTACTTTCTGATACAAGCGGCAACACTGTATTGATGAAAATATTTTAGACGGATAGAGCAAGTTTGATTATCCACGCTCACAAATTTTTGAAATGATCTGTCTTTCTGTTCTCCAGATACGTCTAATGTGCCATCCACTGTGAAACACCAGATATATCTCTGATTATTAGTTACGAAATTATTCAGCTGATAAGTACAAATCGGATAACCACTTCATCGCATAAAATGTCCATTGAATCAATGAAGAAGGAGATCGCTTATCACACATTTATTATTCGCCGATGAAAGATCCACCGTTACGCAATTCGCATATTCAGGATCGTACCTTGACATTGACATTTACATAAATACTATCTTAACTGTATTGGACATTCATTCTGACTCTCACATATTCTTCTTCCATAATTTATGTTTCAAATGTTTATGAGGCTATTTACTGACCACCCACTGATCAACTTGCGTAACATCTCATAGATAGATATTAGTTGAGATAAGCGGATTATTAGTTTATTTCAAGTCATTAAGGTATTATAGGAAGATAATTGTGTGTTTTTGAATATGGTATGAAATCATTAATAATAGAAATTCAATATAATTAATGAGTTTTGAACAATTCAATGTTCGTGATTAGGAGGTTAATATGTAAGTGAATATTTCGATTAGTACATCAGAATCTATACCCCTACAAATAGGCGAATGTACACACCAAGATTCCAGCGCAAACCAAGGATTATATGTTGATTTTCCAATTCCTAGTTTGACTTTGACGTTCCGTAGCGCTTCCTCCTTGAGAGATACATCACAGGAATGTTCAGTCAGTTCTTCGTAATCGGAAGAATCAATTCAATTTCAAAATAATTACTAGGCAGAGGTGGCCTTCTTATAGGAGTACCAACAAGTCATGACAAGCTAGGAAGACACCACTGTGTATGGAAAATAGCTCCACAAGTCAAGAAATCCATTTATTTAAATAGGCGGTCATATTGATCGTCATTAGAAGGTCACGAATGTTTGAAATCGAGACAGAGATTGACAGAATGGGTCCGTGAAGGCCTACTTGGCAATAGCCTCTTCATATTCTCTACTGCTGTCTCACCTTTCAGAAGTGAAGTGAATTCAAAAAGTGTATTGCATGTTTCCCAATGATTATCCATTTATGTCTGAACGTTTTCAGTCTCATCAATCCATTAAAATAATGAATTAAAAGAAATGATGTCATTGACGTAACGTGATATAAAAATCTTGAAAAAATCAACCTCGTTCCTCTATGACTTTAATAACATTAATAAATGTAATTGTAGCCTTCAATCGACCTTCAATGAACGTTCGTTGTAGAGAACGATAATTCAATTGTTTCAATGATAGTCGCTTGAAATAATACGAAATATTAATAGTAAATATCAAGAAACTCCTGGAAGCAATCATTTATGTATCCAATTTAATGCTTTCATAAATTGTATGGGAATTTCAATTGAATGAAAATTTTAAATTTTTTCAGTGCCAGAATACGATTTGGTCTCAGTATATCACGTGAGGAAAAGAAGTTTACCAGATGATATAGAAAACTTCATAGAAGACGACGACTTAGATCCAAAAACCAAGCCTTTCGACAGCAGAGAATTGAATCCTCGTAGGACGAACTTGAAACTGAAAGCTTTTGGGAGACCATTCAACTTGAGTCTAGTGCCGACTGAGGGTCTTTTCAAGAAAGGAAAGTTGAAAATTTGGACCATCGAACCGAACGCAACAGCGCAGCATGGTATTGAATATGTTGAACTGCCTGAAGTAAGTTGTAAGTCCGGGATATCTGCTGAAATATTTCATTTCGTTTGTTTTACACGAAGTCGATGTTTTTCCTGATAAACTCAGGTATAATTTTGAATCAGTATCATGAAATTTGATGAAAAAAGTGTGATATCAGTGAATACCAATGAGTTGTTGCATCAATCTAATGAATCGCCTGTTTTTTGTGGTTGATTCAAATTGTCACCTCAATGTGGAGAGCGAAATATGTACAATATGGAATATATTCATGGAAGAAAATACTACATCAGTTCTCAACTATTAATTCGCCATTAAATGTAATTTATAAATTACTGAAATCTTTAAACAATTCGTCACTTTCAGTAGGTGCGTAGGCAGCCACTCAGCATCATTCATTTCTGCCGTTGGCAATTGAAATTTAAAGAGTCATAGTGGAATATTTTATAATCTGACACATAAGTGTTGATTAGTGACGTATAGGTAATTCTTTGCCTCCATCTTACGTTGTAAATTTCACCACTCTATAATAATAATAATAACAACTTTTATCCTCTCCTCTTCTGCCACCACAGGGCATATCGCTTCTGGCTTAAATCACCAATAAATATTTGTAAAAGTAGTTGAAAAAGTGAGAGTGAGAACCACGATAATTCAGATTCTTGACCTTGGAATAAACAACACGCACACTTCTATTGTGATGTGATTGAACTGCATTGTTGTAGGCGTTGTCAATAAACCAGGTCACGATTTGTTTATACGTTATGTACCTATTTCAGACCACTATCAAGCGTGTAACGTGTTTCCTACTTTTTTCTTAAGTTTGCCAAGAACAGTTGTGGTAATAGGCTTTGCGAAATTGTTCCTATTTTGTGTTCGGTGGTTTTATGCAGATTTACTGGTACAAGTATACTTATTCAATCGCTTAAAAAACCTTTTGAATCGTTAGCATAAGGTTGTTGCAATCACAACAGGAAATAATCCATTATATTAACCAGTGTTTCAAAATCACTACTCTGAAAAAATTCCACTTTGTGTATAGTCAGTGGCATTTGAATAATTATCACATTATTGAATGATGGATGGATGAAAGGTGTATGCATGTGAGATGAATACAATTTTGTTATTACCAGTGCACATAAATTTCAACCATTATCAGTACGATGAAAGACGTGATCAAGAATTGGAATCACATAACCCAATCACTAGGACCAATACATTTACTCCAATCACAGAAAAAACTATTTTTCTAATTTATTCCTTTATACATTGTTTCATTACAATTGAAGCAATTTTCTAAACTACAGGTACATGTTCCGAAAAAATGGACTGTTAATTCTGAAGTACCAAAAATTATTTTCCAAATTTCGAATATCGCACCTACCTAACCTCTACACTGTATAAAACCATCTCAATTCGACTCAGCATATTGTATTAACGGTTTCTTTCGAAAATCTTGAAAAACAAGTGATAACCAGCTTTCAGAAATTCGAATTATGCAAAATGGTTGGCTTCATCGAGCACACTAAGAACAATGAATATTTCATGAAGATTCGATAAATTTCCTACATTCTACAGCCCACGTGTAGAGTGTTTAATATTTATATTTTCAAAAGTGAAGTAAATCGTAGTATAGTTTATGTGAATTTGTGAGATTTAGTTAGGCGCCCCAGTTGACCCAATATGTAAACGGAACAATTATTTTTCAAAATAATACCACGCGTGGACAATCTTTACACTATGTCTCAGAGTTCCTTACACTTTTTCTTTTCTCAATCAACGAAAGCAACAAAACAGACAACTGAAAAAGATATCAAGTTAGTTATCCTAGGTCTGAATTATACAATAAGCTCAGCCAGAAAAACTTGAACTCGAAGTTCCCAGGTTGTATAGGCATGAGATTACTTCAAACTACATTTGCCACATTATGGCAGGACTGCTCCAACGCAACACCTTTTAGTTACAAAAACACCAATACAAAATCTGCATCAACTCGAATTAATTCAGCCATACAAAAAATTCTGCTGTACTGAAAAAAACTTGAGCCGTTTCAGCTCACCAAGCTTTCTAGGTTATCATCGAGGAGCCATCTTGCAAATTCCTAGTATAGTGAATTTGGATAATGTAAGTGCCATTATGACTATTGACAAAAACTGGAGAGCGAAGACCTTCCATCTCCTTCAGTAGGGAAAGAATGTTGTAAATTTGCTATGATTCGTTATTTCTAATGATGCTTTCAATAGTAATGTCAGAAAAATTTATTTAATTATTATACAAAACAGATAAAAGCTACTGCTAATATGTGTGAATTTTGGAAAATCTTTTCAAACTGATGAATCAGGGGCACTCAAAACACCCAAATAGAAAAGAAACGGAATGTAAACAGTTATTTTCCTAAAACTGACATCGGTGCTATCATGACTCTCTTCTTTGAATAAATATAGAGAACAGCAATTCCGAACCTACCATTTTACGACTAGTGGTATAAAAAAGATTATCCAACTAAATGTCACGTATTCACTATTTCACTATTCCGATTTCTACAAATCATTAAATGCAATGCGATGCATTGAAAAACGATAATTTCGGTGAATGTCAAACATTTATACTCATAGCATTATATTTTCATGAGAACAAATGGTAACTTGATGGTTTGATAATCCACCTTGTAGTCACCTACTAATTCAAACAAGTGAGCGTGCATTCGATATGATAGCTTCATGTGAATGCCGAATGGTCCATGAAGCATCATTGAAAGCAAAAGCAAAGCTGTCAAGTACTAAAGAGTCAATATGAATATATTTAACCTCTAACCTCTCATATGATGTACAAGGTTCACGGTTTTTCAAACGCCCTTGCCACGAACCAATCACTTCCTCGTCTTGAAAACAAAAAAAAATTCAACGTAATGCATGCTCACGGTTTTTGCAGATGAATATCAACAAAGAAACTTTTATTTTAATGAAGACAACAGATGATCTTCTAACGCCCACATCGAAATATGAATTCATGTTCACTTTTTACCGTTTCTTCTATTTTCATTCACCAAATATTTCGGTTTAAATATAGTCCTTCTATAATGCCAGTATCGAATATTATTGTACACCAACATTTCATGATTCCTGAGGTCAGAGGCTAGTTATATTCGAAATTATTTCATTCAAATTACAATATCTCATTATTTTCCAAATTATACTCTTGCTGTAATTGACAATCTTCTTTACGGCAATCAAAAACTTGTTAACCTTTACCTTGATAAATTGAAAATTTCAAGTATTGACATACCCTACATGATACATACAGTGCGTGAATATATAACGCATCATTTATTATTAAACATTATGAATTATTTTATATCGGTATGGAAACGTGAATATCCAGATACAATTCTTCTTTTAAATATTCATTGTGCTTGATACAAACACGTTGATTGGATGTGCCTCTTACCAATGGAATTGTTGCCAGGGCACCACCGGGTGTTTCCGTTCAGATAAAAGTTTTTTCGAACATCATTACCTATCATTTTGATTTCAGTTTTCACCCTCAACTTATGTATATCATGTACTTCATAAGGATGGTATTTTGTATTCTTGAAATTATGAATATTTATTTAGTTTCCGTATGTATCGTCTATTGTCCTCATGTTACTATTGTATTTGAATATTTTACATTTCAATGCCCATATAATGTTTCCTGTACATTTATAACTTCGTTCGTTTGAGACAAGTTTGTAATCTGAGTGTATATATAGCTTTTGATGAACAGTTTGTTGAATATATTGATAAAATAGAAAATACGCAATTAAAAAAAAAAACAATTCGATAAACAAATGATAGTAGGTAACAGATTACTTGTGTATGAAAAGCTTCTCCATTTTGTCCACCAACTCACACTCATGATACATTTATCATAGACTCAACAAGAGAAATTCGAAAGAAAGAGGTACTGACGACATCGCTTCAAAGCTGTTTACCCTGCATAAAGTTTATTCACTTATTTATTTCCTCTGATGATGGAACTGAAAATAACGATTTTGCTGAAAAATGATCCCAAGAATTTTTTCAAATAGTCATCTTATAATCCCTCAGTATGGCAGTAGCAGTTATGCTGCTATTTCTAGGATTTTTTTTACGATAATCTCACCTCGGACCAACAAGGTTTATATCAGTTTGAAAACATCATCATATTTTATGGACACGCATCATACGAAAATCAGAATCGTTAACATCTTCAATATTAGCCTAGGTCATCTTCTGTGGTAACTCCCACTCTCAACGATCTCTCGATGTTGCAGATAAGGCTTCTAAATTGGCAAACGATAGTGAAAGTTCCGAATCTGATTCGGCGTGCAGAGATTGGCCTACTTTCCGATATTATGTCAGTCATTTACATGACACGGCGCTTGGTTATAATTACGTACTATATGGCTGTAATGGTCGAGGAGGAGGCAGATAATAAATAATAAAAACGTTAGATTTGTTGACGTAATCAGTGAAGCTGAATGTTACCTGTGCATAATATACTGAGAAGAAAGAAAGTTTTCTTGACGGCTTGTTCTTTCATTTTCTCACATGATTGAAAGAATTGTTTCTAGAAGGAATAAAATTCATAAAAAAGGCAGAACATATAGAATACTGTTACACCTCAGAAGATAAAAAAATTCATGCTAGTAATATCTGCTGTCAACTTTATTCAATTGTATGAATTGATAATAAAATTTGATGAATAGTCCATGTCATGAAATGCTACAAAACGTTAATGATCAGAAACTGTCAGAACATTCGAATAATAATTTCGAATTGATTATTTGTTACTTTTTACGAAAATTTTGATAATGAACGTGCATACCAGCATATAAAAATATTACTCCTTTTGAAAAGGATGTATCATCAAAATAACCATACCATAAATATCAATACTATCACCTTGAATAGGTGGATATCTGATTTTTTAGCACTACATATCACTCTCTTGGCACTTAAAATTGATAAAATCGAAGTTGAATTAACCTATCTATATATTAACTAACTATAGTTTCGAGCTTATCAATAATTCAATAGAGATCTCATAATTACCTAATGCATTAGTAAAAAAATATTCTATTTTCAGACCAATGATGATGTTGGAGAATTATATCAAGATGAAGAAAATCAAGCAGCCATTTTACTGAGATCGGATGGCGATGGGTTAATTCTGGTGAGTAATATCAAAATTTGAGTAAAATCATCGTATCGAAAGACATTATTATCATAATCAGTGGCTATATGGAAGAGAGAACAATAGTGATTGCATCCAACCAAAAATAATCTCATGTGTCCACTGAGTGCACCGTATAATTGACGAAATATCGAATTATTATTCTCTGCAAAATTCTACACCTCTCAATT
The DNA here is from genome assembly GCA_037013635.1 of Plagiodera versicolora. NCBI lineage: Eukaryota > Metazoa > Arthropoda > Insecta > Coleoptera > Chrysomelidae > Plagiodera > Plagiodera versicolora. The sequence goes on along the minus strand of CM072979.1, from coordinate 10,216,981 downwards.
TCATGGTCAGCAGTGTGTGACTCATTTGATCGGTCCACAGAATCAAAAATATATCTGTTTCAGAACTCAACTTCAAATAAATTGTTCTATACAGTACAGAAATCAAAATATGAACGTCTTCTAACGTTCAATGGCAAGGGAATGCATTCAAATTATAAAGGCATAATTCCATAAGGTTTCTGACAGGAATATACTCAGGGGCATTGATTTTTAAGAAGAAGTATTTATATCGACAACTTAACATTTACAATTTCCAATTCTGTGATCACGTTAGAACCTTGATGACGAAAACAACATTAGGAAGGACTATTCTTCTGGCAGAATTCTATTGAAACATATGCCTTTAAATTTTTGGTGGTTTGGTGGTATTTCCGGTGTTACCTGTGCATGAAATTGGGGCAAGGTCGACTTGTGGACTCATTCATTCATTTCACAACTGAATAAGTAATGTCGTTTTCACAATACTAAAATACTTCGTTTCTGAAGACACAAAATTGTTCATACTTAATTATGATCAATTACAAAATTTAAATACATACATTCATAGACTTATTATTTAAGGATATAAAGTGTTTGCATACATGATATCAGTTAATATCATGTAATCGTTCACTCTAGGACAAGGAGTCAATTATCTTGGTAGAAAAAGTTATGTTCATCCTTTTTTATTGCAATAAAAAAAATTTGTCAATATTAAGATACATGAAGGCAATATACCTCAATTTCGAAAATATCGAAGAATACTTCCAGTTTGGAAATAATACCCATATAATATTGGGTTCATTAAATTTTGGAATAAGCACCTGTCGTTGTTTTGCACGAAATTCGCGGTAACATTGTAGACCTAAAATTCAACGAATAATGGGTAAGATGAAATGAATGATCATTTGTATTTACTCTGCATACATCTTCATTATTTCCAACTAAATATTTAACGTAGATTCTTCGGTTGGTATATTTCATCCATTCATAGAATTACATTGACTATATCAATGCAATCGAACAATAACACCAATATTCTCTTGAAAACTATTATTTATATGCGAATTCATTTTCAAGGTTGAAATGATGAATAGGAGATATATTTTGCGCTTATTTTTCATGAGTTCATGCCAAGCAAACATTAAATTTAAATAAAAATATTTCTTTCTGTTGGTATCAAATGAATGCTTCTTCCTCCACAATTATGTTTTCATTGGACTCATACACCTAGTACCAAATATAGTACAAAATATGCGGTACTGGAGTACTTCTAAAACAGTAATTCCAGAGCTTAATGATTTACTCTAGTTCCATAAAAGAAAATTAGGAGATTCTCAATACTTACATTCCTATTCAATCAAAATGAAAGTAATCGAATTTGTCTTTATATGGAGTTGTGATAGCAAATAAAAATACGAAGTATCGAACCACAAAAAACTGAAGTAATTACATAGTAGTAGGTGCGTATGTACATGCATTTATTAGCAGTTACAACTTATTTAAGCGTTTTCTGATTGAGTAATATCTAATCGGATGATATATGATGATGATAATTATCCGATGATCACTCGTTTAAAGTGAAATGAACTTCGTGGCATCAACATTCGAGATGAATTACGCCAATATCATTCCCACGATCACGATTAACATTTAATTGAACGTGTCTGCAATGCACACAAACTGCGATCACTTACATAACCCAACATCAACGTGTGCAGTATCAGATTCGATGAATTGGGGTAAGAGATCAAAGGTCAGTTTTTCGCAAAATCAGATAGACATAGTCGAAGTTAGCAATAAAAATAAGATGAAGAGGATAAGAGTGTCATGGTGGACATATCAGCACATATATGAATGAATATTCAATAGTCTTCTGCTTTACGAATCATTGCCCTCAGCATGCTTCAAGAGTATTGAAAGCCGGAATATCTTATTTTCAGATTTGAATATTCTCCGAATTAGGAGGATATACCTTGAGTGTTGCTGCAGTGGAAAAAATATAGTAACTCATGATCAAAATAACATTTCTGTCTGAAATGAACCTTATGCATTTTCAAAATGTTTTGTGGAAAAATTTGATCCATGATCATGAATTATTGTTGTCTTCTAGTATCGATTTCGGATTCATGTAATCTTTCACACGAAAATGAAAAACATCAACATGGAAAATTATAAAATAGATTCAGTGAGCAGTTTTGTATTGTTTGTGTGAAACTGTACACTGAAGTAAATATACCCAGTGCTCTTAGGCCAGTAGATATTTCAGGCAGAAGAGAAAAGAGACAAATAGGAGTCGTAGGGCAACGATTATTATTTTTTATATTCGATGACATAGTCAGAAAATTTGTCAGAAAAGAAGAGTCAATAAAATATTCTTGTGCTTTGTGTTATTCGTACGGTTTGTGGGTTTCTGCAGTCTGATGTATTAATCAAAATACAAAAGAGCTCAAAAATTATCATTTCGTTTGGGTTTTCGTGCTGTGATTTTACATACTATTTTAGCTACCTAGTTAGATAACTATCTTCACAAATACCAATCATTATACCTAATATATTGTTCAACAAGAAATGAAACGTCAGTGACTAGAACATTAATCAGCAACAAATATTGGAGTGCAATTTGGAAATAAATAGTTAGTGGTGGTGTCTCGAGCGTTGTTTGCAACTGGATGGGAATTTCAGAAAAAAAATATTCCTAAATATTACTCAGATCTTGTAATTTACCACACAGTGCGACCGAAGGACGATAAGGGTATATGCGTATATATCTCAATGTTAAAGTCAAGGTACTATTGACATGTTGTAATTTTTCAACGCTAAGCATAATCAACCTGATATTTTCTGTACCCAACTGAAAAAAAATGTTTTTTAGGAAGGAAGTATTGGATCTCATCTAGTCATACGACCTCTACCGTCCCGTTTGAGAGGATCGGTCATACCATCCAAAAACAAAAACGAATCGGACATTGAAACGTTGAACGATGACGAAATGTTCCTGGATCAGGATGGAGAGTTGAGTGCAGAAGTCGCAATCGACACAGGTTTGCCGATAAATAGGAATAAAAATTTTCATCACCACATTGTGTTCAAAAGAAAACAGGCAGAGGATGACACCATGAGTGATTATGGTAAGATAACTCCCAAATTGAAAATATTCCAGTTGATATATTAAATCGTAAAGGAGTAAACTGTGGTACTGATATACACTGTGTCCAAGATAAGAATGAACAGCATGGGGATATCGGAAACCATAAGAGATACGGAGATGGTTGAATTAGAGAAAAGTTGCGCATTTCCTAGTCCAACAATGTGCCGTTCAGAAAGTTTGGAAATTCCAATTAGTTCCGGAGATATGCCTGAAAAAACGAAATTTGCCGATTTCGTTTTAATTTTTTTCTGACGTTATTTGAAAAGATACAAGAAAACAAAAGACACTTTCTCATTGCCATTTGTCAATCCCTACAAAACAGCGTTGAGAGATTTTCCGTACGACGTTTCGTTTCGGAGAAACCATCATCAACTTTATTTTTTCATATGGCCCGTGAAAAAAAAATACCCTGTATTGAATAGCATATTTTATTACCAATACAACGATGTATGACACAATATGATTCTGCGATATTTAAAACGAAAAAAAACTGTTTTTATTAAAGATCGAACGTTTTGGTGTAGTGTGCGCTGAAATGATGACCCTGAGTATGGCATAGTAGGCTATGATTACTCATGTTTCGAAATATTAAATTAAAATCACGTTATTGGAGATTTGAGAACTTCATTCGTATAAGTAGGTAGGTCTCATCATATGTTAATCAATTAAAATTTTTAGTTAAGAATTTCTGACTAGAAACTTAAAAAAACTAATCTCTATTATAGAGAATGTTCGAACAAATTACCATTATTCTCTAAACATAGATAACACCTTCTAAATGTTGAATTGAAAACACTTCTCAACATATCAGGTGTGATGCACTCGCAAGCTTCAAGAATTAGTTTCCTAAACTGATCCTCAGATTCAAAAAAACACCGGTAAACATAATTTTTGCAATACCCCAGAGAAAAAAATCTATCGGAGTGATGTCCGGCGAACGAGGGGGCCACGAAACTGCTAAATGTGTGCGTACCTATCCATTTTCCTGGAAATCTATTCGATAGAAACTCGCGCACTATTAAGGCATTGTGTAAAAAATAAGTAATCATAGCCTACTATACCATACTCACTCATCATTACACCAAAACGTTCGATCTTTGATATTTTTTTCCGTTTTAAATATCGCAGAATCATATCGTGTCATACATCGTTGTATTGGTAATAAAATATGCTATTCACGGGCCATATGAAAAAATAAAGTTGATGATGGTTTCTCCGAAACGAAACGTCGTACGGAAAATCTCTCAACGCTGTTTTGTAGGGATTGAAAAATGGCAATGAGAAAGTGTCTTTTGTTTTCTTGTATCTCTTCAAATAACTTCAGAAAAAAATTAAAACGAAATCGGCGAATTTCATTTTTTCAGGCATATCTCCGGAACTAATTGGAATTTCGAAACATTCTGAACGGCACATTGTTGGACTAGGAAATGCGCAACTTTTCTCTAATTTAACCATCTCCGTATCTCTTATGGTTTCCGAGATCCCCATGCTGTTCGTTCTTGGACACAGTGTATATTTTACCACTTAAGGGTTATTGTAGCTCTTATGGGCTATTATTTGGATATTTTGCGACCGATATATTCCTTTCAGCATTCATGGAACCAGATCATTTAGCTAAACGTTATAAAAGAAGTACTCAAAATGTTAAATCGTCGAGAAATAAACGAGAAGCTCCATACACCATATTCCCAGAAATTTTGGTCATCGTCGATTATGATGGATACCGTTTACACGGCGGTGACAATATCCAGATAAAAAGATATTTCGTGTCTTTTTGGAACGGGGTCGACTTGAGGTACAAACTGTTGAAAGGACCCAAGATTAGAATATCTATCGCTGGTATAATCATCAGTAGGGTAAGTGAATAAAAATACTGTTTCATAAGAAATTAACTTTTTAATTTATGATGAACTCGAACAAAACCAATAAAATAAATATTTTTCATTTATCGATAGAAAACCCAACATCTTCGTCTGTCTCTAAACCAATATCTTCGAACAACTGTTTCTTACTTTTCGGGTAGTTTTCTAGAATTGAATCCACAATATCCATACACATTCGCTTCCGTTTTTTGTAGTGACCAAGGTATTTTTCAAATTCGTTTTCCACTTCCAACCTTTTTGTAGGTGAAATTGTTTTCGTTCCAGAATATTTCGACAGTTGCTGTTTTACTAATTTTAATTCTTTATCAAGTTCAATATTCTGATGGATGGCTTCTGCCAAAGTTATTTTCCCTTTTATATTCTTGAATAACTGTGATTTACTCTCGATTTTCCCATTAACCTCGTTCAATTTCATTTTCAAATCATTCACTTGTCTATCCATATCCAGCAGCTGTTCTCGCAACGTATTTCCAGACGCATCATGTTTCTGAGTTATACAATAAACCTGAAATACCAAATTGCATAATTAATTCGAGAAATCAACTCGCACCTATTCACCTTTTGCTTTCCGTAAACTTTTTCTTTAACTTTCTCCTGCTTCACCAAAACGTCCAGAGATTTCTGGACAGCTGCTTTCCCAAAATCACCCTTCGCTCCACTTTGAATATCATTACCAGAAAAAGGTCTGTTGTGTTCCTGTAGAAATTTCAGCACAGCATCAGCACAAGTCATGGTCACAATCTGGAAGGATACATTTCAAACCAATTGATACGAAAATAATTAATTTGGTTTATATTATTTTTAGGGTAGGGATGCAACACCGTATCTAGAAAGAAACAGAGTTGGAAGAGATGCGATAGACTCAGCAGCAGCCCTAACTGATATGGGGAAATATTTGTTCAGAGAAAGGAGACTTCCAGTATATGATATTGCTGTGGCGATAACAAAGTACGTAGGTGTCATTTATTTGTTTAATGTTTGTACATGTTTATCAGTAAAATTAGAAAAAAAATTTAAATTAATTGAAAAAGTATAATATCGAGAGGTAATAGATGAATTGTGCACTTAGGGCCATTCTCCACGAGCGACAAAATCGCGACTGTTTGCCGGCTAAAAAAACGCCTGTGTTACAGAACCAACAAGTTCAAATGGGACTGTCTACACGGGCGTTTTACCGGTCGCGACTGGACGCGTAAACTAGTGTCAAGGCGTTTTGAACGCCACCTGACGCGAAAAAATCGCCCGCCGGAGAACGGCGAGTGATTCTCCACGTGGCGTTTTCCAAGCTGTTTTATTTTTTTGCTCGAGTAGGATGGAGGGAGCGTCTCTCTCGCGTTTTTATCGCTGTTTACTCTTGGAGAATGGCCCTTAGACCAACCAAGGCGTTAAATGTTTTTTGCCAAGATAGTGAACTAACACAAAGATTGCATGAACTTAATGATATTGAGAAAAGTAGCAGAGCTCAAATCTTTCATATGATATATTCATGTGAATTCTACTTCTATCACATATCAACCAAAACATATCGATTATTATAATATTGATTAGTTTTTTATCTCGCCAGATTAAACTATAGTCGAAGACAATGATTTTCTTTTTATGTTCGTCAGGATCCTCTTCAATTTCCATTGGCTATTGTAACTTTGTAGTCTGGTTTACAGAAGAACATTTACAGAGTTGTTTCATTTCATTATCGAACCACATCAAAAAGTTCTGTTTCTTCAATAAATTTTGATATTTTGATAGATATGACATGTGTCGACGAAGAAAAGGTGGACGATGCACCAAAGGAACAGCTGGTAATTTCCCATAATTTAAACATATTTTTCCAATAATTTAAGTAGCGTGTACATATACGATGGCTGGAAGTACCTACTAATTTGGAGCAGAAAACCTGGCGCTACAAAGTCGGGATAATGGAACTCATGTCCAACTAATAATCTAACAAAAACATAAACATTTCCATATAAATACAGTTGAAAAAGATCTTGAATAATTCAAGTTTCCAATATGTCCATGTAGAAATATGGAAATGATTGTGTAATCAACTAATAAACAGTGAAATCCAGGGAAAACAGGGACAACACAGAAAACTCATCCTCAGGCTGATTAGCATATCATAAAACTACACAAATATCATCGCGTTTTTTTTTTTAATTTTTACAGACTAGACATGTGCCGGAGATCATACCCCAATGATGTTTGCAATCGCGGCACTGCAGGTATAGGACAAAATTATAAATTCAGCACGTTCTTTGTATCACAATTATCTTGAATGATTCTTTCCTGAACACTGTCATTGTAGTTTCTATTTCATCTTTTTCGCCGAACGAAAGCACCACCTACTTTCGCTATATTCACTGAACCTATTCAGAACCTTCAACTCTCCCAGCATTCATCATAATATATCTCCCAGAAACAACATATTTCTATGAAATACTTCCAATCCCATGTTATCCATATCATAATTCGATTATTATCAGAATCAATACCTGCGAATGAATCCCAACAAAAACAAACCTCATGTATCTATTGACTTTATGAAGAAACGTCACTTATTCCTACTGATCATATAATCAAGCACATACGCTTTCCTCTTTGGCTTTATAGATATGATTAACCTAATTTATTAATTCATTATAATCGTGGATATACTGGTGTAAACATATGATTTAATATCTTGACTAATTCATCTGAGGGTGTGAAGCACATCACTATGCAACTAACAATACATTGACATTTTCAGACAAAATATGCCGAAGTTCAATTCAGTCAAGGCGTCATCATTATACAGATATATAGTTACGAAAACATTTGAATACTGTCAATATGGAAATTTACTTGACATAACCAGCTGAAATAGGAACAGAACGATCCATTGTTCAAATGGTTTTTCAATCGATATCAAAACAATGAAATAAAGATTCTGATTCAGAGATATAATATTTTCACATTGTTCAAGTTCAATAACAATGAATATCTGCACCTATACCTGCTTCATACTTTTCTCTAACTAACCTGGCAGTTTTATGTTGTTGAAAATAAAAAAAACTACTCAATAATTGCTGAAATCTAACTAACCCAACCGAAATATATTTTGATTTGGTATTTGGAAAGGGAATATCTAAAATTTCAATGTAAATATATACTATGTAATAACTATTCTCCTTTGGAACATTATAGATTCTAGGCAGTTAATAGGTAAAGGGCTAATATATTAACTTTCAACTCGAATTATACGAGATCTGTTGTTCTTACATTTCATTGCAGGAACTGTTGGTCACGTTTACACAACATAACTATTCGATTAGATAATGTCATCACCAGACACTTTGATTAATGGAATAATCGAGAAATAACATAGCTATCTTCGATTCTTGAGTTTTCATAGATTATATAAAAATTGCAAATGAAATTAAACATTTCATCAAAGAACACTGTAATAATAGAAATCATATATTGACTACTACCTCAAATTATTACGGAAATGTTTTGCTACCAAGTAAAATATTTCTGATATCAAAATATGAGCAAGTGAAATGGGCAAAAATACCTAGTTACCTAAGCTTGGCCAATAGATCCGAATTATACACCAAAGGTATCTTATGGATTTGTATCAATGCAGCTTTCGGTTGGTGAAGGAAGCTTTCAGATGGTGAGGGATTCTCTACTGCAAAAAAACGATTATTAAACCAATCATTTGTCAGGGTTCGCCTATGTGGGAGGAGCCTGTGTAGTCAACAAGAGACTAGAAAAAGTCAACTCTGTGGCGATCATTGAAGACACAGGGGGATTCAGTGGTATAATCGTAGCAGCCCACGAAGTCGGCCATTTGTAAGATTCAATTTTGAGTATCTATATTTTTCTGTCCACATGGCCTACATTCCCATCTAAAATTTCACACATATCTATTAAAAATCAACTAATCTAAAATAGTTGCATTCATAGTATATTTTCAACTTTTCACAACAAATGTGTATTTATTATTTATCTCTGACTGTATATGCTGTTATAGGTTAGGCGCTGTTCACGATGGTAGCCCTCCACCATCGTATCTGGGAGGCCCAGGAGCAGAGAAATGTCAATGGACTGACGGTTTCATAATGTCCGATCTGAGGCATACTGAAAGGGGGTTCAGATGGTCTTCTTGTAGTGTTTCCAGTTTTCACCATTTCTTGAAGTAAGACTTCTAATGAATTCTTCTTCAAGCCGTATTTAAATGGTGTTTCTTCATTTACACAACTTGCAACACACGTTTTACAAATATCATCATTTCAAATTCGATTTATTTGAAATAGTTCAATATAAAAATATTTGATGCATTTTCCAGTGGAGATACTGCTACATGTCTATATAATGCTCCTCATGAAGATGAAAACTTACCAAGGGTCCTACCAGGAAAACTGTTGACACTGGATGCTCAATGTAGAAAAGATAGAGGAACTAGTGCTTGTTTTGTAAGTATTAAATGGACTGCAGAAATATAGTCAGAAAAAAATAGTATGTCATTTGTCATATATCGTGGAAAGCAAACATGAATGTTCGCCAATTTATCATCTTATTAATTTAAATCATAAAATATATTATCTGTTGTTTTTACTTCGAAGACTTTTGATGCCAATATCATGGAAACATTGTTCATTCATTGTTATATATCATATCCAAAATGTATTTATTTCATTCTTATAGATCTAATTGAAATTTTCAGAAAGACGATAGAGTATGCGCGCAGTTATTTTGTTTCGATGCAGGAAGTGGCTACTGTGTAGCTTATAGACCAGCAGCAGAAGGATCACCTTGTGGAGATGGCCAAGTAAGGCTGAAATCTGCCATATTCATTATTAGAATGACAAATCAAAACGAATAATGAATTTTTTCAGTACTGCCTGAATGGGAGATGTGTGGCGGAACATGAAAATATCATCCCTGATTACTCCCAAAATGCACCATCTTATGTGAGAGGGAATGGAAATCCTAGACCGTTGTAAGTCTTCTTCAATTCTGATTCGTATTCGAATATTTGACTTCAATTTCATTTGAATTAATAATATAAATGGCATACAATTAATTTCGAATTCTACACAGTTTGCAGGGAAAAGAAGAAGACGTTGTTAATCGAAACCAAGGAAGTGTTTACGGTTACAATGACAATAATGCCATCACCTTGAGTAATTACCATAACAGGCTCTACGAAACTCATTACCAATCGTTTCTGTCTGACAATAACCAAATCCAAAACAATCAAGTTCAAAATATCGATTCTGTCTCTATTTCCACCCAACCAACTCCATATTCGACACAGTCAAATATCAATTTTCCCTATACTTCGAGTGCAAAATCTCCCTACAATTCACTCAACTCTGGAGGCGCCGTTGCTAGTCCCAAGTATCCATTTTCTTTCGATAATCCAACCGTATCAAGTAACCCTTATATAGGCAACTACTTATTTTTGAGGAGGCAAACAACAAAGAATCCATACGATTTTAGAGATTTTGGAAAATCAACGCGAAATCCGTATGATACGAACCATGACAGTATACATAACTATTTAAAGAGGGCATACGATGCTAATTACAGAGACGCTAGCAGTACTAACAGTACACAAATTATTAATGGAAGACTTTCCTGATAGGGTAAGATATTCATCAAAAGGAAATTTCAAGGGTTTTTTTCATGTCTGGTATCTTCAGTGTTTACTATGTCTTGAGCTAATCTTACCTATTCCTTTCTTCTACAAAACTCAAATATACGTATCGAGGCGTCTACAATATTTCAAAATCTTCGTCTTTGGCGTTGCATGATTGTCTACCGTATATCTCCTAAACATTTGCTTTTATATATACATCTCTCCTCTCCCAATATAGATGGTGAAGCCATTGCACCCAGTATGTTATGAAGTTTGTCCGTTGAAAAAGTTCAAGTGAACTGTTTTTGATTGACTCTTCTAACACACGTGTTGTGCCATGCTAAATCTGAATTGTCAGAATGTATCTTTCGAGTTTATTTTCTTATGGAAATAATCAAGCATTCAACTTTCATGATTTCATAAATAATTTTTTTTTCAGCTGAAAATATGATGAAGAATATTTCTTCAAATTCACATTAGCGCTTCATCGATTCCTGAAGAACGGACGATATCAGTGGTTGTGATTTTTCTAGAATTCGTGATTTTTAAGTGTACATTTTATAAAGACCCACATAAAACAAACATGTGAATCATGGTTATTAGAATAGATTGTTGAATAAATTATTTGAGTTTTTTGTTGTGTGAAAATTACATGATTATATTGTTTTATATATTTTCAGTATTATGAATCTCTATCCACTTGTTCAAAAATAGGAAAGCAGTAATGATACATGATAATGATCAATGGATGTTTTTATATAACAAAACTCTATCATAACTGAAATCAAAAACAATTAGTGTGATTTTGTTTTTTCTTATTGACTTGAACTATTTGTTATTTTAGTGACATGATGATTTCACCTTACATTTTCAATCAACTTGTGAATAAGTAATTTCAATGTGTTGAAAAAAATCTTTGTTGAAATTTTACAACAATCTCAATTTATTGAAAAACTGATTAAATAATTCAAATACATACATAATTGGTACTTTTTATTCGCAAGTCCACTAGAATACTTATCCAGATAATTTGAATAAAAAACTGAATAAAATACTCATTATTCATAACATTTATATTCCTTTTCCTTGAGTTTAATACAGAATAATAACATACATAATAAGATATAAAAAATAACAAACTTCAACATCACAATATTGGAGAATTAATTTATATATAAAAAACAAGTGCGACATTCTTTCTGAAAGGAAGACTATAATAATAGAAGGAAATATTTACTCTTGTTACCTCATAAACTCAATTTTATATTCATCCAATCAAATTACTCTGAAAAGTGAAGAAGTAGAACATGAAAAAATATGCTGATGAAAAACTTTTTGTTGAAAAATTTTTAAATGTAATATTACATATTTTATGTCTTATTTTTAGAATCTACAATAAAATACAGTTGAAACTGGAAAAGGTTACATGTATTCAAGTAGCTCTAGGCCCAGTTATTCCAGTTGCCTTTCCAGCAATTCTCATGATCATGCCAACTGATAACAAACATACCACACCAGCAGGCATAATTTTTCCAGAATTATAAAATCTATATCCCATAACACCAGCTAAAACTGAGCTTGCTCCTAACTGAATTGAGTAATTAGCAGGATCCCTACTAACTTCAAGAGCACCATAGGCTAATACTCCTCCAAAAAGTAAACCAGCAGCTAATGATGGTACAGAACCTGAAAAAATGTTTTGGAAAACATATAATATAAATTCAATCATGATCTGCAGATGTTTGTTAATCATATGAGGATTATTGACATTGGGGAAATGAAAACCTGTAAATGTGCAGTTTTCATCTGAGATCAATGTTACTTGGATCAATTTTTAATTCAAAAAATTTCAAGATCATAGATTAGGTTCATATTCGGTTCTATTATAGAATATTAATGTAATACTTACCAGCCTTATAATATCCAATCATTCCTCCTGCAGCTACCATTCCAGCATATAGGAATCCAGGAATATCTATCGGCATTTTGTCACTGATGAGCTTGCAACACACTTGAAACCGAAATATTTCTTCTTTTACAATCAATCAATAACATGAAATGATCAATTTGTAAAATCTCAAATAGGTAAAAAGGATCATAAATAATTTTTGAACTCACTACCATACTAATCGTGTTCTCAATTCTTACCTGTTAATCTTGACGAATTCAAGTAAAATGTATCTGGCAGGTATCTGGTATATTATATGATAACTTGAACGATTTTCTTGACTAGTAGAACAGTTCAAATGAAAATATTCGTATAATCATTCATGATAAACACATCACCACATTACCGATAATCGTGCACGTATCGAGTTTACGTCTCATCGATACATACGTAAAAACCGTTGTCGAGTATGGTAATCTGCTTCAGACGTCACAGCCAACATAGCATCGAATATCTCAAGTGAATGTTTTATTTTGATCTATTTGTTCGCTTTTTTATGATTTCCTACTAACATTCAAAACGTCGTAATCGTACCGCCAAATGTATTGTCAACTCAATGAATACGTCACAAAATGGGCGTATCTTTCAGGTTTGGACATAAGGCAATTCAAACATTTCTGTTAGTTAGTTTTTTTATGTTGATATAATTCGGATTGCGTTTCGCACTGGTTGTTTGAAAAAACCATGATATAAGAAACTTATTTCATGGAAAAAAACATTCTTTACACCACGATCGTATACATAGGTCTTGCAACTCGGGTGGTGGGGGGTGACCCAAACATTGAGGAAATTTTCGTGGTTCTCATGTTTCGTCACCTGTAGCGCTGTCCTCTATTGTCACTTTGTCAGCCAATCACAAATCAGATCCGAGCAGCTTTTTGAAAGTAGGAATGATTTTTATTTATTCGAGAGAATTTTGCAAGATATAATATTCCTGTCATTGATTTTATTTACCATTCGAGTCTGAACCGTTTGTTTTGTTGTCAAAGATTAATCACGTGATTATACCCCTATGTCCTCCAAGCGGATAATTATGGAAACTTTTTCTTCAAAACTGGTGCCACCCCCCACCACTCAAAATTGCCGTAGATTCCAGACCTTATGTATATGACCGTGCTTTACACAGTGAGCTATTGCTAATTGCTTTGCCTCCAAACTATTATTTGACATTTCATTACTGTGATTGGCTGTGGCGTCAGGTGCAGATGCTCAAACCAAATGCCTGCTGCAGAGATAAGTTACCCAATGCCTGCTGCAAGAGATATAATTGACAATTATGCTGACAGTTTCGAAGTTAATGTAAATAACATTTTGAATTTCACAAAAATGATATTCATATCATATATATCGTAATTCACCGTAATAGATTAGAGATATGAATTGATTATGGTGGGGAAATAGGAAAATAATAGACTATATAGGTGTTATTCAAGGTTGTTGTTTGGTCACAAGTTGATCAAAGTTCACTGTTTTGTTTTATATATAATTATTTATTTTATAGTTTTATATCAGTATTTTCAAATAGTGTAGTGAAAGTGAAAATGGCCAATCATAGTTTAGAAAATTTTGATCAATTTTCCGTCAACACTGGCAATATTTTGTCTATTAAAGACATTACAAAAAAGCCTAATCAAAATGTATCTGAAGAGGTGTGTATTTTGAAAAATAGAACTTCAAATGATCATAATCGTTTGAAATATATGATATTCTCTCATCACATTACGAACTTTTGCCAATCAGTTCCTCCCCTCAATTTTTAGATTTAGTATTCAGGGAAAAACATTCAACAATGAATATTTTGTATATACTACATACACATTTCAAATTGTCAACTTGAGCAGTTAGACATGAATACTCAAGCCAATTCCTGATGCATTTGTTTCTGAAGGTAAATCATTTATCTCAATTTGTTGTTATTGAAATGTGGAGCTTCTGGTTGGTCAAATATTGGAAAAAACTTTTTTCTAATAAAAGATATCATAGTTACTTGGATATTTTATCCTGAACTAATGAATAATTGGTATAATACATTTTCTTGATATTGCATGTCTAAATTAATATCTTAGGAAAACGAAAAAGACATGACCTTTGTTGAGTTTTTATGAAAGTTAAATTGAAATTGGATGGAATATTATTGCCATGCTAAAATCTTGTTGGAATCAAATTATGATGAGTTAAGATATTTTGGACACCTTTACTTAGACACCTATACTTTTTTCCAGTCTTGTATATCTTATGGCTTCTATCTGAATTGGTTATTTTCAGTTAGCAGATGCAATCAAATTCACTTTCAAAGAATTCCAAACTAATAACATACCACAACCACAGTCAGATCAAATACTGGTGGTTAATAGGTACAATGACAACTTGAATATAAATGAGCATGACTTGTCCGATTTGAAAATTGGATTCAAAATATTCTTGAATGAAGAAAACCAAACACCATTAGCAGACACCATCCAACAAGGTAATAAAACAAGCTTTTGTAGATGAATGGAATTGTGATGCAAAAACTTCTGATTTAATGTGTTTAATAAGAATGCCTTTAAAATAATAGGTATATCCCATCGTTAAGATCTCAGAAATATATATATGGGCATATAATGATTGTCAAATCAGGGCTTGGTTGCGCATTTATATCACCAATAAATTGTCTTGTCATCATGAATTTCATCTTTTATGGACACCATATTAGATATTTGTTGATTTCAATAGATAGTGTATATCACAATGACAATCTGTCATTCTTTGGATCTTTGAGTTGTATGAAGAAATAACTTTTAAGACTCGAGGAAGAAGACATGATAGCACCATTTTATATATTTACAATAGCAACATACACAATGTTGGTAATATAAATGCACATTTTGCCCTATCCCAACCATCCCTATATCCCTCGAAATTTTCAAAATCGAATTTGAAATACCCGGTATAAAAGAAGTTCTACCCTAAAGCGCTCGGCATATAGACGTTTTCAATAATAGAATATTAAATCGAGACAATTGAACATTTCATATGTTACCTTGATAAATGTAATTTTTTATCATTTATATCTACACGATTTTTATAGCTCTATCAATGCTGAATGTAGATGCTATCAACGATGTAATTATAACATTTAAAAAACAACAAACCGAAGATAAGAAAGATAATTTGGAACAAATACAGAATGCATGGACAATCTTGGAAAGTTTAGTTGACAGAGAGAACATTAAGGAAATTGGGATTTCTGATATAGAAGAGAATACATTCAGAGCATTACATAAATGGGCGAAAGTAAAACCTAATATAATACAAATAAATCTTGCCACTTGTTGTGTTGTACCACCTACCCTACAGACTTTCTGCAAGGACAATGATATAAAGCTACTTACACATAGTGATCCCAGTGGTTAGTATTTTTAGTCTCATAATCCAGATAACTACATTAATTTCTACTCTGTTGCAGATATTTTACCAAAATCATACATTGGAGATATTTTCGGTAAATCCTTAGATCTCAAATGGGCATTACGATATTTAATTCATGTAAAGTGTCGAGGAGTACTTACAACTAAAGGATATTTATTGTATTTTTCTAAAGCTTAGGCATCAATTATCTATTGGAAAAATAACAATAATTCATGTAACACAAGATGTAAAGATTTTATGAGATGGAAGTATTATATAAACCATATAAAACAAAGTTTATATTTTTGTTTAACATTGTACCTACTTTATCTTTGAATTGTCTGTTTACTTATTGTATTGTGTAGCTGGTGGTCACCATATCACTAATATGAGTCATGCCTGCATTTTAAACCTCCCGACTTGGATGAAAAAAAATTTCAAACATCAACGTCTATTAGACTTTCTTTGGGTGTTGGATAGTAAATGTTAGAAGCTACATGTGCCTTGAAATATTCTAAACCACACTCTTCGTACATATCTTTAGTCAACAGATATTTCTTATATTCTCCTGATTTAGCAAATTGTCTTGCACCATACCACGATGACAAACTGCAATTGTCCATAATACTAACATTGACCTCTGATTGAAAAGGTCTTACTGATATAAGATCACTCATCAGGCGTTCTTTAAGGCCCTTCAGATTTGCTAAACCTCCAGTAACCACAACATTCGAGGCCAATCTCAGCTGGTGGTCTTTGTTGAATAAAGACAAAACATAACCTATGACTTCAGATAAACCAGCTTCTTGAGAACCCGACATGTACGGTTTGAAGATCAACTCAGGTGCTCGATATCTCTCGATGCCAATGTGCAGTTGATGCATTTCACCCAAGTTAGCATGTTCATCTAATTCTTGTGGATCGTGAGTACGCAAAATATCATCAAATTCTAACAGCTTCTCATTTTCAACATCACTGTCAGAATCTCCACCTGCCATTGGATAAAATATTAATTATAAAAGATCCTCAAGATAGATGGTAGGTTGGATGTTCAAGAAAAGAGAAATATATGATTCTAGTCTATTTTTAAGGAAGACATAATTGGTTATCTTCCAATACCATTAGTTGAGCATTGAAATTTCGATTGACATGACCAATCAGACACCAATTGTGTTAATGAGAAATTTCATCAGAGATTTGATGGAATTCAATTAAATCCATAATGTTAGTATTTGATTCAAAATATTGGAGTCTTTCAAATGTGAACTCACCATCTTTGCTGATTGTTTTATAAATATCCCAGTCCTCATCTCTCATTCCAAAATCATCATTTCCTTTTTCTTTTCTTGCTAGTTGAGATATAATTCTCATTCGTTCCTGGCCAGCTGCTGTTCTCCTCTTGAAAATATCTTGTTTCCTTTGTTTTCGTGCTAGTTTTCTATTGAGAATATCTTGCTTCTATAATATTTCAGACAAAATCAAATATCGATTTGTAAAAACCACATAAACTCACCATTTTTTTAACATTATCTAAAAATGAATGCAATGCAGACTCATTTTCAAATACCATTTTGGAAAATTTTGTTTGTTTCACAGGTGGCTCCTCTATTTCTTCAGAATTGTTAGTTGCAGTTATTTTCTGTTTAGTTTTCTCAATTTTAATTTTGAGATTAACTATGCTTTTTTGTAAATCATTCAAATTTTTCAGTTGATATTCAGCTAAAATATTATCTATTTCTTCTTTGTCTGCACCAAAATCAATGATCTCTTGAATTTCCAGCAGTTGCTTTAGTTTTTCCTCATCTTCTGCTAATCTTTCTTCCCTTTTACGAGCATTTATTTCTGTTAATCTCTTAGCAAGTTCTCGTTTTCTTTCTTTTTGTTGTTCTACTACAAGAAACATTTATTCCAAATAAACATATATCTTGAAACCATCAATTCATTCTTATTTTATTTATTTATCTCAACAGGCACATATTTGCTTCAAAATAACACATTGAAATGATCCACTGGATAAAAAAGCATCTGAAATTATTATTTGACTAAATCTTCCATACATTCATAATTTAAAATGTCAAAAATAAGAATCTGTTTTCAGACGAAATTATAAGAATTTGTCCAGTGGTTTTTTAAGGTAAGTTATGACAGTAATTGCAGGAAGCCCAACTAGTAAAAAGTTGAATCATGGATATTAATGAAATGAAAATACTACTTACAAGTTAATGCAGAACTAGTACTTGTTGAAGCATATGGTAATTGAATTTTCTGAATATGATTTTCATAATATTCATTATCGGTCCACCTATTCATTTCTTCTTTGTAATCTGGTGCTATGGCACAAATTGTATGCAACAATTCTTCTGCTCTACTCAATGTTATAGCTGCAGCATGTGCAGGATATTTCAATTGCAATATTCGATGCAAAAATGAAATGACATTCCATCCTCCTATATTCAATCTCCTTGTATTCTCAAAAACTGTTTTATTCTTAAGAACAGGAATCACATGACATGTTTGATAGCCCAGGCTTATGATTAAGGCATTTTCTAGTGGTTTTGCTTGTGTGTGATGGTAGGATAATAAGGAATCAATTCCATATACTACTCCTGGTATTCCATAACATTCAAATAACAGTTCAGCCATTACTGAAATGGTAATGTAATTGAAATCCATTATTATTGAATCTAAAAATATGTTTAGTTCAAAATGCATCACAATTTTGATGAAACTGCCAAGTTTGAACATCAATTACAGTTATTTTCTTGTCCTATCTGTATCTTAAATATTTTATATCCTCTAAGGCATACAACTAAAATTTGATTTTGGTAGTTTTCTCCCAAAATGCAGTGTGCAAATAACAGTGTCAAATGTATCATTTCTCAATAATCATGCCTTTTAATGTACAATTAAAGCCAGTCACAATCATGTATAGGTTATGTTTTCAAAGAGTATACTTACATTGCCTAGAAGTATTAGGATTCAACAATGCTTCAGTTAATATGATTGGATGGTTTACAAATTGTTCAGTATCTATTCCCAAATGTGTAAATGTATAATCAAAGAGATGTTCTTGAGCCTCAAAGTGAGTTACTACATTTCGATCAAACTGTGTTTTCAACTGAAATCTTACTGCTTCAATATTGACAATATCATTCCCAACTTGCAGTTGTGGTATTTGTGCTGGTTCAACAGTGTCTTTCTTACATCTCTCTTTTCGAGGCTTTGCTATTACATTTTTGAACTGCAGGAGAGGTGCTTCACTAGTTGCCCACCCTACTCTAGACATATACGAACCTGAAATGAATGCAGTCCTGTATTAAATTATGCCTAATATAGAGTGTAATATAATTGTTTACCATTATCAATAACAATAGGAACAGAATTCGATTTCAAAGCATTTGTATATGGATGAATGATATCAGGTATGAATTTTGCATCTTTGAATTCCAATACATCCATTTCTCATCAGCTAACAATAAAAAATGATCTATTTTCTTTCGGCACTATTTTCGAATAGAGTGACCATATAATAAGGCTGAACTGAAACAATTTACAAGTTCAATTGGATTCGTATATAACGAAAGATAAGTCATAAATTTCAATAAAACATGTTGATGTTTTTAAATTCAAAGTTAATCTATAATCAGAGTATACACATTACACACAGAGAGTGCGTTCCATTAAGCGCTCACAACGATCAAGCTCACGACCACGAATTTTGTCGTTCCACTTGGTTCTGTGCGTCATCCAATGATCTGATAATATACTCTACTAGACGATCCCTTGCATCGATGTGCTGTGCAAAGCATTGATTCCAACATTAAAGAGAGAAGGAGCTATAGACTATATGTTGAGAGCAACTGAGAAAGGTTGAGTTGAGAGGCAAAAAGCAATGAATTTAACATTGCGTTATATGGGAGATACTTTGAATTTTTCAAAATTTCGAAGAATTATGTGATTCTAATTGAAAATATCCATTGCCTGCCAAGCATTTGTTGATAATGAATCATTTTTGTATGATATCTGATCATTATAGGCCCTCAAATTCAAAAAATATGAGTTTAACTTGCCTCCTTTCTGATAACTTATGAAGCACCTTTATGTTTGGCTTCATGATTTGAATATTTAAAAAAAATTTCAAGTATTCATGTGGAAACTGACGATGAAAAATCAAACAGGTATAAAAATAAAAATTGTTTTAGAACGATTCAAGTAGGTATACACTTTATTGGGTACAAAAATATAATGAGGTATACCTAAAAATATTTTTTTTTCTTTTGTACAAAAAGTTGAAGCAGGTGGGCTTTGAAAAATGTTGGCAATATTCCGAATGTACAGGGTGGGCAAATTTCGATTATTTGTATAGGGTATACTTAACTCGGTATGAGATACAAAAAAATAAAGGTCGAATTCTCGGTCTCTTTTTTCGAGACGAATTCACTGACAAATACAAAAATTTGGTACCGTGTATTTTGTTATAAACAAAAGTTCGATCTTTCGAGAAGTCAAAATTACAACTTTTTTTCGAGACAATATAAATTTATTGTGTTCCGAGTTACCCTATAGAAACATCGGAATTAGTAGCTCACTCTGTAGATTTTTCACTGATGTTTGAACAAAATTGATTTTGTATACTTATGTCTGATTCGTTATCGGAATATCTTGTTTAACTGCATTGGTTAGCCTTTGAGACCTTAACTTGACTGGCTTCTTCACTAAATGGTTTGGAAATTTGAAAATGCTAGGACCTGCACCACTTTTCAAAGATTTATTTCCAAAATTAACAACGTAATCATCAGGACAAATATGTTCAGAACATAATTTTGCAGCACTTCCTTGAATGAAGTTTTCCCTTCTCATAGCAACTAACCATTTTTTCCTGATGCTAGGATTTTTTGGAAATCTGAATCTCACAACATCAAAATCATTATTTCTGAAGCCTCACATGCCTTAGCTATGAAATGATATATTTTTTTCTATGTGGAATCTGTTGGTACAACCATAGGCTGAACAAAAAGTCATCTTTATATGAAATATAGTTATTAATATATAATATAAAGTCAAATGAAAAAAAAGTTATTTTCACTACACGCACAAATCTCAGATACACCCTAAATAATGCACTATGAAAATGAAAGTAATATAAACTCAAATAAGACCAAAATTTGAAAAATAGTTGTTAGCATCTATTAAATCCATAAGAACAACAGAATGTTTTGCCACTTTTGCCTTTCCTCAGCTGATTTCGATCATTGTGTCTCACTCTTATGTTGGAATCGATACCTCTCTCTCTACAGTCCATCTAGGGTGCGTTCCATTAAGCGCTCACAACGCCCAAAACACTCATTCAGACGTTCCACATGGCGACCACGATCGTTGGGGTCGTGGCGAAAATGTCATGAATGACGTCATGATTCATTCTCACGACGACCCATCTCAATAGGTGGGTCGGCGTGAGCGTTTCGATGACGCACAGAACCAAGTGGAACGACAAAATTCGTGGTCGTGAACGTGATCGTTGTGAGCGCTTAATGGAACGCACCCCTAGTAGATATATAATAATAGATCATTGGCGTCATCGAAACGCTCACGCCGACCCACCTATTGAGATGGGTCGTCGTGAGCATGAATCATGACGTCATTCATGACATTTTCGCCACCACCCCAACGATCGTGGTCGCCATGTGGAACGTCTGAATGAGTGTTTCGGGCGTTGTGAGCGCTTAATGGAACGCACCCAGAGTATCCCATTTACTCTGTGGTACTCTGTGCCAGGATCATATACACAGGTCTGGCAACTCACCAGTGTGAAACGGGCTGCCAGAGCTGACTGCCTAAATTCCCGAACATTACCGAACGTCGTTTCCCCCTTTAGCTAAAGAATGTTACATAAAAGATTGATATTGGGTGCGTTCCATTAAGCGCTCACAACGCTCAAAACACTCATTCAGACGTTCCACATGGCGACCACAATCGTTGGGGTCGTGGCGAAAATGTCATGAATGACGTCATGATTCATGCTCACGACGACCCATCTTAATAGGTGGCTCGGCGTGAGCGTTTCGATGACGCACAGAACCAAGTGGAACGACAAAATTCGTGGTCGTGAGCGTGATCGTTGTGAACGCTTAATGGAACGCACCCATTATGAACATTTTGAACTGGCTGCTTTCTTGAGAAATGTTTCTCGATGAATTAACTTGGGAATGTAAAGGTTGTGATTGTGTTTGGTGTGAAAATAGAGGCGTATCGAAGAAATTGATGATCGTGACTGTTATTTTTTGTGCAGAAGACAAGAGAAAATATTTTTTTTTCAATTATTTCGCAATTTCCTGCCAGAACGACATATGGTGGAAAGTGTTACTTGAATGTATTAGAATCGAACTGTTTAGGAAAAATTCCTTGCAAACGGGGCCCACTATGTGTACACTGAGAGAAAAGAAATTTTCAAAAATATTTTTTTTCATTTATTTCGCAACTTCCTGCCAGAACGACATATGGGGTGCGTTCCATTAAGCGCTCACAACGCCCAAAACACTCATTCAGACGTTCTACATGGCGACCACGATCGTTGGGGTCGTGGCAAAAATGTCATGAATGACGTCATGATTCATGCTCACGACGACCCATCTCAATGGGTGGGTCGGCGTGAGCACAGATTAGACAGTCAAAACAGTGTGAACCACGTGCGAACTATTTGCAAACTACCAATTTCTATGATTCATCAAATGACACGACCGTATCGTGATTGGTCCTAGTGGCTAATGACAGATCAGCAACCAATAATAATTGGGAGAGCTTAGAACGCGAAAGCTCTGTCCCGAACATTGTGTTCCATGGGCTTTAAATTGGTACCATTGTCTTTCTCTTTCTATTTTCGCTTTTCTTGTCTATCCTTCACCTCTGTAATATTTATCTACTCTGTGGCGTGAGCGTTTCGATGACGCACAGAACCAAGTGGAATGACAAAATTCGTGGTATTGAGCGTGATCGTTGTGAGCGCTTAATGGAACGCACCCATGGTAGAAAGTGTTACTTGAATGTATTAGAATCGAACGAGATGATACATTCAAGTAACACTTCCACTCAGCAATATTTCAGACTGACTAACAGGAGTGAAATATCCAAAATGAAAGGTATCAAAGAATATAATAAAATCACAAACAGTACAAATGAATATACAATCAACAATGCTTGTTTTATCCTTCACTGCTAGACTCTAAAGTACTCATAACATGTTTCACCAAACACTTTTGAACTAGAGGTACCAAACTGGCACAAGCTTTTTGTTGTAACTGAATAATTTCATTCAATTTTTCTGCTGAAATCATCCCAGACTGGTAAAACTGAGAAATTTGGTTTTGAGTATTCAGAATTGACATGACAACAATGCCATGATCACTATTTTCATTTTTGATAGGCCCAGAGCAAAGTGCTTCTTCTATGATATCTGGATCTATAAGTATTATTTCTTTTTGAATGCCTAGAGTTACAGATGTTATAATATCATACATGGGAACACCTGCATGAGAGAGTGCTGCACCAGCTGCAGTTATTGCTGCACTAAGACAAGACCCATCATTATGGAGTACAAGAGCATAAACATCAACTTGGAAATTTGGGAACTCATGTCTACATACAGTTGTTTCTAAAGCTTGTTTCATTATGGCACTGTATTGATTTTCTTCATTATCTTTCTGGTGCAATCGTCGTTTCTTACAACTGAATGGGGCAAATTTGAATTCACAATATATTTCCCCTTTCACGGAATAATCTTGTCTGTTAGGTATCTCACGGGGATCAAACACAGATACTATTACTTTGGACTTATTCACTTCTATGTATGCTGATCCTTTTGCCTGACTTACAACTCCAGTTTTGAGAACTGAAAATAATTCACTTCATTACATGTCTCCTCATTTAAAATGACACACTTCACACTTTGAAAAATGATTGTTGAATTGATTAAGTAGAATATCTTCATGCAAGTTAGAAAATGTTCACTTTATTTGAATTCCACTTGAAAAACTCACAAATATTTCTGTGTTCTAAGAACCCTCTAGAATCGCTTCTTCTTTCTCGTTTCTGAAGTTCTTTATATATCTTACTCCAGGATGGTGCATTTTGTTTCGCAAATAAATCATAAGGAAAAGTTTCATCAGGACCATTAATTCTTTTATGATCTAGCGGCATTTTCAATCGAACAAATTAGGTTAGAATGTGTCCAACGATATAAAAGAGATGTCAACAACGTCTGTACGCCATCAAAACTGGATAATGAAGTAACACTGTAACAAGGCAATTCGGAAAATAATAGCTTTGTTAATCTTTTGAGGAAAATAAATGCACATTGGTGAATAACATATGTGATTAATGTAGTAGTTTGTAGTGATTGTAGACGTCAAAGTCTATGTTCTTCACATATTTTGGTCTGTAAAGGCAATGGTAGTTCTTTTGACACAAATGTCATTACTGTCATTTTGTGTTTTGGACTTTTTGGTATACGTCAACATTAAGATTTTGTATTATTGTGATTTTCTTTGAAAATGCCAACATTTTCAATTCCCATTTTAAATGAATGTCTCGAATGATTCTATAGATTACTATTTCTACCTGGTAATGTAATGTCCATTTATAATAAAGTGAACAATATGGATTTCTTCAAAAAATATTTTGATACACTATAAAGAATTAAAATGTTCACCAAGAGAAATCTAGTTGATATAAAGAAATCAACTTCCAAACTTCAAGATTCAAAAAAGGATGTGGCTACTAGAATAAAACATCTAAAGATAATATTAGGTATCATATTTTACAGATAATTTTTGATTTTGACATAACTGATTGAAATTTTTAGAAAATGTGGACATTGCTGAAGCTAAAGGGTTTTTCGAAGCTAATTTCAGTCACATCTATAATGTTCTATATGACAGCTTTGTACAAACTGAAACGAATTTACGACAAAGAGGTTGGTAATTTCAAATTATCTAACATACATGACCAAAAGTAACCTTACTAAACAAAAGAAATACTTTTGATGGCCCAATCAATTACATTTCACAAAATGAACATATTTATTTCAATGAACAAATATGCAAATGGAATGGAATCACATAATGAAAACTCTAGTGATCACAATTGTTTATTTAGAGTTTATCTTTTATTCTGATCACATTTCAATGCAATTATTTAAATGAATGAGATTATCAATTGAATGTTTGAAAATGAATATACTAATGATAACATACAAAGTTTACCAGAATTGTGTGAATCAAATGTTAACAGGAATATATTCTTCAAGATATCAAAATATATATTTCAGCCCTGGAAATGAGTATTTTTTCAAGATGATGTCATAGCAAAAGCATCAATGATATATTTAAAAAAAAGATCTTTTTTCATTGCAAAATTAGGTATTCTTTCAATTATACATATAAAGAATGACATTTTGAAATTGGGCCAACTAAAATAATTTTTGCATGTCTATCCAGTCCTAATCCTGGTTACAAAAAATTTATACTTCTCTTAAATTTCACCTTGGTTCTAATATTGGTGCAATTTGTAATTATAAATACTTCTTCGCTGCAATGAACAATAGAAAATAGAATTATTAAGGTCTGAATCAATGACTGGTGAATTTTGGGTGTTGTATTACTATTTGTGGTCACTTGATTTAGGCTATTTCTTTTTCTGTACATACTTGATCCCTAATTATATGCTCCTCTTTGTTTCTGTGGTGTCAGAGCTGTCCTTTCATTTGGGTAAGTTGATTCATAACTGTTCAAGGACAAATTTTCATTTTATTCATTTTAAGTTCACAAAGCACATAAAGAAGAATTGGAATGCACCCTCTGGATTCTAGAGCAGGTACTATGTTTGCTTCCGGAATTGATCCACAGAAAATGGCAACTCCATTCTCTAGCAAGACTCCTTTCCAAGCTGTTACATCCAGGAAATACGCTGAAACTAAGACGTCAAGGCATAAGATACTTCTTGATGTGGTATCAAGCTCTCAATGATAATGCGCCCGAATATGTACACAATATGTTTGCTGCTTTAGTACCAGGGTTTTCTGTCCAGATGATAACCCCTCTACAGAATAGTGCCAGTATATTCCATGACACTAGTGCACAGAATCCTGTAACACCCACAGAACTCCTGCCAATCTTGCCACTAACAGGTGGCGAGAAGATTCCAGATTATTCCAGTAAATTTTTTCTGGAAGCATTATTGGAATATATGGTTCATACTGTAGTAAAACTGGAATGGCAAGATAGGAGTGCCTACCATCATAGATGTTTTGGTTTTCTTCTAGAAAAATTCAAAATATACTATTTACCAAAGCTCTGTCCAAACTTTTGCAGAGAAACATCTTTATATAAACCAAACCTAGGTAATTCATAAACATATAGAAATATCTTGAAATTCATGTCAACTTAATTCTGCAATTGAACAAGCAAATTATAATGATGATGAAAGTTCTATTTTGTTGACCAAATACAAAATTTGCAGAAACTATAAGGAAAAGAAAATAAAAAAAAATCTTGGAACCCCAATACTCTGAACATTACAGGATAGTCTCCTTTCGTGGGAAGTTTTATATAAAAAAAACAAAACTCAAAATAATTCTTGGACATGTATTCATAATGAACTTTTATAAATTTCTTGAGGTTGATGATATAGACGTAATATAATTTTTTATGTAATATTTCCACAGATTTGCCCATTTTAAGAAGACCCGAAATCGAAAATGAATTTGTTTATTGTCGAGTAACATTTATAATGTGGGTCATAAATTACATGCACCTGACAAAAAAAAACTGTGAGATTGGCAGTGGAGCAGGGCCTCCTTCTATTCCACTTGTTCAGTCACCTTCACAACATTCACACGATGATGATTCTCAGCATGATTCATCTCATCCAAGCTTGGATTCCAGTAAGACAATTTTTCAATTCATTCATTTCACTGTTAATTGCTGTGAACCCTCTGACTGCTTCAATAATTTTCAGCATTATCTATCCAAACAAACAGAACCACAAGTGATGAGGAACTGGCTCCACAAATAGTGAGGGAAGTATTTTGCAGCAACCGAGATAATATCAATTTTATACACGAGTTGTATCATCAAGCATTTCTCCTCAATTTCACGCATGTAGTGGCCATAAGAAAGGTCATTGGTCTGTATAAAGATCTTATCCAGAGTAATGTAGCAGAAATGCCACCTTATGCGTTGGAACTACCCGATGATGCACCTAGAAATTTAGGAGAAGAAGGTACTGTAGATGTGCGGTCTGGTCGCCTTCGGAATGACTCGTATTTGGGGGCCATTCATAAGGAGAATTTGCTAGTCAGAGCTGGAATGCAGGTGATCTGGTCTCATATTGTCGTTTTTATTTATTTAGAAAATAACCACATTTTGATGACATGAAAAATGTTTGAACTTATCTGTAAATAATTTCTTTAAAGAGAAACTTTAAAGAATTCTCTCAACATAACGACTCATTTGAAGATGATCCATAGAATTGTTTGATTTATATCTCAAAACCTCTCCATACCCTTCATAATAAAAGTAATTTGACATTATCTTTTTTGTTCTAACTATGTTTTGATGTTTCAGAATGTATTTCAATTGTTCATGACCCAAGCTGCAAATGTATTTCTGTTGGAAGTAAATTTACATATTCCCAAAATGCTTGAGGAGCAAACTGATGCTTGTAAAAGAGTATTAAACATTTATCGTTACATGGTAATGAATACCAGAATGGATAATAGTACATGGTAATCTATTAAAACCTCCCATAATACACCATATTGAATATGTCATTTCAGGGAACAACTGTTGTTAGTGTTACTTCAGATAACATCTTTGGTATTGGGGGAAAACCCCCCGAAAAAGAAAGCTTCTACTTTGGGTGGCAAATTAGCTCCAGCTATTTTCCAGACTCTTATAGTTACCTGGATCAAAGCTAATTTGAATGTTATGATATCCAGGGAATTGTGGGATAGATTTTTACATGTTTTAACTTCATTAACGAGCTGGGAGGAGTTGATAAAAGAATGGGCGGTAAGATATATGTTAAACAAGATGTTTTTATAACTATAAACAACATTTCTAGAAAACGTTGGAAACGCTCACTAGGGTACTCGCACGTCATGTTTACAGTTTGGATCTGACAGATTTGCCCCTCGAAAGATTGAATGAACAGAAATCCAAAAGAGGTAGAAGACCTGTTAGTAGACCAGAAAACAGTATTTCCAGTGCCACCAACGGTGGGCATCCTGTCATTTGCAGGCAGGATTCGAGCTTACCCGACGGCCATGTTTCTTCGAAGATAGGGAGACCTACATTAACAAGGAGTTATAGTGAAACTAACATGTTGGTGAAGCGCAGACTCAACAGAGTGAAACCTCAACTTGTGAGTAAATTTTAAAATATTCTCATTAAAAAACAATCTTTTTCTGTTATTTTGTATTAGCATGATAACCTGGACACTCATATCTTGAAAAAAAAATAACAGGAATAATATATTTATATACAGGGATCGGCATAAGTCTGGCAACGCTGTCGAAAAAGATCGACCCTGAGCGTGTTCGTGCGTCAGATAGTTGTGTCTGTGTGCTCGTCGAATAGACAAGTTTTCAAAATGAATAACCGATACAAGTTTACGCTTCAAGAAAGATTTTTTTTGTTACCTCGTATCTGCGTACGAACGCGGATTACGACACTATGTTTACCGATTTTCAACAACAATTTCCGAACTCGCCGCTACCAAATCGTACAACAGGGTGGAAGACGTACCAGAAATTCTTAAGAACGGGCTCTGTTGCCGACGCCCCGCGTTCTGGACGACCGGTATCTGTAACAACTAACGAAAATATGGGAACAGTGGCGCTATCGTTAGTTGAGCAGCCGAACCAATCTGCAGTGCGGCTGTCGGGAGAACTTCAGATATCCGATCGTTCTTTACGACGAATGCTGAAACGCATGCACTATAGAGTTTACCGTCCGCGTCTCGTCCACGCACTTCACGAAGATGATTTCGATCGCAGATTGGAATTTTGCGAGTGGTACCTCGGATGCAGTCAGGATGATAGGCGGTTCCAGCATTCCATTTTATGGTCGAATAAAGCAACTTTCAAGCTGAACGGTACGGTTAATAGGCATAACTACGTGTACTGGAACGACCAGAATCCTCACATCTTCATGGAAAAATAATTAAACCTGCCTGGGGTGTGTTTGTGGGCAGGTATCCATGCTGGAGGTCTCGTGGGTCCGTACTTTTTTGAGGGTCACGTGACGGGACAAAGTTATCTGGAAATGCACCAAGATTTACGTGGACAAATGGACAACGATCCAACACTGGCGAACATCCGTCATTTCATGCAGGATGGAGCTTCGCCGCACTACGCGTTATGTGTGCGGGAGTACCTTAATGTTCATTTTGGAGAATGGATAGGCAGACGAGGATTCATTGAGTGGCCTGCTCGATCATGTGACCTAACACCCTGTGATTTTTTTCTGTGGAGCCTTCTCAAGGACCACGTTTTCGCAACAGGACCACGCACCCTTCCCGACCTCCGAACCGCAATTGAAGAAGAATTTGAAACTCTTCGCAGACAGCTTGAAATGCTTCGCCGGACCTGCCTCTCCGTTGAGGAACGTTGCCGTAAATGCATCGATCAGGATGGGCATCAATTTGAACACTTACAGTAACCCTTTTTCGAATACCTTTTGTATATTTTTCAATAAATATATTTTGACGCTGCATTCATTTATCTTAATGCAAATTGGTTGCCTGATGCAAATTGGTTGCCTGACTTATGCTGACCCCTGTATAGTAATCACTTTTTGGATTTATGACCTATCAATTATGAAAGTTTTTCAGGAAGAAATAATTCATGAATGATATATCCATGTGATGCAATTCTAATGAATAAATATGTTCTTTTGTTTTCAATTATGATTTAATGATATTATTCTGTGATTAAATAATGATTCCTCATTTCTTCAATATTGAACGAAATATAATTGAAATATCCCTACTAAATTCAATACCATATAAACAAACTATATTTGTAAATAAATGTTTCAGAAATTTGATACCCTTTGCAATACTCCTCTTGAATAATCTATAACCAATTACATTTAATTCTGTTTCAACATATCCATAACCAGTTGGTTTATTATTTTTATTCAATCATAACTCCTGGAGCAAAAAAGTTGATAACGAATGAAGAATTCGTGATTTCATTTTGAGAATGGAAGTATACTAATCAAGGTGATTCTGTGTTTTTTCTTGTTTTTATCTTCAGTTATCAACTGATAAAAAATGTTTTCTCCGAGAAAATATAGTTTAACAACTCTGAAGATAAATTTATTCAAAGTGAGTATATTTTCGACGAAAGAAGTTATGAACAGTGAAAAAAAAACAACCGAAAATCATAGTCTAAAGCTCAGTACTCACATACGGTATTACCCGATAGTTTTACTCGAAGCAGCGGCCAGTAATTCGACATGTTATAAAACTATATATTTTGACAAGCGAATCTCACATACCTAACAAGGTAATTCCTCCAGTTAATCAGGTGCGGCAGGCATAAACATTTCAATATAAATAGTACTTTATAAAGGTTGCCATTTTAAAATAAACACTCATTCGATTATGATAATTAAAAAATAATGGCATACGATTAGTTTAAATTAGATTATATGTCGGATTAACTATTTCATACATTGATATTAATTCTTGAGGAAATCCCTAATTCACATGAATATTGGTGAATAATTCTTCTGAACGGATCTATGGTACTATATTTTTCAATTATCTTTAGGTGAATCGAAGAAGATCACGATCTCTAGACAACCTTATACCAATAGATACAGAGTCGACAGACCGTACCAGATCCCCTAGCCCTGCTCCGTCCAGTGGTCTGGAATGTAATTCTATAAAGGACTCACCCATACAACTCGATATGTTCTCAACCGAACACCAAATATTGGAGACTTCTGGTGAAAATAGAGGGGTCGTATGTGGCGGTACAGTTCGGGGTTGGTTGCCAGACGTTGCAGTTATTCTTTGGAAAAGAATGTTAGGTAAAATAAAATTGAAGTTCATTTGAAGAAATGAAATGGGCATATTTTGAATTACATTTCTGTAACAAAAGTACATATTGAATTATTTGAATGACATATCCTATCAACTCAGTATTTACCATTAAGTCTTGCCCTTTTCATTAACTCTTGCCTTTTTAGGTGCTCTGGGGGATGTGAATCAAATTTCGGATCCTAAACTTCATTCCCAAGTATTCGAATACTTAGTGAAGTTGACAGATACCCTAATAAAAATCAGTCACAATCAAAGTATATCCACTGATAATATGAGTACTCCCCAAGCTCCAGAACTGGTACCGCCTCTAACACTGATTCTACCTTGGTGTTTTGGAGCAATGACTTTACCCAATAATTTCGAACCAGGAAAGTTAAACGCATTGAGATTGATTTGTACTGTGACAGTTAACTGTGATATGAAACATCGAACGTATTTACCCCAATTTTATCGATTCCTCCATTCAGGTAAAACTTTTGGTTTTGATTTTTGCTGGAATCCTATATTGACTTATTTTTTCAGCTTTGACTAGCAATTCCAAACCAGTTCTGAATACCTGTTTGAAATACCTAGGTCCAAGATTTCTGTCTCTCCAATTGCCAGGCGCCTCTTTACTTTTGTTAGATTTGATACATGCATGCAATACCGTCCTGAATCGTTCAGATAAGCTGGATTCCTCACCTAGAACGGAAGCTGTTTCTATTTTAGCAAATCTATTGAGTCAACCAGATGATTTAAGTGGTCTTTCAGTTTTTCAACCAGAACATGAGATGAGAGTTATGAAATGTCCTGATATAAAGGTAATTTTTTATCCACTGCTAATATCCACAGGGTAGCCATTAATCAGGTTTCTCTATACTTATCTTTAATATATCGTGAATCATTTGATATAACTTTCCTTTTTATCATCAACATTTCAATATAAAAAATGAAAATGTTATGATGCAAAGAAGAGAAGCAAACTCCTCTATCTATTATCTTGAAAATATGGTTATTAAAAATTTTAATTGATTTCTTAAGGGATAAGGAAGTGAATAAACAAAAATACATTTATTCAGCACAGTTTGTTGACGATGATTATTATCATTATTATATTATAATATTATCAGGAACATGTTGTGAGTATTTTACTGAGAGCTGGCAGAAGAGAACCAAAAGGCAAAGCTAGATGTATAGCATTATCTGCGCTTGGAGTATTTGTGTATAAAGAACTTAACAATCAAACATTGCATCTGAAAGTTCCTGAAGCTATCAACGTTCTTCTTCTGGCGCTAAAGGTAATAACACGTACCAATAGTAAAACTCCACTTTTTGAAACTATATACATCTTTACAGTTCAACAACAAGACCATTGTACAGCTAGCTAGCAACATTTTCTTCCTTCTGTGTGACCACGCATCGTTATTGTGGTCGCAGTATCCGCGTCTAGGAAATTCAGTCATCTCGACATTGTGCTCTGCTCTTTTTTTACATGCTCCTCTGGGATCAACTGCGGGAGAGAGTGACAAGGCTCTTGGTAGCGCTCTGTTACTTTGCTTAGGAGAATGGTGTATGAAACTGGGCCCTCAGAAATTACTGGAAGTCTCGGATTATGGAGAATTCAGAGGAACGTGTTTGTTACTTCAAGTTTTCACGGTAAGTCTACAAAAAGTGTCATGGTCTCATTCACAGTATGTACAAGATGATGATTTGCATCATAACCATTGCATGGCTTCATAATCAAATCAACAATTTGTGTAGTTTCCTAATAGAGAATCCACACCTAACTTAACACAAAATCGCATGGAGGATAAACAGTGAATGAAAATCGTAGCTCATCGTATAGAGAAAGTTTTGTTTGGACCTATCATTATAACATAATGCATAACTTTAAAATTCACATTATCTTCATACATTCATACTTGAATTAATTACATAATCAATATAATTAATCAATTATCGTAGTCATAAATCACTGTCACAATAATTGTAAAGATATCTCTGTGTTTATTCATCATAGTTTCATGCCCACTTCCGTATGACAGTTGAAAAGTCATATACATTTCTTCTGTTTATATTTTATGATTGTTTTTCATCTTGATTTGAATCATGAATTGTTTTCATTTTATAAAATTATAAAATATTGAGTATTATTTATATTCTACTAAATTAATTCCAAACTGTTCACCATGACCCAAATTTTTCATTCCATTCAATATATTTCACAGAATCACTCTCTTTATTGCTGGAGGTGATTCTCTTCAGAGCCTTTTCCACATCTGTGATGGTCAATTTTCTCAAATCCGTTTGTGTTTTGCTGGACTCCCTCGCATTCATCTCTTTAATTTTCTCTCTCACAATATTCATCGTAGCCTCTTTGCATAGAGCTTTAATGTCCGATCCAGAAAAGTTCATGGTATCTTCAGCAACCACCTGTAACTCTTTTTCTTTGATTTCGTTGGGATGGTTCAAATAATGTTTGAGTAGCTCATATCTCACGCTCTTATTTGGTAACGGCACGAGTATTCTTTTATCGAACCTCCTAAGTAATGCCGAGTCGATGTTCCAAGGACTATTAGTACTTCCTAATATAAAAATATTCGATTCACTCCTTTGGATACCATCTATTTGTGTGAGTAACTCGCTCTTGAAACGACGCGATGCTTCATGTTGAGTTATTGTACCAGATAAAGCTAAAGCGTCGACTTCGTCGATGAATATTGTGGTTGGGGCAAATTTTTTGGCTAAATCGAACATCACTTTAATCATTTTCTCCGATTCACCTCTCCACTTGCTGATAAATGTGCTACTGGAAACATTGATGAAAGTTGATCCTTCTGATGCTAAGGCTGTGGCAAGTAAGGTTTTTCCAGTACCAGGTGGGCCAAATAGAAGTACTCCTTTCCATGTTGGCAAGTTTTTGAATAGATCTGGGTAGAGTAATGGATACGTGGTAGCCTCTTTTAGTTTTTCCGCAGCATTGGCTAAACCTAGGCAATCATCCCAGCATACATCTGTCCTTGTTTGTATAAAATTTTTCTTGATATCCTCCGCCATTTCCTTCCATTCATTAGAATAGTCCTCTATGTCGTATGATCTTGTTTCTTCTGTTGATTTTTCTCTGTTTATAGTTGTTTTTTCATTAGAGAGAGATTTTATTTCAAATGGAAAATCCTCAACTTCCGATTGTATTGTTACTTTCTCCTTGTTTACCTTGGATTTACATCTAGCAGTACTCTTTTGTTTCTGTGGGTTAGTAAATTTATTTTCTTCAATTTTCCTCACTATTTTTGGATATTTTTGGAATTTTGTATGATAGTAACTAAGGTATTCTTGAAGGATAATTTCCAAGTCTATATTTTCACAGATTTGATATTCTTTCATAAGAAGCGCTTCCTCCTCCAATGCTTGGGCACTATTTATTAGATTATTTTCTCGTAAGAAATTGTGAATCAGGTACATTATATTTCTCTTCCTGTCTCTGGACTCTGTTTTAATTTTCTCATATAAATTTGGTACTACAGTTCTTGAACTGCTTTTCGGAGTAATAGTAAGTTCTGCCATTTTAGAATGGTAAAAATTTATAGTCCTTTACTACTGTCAAAAAGATAGGAAGTTGGAAATGCAGAATCTGTTTGGTAGGTAACTAAGGACTAAAAATCGATATTTGGTGAAAGATGTTGTCAAGGTGACTATAAAACGATTTTCTCGAAAATGTTTATTTACATTATTGTAATTTCGTAATTGAATTTCTACATACCATGGTTACGTTTCGAAAAATATAGCACTAGATAATGTCCCTACAACACCAAACATAGGACGTTAGGATAATTAATATAACTTAAAAATGGATTTCAAAGAGATTGAAATTATATTTTCAAACATGTTTTATAAATTCATATTCGAATGGAACTCACAATCGAAAAATCTAAGATAAGGCACTTCTTTGTTCAAGACAAAGGAATATGAAAAAATATGTTCCGAATTCATAATATTCAAATGAGTAAGTTGACATTCGATGAGTTCAGTCGGAAGTAATACCCCTGGCGGTAGACTATATATATAATATCCAAATATTCTAAATTTTGTAGCTTGAACAATTGAATTTCAATAAATACATGAATTGTAGTTAAATGTTCAATTTTCAGGTCTTGCATAAGATTATTCTTGGCAAAGCATCAATAGACAATCCTGGCGGTATGACGCAACCTAACCTCAATGAAGATTTCGACCCAAACATTATTTCTGACGATTTTGATAAGTCGGTATCCATTTCACCTTCAAAGAACAGCCATTGTCAAGAAGCTATTATACTTTGTGCTAAAACCGTACTGTCTCATTTAGTTACACATTTGGGACATTTTCCGATGGCGATTGGAGCTGCAAGGTTGAGTTCTCTTGTGGTAGAACATGATGATGTACCGAATCTTTCAGCTGATGATCTCTCTTCTTCTATTTTCTCCGCTCAAAACATCCAGGTGAGTGGAAATAGAATAACAATAAAAATTTAAATACTTCCTACATGTCAAATGTCGGAGATCCGAAATAATTAATTTTTTACACCTTGTTCTATAGCATAATCAAGAGTTATAATTAAACAATACGAATCATTTGTTAATGTCAATAAGTAATATGACAGAATAACGTGGAACCACTAGATTTGTGCTTCGAATGCTCATATTACCACCCATAATCACACGAATTCATTTCATTTGTTTATTTATTTTAGTTGTTTATTCTGTCTAAAAGTGTGCTAGCAAGTCTAGTAGAACTACCGGCTTTAGACTTGCCAGGCGGAGGTGTAACAGCCGGCTTATCCACAGCCGATAAACAAGTGAGAGTCCTTTTGAGAGACCTCTCTGGAAAATGTAGCTGGGACGCTTCGATTTTGTATCGAACACCTGAAGCTTCAAGACGAGGGAATCAAGATGTTTTAGACCAGAAAATGGGAAAGGAGAATGTGGAGAACTACGCACAATTAGAAAGTCTTGTAGCTAGTTCTCCTTTGCATCAGTTACCACAGATGGCTATAAGACATCGGCCGCCCAATATCTTACCGGAAATTTCTAACGCAGCACCTGATTTGGATCAGTTAGATGATGTAGGTAGTTTTATTGTTCTTTTCCTACAGTAATTCATAACACTTGAGCATAACGTTCAATATCTTGAACTGTTCTGCAATTTGGCATACTATATCATATTTTCGCTTGACAGAATGATGTACGCGCAGTAGTAAAGGGTGGGCCATCTATTGGTACGTTTTTAAAAATGCGATCAAAAGAGTATGCATTGATATTTTTCATTAATTTTTTTGTTGTTGTGAAGCTAAGAGTATCCCCGTCAAGAATGAAAAACTATTTCGTTCATGTGGCTCCCTGAACTACCTGGGCGCCAATTTTACTCAAAACAGTCGTAATGTTGTTTTTCAAAGCTGGAATAAGCTCTGGATTATCCGCATAACATCGGTCTTTAACGGCACCCCACAGGAAGAAGTCCAGCGGTCCTTAACGGCTGATTATGCGGTTGTTAAACTTGGTGCGCAGAAGGTCGATCGTAAGTCAGCTTGTATGGCATATGGCGCCATCTTGTTGAAACGCCATTGACGGTAACGGCGCTGCCAGCATCATTTCCGAAGAAAAATTGGCCAATTATGTCACCACTCCAAAATCCACACCAAACTGTGACTCTTGGAGGGTGCATTGGTCTCTCTACGATTGCGTGTGGCTGTTCCGAACCCAAAATCCGGCAGTTTTGCTTGTTCACATATCCGTCGAGATGCGTTTCGTCCGAAAAGATGATTTTTCGACCAAAATCGACGTCATTATTGAGCTGGTCTATGGCCCACACAGCGAACTGATATCGAAGCGGATGGTCATTTGCCTGTGCGCACTGTCCGAGCTCTGTGACCAATTCTGTCATCCCCTAACATCCCTTTCTCACGAACTTTCTTCACCAATTTGCGTATAGCGCCTTCGGTGGGTGCTTTATCACGACCCATATTTATTTTCAAATTTCGCACAGTTTCGGCGACACAGCACTGACTTTGTTATAAGTTTTTAAAATTTCATAACGCTCTTCAGTAGAAAAGATGTTGTGTTTCGTGCCGCGGACGGTATGGCTAATGAACTATAAAAATTTCGGGTCTGCAGCTCGTTTGCCGTTGTCATAAGACGAAATCCAAAAACGTACCAACAGATGGCCCAGCCTTTACTTGATGAGAGCGAACCTTATATGCTTATAGATTAGCGTGTCGTTCGTACAGTTGTGGAAACTAGTCAATGAAAGTTGTTGAACTGTTTTGTTAGATATATATTTTGTTAATACCCACGATTCTAAGTAGTTCAATCTATCCAGTATTGCCCATAAGCATTTCTCTGTATTAAATGAAATATAAAATTTAATCAACAATGAGTTTGGTACAAATATTGTACAGGTACTTAAATATTGACGTACTTTATTTCTGATAGTTGCTGCAGTATTTGGGTCATACTAGCCCAGAATGTTTGGAAAATTTCAATCACAAACTAAATGAGCCTGCATCTCCACCTATGTCTGTGGATTTAGAAAACGAAGCAATTGCTTCCGTTATCAGTCAGAGAAATACTGAAGTGGAAGAGAGCAGGTTGTCACAGCATGCCGATTCAATGTTGGGGCAATCAATTGATAGGCCCAGTAGCAAAACGATAAATGAATCTGCTAAATACGATCAGCAAGGTGAGGAAGTTCACTTGAGGAAATGATATGCTCTCTTTCAAATGAGCAATGTTTGTGAACATACAGTAACGAGTTCCTTTGTTTTAGAGCCAATTAGTGGAATTGAACTAAATTCTTTTCAGCAGTGTCGTCTGCTTTTTTCCCAACTCGGATTAGCTGGTTGGGAGAGAAGACATCAGTTGCATTTACTGAACAAGACTGAGCGTTTACTAAGAGAATTGAGGAATTTAGACAATCAAAGTTGTCGAGAAACGCACAAGGTAATTGTAAAACCAATAGTTTCAATTGTTCCTATTTGTTTTTCTTCAGTTCGCAGTGATTTATGTTGCACCTGGACAAGAAGACAAAAATTCAATACTATCGAACCAAGGCGGTAGCATGGCTTATGAACAGTTTTTAGCTGCTCTAGCTTGGGAGATAGAACTGGAAGGTCATACAGGATTTCTTGGGGGTCTGCAACGTCAAGGGACGTCTGGACTTACAGCACCCTACGTGGCCACAAGTTTTGTAGAGGCTATTTTTCATGTAGCAACAAGGTTACCTGGGGATACTTCTGAGGCAGTACTTAATAAGGTAATATCACGAAGATGAGCACTACATGAGAATGAAATCGCTTTCTGTTTTCAGACGAGACATTTGGGTAACGATGAGGTCCATATAGTGTGGTCAGAGCATAGTAGAGATTATAGACGTGATATCATTCCCACCGAATTCTGTGATATTTTGATAACTATTTACCCCATAGGAGATGATTTGAATCGAGTGACAGTCGATTGTAAGGCAGATGTGAGTTTGGTTGAATCATTCTCATTATTCGAATATCCATATAATTTATCCAAATTATCATTTGAAGGTACCACATTTTGGAGTATTGTTCAATGAGATGATCGTGGAGAGTTCAGTTTTAGCAGGTGTAATCAGAGCAACAGCAATATGTGCTAGTAGGGCCAAGAGAATTACTTATCCATTTTTCCAACAGTAGTAAGTACACAATTATACTTATATATGGAAGCGAATAATAATAATTGTTAACAATGAACAAAGAGAATAAACAAGGTTAGGATACAAATAAAAAAGTCTTGAATCTACCGTTTCTTTCTGCAGTTATGAGGAACGTGCCAGGTCATTGGATACAGTGGTGACCAAACATAGACAACCCACAACATATGAGGCATTCATTTCAAGAGTTTACAGTCCCATAGTGACATCCAGTCCTTTCTACCAGACTAATTCATCGCCGAGTGGAATTGGAGACCCGTCACTGTTAGCATCGGCCCTGTTGGATTCGCATGGACATTCTTTCAAGAGTGCTTCAAGAAATGACCATCAAAAGCATCGAGGTAACTTTTATTACAAAGAATTATCGCAGTGAATTAACCTCCTTTCTCTTGCTGAAAATCTCATCAAGGGGTTATTTTTGAAACAGATAACCACATTTTTCAAAAACAACCACGAATTTATTTTTCCTCTTTCCATAATTTACTTACAATAATTCGTTTCCCAAATGAATCCTCTTAGACTTGTTGATAATCAATGTTTATAGAAAAAAAAATCAATTAAAAAATAAAATTAATTTCTTCACCAGAAGTAACTGCTCGAAATGGTGAATAGTTAATTGTTATCGATCATACAATTTGTCTTACGAATACACTAGAATATTTATCATTTCTGGTAACTTTTTTCTCGGTTCGAAAATCTGATTTTCTCACAGCTTCAGCTAATGACCCTTCAAGAGGGGGCTGGTTCCAAAACTCAGACATGTCCGAGTCCAGCATTTCTCCAAGACCTATGAAAAGGTTGTCATCGAATATAAAGGCTTCGAAAAGGTCAATCAAGAAAGAACAATCTTCCGAATCTCCACCTGAAAGCCCCTTACAGATGACAAGAAAAAAATAGGTGTAATAAGAAATAATTACACTCCTTTCTATAGGCTGGAAATGAAAGTACCAATCTGGTTAGGATCAGAATATAAAAGAATTAAATGAAGTGAGAATATATCGATAACAACTAAATTTAAAATGAAATTCAAATTTTTTAATAATTAAATCTTAACATGCATTGGTATATTAACATTTTACTACTGAAAGGACTTGGAGGTTTTCCAAAAAGCATTCATTGTAACTTTAATGTGAGATATGTAAGATATAGTTTATATAAGTATATAATATTTATTTATAATTTATTTATCCAGATTATTAGAGAATTTTCTGCATTTAGAAACTAGTGAGACTTTTTTATCGAGCGGCAATCTCTATATGAAATTGGCAAATTGCCTTACTAAAAACAGAATGCCTATACCCGTAAAACAAAATGCGCGTCGAAATTTCTCAAATCACCAGTAAGTGTCGTCTTTGTGTGATTCGGGTATAAGGTATACTGTAAGGATAAATGTACCTATATAACATTCCATTATTAACAAATTTTCAATCAAGATCTACCATTACCAAAATGTATAACTTCATTATACTCATCATCCTAGGGAAGATTAATCAAAAGAGGCAATGCTGATAATTGTCAATGAATTTTCAGGTTTCGTTGAGAGAATAAAATTTTAATTTAATCAAAAAATCACATGAAGAAAATGTTTTTGTCAATTTGTATTCGTTGCATTTTTCAATTTTCAGCTGTTATTAGTATGGAAAAAGTTATTCCAATATTTCACAAATGAATTCCAGAAAGTAATACTTTTGCTTGTCTTGTTTCTCATACTTTAAATATTCAATATCGAGGTGCTAGTCATCAGATAATACTATTAAGAACGGTCATAACATGCTCTTAAAAATGGTAGTCGTCTTTACTTCAATGTATATGTTATTCTGTTTTGTAAATAAATGGATCTTTTTCAGATTGTTCGAATGCATTTAACAAACTTCAGTATTTAACCAGTCTTATTTTTGTTATAATTATTTTTCGACCATATAATGATTTGTTAAGTACTTATTAATAAAGTCTTTATAACAGGATAGGAGTGAATTGTATTTTTTATTGTCCAAATATACCCCTCACAATCGGCAAAATATTTTTGATTTCCCATTTTCAAATCAAGAATCTTTTGAAACTGAAGTAGTTGATGTTGATAGTGGATTCTTTATTCAAATTTAATACTTCCTTATTCACCATTTGAGAAGTAGACACGCATTGAATCAATGATTTATAATGAACCATGTATTTCGTTTTATGAACAAAAATAAAGGCAAACTGAAATTAGATGATGTATGTTATATAACTTGATTAGCCAGGCGATCGAGGAATACATGGAGCATAAATGTAGTCCAAGGCAATCCCAAAACAATAATTGGTTGTATAATAATAAACATAAATGTACATGTGGCCACCTTAACAGAAATGAGCCGATAATTCCGCCAAGTTACAGAAGATAACAGCTCGTTATTGAATAGCAAAATGAAAAATAGTTTTAAAAAAATTCAAGAAAACTTTACAAAAAAGGATATTTCACGCCACCAATCAAGAATATAGTTGTTATATTATATCAAGATATGATTAAAGAATGCTGTGGTCAACTAACCTCACAGGGTTAGGTGGCTGAAAACATGCTGCATGAAATATCCCTCACATTTAGGAATGTTGTTTAGATATCGTATATTTATTATCTTATTATTATTACGAGGATGAAAAACTGTATTGGATAAGCGGGCAAATTATTTTTCATCAATGAGCGAGATCGCATTGTATTCTTTGTATTAAATTAAATCAAATGAAACCGTTGGAGCCATCCTCTACTATAAAACACTCACGTTACACGACGTAATGAATATCGTTTTCATGTATAAAATCGTTAGGAAATTACAAAATGATTACTATATGACCTCATCTATCATAAGACAATATTTTCTTTATAATATGAAGATTACTATAAAACAGAATTATTAAAAGTAATTCTTCAATTGGTAACACACTTTCATA
Organism: Plagiodera versicolora; assembly: GCA_037013635.1. NCBI lineage: Eukaryota > Metazoa > Arthropoda > Insecta > Coleoptera > Chrysomelidae > Plagiodera > Plagiodera versicolora. The sequence goes on along the minus strand of CM072979.1, from coordinate 10,175,279 downwards.
AAATAGTTTTTGAAAATACAAAACGAAGACAGGCCTAAACATATCTCAATATCTCAACTATTACTTCTATTACTCTTTTTCGTCAAAAATTAAATTCCTAATTATGCCAGATATAGATATATGCATATACTCTTTGAAGAGTGGCCTGTTTTTGTAATTTTCAAACCCTGTAATATTTTTTTATAATTATTTAGTTATACACCAAGTTAATGAGGAGTATAATTGCTGCCAGGGGCCAAAGATTCATTTGAGATTTCAGACATTCATCTAACGTGTCAAGGAATTTTCTAAACATTTTCGAAAATGTTATTAACAATATACGTTTAATTATTTAATAAAATGTATGGATACGCCACTTTGAAATAAAACTCGGCTAATTTACATTTTTCATAGGACAAATATTGGACCATCAATATATTTGAAACCAATTATGGAATCCAGACGATCATAAGAAAGTGACCTGCGTGGCGTAGTTGTATTAATGTTTTTCAGTTATTTGGTATGCCTCACCATTACAATTACGAATTGAGAGATATTTATTTTTGTTGAAAGCTATACTTTGTAATTTATTTATTTTTACTACACCGCAGGCACCAGTAACAATTTTAAATAAATTTATTGAATTGTTTCCCAAATTATTCCAGTCCGTCGTCATATTGAGAGATATATTGTCATCGAGAAAAGTCTACTTTCCTGATTGAAGATGGCACAAGACCTTATAGAGTTGAAGTAAAATAACATCTTGACTCCTGGCTCGGTTGAATAACTGACTTACCGTTTACATACATATCAATTGGTAAATACGATAAACCAGAAATATAGTATATACACTATTTCCAAATAGTTATTGATTTAGAGTTATAACTTTTTAGCGCCTAATTTCATAGGCCCCCCTGTGGCTCTATTGGCTCTCCGTGCTTCCAACTCTTTTTGTCTCATTAATTTCTTCTCTTCTCTCTTCTTTTTAGCTTCCTCTAACTTCGAATAGTTTGATCCGGGGTGTTCTTCTAAAGTTTCGAATTCGTGGTCATCCCAGGACTGTTGATTTCTATGGTTTGGACTAGACTGGAAGTTAATTACTTTGGTTTCTGGAGGAATGATAGGGGTATTTTCTGTGGGACTCCATGCTTCCGAAGGAGAAGTGAGTTCCGCTTCTACCATCTAAAGAAATTGTGGTCCTCAATTTTTTACCGATGATTACTCAAACACAGTTTATTATCCCAATTAGGCAGACTTGTTTGCATCACCAAATTCTTGTTTGAGTAGCAATAAATGTAGTCGATCAAACAGCACAAAATACAGTTGATGTTCTATTATGAAATCAACATAATTTTATCGACTTATATTGGAACTTGAAGCCGTATTGAATTTTTCAAAAACGATATTGCCAATATTTCCCAAATATCGTATTTATTACTTGATATTATAAAAATCATGGAAATATAGGATTTCATTTCAATGGAAAAACCTATTCAATATTTTTTTCAACCCACGAGTTAATACAAAAATGGAAGGAATTAACTTCTAAGTCGAAAATTCCAGTTACAGTTCTTTGTTACAGTTGGTGCTTGCACAAATATAATTTTATAAATGAAATCTGATTAAATTTAATTTAGGTTTCCAATTACTTACTGGTTCTTCGTCCAAATTACCCCATTCTTCGTTTTCCCAACCGTCAGTAACTTTTGCGGTTGGGCCCGAATCTGTGGGAGGACTAACTGGGTCGCTAGTACCCGTTGCACATCCGCTGCCACTACTACTGGCCATCTGACCGCCCGTCTAAAAGATACCGCACCATATTTAGGGTCAATTTATGTGCTGACAACAAGTTCTTCATATTGTTTAAAACGAACCATTCACATGAAATTTTGAAGAAATATGTTGATTTAACCAAATATTTCCAGATAAGAAAAAGTTTGTTCCATTACGAAATTATTTCATTGATAAGGGGTTGGAAACAAAACTGATTTCAGTGTGAGAAAATATGATCATTGTAATTGAATTATAACTAATGATATAAAACACAAACATTAATTTGTTTTATGAGTTCATAACACCACTCAATGATTCAAAGGATCAGGAACAGTGACCCAACTTGTATCTTACCTCAATATCCCCCCAATCATCATTATCATCCCAATGGTTATAATCATAATCAGAAGCGGATTCGTTGCCTCGACTTCCATCCTCATGTTCTAGAGAAGTCATGGACGTTACACTCGATGTTGTGGTTGATATACTGCTACTAGATGGTTGCTCTATAATAATATATACAATAACATTCATTACAAAATATTAACTAGTCATTCATTCAGCAAAATGTTAACACATTACCTAGAGAGCCAGGTTTACTCAACATTTTACTTGCAATGGGATTCAATGACCTGACGGTGTCGGACTGACTTCTGTAAAATTTGGCAGTGACAGCCGTTACAGCCCATCCAGCCCATGTGGCTGCTGCATTGCTCAAACTAGGGGTTGCGGTGTTCACATCAGCCTCTAAAGAGATAAAGTGTCAACTAAGAATAATAAGGGTGATCATAGTAACAATGAACGGCAAGGTAAAAAGGTCAGAGATGAAAATTCAGTTAAGAGCGTAATATAAAAACTGCGACTTATTTCTGCACTCTTTTTCAAATCCGTATGCCCGACTATTTACAAAATACCCATGCTGTTCATTCTTATCTTGGCCACCCTACAGTGCGGCAATTGTTTTACCCATACTCTCTCTCAAGCTTGGATCTTCTGATACCTTTTCTAATTTACCCAAAAAGCCCTTGATTGTTCTAAAAGCTGAATCTCTTACGATTTTTTCCGGATCCATTGTTAGATGACACAATGCCGGTAATACTCTAGTTGAGACTTCGGACAGGAGATAATACTGTTGGGTTGCAGCTAAGGCCAGTATACCTGAAATCATATATAAATCAATCATTTATGATTGACTTTTCATTACATATTTTTTGGGGAATTTTTGGAGCAATATTTAGGTCTCAATCACAGTCGGTGCTACTTTCAAACGCTCCAGACGTGATAATACCGGAACCCCGAATACTCCATAACGCCAGTGACGGCCTTACCCATTGCGAGGCTCTTTGACGAGAAATACTAAAGTTATACAAATGAATAAAATTCTGATTTTAAAAGATTTCACATTGAAAGATTCATAAAATTGACAAATATAGAGATGGTGATTCAGAAACTAATATTTGTCGTATTTCATAAGATTAAAATCTTCATTTTCGATTGAAAGAATAGAATTGTATTATTTAATTCATCAAATATGTTTTGATTATTTCAAGCCTCAAAGAGTCTTTTCAGCAAATGCAATAATTTTCAGCACTATTTAGATAGTAAGATAAACTTCAATTGATGCAATTTAAAAAACCGATAATGGGGGCTAGCGCAGTGGAAGAGTGCTCGCCTGCCAACCGAGAGGTTGCAAGTTCGATCCCCGGTCGAGGTGAAGATTTCTCAATATCTCAGATCGAAAATAGTCCCCTACGATTGGCTGTTGCGTGCAAATTAGCAGCGCTAATCCTAGGTGACGTTATAGAGTTAGTAACAAAGCCTACCCAGAACACAGTGTCAATGGAAAAAGCTGTGTGTTTAAACCCCACAGCCTCTAGTTTTTATAATAAAATTTCACGATCTATTGTTTCAAAGGCTCTTTTTGGATTTAAAAATACAGCAACTACATTTTCACCTTCATCAATACTTTTTTTCCATTTCGAGATTGTAAGTTGTAAAGCGGACTCACGTGAATGATGTTGTCTGATTGATTTGTAATATAGAAGTTAATTGAATTCAAATATTTTAACGGTTGTTGATATACAACAAGTTCTAAATAAAATTTTCAAGTCAATGTGATATTGAACCGCCAGTATGATGACGAAAAGGAAACCCAATGCCATAAGACATCCTCATCATTTTTCAGATAAGCTCAGAAATGTGTAACTTTTTCTAGTCGTGCGTAATATGCTGCTTACAACTCTTGTTATGTAATATACTATTATTGAGATAATTACCTGCATTACGTGCTGGCGGAAATGGGTCTCTCATTGCTCGAATGAAAGCAGATATTAAAACTTTTTGTCGTATTTGGGGATGCAAGTGTTGAGCAATTTTGCCTAGGCACACAGTTGTATTAGTTCTGATGCCTCCCTGGTCATCTTTTGATTGCAATCGTGCAAAGTGTCTCAACACCTCCACATTTAGATTATTGTAGCTTAACTTAGGTGCTAGATGTATCACAGACTGAAAAAAAAATATATTTTGTCTTAGCACTGATTACTATAGTATTAAAATATTGTTTTTTTAATTATATGTGTATAACATGAGGCGACCAATTTTGAATTGTGCAAAGGGAAATTCAAGTTCCATAATTTGTGCATTACATTTGTAGTGTTCTTAAATACACCATTCTGTTTTCTTGAGAAGAATGGTGGAATAATACAAATCATCTTTCAATTTCTTTTTCTTTGACTGCTTTTGGATTTAATTTTTATGTATCCATAAATATCATTACATCAATTTGAAAATCCCAAATCTCTTTCATGTTTCATCACTTACTTTTACAGTCTGTTCTCTAATAGTGGGATTGGTATCCATAAAGCCATGAGCAATTTGAGGAAATATCTGATCATTTACTGTACTGGCTTGCAAATGTCCAATAAAATATTCCAATTGTTGTAGAAGTCTTGATCGTGTGGCTCTATCATTGCTTCCAAATAACTTTACTACACATGGTACAATTTTCTTCTGATATTCTATCTCATCAAGTAGTCGTCCAAGCTGAGTATAATAAATTAATGATGAAATATCATTCATCCACCTAGGTTCTGAATATACTTTATAAATGACAACAAATACTGGATTAAATGAAAATATTGGACCAAATACCAACATTAGTATAATTAATTTAATAAACCAAATTTTTTTTCAACTTGTAAGTTATGTGAATTGCTTTCACTACCTTGAACATAGGTGCTAATACAGCAGATCCAGCATCTCCATATTCAAAAGCTGTTATCAACTGTGGTAAAATTTTATGTTTACAAACATTATCTGGAAAATTATCAAGATGTGGAGTTAAATTTGAGAAAAATCTGTTCTTTTCATTTTTATCCTTGATTTGGATTTCCTCCAAAAAGAGTAGTGTGTCAACTAAATCATTCTTGAAATATCCACCTAATTTACGACATCTTGATATTATATCAGCTGGATTAGGTCTAGATTGGGGATTTGCACTGACCAGTTCATAGTATAATGGTCCTAGTTGCCTAGGTATCTAAAAAACAAATTTCAGTTGATAATATTATCTATTAAAGAATATTCAGACATGCATACTTTTTCTGTACTTTTCAGAGATGACTGTTGGTGAAGAGGTCCATTGAATACTTCCCATATAAGACAACCTAGACCATACATATCACTGGAACTATGATCAATAATATTAATAAGGAAATGCAATTATTTCTTTCACAAAGTTTGGTACCATTTAGTGACTGATCTTTGTTTACTAGGATCATTTCTTTCAGGTGGAGCATATATTTCCAAATTTGAAATCACTTTTAACTGCTGGTTACTATCCTGGGTTGTGGTAACATATTCAACTCCTCCAAGTTTCCATTCCCCAGATGAATTTACAAACACAGACCAAATGTTGACATTATTGTGGCGAAGGTTGCCATCATTGTTCAGAAAAGAAAGTGCTCTCTGAAATATGTATTTTTTTAAAAGTGCCTCTGAATTTCTTACTATTGTACATACTGTTATCTGGAATATACCCCACGCAATATACATTTCTTTATGTGAGCCTTCTAAACATAATTTCTCAATGTGTTCCTTGAGAGGGTCTACATATTCAGTGGCCAGATAAAGAACCTTCTCTGATTCCAAACTATCCAAATATGTGAGGACACTGGGATGTCTTAGAGTTTTCAACCTCTTGACAGATGATTTAGCTACATCTAACAATACCTCTGGATTAGATTTCAAGTCGAATACAAATACTGAAACTTCTTCACTGCTTCCCTATAACAATGAAAATATTATAAGAATAGTAATTGAAACAATTGTAATATGAGATATACCTTCTTCTTGCCCTTATGAAGAGACCAAATGCTTTTATCATCTAAACATGGCACTAATTCTCCAATTTCGAAATTGAAATCTTTAGATGGATCGCGTAAGAAAAATGACCACATATTGTGATTTGATGAGATAAACACAGGTAAATGGAATTTCAATTTTTAATCATTGACTGATAGATTGTAAACATTATTTTAAATCTAACCTAAGACTTCAGTGTTGTCAATACGTCATCAACAACAGAAGACAAACATATGGTTGTCAAGTTTGTAGCACATCATAACAAAGTGCATAAAAGTGAAAAAAAATCGACATAGATTAAGAAGATATGGATTTTTGTGTTTCGGCGGGAATTAGGCATTCCAAATCACGTGACATTCAATATGGCGAGAGTAGGCACACAGCTGTTTGAAGTGACGTCATTGCGGCATTATTTCCGAAGTTGTGTGAGTTTGTTGTTGATGATAGAAGTTTTAAGATGCAGAGTGCATATTTAAGGACATTATTGTTGGAAAATCCAGATATTGGTGAAAGGTAAGCTGAAAACCCAATTTGTTTTTTGTTTACACAACATTTTGTTTCCCATATGTGAAGTGGAATGTTTATTTACAGATACGGAATGAAGCTGAAGATAATAAATGATGTAGACCCTTTTACATTGAACATCCAGGAATTGGATAGTTCAATTCATGGAATTCCACCTATTACAAATATAGATATTGTTTTGTATTTATAGTGCTAACCCATAGCTATTACACCAAAGAACAAATGAAGGCCTACAAAAGCTTGCATTCATTCAAGTATTTTGAGTCAGGCTTTGTTGTGAATGTGGGGACAAAAGTGGTGAATGGTTTTTACATTGTAGTGGGAAAGGTAAGGTTTGTTAATTTCTATTGACTTTTGTTTATTCAGCAATTTTTTTAGGTCAAACATTCTCAGAGAGGAAATGATAAACCATTGGATGTTTGGTGCATCGTGGCCACATTTTGCACATTGCCCATGAATGGCTGGACACACTGAAGTTTGCAGTCATGTGGGTGCACTTTTATTTGCAGCTGAATAAAATGTACAATGTAAATACAATAAAAGTTATAAAATGTTTACTGCAGACTCTCTGATATTTTAGTATCGATTCAGTAAGATCGTCCCTCTTAATTGCTGCTATCCATAGCCTTTCAGACAATTCGTTTTTATCCATTAGAAACCTGTGGCTTAAAACCGCAGGCACTAAAAAGAATTTTACATCATCCTTGGAATGACTTCCACAGTTGACTATAAGGCATGTAACAGGCATTTTTTAGTGAGAATACCACTAATAAGCTCTAAACAATATAAAAAATCATTTGATGCAGTCACGAAAACAAAAATCTCACAACTTTTAGATCAATTTATAACATAACAATATCAGAAACAATATGTAAACAAAGCATTGTGTGCCTACTCCCACCATATTGAATTTGTTTTGACAGGTCGTTGGAATGCCCTATATCAGATATCGAGTAAATGGGATGATTAAATTAAGGTTAACAATTTATGAAATGAAAGTCATATGAACTGAAAATTTCAGATTAAAATGAATCGAGTTGAAAAAGTTATCAAAAAGTTACAAAATGCCCTGAAATTGAGCGGATTCAGCATCAGACGGTGAGGATAGATTATCAGAAAACTGAACATCATTGTCCAATCTTTTAGAGAATTTTGCTCTTTATTGGTAGAAAAGTTTTTGGAACAAAAAATCGACTTATGGGACAGTACAGCATTCGACACAGTGGTGAAAAATATTTGTACCAGTTTGGAAAAACAATGCTTATCAGAGAAGAGCATAGAGAAGGAGCATATTGAAAGAGCTATTGAAGTTTGTTTACACTCTGGCTACGACAGACATGAATCTATTTTTTCAGTTATTAGTGCCTTTGAATTTCCGAAACTTGCATTTAACCCTGATCGTAAACTTTATTATTTAGATAAAAATAAATCTATATTTTTATCTGATGCAGATACAAAGGCAAAACTTTTTATTGATAGATATTTGACTGTTCTTCAACGAACCAAGAGGAATTTTCAACAAACAGATATGGTTAATGAAAAAGAAAGACTGAAATTACAAACCATAGATTATTTGTTGACTATTTCTTATGTTACATTAGAACACACTTTAATTCTGGGGTCTTTAACTCAAGTTTCTGAAGGAAAATGGTATTTGGAAGATCCTACTGGAATGGTAGAACTTGATTTAACCCATGCTAAGTAAAATTTAGATATGATTCCAGAAAGCAACCACTTCATAACATTATTTGTAGGTATCATAGTGGATTTTTTGTTGAGAACATGTTTGTTTTAGTCAATGGATATTATGAAGATCACATTTTACATGTTTCTACAGTAGTTTTGCCTCCTGGTGAAGAATACAGAAATTCAAGGTAATGTGCTGCTTTTGTTTTGATAATAGATTTCTTTTCAGAAGTTTTTTTTATTGTACATGTTTATATTCTATAGGTTATCATTTGGAAGTTTGAATTATTTTGGTGGACTTTCAAGTTTGCCATTGAGAGATTCAGAAAAACTGAAGAATCATATGACACAAAATGAAGATAAACAGATTTTATTTTTCTCTGATGTATGGTTAGATCATCTCCTGGTGAGTACAATACAAAAATCATCACTTCTACACAGTGATGGAAATTATTTTAAAAGTAATTTGAATAATTACCAAAATGATCACAAAAATAAATATTAAGTTCTTGGTGACTTATGCTGCATTCAGTTTGATTCACAACACAATGACTTTTCTCAGTAATAAGTAAGTAGAAATGTTTCGAGTTGCATTTCTGAATGCTTGAAGAAAACATTGAAACTCTCCTGAATAATCATATTTTGGTAAAGTATCAATGGATAATGAAGGTTCACCAAAAGTACCAATGTTTTTGGCATGAAAGAAAAAGATGATAAAAGGCGTCTATAAATGTTCTGTTGATGATAAAATCAGTTACTCGTTTCTAATTCCAAGCTTGATTCTCCATAATAAAATAATAATCGAATGAGTAATAACGTGATATTATACATTCCTCGTATTCGTTTACATTTGTTTGTGTGAAGTTAGCCACGGAATTGCCAGCCACGGTTTCTGACGTGTGGGAAATCGAATACGGTATAGAGTAAAAACCGTGGCTAGCGAGTCGTTTCGGTCACAGCTTGAGGTGTGTGGAATTTTATGCGATTTGGATGGATGTATACCTGATAACATTTCTGAAAAATCGCAGTGCTGAGAAATTAGAAAAAAATACCAGAATTTGTACCACCATGGGAGCGAAAGGGGAGACAAAATTACGCGAATTTGAGTTATAACTTCTAAGCTAGGTCGTGTTCATTAAAAAATTTTTCGTAGGACGATAACAAATCATCCAAAGAATCCGAAAAAAAAATATTACAGAATTTGTACCACCGTAGGGGAGATAGGGGCAACGAAACGCGAATTTGAGTCATAACTTCTAAGATAGGTCATGTTCATTAAAAAATCTTTCGTAGGACGATAAGAATTCATCCAAAGAATCCGAAAAAAAAAATATTGCAGAATTTGTACCACCGTAGGGGAGATAGGGGCAACGAAATTACGCGAATTTGAGTCATAACTTCTAAGCTAGGTCGTGTTCATTGAAAAATCTTTCGTAGGACGATAAATAATTTCGTTTTCCCTATCTCCCCTGCGGTGGTACAAATTCTGCAATATTTTTTTTTCGGATTCTTTGGATGATTTCTTATCGTTCTACGAAAGATTTTTTAATGAACCCAACCTAGCTTAGAAGTTATGACTCAAATTCGCGTAATTTCGTTGCCCCTATCTCCCCTACGGTGGTACAAATTCTGTAATATTTTTTTTCGGATTCTTTGGATGATTCCTTATCGTCCTACGAAAGATTTTTTAATGAACACGACCTAGCTTAGAAGTTATGACTCGAATTCGCGTTTCGTTGCCCCTATCTCCCCTACGGTGGTACAAATTCTGTAATATTTTTTTTCGGATTCTTTGGATGATTTCTTATCGTCCTACGAAAGATTTTTTAATGAACACGACCTAGCTTAGAAGTTATGACCCAAATTCGCGTAATTTCGTTGCCCCTATCTCCCCTACGGTGGTACAAATTCTGTAATATTTTTTTTCGGATTCTTTGGATGATATTTCTTATCGTCCTACGAAAGATTTTTCAATGAACACGACCTAGCTTAGAAGTTATGACTCAAATTCGCGTAATTTCGTTGCCCCTATCTCCCCTACGGTGGTACAAATTCTGTAATATTTTTTTTCGGATTCTTTGGATGATTCCTTATCGTCCTACGAAAGATTTTTTAATGAACACGACCTAGCTTAGAAGTTATGACTCAAATTCGCGTTTCGTTGCCCCTATCTCCCCTACGGTGGTACAAATTCTCTAATATTTTTTTTCGGATTCTTTGGATGATTTCTTATCGTCCTACGAAAGATTTTTTAATGAACACGACCTAGCTTAGAAGTTATGACCCAAATTCGCGTAATTTCGTTGCCCCTATCTCCCCTACGGTGGTACAAATTCTGTAATATTTTTTTTCGGATTCTTTGGATGATATTTCTTATCGTCCTACGAAAGATTTTTTAATGAACACGACCTAGCTTAGAAGTTATGACTCAAATTCGCGTAATTTCGTTGCCCCTATCTCCCCTACGGTGGTACAAATTCTGTAATATTTTTTTTCGGAGTCTTTGGATGATTTCTCATCGTCCTACGAAAGATTTTTTAATGAACATGACCTATCTTAGAAGTTATGACTCAAATTCGCGTTTCGTTGCCCCTATCTCCCCTACGGTGGTACAAATTCTGTAATATTTTTTTTTCGGATTCTTTGGATGATTTGTTATCGTCCTACGAAAAATTTTTTAATGAACACGACCTAGCTTAGAAGTTATAACTCAATTTCGCGTAATTTTGTCTCCCCTTTCGCTCCCATGGTGGTACAAATTCTGGTATTTTTTTCTAATTTCTCAGCACTGCGATTTTTCAGAAATGTTTTCAGGTATACATCCATCCAAATCGCATAAAATTCCACACACCTCAAGCTGTGACCGAAACGACTCGCTAGCCACGGTTTTTACTCTATACCGTATTCGATTTCCCACACGTCAGAAACCGTGGCTGGCAATTCCGTGGCTAACTTCACACAAACTTACGCTTGCCAATCGTGATGATGTGACGTCAACAATGTTTTTGTGTTGCCTATTAACAAATGATGTCACGCCTGAGATTATGAATTCAATGGATTCAGCCACCAACTATGGTGGAGAATTTGAACGTTTCGTGGGTTAAGTGGAATGTGTCAAAAACTATGAGTATATGACAACCAATAATGATAAAAATAAACAAGAAGATAATGATAATTTTAATGTTGCACTAATGTTATACATTTTTAACAATGGAAGTGAAGGAGAATAAAAAAAGTATTAAATATATTTCTAAAGACAGTTCTGGGATGCGCTTAGAATCTATTAGAATATCCCGGGACTTGACTTTAGGAGGCTCTAAAATTCCCAAAAAAACATACAAACCAAACATCAATGTAAAAAGAATCAGGAGAAAAGAGATCAAAAGCATAAGTCAATGCGAAGAAATTAACGAACTTGATAGGAATCCTGAGGTAGTGATAGATAAATTCAGGGAAAGGTTTATACAATCTGCTGGAGTCTTTTCAGAAGGAATACACTCTATAAGATCAAAAGTTCGAAAAAACGTTGAATCCACTACGAAAAACTGGTACAAATCCCATAAAAATGTTACAGAAACAATAAAAAATTCCTTACATGAAGATATGGAAGAACAAGAAGATGATGTACAGAGATTATTGAGATACTATGATTCTAGTAACAGTGATTCAGATGACAAAAATGATTTTGAATCTATAACATGGAGCTTGGTTTCAAATTTTGTTGAAAACAAGGTTTCAATCGATGACGAAATGAAATTTTCTCCAAATAAAATATCAGACAATTTCAATTCTACATCTAGCATATCTCTTTGGCAACTCCCCTCATCTTTTGGAACAAAAATAAATTTCGATGCATCTAAAACCACAACACCTATGGATGTTCAGTTAAATGAAATGAATGAAGGTGAAATTGGAAGAATTCATGTAAAAAGATCTGGGAAGGTTGAATTGTCAGTTGATGGCAAAAAATATCATCTTAAACCTACAATGTTGGATACTTGTTCTGAAAAAATTATTTCAATTAATGTCAGCCCAGAAAAATCAGACATGACTATTTTTGGTGAAATTGATAGTAGCTTTATATTATCTCCTGATTGGTCATATCTGTTGTGTTGAATATTTAGAATTTTCCAATGGTCTATTCAATTTTAATGTTGAAGAAAACAGTACAAATTAATTATGAATATGAATTTTTTATATTCATGTTTAAATGCATACAGAAAGAATGTAGGGTCTAATCCTTTTTTTTTATTCAGCAAATAAAATATCTATCTTATCACAATTTTTCGTTTTTTATTTCATAAATCCAACCCTAATTGTGAAATGTCTAATGATATAATGAATGATTGATCTTACTTTAGTTTCCTTCATAATCATATTTCTTCATTGGAAATCGGGCAAGATTCCTATTGGAGTCCAGTCCAATGAAGAAAAAATTAAGTTGATCTGAAATCTAGGTATCCATTTTAGGTTTTTGAAAAACTAGAAATACTTTTTGATGGATTTCAAGATATACCACCTATTGCTTTCATATTCATGGGAAATTTTATGTCCAATTCCCATGGAAGTGAGATGATGGATGACCTGAAGAGTCTTTTCAAACGTTTAGCAGAATTGATAATGAAGTTTCCAAATATATCTAATAATAGCCACTTCGTGTTTGTTCCTGGATTATCTGATCCCTGTACCCCACACATGGTGCCAAGGTAATGTGAATTTATTGAGGTGTGCATGTTGATTCTATATTGAAAAAATGATTTCCTATCACAATTTGTGCATCTAGTTGATGATATGCAATGCTGATTCTTTTGCTATTTCATTGGATTTCTACAAAGGTTTCATTCGAAAATTTCTCTCATTGATGAACTAATAGAAAATAACATTTGAGCAGCATGAAAATGGTACATTGGTGCAATTTGAGTATGCGATCTTTCGTTTAAAATGGGGAGTTATTTCATATCAGATTGAAAATATGCCCTGTTTGTAGGTTCGGATTGCCAGATTATGTGACTGGTGATATCAAGAAGGTATTACCAAAAGCAGTATTTCCGACAAATCCTTGTAAAATACAGTATTGTACCAGAGAAATAGTTTTATTTAGGGCCGATCTTGTTTCCAAGTTTTTGCAGGGAACGTTGTTCAAACCTTCCAAGGATGATATTGGAGATTGTGTAAGTAATTTTCAAGTAATGAAAAATTATGAATCAATTATACTCTGTGTTTAGGTGAAGAAGACAATTATTAGTCAAGGTCACTTGAGTCCATTATCACTAAATTCTTTGACAGTTCATTGGAATTTTGATCATTGCTTGAGGTTGTATCCTCTTCCCGATTTAGTAGTTATCGGTGATAAATTTGAAGCATATGGAGGAGAATATAAAGACTGCCAAGTCATCAATCCAGTGAGTATAAGTAATCCTTTTGACTTCAATTTGCCGATTACGTTAATAAGGGTATCCCATATAGCTCAAGGGCATATTCCTCGAACAATTTCAAGTCGAAAATGCTTTATTAACTTTGAACCAAAACTCTATGGTCGAGAAGTTATGATTGTCGGAATTGTTAGGAAATTTCCATGCTTCTTAGCAACAATTTATGCACACTTGATAATTTCAACGTAAGTTATGTTATTTTAATGTTTTCCGAATGTTTCAGGGATCTTTTTGTGAAAATGGCTTTGAGTTTAAAGCTTATACACCTTCGATCAACACTATAGGTGACTGTAATCTAGATATCAACTTACAATGAATTTGTTCTATATATTGTAGAAATATTGTGATATTTTGATGAACATCAGATGAGAAGATTACAATTCTTACTTTCAATATGAACTCGTTTCGTAAAAAATAAGGATTTATTTGATTATTGAGTACTTGTATATGTACCTGAAAAATAAATAGGAAATTACCAACTGAGTAGTATCTGATGATCCAGTAACAAGCACAGAATGAGTCACCAATTTCAAGTTGAAGCCAATTTTCCAGAGAAGAATTGTGAATAGGTTTCATTAAGCGACCAAGTAATAATACATATTTATTATTATTAGTCAATCGATAATAAGTAATAGAAATTACAAAATAATGCAATCCTGTAATAACAACAATTCTTTATATTTCTAGTGTAATATACACAATACACATTAAAAAATAATATGTTAGATAAACGAACCTACACACATAAATTTCAAGAAACTGTTTCAACTATTCAAGGGACAGCCAGTGAATAATCACATTAAAGAATTGGATGAATGTCAGCATGTTTAATGTTCAGAAAATCTTGGTAATATGATATATATGGCATATATATTACAAGATTATGGACATGAAATACAAGATTTGACGAATCACAATCCTTCATTTGTGTTTAATTAATATCGATTAACTGTTGACTAATTGTCTCTGGAAGAGTAAAATTTATATTTCATCGAATATTCTCGTTATAGCAAGGCCTGTGTTATTTGAGAGTAGGTGGAAAAGTTTGTTCAATTTCAAGGATTTTTCAGTTATAATAAGAATATTGAAACCGTGTTGACTGTCCTAAAATTGAAAGCTCTTGCATGTATTGAAGAATATTCGAATCGATGTGAAGAATTTGGCCAAAAAATGGTACATCTGGAAATTACCCACTATTTTTAGAGATTGGATCTGAAAACCATTAACTGGTTATCAAAGCCTTTTCAATTAATTTTCAACCATGTTATTGATTTCCGATGAAATAAAGTTTCAAAATGGTTTGGTCAGAGCAAATAATATAAAAAATTAAATTTATCGAATTCAAATATTGATTTTAAACTATCCTATAAAAATGGATCAGTGTAATGCAGCTCTTGGAATAGTGAACCGATTGAAATTTCCTTCAGAATTGAAAAACACATTCTTTATTGCCATTCGACATAATAAAAGGTCTTTCGTTTAATCGAACAATAACCGGAAATCTGTCGTACACCAGCATATTTTTTTAGAGAATGTTAGTAATATTTTGAAAAAAATGATAAAAACAGAAACATAGTTCGTTGTATTCAGATTATATAATCAAATTCAATTCTTTCAGAAGTTTCAATCTATTTCCAATTTACGAAATACAAAGTGTATTTTTCACATGATTTTTAGAAATCACGGTTATCTTCATCTTCAAGGTAAAACTGTTGACATAACTATATAGAACACGAGTCAGAATTATGAACATGAGTCAGAAATATAATAACTATCAGCCAGAAATATAATATACGTGATTCAAAACTAAAATAAATATGAGTCCAAACAAGAAAAGATAGTATTGTCGAGAAATGAAAAGGGGGATCAAAACGAAATGAGGCTAATGAACTTTTATTGAATTTGCTCTGACTAGATCGTCACTTTGAATTTCATGCTGAAATTCATTGGTAAAAATTATTATTATCAGAAATAACTTTCAAATTATTCACAATTGTTCAAAATGGAATAAAATTTCCAAATATCGCGCTGCTGTTTTCGAATACTACGAATAATCACCATATCAAATGCGCTATGGTTTCAAAAAAAAAAACTTTATATCTTAAGGAGAAATAGTGACTAAGATGAATAATTTCATATATCACAATTATGTTCATCATTATATTAATAGCAGTTCGTTTTTTTAAGGTTAATAAGTATTTACAAGGGACGTATGTTTTTGTTCATTTTTTCGAATTCAAATCCATTCATTCTCACAGCTGATAATACATGTCATTTTGAGGAATGTGCCAGACCCATTCCTGAAACCAAAAATATATGTAATGTTGACAAAATTGAGTAGTTTCAAATATTCGTTTCATTCTAAACGAATCTATGTGGTTTATTTTGGTAGGCTCTGTAAGGTCAGATATGAATTTTTGTGTTTCATTGGAAAGGATCTATCACGTAAACTGATGAAAATATAAAAATAATTTACTTTATAAACGTTAAAGTAATCATTAGAATTTTGTTACTTGGTGTTTGGAGGAATGATCCATCAACTACTTTACTTCATATGGTCGTATACAGGGCGACTTGAAGTGGATAGTGTATTAAAGGTATTTGGAGATCAGACAAGCATTTATCTGTCCAGAATATACTCAACTCGATAGTGTCTTTATTATACACTGTGTCCAAGATAAGGATGTCTATTATGGGGATCTCGGAAACCATAAGAGATACGGAGATGGTTAAATTAGAGAAAAGTTGCGCATTTCCAAGTCTAACAATGTGCCGTTCAGAAAGTTTCGAAATTCCAATTAGTTCCGGAGATATGCCTGAAAAAACGAAATTTGCCGATTTCGTTTAAATTTTTTTCTGACGTTATTTGAAAAGATACAAGAAAACAAAAACCACTTTCTCATTGCCATTTTTTAATCCCAACAAAACACCGTTAAGAGATTTTCTGTACGATGTTCGTTTCGGAGAAACCATCATCAATTTTATTTTTTTAAATGGCCCGTGGAAAAAAAGTAGTATTGAACGGCATATTTTATTACTAATATAACAATGTATGACACGATATGATTCTGGAATATTCAAAGATCGAACGTTTCGGTGTAGTGTGCGGTAAAATGATGACCCTGAGTATGGTATAGTAGGTTAAGATTACTCATATTTCTAAATATTACATTAAAATCACGTTATTGAAGATTTGAGAACTTCATTCGTATAAGTAGGTAGGTCATATGTTAATCAATTAACCAATTTAGTTTAGAACTATTGACTAGAAAGTTAAAAAACTAATCTCTATTATAGAGAATGTTAAACAAATTACCATCATTCTCTAAACATAAATAACACCTTCTAACTGTTGAATTCAAAACACTTCCCAACATATCAGGTGTGATGCTCTCGCATGCTTCAAGAACTAGTTTCCTAAACTGATCCTCAGATTCAAAAACACGGCAGTAAACATAATTTTTGCAATACCCCCAGAGAAAAAAATCTAGCAGATTGATGACCGGCGAACGAGGGGGCCACGAAACTGCTAAATGTGTGCGTACCTATCCATTTTCTATTCGATAGAAACTCGCGCACTATTAGGGCATTGTGTAATAAATAAGTAATAATCGCCTACTATACCATACTCAGTCATCGTTTCACCGCACACTACACCAAAACTTTCGATCTTTGATAAAAACCATTTTTTTTCCGTTTTAAATATCGCAGAATCATATTGTGTCATACATCGTTAAATTACTAATAAAATATGCTTCAATAATTAGTTTTCTTGTATCTCTTCAAATAACCTCAGAAAAAAATTAAAACGAAATCGGCAAATTTCGTTTTTTCAGGCATATCTCCGGAGCTAATTGGAATTTCGAAACTTTCTGAACGGCACATTGTTAGACTTGGAAATGCGCAACTTTTCTCTAATTTTACCATCTCCGTATCTCTCATGGTTTCCGAGATCCCCATAATAGACATCCTTATCTTGGACACAGTGTATACCAATTTGGCGCATGAAAATAATAAAATTAAATGTGATATGGTGAAATAAGATTACCTGTCTTCATAGAGGCATTGTAGTGAAATATTTGTTGTTAAAAAATATGTTATGTTAACTCTTATAATTTCATTTGGAGAGGTAGTTTAGAGTTCGTTGAGGTAAATCCTTCAATTTTCTGCTGCCTGTGTTGCCGACAAGATTTTAAAAATCAATCTTGTTTTACTTGCTCATTAATAAAATTCCCGTAAAAAATGATTCCAAAATGATATAAAATAAATTTCCATCAATTCAAATCTCATTCAATGAGAAATGAATATCTAATAACATAAAAGAATTATTTTTTTTTCAAAACCACATCCAGTGATAAAATATTTTTTTCTAATATCCATTTGTATGCAATGAATTGATGTATTAATTTATTTATATTGGAGTAGGATTTTTTTACATCAATTTACAAGAAATATTCAGTATCAAAATATTTATATTTGATGCTTTTGATAGTGTGATCATGTCATGATGATATATATCAGATATCACTGATATTTCATATGTTTTTCCTAGGTAGTCTTCTCAATGTAAGTGTAATTATACATTTTCTGGGATGAATCCAATCAATTTCAAATTTTCTTAAATGCCTAAAAAGGAGCAGTAAATGAAATCAGTATCAATAAATATACTACATTAGTAAAATTTACTCAGGAAATAATAACGTGCATTGGTTGTGAAAAGTATTGTGGAGTTTTCTATACTTGATCATACACTATTTTGAGGTAGTTGAAACAAGATCACTTACTTTCTCTCTCGAACCTCTCAAGTGCTTCTCTCCTTTCAGTTGCCTCAAAATACCATAGGGTAACAGCATAACGGGTATTGTAGGAAGGTTGGACTTCATGGGGGTTCCTTCTGTCCGACCAAAAAAATACCAGCCTGTCAAAAATCGGTTCAATATCTGCTACCTGCAAAAAAATCATCAATTGTGATTGACCAATCTATTAGAGAATATGAGTTACATTTTAATTTTATTATATAACTTACTTTATCCCGCATCCAGCCTTGTGGAAATACTCTCAGTAAACCACCCATTGTTTTGACATTCCAATTCAGGTTGAGGTAGTATATTCCTGTTATACATCTGCCATCTCTATTTGGATTGTCCACATGTTTAACATAACGAGCCCCTGAACCTGGGTAACATGCAACCATTGCCTAGAAAAATGACATGATACAGTTTTTATCTCGAGATATGACCCACAATTTGAGGATGATGATTTTGGAGGATGGTATGAATATTTCCAAATATGTCTATATTATAGAAGAGTTCATATATTAATTTTTTTCTGATCGAACCAATATTGAGCTATATCGCCTTAGTTACCATGTGTCATAACACACTCATATTTCCCTAGGGAAATATGAAAAGTCAGTTCATATTTCCCTAGGGAAATATGAAACGTCAAATTATATTTCTTTCAAAACGTCAAATCATATTTTATTTCTTTATTTAGATTATTTCAATCAGAAAAAAACATCACGGGAAATATGAATATATTTCACTAGTTGTAATAATAGCTATATTGCTTTCTAATGTGACTTTACTTCAATTATTATCTAGAAACTAAGCAACAGAAATTAAACACATGAAAATGTGAAGCACAAAATTATAAAATATATGAATGTTTAATGAATTCATGTCGTCAAATATATTCTACATGGGAATTAAATGAAATAGCAGGTTTTAATCTGGAATTATTATCATTATATTGAGCTCATTATTTTTATATATTTCATTTATTCATTATTGAAACTATAAATCTTGGTCATTTTGAAATGAGAGAGAATTTCATTTCGAATCCACCAAATTATAGTAAAAAATATCATTGTTGACATCTAGCATAAATTGTCATTAAAATATTTCATCATAATCTATTTCTCCTGTCACTTGTATGATTACTAACGTTATTATTGTACCTGGGTGATTTCATGAACATTACACCATCATTATCATTATGAATATAACATTTTTATATATATACGTCATGCTAATTATAGATAACCAGGCGAGGATTGTTTGAAAGTGTTGAAAATTATTTTTATCATCAGCTCAGTCGTTTCAATTGTTTACATTTACTGCGAGTAGGTATGAGTTCGAAATTCTAATGGAATTTTGAGGATCTAATAATCTCACAACTTTTCATAATTATTCATTGTGGAAAGACGACGACAAATCGGGACATGCCGGCGGTCACGTACACTTTATTTTATCAGTTTTATCGCAGATCGATTTCCTCATTGTTTCCGTTTTTATGTAAACAAAAAGCAGTAGGACCAGTATATTCTGGGGGAACAAGTAGAAACAAGAAAACATTAACAAAGGCTTCATGGAAAATCAAATGAAAGCAGGCTATTGTTTGAAAAATAATATTGTAACAAATAGAAAAACAATGACCAATGACTATTCAAGAACAAGTAACCATAAGCAACTGTATTTTCATGATGTATATATAGGTACATAACATAATTCATGATAATCAATGCCAATACAAAACATTAAAATTTCTCATATTTTTTATTAGGAATTAATTAAACTAAAAATTCTGAAATCTTTTTTGTGAATGTAACAGAGTATAATCAGAAAGGATAAGTAAAATGTCTGTTTACTTAAGAAAGGGTTGTGACAGCTTATCAGAATATATCCTATCCCAACTTTTGTTTGTACTGATAGTTCGATTTATGCAATATGGAAATATATACACAAACATTTTATTACTGCTGAGCAATTCAAATAAAAGGATTCATTCATTTTATTTAAAGTGAAATATCAACTTATTATCATTGTGAAGTGTTAATGATACAATAAGTGCCTGAATAGTCCCAGCTAATTGAAATTCCTATGGTTAACTAGATATTTTTCAATTTCACACTCAGCCCATTGAAACTCTCTGAATTAATGGATCACAACTACAAGGCACCTATTGAAAATGTTTTTTTTTTAATCCCTATATCTGTTTCAAATCCATAGATTCACCTGGCTCCATGCCTGATTTTTATTTGGTTTGAAGGTTTATCTACTTCTGTATATAAATACTGGAAACATGAATTGAACCAGAGACTCTACTTATTCACTATTTCTCATGATTAGATATTGCTCTGATGCATTGCATGGAAAGTTTGGAGTTATAATCAATCATAAATTATATATACTCACTTTTGTCCTTCCATTTATATTACACCTCCCTAACTCACTATGAGTTGCAATTTTATTGGCTTTCATGATAACAGAATCAACTTGACTAACCAAATGACCAATATTAGGATAGTTTGGTTCCTTCCCATGTATCCAACAGATCTTATCACTTCTAATATTTTTACTGTCTTCCCCATTAGAGGAAACTAGTTGTCCATCCCTAAATACACCTTGAGATTGCATCTTTAGCACTTCAGTCAAGACAGTTTTTCCTTTTTCAACGCCTAAGAAGTTATCAATTACACATAATCCATATGCTGTCAAATCCTGTGCAACAATTTTGCCAATTTCTTGTAAATAGTCTTCCAGTTTGTTATGTCGAAGAGCTCTAGCACTAGTATTCATACCTATATCAGGAAAATCTTTTCTAGTTTTAGGTTTTGATTGTACTGTGTCTGTAACAGCAGGAATAACTGGTGGAGGGGTGATTGATTTCAGAGACTTAGCAGTGGATGATATTTCATAATTGTTATTTAATACAAGTTGTTCTCCAGATGAATTGAGTATTTCATTCTCGGAGCTGCCTTCGATAGGTAAAGCACTACATTTTTGACTGCTTACGATGTGACCGTATTTGTTTTCAACATTATCTGTAAAATCCTGTTTTTTGCATGTCACTTTATGTTTTTTCCAATCTTGTCTCTGATGATCTTTACTACAATATAAAGTTATTTTACAACGACCACAACGTGAGAGATTTTTATCTACTCCACAAACTACACAAGTATTTCTTAACGGCCCGGCAATTTCTGATGAACTCATTTTTGTTTGAAAATTGATAACGTATATACTCTTTTACCACAACCGGCGAAGATAAAATGTTCGAAATCAAAAAAGTAAGACAGCTAATGTTTCTATTAACTTTGTGGTGAAACTGTCAAGTTGAGGCAGTAACCCTCAATTGTCATCTTGATTTGTCATAGCTGTCAAAAAACAGCTGACAACGTCATTTAGATTTCGTTTGGGATGCTGTATATAGTAGACAATAGTAATGATTTACAATTACTCATCAACTTTAAATGATTGAGATATACTATTTTTAGACATAAACAAGATCACCTCCTATTTACAATCTGCGCTTACAATATCCAATGCACACTAGTTTGACTAGTTGCAGCAGAGCACAGCAGAGTCAACATACATGCAACATTGATGTATGAGGAGGCATAATATACTGTAGAGGGATTCTTTGATTAAATACATCAATTCGAGTGTATCCTTGGCTATTTTCGAAAACCTTCTTTAATAAGGATTAAATAATTCTACTGTGGTCATAGGAAATAACTATCATGACAGAAGAAACATTATTTGAAGTGCTGCATAGTGAAATTATTAATTATGTCCTACAAAATCATGAATTCAGAAGTAAAGATGAAAAAGTATGCCATTTTTCATGAATATGATTATATAAAAACAAAGTACTCATTTTTAGGATGAAGATTTGTCTACTATTGAATACATGGGATTTTCTACAGGATATAGGCTGATAGAAAGGTGAATTGAAATTAATTTGTATCAGCACATTACCATAAAATTCCCATGGGTTGCAGATTAACCAAAGAAATGCCTCGTTTCAAGGATGAACTTGATACAATGAAATTCATCTGTACGGATTTCTGGTCTGCTGTATATAAAAAACAAATTGATAATCTTAGAACAAACCACCAAGGAATATATGTCTTGCAAGATAATGCATTCAGATTTTTAACAAGGATATCAAATGGAAAACAATATTTAGAAGCTGCTCCCAGATACGTTTCATTCACCTGTGGGATAATAAGAGGGTGCTTAGCAAATTTAAATATTCTTTGTTTAGTAACTGCCGAGGTTCAGAATATGCCATCATGTAAATTTCATATTCAAGTTCAAAGGACGTGATAACCTATCTGTTCCCATTTTTTGTCATAATCTCTTTGGAAAACACGAGATAGTTCACATTATATATCACTGTTTCCATAACTCATTGATTCGATAATATATTACTGAAATTTTCTATCCAAAAGAACCCATTTTGCTTTCCAACCATAGCTTTTCGTACTTATCAACATCTTTCGGATTAATTTTCATTAACGGCGTATATGATTTCTTCAAACGCATCTTTGATTGTAATAGATTTGATAGAGGAATTCAATTCGATAATGAAATTTTATTCAGTATCCTGATGTACCGTCTGTTAAACGACCTGTCACTTGAAACTCCTTTTCATAAAATAAAAGATAGGCCTGTATAATTTGTAAAAGGGAGGTTAACTTCGAGAAATCGTAATTTGGACATACTGAACGTATATCCGGCCATAAGGATTCTCTTAATCCTACGAATTCGATAGTTCGTCGAAGTATTGCGGGTCCACCAAAGAGTACACCAGCTAACAAGAGGCGAAAGCTTTGTCGGTTCCTTTGATGTTGGACACACACGATATTGCGAGGAAATACGTCACAGCACTGAAATGTAAACTACATTGTACACGGAGAAAACAGTGTATTGATTCAAATTCTTACAAAACCGAACTACACTAAGAAAAATAAGTTGTTGAACATCCTTGCCCATTATGACCACAAAATAGTTGTCTGACTGAAATACTGACTTACTAATTATTTTATTTCGTGAATGTAATTTTTATTGAAATCTACCAGTATTTTAACACAAAACGTTAATTTTGATATAAAATAGCCATTTTCTTAGACATAAAATTCTCAAATTGGAGTGGATTTTTTTTTTCAACAACAGACACGAACATTTTTATTAACTCGCTTTCTTGTCCGTCAGTCTGTACAAATTTTTAAAATGAAATTTGACCAACTTCTAGTTATCCGATTGCCTTTAAATTTGGCAAGTTTTCATAACTCCGGTAACAATGTATTATGAAATTTCTGTTACAAAAAATAAAATAATTGAACTTGATTGCATTCATGGCATTTATAATCTCAGTATAGTAATCCTTGCAATTTCCAGGAAATTGTTTATTATTTTGGCATGTACCTATTGAGTACATATACACTTTATTTCAAGGATCAGTATTTTCCAGTAATTACCCGCAAACCGGCAACACTGCGACACAATCAGAAGAAATGAAGTGATGATTGACATGACAGTTAAACTAGTTAAATCGCGCATGCGCTCACAAATTTGAGATTGCGAAAACGGCTTTCTTTCGCCTCTTGTTAGCTGGTGTACTCTTTGGGGTCCACCCACTGTCTCTCGTGCCAAAAGTCATGCACAATCAAAAAATCACTCATATCTGTTTATTACCACATGTCTGTTTACTACACATACCACTTGTGGAAAAATTTAAAAACAAATTTTCAAATTGAAAATATTGTATATTTGATTTATTTGGCTAGCTCAGTTTCTAGGATTAATAAATAGAAGTCAATGATCGACAATTTTTTCGTTCAAGGCCACCCAAATCATGCTACGCCACTGCTACATATTAGCTGGTCGAAGGCAAAGTAAAATCAACTTTTTTTTAACAATATTACAATGGCATCTTGTCTAAAGAAGTCAGCCAGCTGAAAGTAATGCTACAATTGTGTTTTTTTTCTGCAGAAAGTTCGCTTTATAACTTTCCTTCTTCGTTCTTAAAATTTGAATGATCCTAGTTTCAAATTTATTTAGTTTTGGGTCTGGGTTTCAGGATTAATGTTAGCTTGGAGATGCTAATATAAATAAATATATGTATAAAACCAAGCACAATAAATTATTATACTTTATTTTTATTTTCTGTGGCAGCCAATATCACAACAATTGGAGTTTTTATTCATATTTCCTTCAGACATTTTATAATTGGATTTGAAATCGAAATAACTATACAAATCACACACGATAGCGAAACAAAACTATTAAAAATAAGAAACAATACGCGTTTCGGGACGTTCACATTACTTATCTCTGTCGATACCACGATCGTACACATGATAGTGGTCGATACGTACTGAAAGCACAGAGTACATGTACTCTGTGCTGAAAGTACTGAATCACAGAGTATACAGAGGGCGCACTTACCCTATTTATGAATGAGATAGTAAAGGACCCCGCACTTTTCTTATGTAAAGTGGCGACCGGTCAAATTTTCTGAAAGTTTGGTATGTTGTTGTACCCGACTCAGTAACCAAAAGTGTCAATGGGCCCAACCCAATCCTATGGCTAGTTTTCTAAATACGGGGTGTTAAAGTTGAAAATTGCCCAGATTTTCGGATTTATTTTTTGTTTATTGAAAGTTGGATTGGATTTCTGTTGCATGCAGACGTTTACTACATGTTCTATTAATGAAATTAGTGTATACGCATGATTGAAAATATTTATATTTACAAGGTGATTCACGAATGTATGTCGGTAGTTTTTTGCCAAAATTCATTTTTTCTACTGTGACGTCAGGGAGGCATATTTTTGAAACGTTCTCTTCGATATAGTATCATGACGAGAAAATATTGCACAGTACACATTTTTCATACAGGGTGTTTCGCAGAGAGAACCACTAGACATAATTATTCCCAGGCAGCAAGCTGACGTGATTTTATCGTCATTTTTTCGACACCAGACACGTCCTGCTGACGAAAAGAATGACGCCATAAAGACGGTAGGATGACGTGATTATGTCACAGACCAAAGACGTCATTCTGTAACGTCATTATGACGTTATATTTCGACGTTAATGGGCCGTCCCTATTTATTATATATATATATATATATATATATTGATATTGGTTCAAAATTATTTGTATTCACTTGCTAGTCTCAAGCTCATATTATTTGGATGTTAGTGCATATACAAATCAATATCCTATCTATGATGTTATAAGGTCTGTAAATAAAATCACAATTAGAGAACGAAAATCTATATGTTCCATCGGCATCAAAGGATATAATAAAGATATAATGAAATATAATATATATATATTTATATTATATATATAAAATAACAGTTTGAGTAGAGGGAGTTATTTTTTTGAACTATGAGGATCACAATTATCAAGAGTAAAATTGTTAACTCAGAACATTTGAATTAAACCAAAAATTGATTAGCTCATTAGGAAGAAAAAATGCCAAATTTTATTGTGAATAGTTGATGTAGGGGTACTTGTTCCACTTGTTGGGGATGTGAGAAGAGTAGAAATCCCCAAGGCACAGGAACTTTCTAGAAATAAAAAATTATTGTTAAAAAATATATATAATTTAATGGTTAATGACCAATAGATAAATGAAAACTCTACTATTATTCACAAACTATTAAAACAACAAATTTCAAAAATATACAGATGTGATAGTATTTTAAAAATTTCATTTGGTCGAACAAATTGTTGAAAGTTCTGTCTTCTAGATTACCACCAGTTATAACAGATATGTAGGAAAAAACCATTGGAAAAGTAAGAAAGAAAGAAGTACCTTGAGTTGTCAGAACAGAAAGTTATTTGTGCAGACTCATCTCAAGATCTTTCATAGCTTAGAAGAGTCGACTCCACTTGTTGGGGATGTGAGAAGAGTAGAAATCCCCAAGGCACAGGAACTTTCTAGAAATAAAAAATTATTGTTAAAAAATATATATAATTTAATGGTTAATGACCAATAGATAAATGAAAACTCTACTATTATTCACAAACTATTAAAACAACAAATTTCAAAAATATACAGATGTGATAGTATTTTAAAAATTTCATTTGGTCGAACAAATTGTTGAAAGTTCTGTCTTCTAGATTACCACCAGTTATAACAGATATGTAGGAAAAAACCATTGGAAAAGTAAGAAAGAAAGAAGTACCTTGAGTTGTCAAAACAGAAAGTTATTTGTGCAGACTCATCTCAAGATCTTTCATAGCTTAGAAGAGTCGACTCTATTTATTATACAGTTAACCAAAATAAGTGAATTGTGTATATATAACTAAGATTCTTTCTTTTTCTATAGGCAGATTCACTGATAAGAAGCTTCTTTTCACCAGTATTAACACATTAATTTGGACTCTCATCATATGTTTCTTGATTTTTCATCAAATTATTTCAGTATCTCGACAAAAAATCCTAGTGAGTTTAATCAGCACACTAACCTTACAATTATTTTCACAAAAAGGAAAAAGCCTTAAAATAACGTAGCATCATGATATAGGTACAGGAATCATAGTAAGTGGTGAGTACATGACATCAAATCCAATACATGCAATAGACCAAATATTAAACTTACCTTACAAATCACTAGTAAAGGAAATGCACAATTCACAACCGACGGTCGGAAATCGACTTCTGTAATCAATAGGAAATTTCAATCGAAATCGAATACATAACAACCTCAAAATTTTTGTGATAATGGCGTGTGCGTCGTCAACGTTGCGTGTTGGCTTGTGGCCGAACTTGTCCGATACCGATAACTCCGGAGATTGCCGAACGCCAAACAAATAATGAACGTTTTGTTTTGAAGCGCCAAATTCAAACTGTTTTTCAATGAGTTGATAATCATACGAACCTCATAAAAGATGGGCTGTGGTTGAATAATAATACCTATATTGCGTCTGTTTATTCGCCTAAAGAGAAATTTGATTCCATTCTGTACCTACAATGTACACTTGCCTATACACACTTTAAGGTATCTATGGTAAACTTTCGTTTAACTTTTGCATTTGGATGAAAAATATTTAGGAACCTATAAGGATCATTGGAATAATCATCAAAATGCAAAAATATAAAACAATGAGTTAACGTTTTATAATGACGTAAAAATATCGTCAAACTAACGTCCTGGTTATGACGTCTACAGTACATTCAAAAAATGACGTCAGTATTCACGTCATTTTTTGGTAATATGACGTTGCGGACCAATAAATACCAAAAAGAGACGTCATTATGACGTCAGCTTGCTGCCTGGGTTATTTTTTAGGATTATTTCGAAACCCTGTATTTATGGATTGATTTTTGGGAAAAGTAATACCACGAACATATGTGTGTCTCCAATATCTCCAAAATACTCAAGGTGGTTTATTCATAGGAAGGTATTCTATTTTGGGAAAAGTACAAAAAACATGAACAACCTGTATTCAAAAATTTCCTCGGTCAAATGTAACTATTTTCTCACTATATATTGATTTTCATAACATCTTCAGAGGTATGGATTCTAAATCCGATACTATGACCAGTTTTCGAGATACAGGGCGTTGAAGTGGAGATTTTCTGATTTCATCAGTTTTTTTTTTTCAAATTGGAAAGCCGGATCGATTTTATGTTGCGCCTATGAGTTTAATATGAGTTTCGGTCAGATGTACATGGAAAGGTTCAGCTAAAAATATTTACTGTTACAGGGTTATTCACGAATAAATCAGCTTTTGCTAATACTCAATAATTCTACAGTTCTGTCACAGAGAAATTATTCCGTGGAGTTAATACCTAGTCGCTTACTATTTTCAGTCGAAATACTTCATTATGATTACTTTTCATACAGGGTGAGCCGTACAGCCAACCATACCAAAAATAATTATGCTGTGAAATAATTGAAACGAAAACTTTTTTTGTGAATTTTTGAAATGAATAGGTGCACATTACTGGTGATTTAAAATATCAGTAGCTGACCACTTCTGTTTCAAAACATGTCTCCATGCAGAATCACTCATCACCCATTTTATTTGCACATCTTTCAAATATCAACTCTACCTAAGCTGTATCAGATCTGCTCTGCCTTTTCACGTCACTTGTTCATTTCCTCATCTATCTGGTAACTGCCCAGCAAACACTGGGAGGTAACTGTGAAGTAACATGGAAGTAACTTTGCAACTAAAACCTCGCATGCGATGTATTAAAAACATTGCCTCCCGCTCGCATTTGCAGCGAAATGTCCGCGACATCATGTACGCATTTCAAGTCATTGTGTTGTTCAAATTGAGACATGAAAAAATAACCCCAAAGAAACATCCATTTGTTGTCACTTTTGTGGAAGTTTTTGGGTCAATAAATGTCTTTTTAATAACCACATTGGGTCGTTTCATGCGAGGTCTCTTTGATACCTCTTTATTCCATTCCCTTTTTCACCTCACATAGAGAACATTATATCAATTTCAATAGGAAGTTCAATAATGATTTCATTAGGATATCATTAGGTGTTTTCATTGAGATATTCATCTGAGTAGTCCCATAAATATCCACATTCAGTCTTTTCAGGCGAGGTTTCTTTGAGACTTCTCAATTCTATTATTTTTTCACTACACATAGAATACACATACCGACTTCCATGTTAGATAAAATTTTGAAATAAATAAAGCATTACTTTTGTGATATGCATAAAATAGTCCCTTTGGCACTATACAGTGTGTTTCCAAATTGTATGTACAAGTTTCTACAGGAGATTCTATTCATTGAATGAATGATATTTAATATAGGTATACCTTGTATTGTTCAGATTCGGGCAAGGATTCCTATATAAAATATTTATTCAATGAATAGAATCTCCTGTAGAAATTTGTACATGCAATTTGGAAATGAGTAATGAAACATTCATATAATAAATAAGGATTTAATCTAATATAAAAAAACAAACGTTACTTCCAGAAAAATAAAATAAATATCTCATAAAATAATAAAATTAACAAACAATAGAAACAAAGTGAACAAATATACTATTCCAGTGTGAACACAGCCAGTCTTCATAGAAAAATACGTTCAATCCTTATTTTTTTTCAACATCCTCTCCTTCCGTTGTTTGGCATGTCGGAGCCAATCCTTCACATAAATTTCGAAGTCTTTTTCAGACACTCCAGTTGTCTTCTTTACTGCACCTGAAATAAAATATTGATTTGTTATCAAGAATAAAAGATATATTTCGTATGGTTAGCCTAAAAATTGATGGACTACCAATGGCCACCCATGGACTAACATTTCTATGAACTTATAATTAAGAAACCCCAAGATCTGGTTGATTTTTCAAACTCGTAGAATGAAAGGCGACAGTGGGAAATACAGACATGAATTCAAAGCATCTTTTTTAAATGGTGAAATGAACTGACTACTGAAAATCTAGATGTGTGTTCACTTGAAGCAATAACCTCTAGGCAGAGCCATATTTTTTTTTTTACAATTTAAACAAAGCATGAAACTATTCTTTCTTCGTGTACTGTAGTGTACTTACTGTGTAATACTTTCATTACTGGACTGTCAGCTACTTTATAATTGTTTTTTTGACCAGTCCAAGAACATAACTCAGCCATGTCATTTGTGAACGACCTCTTCAAACATCGTATCACAAAATCCCTACTGCCATTTCCTCCTACGGACTCATAGGTTTTGTACTAAAATTAAAAAAAAAAATTAAATTCTGCTAGGAATGTTTTTTTTTAAATGGGACTCAATCCAAATTCATCCATTTCTGGCCTTCTCATTCCATGAGAATTGAGAGTCTCCAGAAAAGAATAATACTTTCTAGACATTATCCAACTACAAAAGTGATGAAGAAATTACGTAATCCACCAAATTTCATTTCAATAGTTCTGGAAATAGTTTAAGAGGAGTGCTCGTTAATCCATTGACACCTAGTATTTTTTGTTTCTTCTCATCCAAGAAATATTCAAACAATATGTTAAAATAGCAAACGAGAAATTTACATAGGTGAGTGTTCCATACCTCAAAGATAATGGGAACTCATGTATCCGCGTATCACAGTCCATTTTTTCAGAGACTGGCATAGAAAGTTCAAATATGATCAGAGAAATAAAGGTACTTATAAAAAATATTCTTTACTTTTTTTTTCACATTTACTTTGTCACTGTCTGATTGTTCAAATTATTGTTGATTTGTGGATTCATAACAATCTCAAGAGAAAAATTGCATTTGTTTTTTTCTTGTTTTGTTACAGGACAAGAAAATATTTCCTATTATTTTTTCTGTATATTGAAAAATAGGTGTACTCTACTCATTACGACTCATATGAAAAAAAAAAATAAAAAAAAAACTCAACATGAACGTATCGCGAATTTCTTGATGAGAACCAAATTTATCGAAAAAAAAAAAACTAAAACTTTGTGTATATATATATAACAGAAATGACTTCGTCCAACGCAATTTTTGAAGTGTGAAATGATTACCAGTTTTTTTTTCAACACTGGATCAGTATCCAGTTTCCCTTCGAGACTTTGAAAATCCTCCAAATTTTGAAGTGGTAAATTTTCCAATATTGGGTCATTTGCTAAATTGAAAAGCCCTTGTTCGGTCAATTTATTGGTTAAGTTGGCAATTTCCAATTTAATATCCAATAAAAGATTAATTATCTTCTCGTTGGAACAACAGGCTTCGACTGGAAATTGAAAAAAAAACGATAATTTGAAGATTCAAATGATCAGCAGAAATTAAAATAACTCATATTTTCAGAAAATTTAGATACTGTCAGACTTTCATATGTTATCTATCAAAGTTACATTTTCAATGTATTATGATAATACCTGATTTAATGGGTGGATCACTGCTGAGCTCATAATTGTATCCAGAAGCTTCATCAGCCACAGCCACATCATCCTCACTATCAACGGAATTACAATTTGGAGCTGCTGGGAAAAATGTTTTTTTATCAAAATACTTCAGAACCATTTAAGAAACATTTCCTTCCAATAAAATATAATTATATATTATAACATTGATATTCTTTCATGATTTGTAATGTGGGGAAAACTTAATGAAAGGGCTACTGCATTGGTAGCTTATATAAATAGGTTTACAATGAATTGTTTTCATAATAGAAAAATAATTACCTTCCAACAACGTGTACACCTTTGGGATTTCCAGAGAACTTTGACTGCATAATTGCACTGAAAAATATATTACTGAAATGAGTATCTAAAAACCCAAAAAATATATAGTAATTTCACCTTCATTTTTATTGTGGATAGCTTCGTCTATATTGGGAGGCAAAGTTGGTCCTAAAATAAAAATTATATAGCATATTATTATTGAATGTAAGTATTATTTTGTTACAATTGAATGGAGCTTTAGAAAGTTGCTGCATACATACTTTTTACTTTCTTGGCTTCCACGAATTCATCCGGACTGTAAATGTCCGGTGATTTCACCTGTCTTCGTCCACTGGAATCAACTGTTTCACCCCTGTTGAAATTACGGGCTTCTTCAAGAGTTGCTGAAAATTAACAAGATATTAATGTCAATGAAATTACAAAACTTTCTCTTCCATTTCTCTTTCCGTTTCATTCAGAATTAAATATGTGAATAGGACAGTTGTATCTATTTACAAATTGCAATTACTAGAAATAGAACTTACCAAAAGTAGCAGTTACTTTGACTTTATAAGAAATCCAATTCTCCATTGGTTTCTTATATCTGTTTATATACAATGATACCAGGGCAGGGGATGGAGGCCATTTGCAGTTGGTCTTGGTTTCATCTAGCCAAGTAACAGGTACTTCAGCTACAGACTCGTTATCAACGTCTGATTCGTTACAAAAAACAATACAGGAATATTGTCTATAATTGTTGTTCATTTTTCCCTAAGAAAGTCATCTGTTAATATTAATATGAATATAGAAACTTAAAATTATACCTAACCATCATATTATACAAAATTATAAAAATCGACAGTATAAAAATAATAATGATGATGTTGAAAAATTAATTTGAAAACATTCCATAGACGAATAATTGTCACTGTTAACAATTGACCAAAACTACTCAGTTTCTCAGATTATGAATGTTACTCCTATATGAAATGGTAGAAGGAATAGTGGGCACAAAATATAAATTTAAAATTAAACTATATAATCAAAAGTGTGTAATAGAGAAATGATTAAAAATGTTTTTTCATCAAGGGGCAACTTCATGCATTTATTTTCAATGTCTTTCACACTGAAAGCTTTCAGTGGATACATATCATTTTTCACTTGTTTGATGCCAAACACCATAGAGTCACAAGGTACTGAGAAGTAACTCTCCATATTTTTGAAAACCTCAATATTTAGGTTTATATAACCAGAACATTCAGTAATACTTTGTACCAAGCCAACTTCTCCAGTTTTCAACAACACACAATTATCTGGGCTTCTACATTTTAGCCTGAAGTGTTGAAAGACCAGGGACACATTTCCATTTCTATTTGTTGTGAGAATAGGGTGAGGTGAAGGTATTCTCTTCTTCAGAGGTAATGACTGTTGTTCTCGTATTCGATTATGTATTTGCTGTAATGGTCTGCCAGAAGTCTCAAGTGATTGTTTTAGTTTGTACATATGATTTTCAAATTTGAAAGCACTGAATTTATCCAAAACTCCAAATGATCTCACTTCATTGGCCAAATGAAGTAAATTATGTACATTGTATGTAATATCATGCAGTTCATAAAAAATGTTATATTCTTGAACAAAAAAGTTAAGTAGACTTTCAGCATAATCTATATAGTCTGAATATTTTTCGCTGGCCAATATTCTTATTGCCACTGAAAGGCTCAAGAAATGACAATACTTTTCATATGGAAATTGATATTTCAGAATCACCATGCCAGTATATAATAGAAATTGACGAAGCTCTGTTGCTTTCCAATTATCAATATCCTCCAATTTTCTCGGTGATCTTGAAAATTCACAAGGTATGTAGTTCTTCAATGCGAGTAACTTGGTAGAAGTTCCTTCTATATCTGGAATTTTCTGTAGTGCCCTACCCTTCACAATTCTTTTGATAATTTTTTTCAAAACCCCTAGGCAAACCAAATGCATATAATCTAAAGCAAATTGGGACACCATATCAATGGTTTCAATCTCTTCTAAAATTGATGTGCCAGTGTGGTGTTCTTCATGAATTCTTCTTCTGAATGATTCATTCGTTCGCAAAGAAGTTCCCAATTCAGGAAAAATTATACGTTTATCAACATAATCACCTTCCTGAATACATTTTCCACAGGAGAAATAACCACTGTGAGTTTTAATGCATGTTATATATGCTTTAGCAGGGGCATCACAAACAAAAGCATTGATCTCAACAAGAACATTTTTACCTTGCCATTCCACTCCTGCATTCAGGATATCAATCAATTCATCCACAAAAATTCTTAAATATTCATTCACATTTTTTGGCTTTGAAAGACCATGGAATATGCCTATAGTGAAAACTTCAGTATAAAAATTCTCCACAATTGAGCCCAATATTGGCCAAAATTGACTCTGAGAACTCTTTGCTACAGGAAGCCCATCAATATTAAAATTCAATTTAATTTTTTCTGGTGCAGCAATATAATATATTTGCATGCTTCTTATAATATTATTTCTCAAACCAAAATGGCAGTAGTTACCCCCTTCCATTGGAACAGTTACCACACCTCTTGGAGTATTTAGAAAACTTCTTGCATCTGTTGGTATATCAATAATTTTATGTTTATGCAATATACCCAGAAGATGAGTCAAATCATTTTGGTTTATATGTCTTTCTATAGCCCATTCTCTCAAATCTGTTGTTAGGGAAGTTTCACTGTTTTTGTTGATATCTTCATCTGAGCTGGGTCCTTCATAGGAGTCATTTGTATATATTGATATTTCCAATGGTGGTGGATTTTGGACTGTGGAACTTGTGGATGGAAGAGGGGATAATTCTCTAGGTTTTTTATTGGGGGTCGAGGCAGATGGCAATCCAACAACTTCTTCTATTTTCACTTTACAAGATGGATTAAGATTTTTAGGAGATGAATTTTTTTCGAAAGAAGTCCCTAATTGCTGCCTACGACGACGTTTATGCCTAGAGCTGAGTTCGCTAAATTGTTTGGGCATTTTTTGTTCTGGAAATAAGGAATACGTTGTTTGAATGTATCTGGTTAAACTTTTAAATAACACATATATTATTATTCCTAGGGAATATAGTAATCTATAATATGAAGATTGTGTTAATGGCCTCATATTATTTTATATTTGAGAAATCTCCATTATATTCAGATTAACCGGATCATCCAAAATCAGTACACGTGCGAGACCTTGATGCTCATATAAATTTACATTACATTACAATTACATTTTTTTTTCCATTTGTGTTTGAAAATCTATCGGTCCCTATATATTAGGAATACTTTTCAGTATTCCTACGATAAAATCTATTAATTTCATACATCATACTTGGAACCTAACGACGATAATGAAATGACTTACCTTTGGTCCTGCTGGACGAAACAGTGTCTAATATTTTTAATTAATTCACTTTAACAATAACTGCAAAAAAATGTCTGTGGCCATTAACTCACTTCAACTACCGGTGAATTTTATTGTCGTGTATCATCAATCATCATAGACGGCAAGACAAGACGTAACAAGAGACAAGACAGCCAAGCCGGCCAAGCGCAAACTGTCGTCCACTGTCGTCGATTTTCGTATTGATTATCGCTGTCCAATGAATTGGCGTGATGCAATATCGCGCCCTTGTTTGATTTCAAGCAATTTGTTCATACCGTGCGTTATTACGGTTTTTGGATGAAAAGGAAATAATATACCATATTGTTGTATCCTCGAAGAAATGAAGTTCACAGGAATAAAGAAAAATTGTTAAAATTATTCATCGGATTTGGAATGATAATCGAATATATTTCATTGAATATATTGAATATGTCTATACAACCCACCACAAGGAGGGTCCTATAGGTATATGGTCAGGACACCGCCATCAGTTGAATCGGACTAAAAGAATAAAATAACCATTCATTGAAAAAAAAAACGATCGAAAGAAACGCATCTGAATTTCTGATTGAACGTTTCGATATCTAGGGGCCATCATCAACTTTAGTTTTTTGAGCACGGACCTGGATTTTTTATTGAAATTTGTAAGTATTTTTATTTCTGCATTTATCCCATGTGAAACATTTCATGATTATTCTCTTCAATACATTTTGGTGAATAATGGAGGAATGAAAGGGCTATTGAAAATAATAATGTGTGAAGTATTACTACATAAATTCACCAGAATAAACAGCCACATTGGGAACATAAAATGACCAACTCAAAAAGGATTTAAAATATCGTCTAATTTATGTTAACATTGTGTAGTTCTCAAAAATACTTCGTTGCGAAGTCGCTCGATGGTAAACTTTTTAACTACTAATTTAGCACTTTCTATGGGGATGGCATTGTGGTTATTTATCAATATCCTCATATTATTATCACTGCATCTTCGAATTGTTGTTAACAAAGCAATGTCGCAAAATAAACATGTTTAGAACAAGTATGCGTAATCACAATGAAGATATCTGTCAATGTGCAATTTGAGACTTCGCGAAACTGCCAAGTGATGTAACGTGTTTGCTGGGTGCACTCATCAGTCTCCACATTTTCCTATCAGTTATAAGCATTGTATGTGTACGTTCGGAGTGGTTAGCTCGCTACCATGTTCCCTATCCTATAGAACCTACTATTCAATTCAAGATGCACTTCTACAAAAAAAAAGAAACGTACAGAAACCTCTACCTCTTTGGTGATGAGTTTAATGTTTCAGTTAATTTTTCTGGTAGTATTTGCAATACACCTTTGGTATAATTCTTGCCTGCGTGGATGATCCAAAATCAACATAGTTTTCTGCTGAAAATAGTGCATTCATTCAGTTGATAGCGAGGAAATAGCTATTATGAGTTTTGAAACTATGGTTCCACTGGGAGATACGAGAGGAGGAGAGGTTTTCGGTAGGAATCCGGCACTCCGGAACGACCGGGGTCTTATGAAAGATTTCCTCTCCCCGAACAAAAAAAAAATCATTTCCTAATCCTATTAAAAAGGAAAATAGTTACTCCTCATTCAAAATAAACCTGATCCAACATATAAATCTAGGAAATACTGTATTATTGTAAATATTTCAGACATAATTCTTAATATTATTTATCAACATTATGTTAAATTCTATAGCTTTATGTAAAAAAACACTTGAGATTATAATGTTCCGTTACCAGCACTCTGATGCTGATTAGGAACAAAATGCTTCATAGATATTGTACCTATATCATAAAAGAATCATTAAATGTTAAATTATAATTGTTTATACATATGAACAAATGAAAAAACTTCTTATTATAATCTTTTTTGCCACGGGTATAAAATCTTGTCGATTACTTATATCTGGCAAAGATGTATATTTTTGGTAGGTGATTATAACTTGATCACCTTGTATATTTAAAATTCTTACGGTTATGCATACCTGATGTAATGTTAATAATAGTAAATTCACAAAAAAAGTTTTCGTTTCAATTATTTCACAGCATAATTATTTTTGGTATGGTTGGCTGTACGGCTCACCCTGTATGAAAAGTAATCATAATGAAGTATTTCGACTGAAAATAGTAAGCGACTAGGTATTAACTCCACGGAATAATTTCTCTGTGACAGAACTGTAGAATTATTGAGTATTAGCAAAAGCTGATTTATTCGTGAATAACCCTGTAACAGTAAATATTTTTAGCTGAACCTTTCCATGTACATCTGACCGAAACTCATATTAAACTCATAGGCGCAACATAAAATCGATCCGGCTTTCCAATTTGAAAAAAAAAAAACTGATGAAATCAGAAAATCTCCACTTCAACGCCCTGTATCTCGAAAACTGGTCATAGTATCGGATTTAGAATCCATACCTCTGAAGATGTTATGAAAATCAATATATAGTGAGAAAATAGTTACATTTGACCGAGGAAATTTTTGAATACAGGTTGTTCATGTTTTTTGTACTTTTCCCAAAATAGAATACCTTCCTATGAATAAACCACCTTGAGTATTTTGGAGATTGGAGACACACATATGTTCGTGGTATTACTTTTCCCAAAAATCAATCCATAAATACAGGGTTTCGAAATAATCCTAAAAAATAATAATTATGTCTAGTGGTTCTCTCTGTGAAACACCCTGTATGAAAAATGTGTACTGTGCAATATTTTCTCGTCATGATACTATATCGAAGAGAACGTTTCAAAAATATGCCTCCCTGACGTCACAGTAGAAAAAATGAATTTTGGCAAAAAACTACCGACATACATTCGTGAATCACCTTGTAAATATAAATATTTTCAATCATGCGTATACACTAATTTCATTAATAGAACATGTAGTAAACGTCTGCATGCAACAGAAATCCAATCCAACTTTCAATAAACAAAAAATAAATCCGAAAATCTGGGCAATTTTCAACTTTAACACCCCGTATTTAGAAAACTAGCCATAGGATTGGGTTGGGCCCATTGACACTTTTGGTTACTGAGTCGGGTACAACAACATACCAAACTTTCAGAAAATTCGACCGGTCGGTTGTAATGTAAAGTTAGCCTCCAAATGGAAGTCCCCCACGCCATTCTTAAAAATCATTTCCGTGGGGGATCAATCAGATTGCTTATTCTGGTCACGTGATTCATTTCAAATAGAATGACATACATGGCACATTTCGGGTGTGTTCCATTAAGCGCTCACAACGCCCAAAACGGCCAAAACACTCATTCAGACGTTCCACATGGCGACCACGATCGTTGGGGTGGTGGCGAAAATGTCATGAATGACGTCATGATTCATGCTCACGACGACCCATCTCAATAGGTGGGTCGGCGTGAGCGTTTCGATGACGCACAGAACCAAGTGGAACGACAAAATTCGTGGTCGTGAGCGTGATCGTTGTGAGCGCTTAATGGAACGCACCCTATGTCTTCCTAGCGGATAATTATGGAAACTTTTTCCTCAAAACTGGTGCCATCCCCCACCAACTTATTATACTGGGCTAGATCTGTGTTCCAGTTCCAGACTTCCAGACCTTAGAGAGTTGAAGTGGTTCCACGAACGGTAACGTTAGGATTCATTTTGACATCTGGGCATGCGCATTGCACAAGTTTTCACGTTTTCGTATTTTGTGGGTCTACGGGTGTACGTAGACTCACGCTATCTAACGGGTGCTAAAAGAGAGAACGTACGCTAACCGAAATCTCACGAAACGAGGACGATAACTTGCGAACGGCACAGGACATACAGTTAAACTACATAAAACAGCATGGAAGTTAAGATTACTAATATTATTTAACATTCCCTGCCTAGGTGAGTTCTGTGCTAACGTGATGAAATACTTCAACAGCATTTTAGATGTATATCAGGAACGTCATATTTCTTACGTTACCGTGTCTAGGACTGTTCACGTACTGTGATTACTTCAACTCTCTCTTATGTGTATGACCGTGACACCGTGACCGTGACCAAACCTGATATTAAGGTGCCTACAATAACTATGGTGAAACCAGTCCCTATCTCGACCCGTGACCAAAATCCCTCGATCAAAAAGCATAGTTTCGAACCAACATCAACGCTTTTTTAAATCACCACGGATGGCGACACCGTCGGCGCTATAATAATGCGAAATGCAACGTTGCTTATTGTTTTGAAATACACCAGTAGTTTGTCTACAAAGTCTTGATTCGACACTATTTCACGAATCTGTGGGGATAACAGGACGTAGAATTGTATTTTGAAGAAGAAATGTAACTTTGGCTTCGTTGGAAGCGACTATTTGTTTTGCGCAGAATACGTGAATTATTCATTTTAGAAGCGGCAACCCTGACTTCTAATGCTCGTCAGTTTAGTTGTCAATCAGATTAAAAATGACAAATTCTCGTGAAAATATTATCTTTTATTGATTCCTGAATATACATACAGTCGGAAAATTGAATAGAAGGTGTTTTCAAAATAATTGTAAATGTTTTCCCAATGCGAGAATCCATTGTTTCCGAACGGTTTCGTCCTATTTGAGTAATGAAAAAGTAAATTATTGATTTCAACTCCAAAAACTAACAAATTACCTTCGGAATTCCATAAAGATGACGAGAGACGGTTTCTGCTTGTCCACAAACTATACGAAAATTTATTTTAACTAAAAAACACCACACAGCAAAATATAAACGACTACAAATTCAAAAGGAGGTTAATGAAATAGAGAAACTTGGATTTCCCGCCAGTTCTGACTGACGTGGAAGAAAACAATGTTACCGAACACGATTGTGTCGCCATCTCATAACGATTCGATAAGTAGTCGTATAGGATATGTTCCATGAAATTTCCATCGACACTTTTGACCCACAAACAATTGAAGAGTAGTTTCACCATCATGTAGACACCTTACCTGATATATATATAACCTAAATATAAATTTGGTTGTGACATCTGTTCACTGTTCACTGTTGGAGAACTATAAGTGGATCCAACGTGTACCTACTCTGAGAAAATTCATCAGATTCTTTGTATCATCAATGGCTACAAAAATATCATGCAATAAATCCAGTCCTCCTTTAGGTTGGTATTTCATATTGATATTTGGTACATGCAAACACTTTTAAAATTTTCAGGGGGACTGTTTGTTGCTGAATTTGTTAAAATTTCGAAAGGTATTTCTTTTGAAATTACATGGACCGATGAAACAGTTAGTAACGAATTCAAAAGTAGTAACAGCGTAGCAAGATCCATTGCAAACTCTTTTATACCAGAACTGAGAGGAACTAATGCAACTGAGTCAGCTGAGGTAGATCATTGGCTAAGTTTGTCAATAGGTCCTTTATGCTCAAAGGGGGAAATTTCTGAAGCTCTCAATCTGTTAGATAGATCTCTGGGACCTGTAACTTATTTAGTTGGCAAAAGTCTCACCATTGCAGATATTATAGCATTTTCATCATTATATGGTAATAATAGTTACTCTAATTTCACTGAGGAGGAGGAGAAATAAATGCATTTTTATTGCAGTGAACAAGCTGTGGAAAGAGCTACTGTTGAATAATTCTGCTCCATCTAATGTCTTGAGATGGTACAATTTCATGAAAGCTCAACAGTTTGTACAGAACACTTTGATCTCTCTTCCTTCAGAAGTGATTACTTCATTGTCATCAGGTAAAGCTGGTAAACCATCAGTTGATCGCTCTAAAACTGGAAATAGAGCTCAAGAAGGAAAGTTTGTAGAATTACCTGGAGCTGAAATGGGTAAAGTTGTTGTCAGATTTCCACCTGAAGCTTCAGGGTGAGTCATTCTAGGTTTCCATGAAAGATGTTCTATTTTTTTAGCAAAAAATAATTGAAATTCTAAAACTTCTACCAATAAAGTGGGGATATTAAATATACCAGTTCTTACCTATGCATATTAAATTTACCATGAATGTATCCACTCTACTTTTACTTAATTCTATAAGTTTCAGTAAATCATTTACCTCCTGATTTAAATTGAATAATAAAATTGAATAGCATTTTCACATTGACTCATTTTCAGTTATTTACATATTGGACATGCAAAAGCTGCTTTACTCAACCAATATTACCAGGAAGCTTTTCAAGGAAAATTAATTATGAGATTTGATGATACTAATCCTGCAAAGGAAAATGTTCACTTTGAAAAAGTAATTCTAGAGGATGTGGCAATGTTACAAATAAAATATGACATGTTTACACACACCTCACAATATTTTGATTTGATGTTGGAGTACTGTGAGAAACTATTGAAAGAAGGACGTGCTTATGTTGATGATACTGATGCAGAAACAATGAAAATACAAAGAGAACAAAAAGTTGAATCAGTAAATAGGAGTAACTGTATGCAATGTTGATTTGAAGTTGAAGTGTGTTCTCACTTCTGATTTGTGTTTCAGCTGTTGATAAAAATATGAATATCTGGGAGGAAATGAAAAAGGGCACAGAAAAGGGACAGCAGTGTTGTGTGAGAGCTAAAATTGATATGCAATCCCCCAATGGCTGTATGAGAGATCCAACTATATACAGGTGCAAGAAT
The DNA here is from genome assembly GCA_037013635.1 of Plagiodera versicolora. Classification (NCBI taxonomy): domain Eukaryota; kingdom Metazoa; phylum Arthropoda; class Insecta; order Coleoptera; family Chrysomelidae; genus Plagiodera; species Plagiodera versicolora. The sequence goes on along the minus strand of CM072979.1, from coordinate 10,133,578 downwards.
GAGCCCCATCCAAGAACAGGAGATAAATATAAGTAATTTTTTCCAATTTAAGACAGACTTGAAATGATTTTTATGTTATTTCAGGGTATACCCAACCTATGATTTTGCATGTCCAATTGTGGATTCCATAGAAGGTGTTACCCACACGCTTCGTACAATGGAATATCATGATAGAGATCCCCAATTTTATTGGTTTATTGAAGCATTGGGTTTAAGGAAACCTTATATTTGGGAATACAGTAGATTATCAATGACAAATACTGTTCTAAGCAAGAGAAAGCTGACATGGTTCGTTAACGAAGGATTGGTAGATGGATGGTAAATATAAAAATTTATTCAATTTTGAAATTTTCAATTATTGCAAACGCAAATAAATATATTATCTCTAATAATGATATACACAACAATAGTACCCATGTTATTCTATCAAATTCTGTTGGGAATAATTCAAGACATTTTTTTTTTCAAGAAAATTGTTATTCAGTAATTCAATAATTAAGAATACACTTACTAAAACCTTTTTTAGGGATGATCCTAGAATGCCTACTGTTAGAGGTGTTCTGAGAAGAGGAATGACAGTACAGGGATTGAAAGAATTTATTATTGCACAAGGATCTAGCCGTTCAGTAGTATTTATGGAATGGGATAAAATTTGGGCATTCAACAAAAAGGTATATTTTGTAATGAGCAAAATACTGATATGAAAACCTTTGTCATCTTCATACTTCAACTTTATAAACAAGAGCCATTCCTATTGTTGTTCCTTTTCATGTAAAAAATATGTAATAAGCTCCTAAAATGTACTATTGCTGTCTGGTTAGTAAACAACAACATTGTCGCCTTTTATAACCACATGATCAGGAGTCATGTCGTGAGTCTTTAATTCATGGTTTCTTATTTTTCTGGCTCAGGTAATTGATCCAATAGCTCCTCGGTATACTGCACTGGATTCTTTGGAACCTGTATCTGTATTGGTTAATGGTGCCAAACAAGAATGTTTGATTGTTCCAAAACATCCCAAAAATGCGGAAATAGGTACTAAGGAAGTATGGGTTGGTCCGAAAATTCTGATTGATAGAGTCGATGCGGAATGCCTTAAAGAAGGAGAAAATACAACATTCATCAACTGGGGTAACTTACTTATCAGAAAAATCAATAGGTCAGTGAAGTAAAACGAAAAATCCAATTATAAATATGTTCAATGTTTTTTTTTTTCAGACAAAACGGCAAAATTGTTAGTGTAGAAGCTGAAACAAACCTTGAAAACAAAGATTATAAAAAAACTCTTAAGTTAACTTGGTTAGCTGATGTTGAAAAGGTTCCTTTTACACCAACTTGGTGTGTTTATTTTGACCATATCATAAACAAAGCTGTTCTTGGCAAAGATGAAGATTTCAAACAGTATATTGGGCACAAAACAAGGGTGAGGCATAATATATCATTTGATGATAAATTTAACTATTCAAAATTTTGGTTTCAATGTTCCTTTCTTTTTTATAAAATTTTTCAATTCATTCTAAAAAATTAGAATGTAATCGAAGAAATCCCTTCCCTTAAAGTGTGAAACTTTATTAAAACAAACCATCTACTGTTAATAAATTGACCCTACACACGAAAATGGTTGTAATTAATTTTGGTTTTAGAGGGAAATCCAGATGTTGGGTGATCCAGAATTGAAGAATCTGAAAGCTGGAGATATAATTCAGTTGCAAAGACGTGGATTTTTCAGGGTTGATGTTGCCTATAGACCCGTTAGTGCAAATACTTGCAAAGAACAAGCAGTGATTCTTTTTTCGATACCTGATGGACATGTCAATGATAATCCGTTATGTTATCCTGTTACAGCTAAATCAGTACCTGAAAAAAAGGTAAAACATATTTTCAAATGTGGAGATATGGACCATGTTAATTGCATACCATTCTGAAAAACATTTTTTCAATAGTGAAAAATAATCCATAATTTAGACATTTGCACCTGATAAGAGTACTTATTTTGTTGTATCAGAAATTTTAGTTGGGACAAAGTAAGAAACATATAAATGCAACCATTTGCAATGATGATGAATAAGACATACAATTCAAATGTGCTCAATGATAAATAGTACTTGCAAATTGAGTCATAATTCAATATTCTCAATACGACGCTTGAGATTGAGGGAAAATCGAACCCGCGCATTCTCAGCTGTCACAACATACGTTTTTTTATTGGGGCCCCATTTTACCCATTTAAAGTTACCATGGCAATATCAATGAAGGGACGAGAAACGTGAAGTCAATGAAAAATTTTTGATTATTGATCTGACAGGAGTACCTTGTAAACGCCAGATAAAATATAACTGACAAATGCGTAACTTTATTCAAACGTAAAATGTGGCACCAATAAAAAAAAAATAGCGTAAAGTATTCGTGGATCTGGTCTTCAAAACACTTGCTTTATTTCGGCTGCGACGTCGTGCTCGAAAACTCGCGCGTGTTTTAAAGACTTTTTTATCCACTTATACTTTAATATACTATTACGTATGTTGTCGATGTGCAGCTTTGAGCAAAGAAATAAATTGAGGGAATATATCATTGGTTTCATATATAAGTTGTAGAATATCATACATTATCTTCAAAGAATAAAAAAAAATATTCAAACCCTTAGTAATAAGATTTATTTAAAATATCAGCAAAACGTTTATATAAATAAAAATCTTTGGAAAGTCCTCGAAGATATTGGGTTATCAAATTATGTCTAACTAAATACTGCATTATTGATTTTGAAACGTGGAATGTTAGGTTTCACTAGTTTCATATTATTAGCTCCGATCACTGTAAATAAGCTATCGATAAACATTTTGATATCTGCAGTTGATTGGAATTCTCACTAAAATTTTTGTTATCGTAAATATCACTTCACATTTTAATGATATCTTAATCGATAAGTGGGAGAATGAAAGATATGATATAACTTGAGTTATCTCAATTTGAGCTCAAGGAATGTTATGTTATAGGTATTCACTCGAAGAATTTAAGGAATTTAATCTAACAATAATTTTTGAGCCCATTGGTTTATTCAGGTACGAATTGTTCATATCAAATGAATATGTGTCCTAAAATTCACCATTTTCAAGCAATATCCTTTGTCGGTTTACGCACACAATGTATTCCTTTCATTGCATTTCATGATGCATCTTTACTCGAGAAGAAAGGTTTGTTTAGATCCCAACAATCTATACAATATCTAAATCGAATTTCGAATCACCCTGAAGAGCTTTGTCCGTTGCATATATATTTTTTATAAACAAAATTTGGTTGATATTGAAAGGAAAAGAATGTTGATTTGAACTACCCTGTATGTGTAATCATTATCTATGATCATCTAGCAACTCGATTATACACACCAAAAAAAGGAATGTATCACTTTGTCTAATTTGTTTTACGTTTAGAACTCTTCAAATAAATGTTCGAAAACACTTTGAATGAATAATTGCATTAACATATAGATGTTGAGATATTTAATTGAATAATAAAATAATCAGTAGAGTTATCAATAGTATCATTTTTTTGCTGTGTATATCGAGTGAAAGTTAATGAAGACACGATATAATTGTTGCATCACGAAGGTGAAATCTGGTTCATCATTTTGTTAGTGATAGTTCAACAAGGTAGATGTCTGATCTAAAATATTTTACTTGTAAAACAATAAAAAATTTTCTGATACAGATTGCTGATAAAACTCCTGCTGTAATTATTCCAAACAAATCTGCATCCGAAATAAATGCCGAGATAGTTAAACAAGGAGATATTGTTCGTAAATTGAAGGAACAGAAGGCTGCCAAAGGTGATGTTGACGTTGCCGTGAAAACATTGTTATCGCTGAAAACTGACTATAAAAATCTCACCAATACCGACTGGAAACCAGGTTGTGTTCCTCCTTCTGTAGGTTCAGCTGATAACAGCGAAATTTTGAATAAAAAAATCACTGCCCAAGGAGATAAGGTATTTATTTATTATCATAATAGTAGTGATTTTTTGTTCTCATTTAAGCTTACATATTCCAAGCCAAAGTGAAAATTGATGAATAGGTACAGAATCCGATTGTACTTTCATGATGAAAACTCATTTTTACGCCGGTTAATAAAATGAAAAGCTAATTGTGTTTCTTGTTTATTTTGCGATATATATATATATATATATATATATATATATATGTATATATAAAGTTTGGAAGATTTAAAAAAAGCAAATCATTTTCGTATTCAACGTATCAACATACATCGAGTGCTAGAATTTTTTTGTTCAAATGATTTGAATTCAGTACGATTGGTAGCGGACATTTTTTCTCTTACAAAATATTACAGTATTTACAATTTTGTTTTACAGGTAAGACAACTGAAATCAGAAAAAGCCGATAAAACAACGATTGACGCTGCTGTAAAATCCTTATTAACGCTTAAAGCAGAATATAAATCAACAACCGGAAAAGACTGGGCTCCTGGGGTTTCGTCATCAGCTACAGTAACCTCTGTAAGCCAAACGAATTCCTCTCTCGACGAATCAGCTATTTTACTGAGTATAGCAAAACAGGGAGAGAAAGTTAGAGATTTGAAAACTAAGAAGGCTGAAAAAGCTGCTGTTGATGCTGAAGTCAAAGTTCTGTTGGATCTCAAATCAGATTATAAAAAACTAACTGGAAAAGATTGGAAACCAGGCGCAACTGCTAGTGCAGCTGTTGTGCAACCTTCTGCTATCCCTGTGGCACAAACACATTCATCCCTGGACGAATCCACTATTTTACAAGATATAACTAAACAAGGAGAGAAAGTTCGGGATTTGAAATCGAAAAAAGTTGAAAGAGCTGTGGTTGATGCTGAGGTCACGATACTCTTGAGTCTCAAATCTGATTACAAAAAACTAACTGGAAAAGATTGGAAACCAGGCGCAACCGCTAGTGTAGCTGTTGTGCAACCTTCTGCTACCTCTGTGTCACAAACAGACTCGTCCCTAGATGAATTGACTATTTTACAAGATATAACTAAGCAAGGAGAGAAAGTTAGGGATTTGAAATCAAAAAAAGCTGAAAAAACTGTTGTTGATGCTGAAGTGAAAGTGCTCTTAAGTCTCAAATCCGACTACAAAAAAATAAGTGGAAAAGATTGGAAACCAAGTGCAGCTATTAGTGGGAGTGTTGCACAAAAGAATTTACCTTCGTCAGCACCCAAAGTGGATGAAGAAGTTACAGTCCAAATAACAAAATCAGGTAATATTGTACATAACACATGCTCACCATGATTGTTAATTGGTACTTGCGTTAATTTTTCAGCTAAGGCTAATAAAGATAAGGCTGCAAAGGTCACAATGAAACCCCAGGCTACTACAGATGATTCCAATGCTTCTGGAGATAGTTCTCAAAAAGATGATCTAACATTTCGAATCACAGAACAGGGCAATATTGTCCGAGATTTGAAAGCAAAAAAAGCCAGCAAGGTGAGTTTTCTGTGAAATCCATTATGCAAATGAACTTCTTCATGGAGCCGACTATTTGAAGTTGATCATGTTTAAGCAGACGATTACTGAGTGATGAAACAATTGATAGTATAATCCTCATTCCACCAAAATTTCCTTCATTGCTTTGGAAAATTGATATTTTATGTTTACGTTGATTTTTGAAGGGAGATATTGAAGGTGCTGTGAAATCTCTACTGGATTTGAAGGTGGAATATAAAAATCTGACAGGTACAGATTTTCCAGTAGCAGGAAGAACACCATCCAAACCAAAAGAGAGCAAGACAACTGAAAAAGTTGTGAAACCAAAACCAGCAGCGAAAGAAAAGAAACCAGCAGATGTAAATAATCGTAAGAAATAAATGTTTTACAATTGATGATCTGTTTATTTTTAGGGCGATGAAAGTAGTGTTAAAAAACAGACTCGGCTCGGTTTGGAAGCTAAAAAAGAAGAAAACCTATCCGATTGGTATTCCCAGGTCATAACGAAGGGAGAAATGATCGAGTATTATGACGTATCTGGCTGTTACATTCTCAGACCTTGGTCATTTGCTGTTTGGGAGGCTCTTAGTGATTGGTTTGATGCTGAAATAAAGAAACTTGGAGTACAAAATTGTTATTTCCCAATTTTTGTATCGAAAAGTGTGCTGGAAAAGGAAAAGTCTCATATCGCTGATTTCGCTCCAGAGGTAAATCAATCATCATTTCTAGTGTTTTTCGCAATATCTAAATCAATTGTAATATTGCTCGATAGGCTACCAACTGAGATTTTCTCAAACGATATGTTGATAAATTCATGAGAAAAAAATTATTATTAGGTAGCATGGGTGACAAGGTCAGGTGATTCAGAAATGGCGGAACCGATTGCTGTCAGACCTACTTCGGAGACTGTTATGTATCCAGCATATGCCAAATGGATCCAATCGTATCGAGATCTTCCTATTAAGCTCAATCAGTGGAATAACGTTGTGGTGAGTTCTTGGACATTGTTAATTGTTATTAGTGGATTTCTTGTTGATTTCGATGTTCAATTGTTCCAGAGGTGGGAATTCAAACATCCACAACCATTTTTGAGAACGCGAGAATTTTTATGGCAAGAAGGTCACACTGCATATGCGTCGAAGGAAGAAGCTGATGTTGAAGTTACGACAATATTAGGTAAAATATGATAACTTTTTATTCTCAAGATGAAAGTCAACTACAAATTTGCCACGTATAAATTTATCAATTTTTTATTTCAGATTTATACGCCAAAATCTACACGGATTTGTTAGCGATACCGGTAGTGAAGGGCAGAAAAACCGAAAAAGAAAAATTTGCCGGTGGTGACTATACTTTAACTGTAGAAGCTTTTGTATCTGCTAGTGGTAGGGGAATTCAAGGTGCCACCTCTCATCATTTGGGGCAAAACTTTTCCAAAATGTTTGATATAGTCTACGAAGACCCTGAGACCCAAGAGAAAAAATTCATCTTCCAGAATTCATGGGGATTTACTACTAGGACAATAGGTATGAATGAAGATTTTTTTCAACCTCATGAAGTGAAATGAATAATTCATTGCCATTTGCTCGCAAACGACAAACAAGATTAGAAAGAAATATTGGTTGAAATTTTGGATATTATTCTGTGAAAATGAAAAGTGAAAATATATGAGATTCATGATGATCTAATGGAAGAACAAGACACGGTGTGATTTTAGTGGCCAACAATTATCTCTCTTAACGGTTGATTTCAACCAGTGCGTTACATACTCGTTAATATCTGAAACTTAAACCTGAAACCGACTCATAAATTGTTTCAATCAGAAATTATGTTTTAAATTGTCTCTATATCAAAAAAAGTTTATGAATTTCGCATATTTCTACGTTATCGTATTTATTCATCTAAATATTTGCTTGACCTATTCTTCTATGTGTTATTATTTGATATTACGAGATGAATACATTTTATTTTATATTCCTATAATGGTTGTAAATTTACAATTATATTGTTATAGGTGTCATGATTATGGTGCATGCTGACAACCAAGGTCTAGTTCTCCCGCCTAAAGTGGCTTCCATACAAATCGTTATTGTGCCCTGTGGAATTACAGCCGGGCTCGCCGATAAAATACGTGAAAACTTACAAACTTCCTGTGACGCCTTAGAAGGTAACTTGAGAGCTGCCAATATTAAAGTTAAAGGAGATTATCGATTGAATTATTCTCCTGGGTGGAAATTCAATCATTGGGAATTGAAGGTAGAGAATCTTTGTTGTCTTATTAATCAGTTACAGATGATTCGATATTATTTGTTTGAAGGGGGTCCCTATTCGTGTAGAACTTGGACCGAAAGATATTGAGAAGAACCAGCTAGTCGCAGTGAGGAGAGATACCGGAGAAAAAATAATGATACCACGTGATAGTGCCGTACAAAAATTAAGCCAATTATTAGATGACATCCAAAGCAGCTTACTGAAAAAGTTATATGGTTATACACTACTTTATCCTAAAATTCAATGAAATTATCTTTCAGGGCACAACATGACTTAGATAGCCACAAAATCACCTTAACTGACTGGACTCAGTTCGGTCCTAGTCTGGACAAGAAGAATATTATCCTAGCCCCGTTCTGCGGCGATAGCAATTGCGAAGATAGAATCAAGGCCGAGAGTGCAAGGTAATCAAATTTAAGACAAATAGCGACGTTATTAACATATTTTTCGATATTTCAGAGATGATGGTGAAAATGCTGAACCGGGTGCTCCATCTATGGGCGCTAAAAGTCTTTGTATACCTTTGGAACAACCTGTTGAAATAAAACCAACAGATAAATGTATTCATCCAGCATGTACCAGAAAACCTTTGTACTACACTCTATTTGGGAGAAGTTATTAGGCCAAGTTGAGTGGAGTATTTATTCATGATTATGTATAACATTACATATTTTTTCATGAAGATACAAACATATTTACAAGTTTGATGTATTTTCTTTCTTTGTCTCGACAACTGATTCGCCTCCATTAATTTCTTCTTCCTTATTATTGACTATTTGCTCTTCTTTGTTGCAGTCAATTTTCCGATCAATTTGTTCATGTGCCCTTTTAACTAATTCTTTGAGTTCATCCTGTTGAAAGAAGTTTGATTAACATGACTTACATTAACAAAACTTTGTATTAGTTAAAATTACCTTTCTCAAATTCATTATATAATTATTTTCCTTTTTAAACAGATTTTAAAATATTCAAATATTCATTGAAACTTCAAGAGTTATGATGTTGGTTAAAATTGATTAACAAAATTTCCATTCTTTCCTTTCTGACCTACCCCATATCCTAGCTTGTCAGCAAATAGTTGGCATCCATCATCACAGTCTCCCAACCATAGTACATCCCTAGAATTATCTTTAGATTCAAAGTCCATTCCTCCACTAATACCAAGCATAGCCATCACACCAGTACGATGACCGGCCTTTTCACGGTTTAGAAGAAGTCTCGGGACATCACTGGGGGCCCTAAAAACATACCATAAGGATTCATCAAATGTTAGGAAGCGTATAGAAAAATTTTACCTATCAACGAGAGAAGCGAAAGGTTGTACTGCCAATGAGGACCCCAATATTATAAGTAAATCACATTGTGGAAAATCTGTAGCTAGAAGCCGATGAAACTTTGTAGGTAACGTTTCACCAAAGAAAATAATATCTGGTTTCACAATACCTGGGCATTCTTCACAAATTGGTATATTACCTTTGAAAATCCTTACTAAAATATAAAATAACTAGATCAAGACAAAATATACAAATCTGGATATCCTTTTTCAATGAGTATATAAAGATTTGAAAGAAATTGAAAGGGTGTATCAACTATGAAATATATTGCAATTCACTTCAACTTTTGAAAATAGAATAATTATTCAAGGAAAAGAGTTATGACAATTCACATTCAATATATTTGATATGATGAATGTGGATCAATGGTTTCAAAATGTTTATAACCTTTCATCCATTCTTGAGTGTATTTCTTGTTGCAATCCAGACAATGCCCTGTATGGAATGTTCCATGAGCCTCAACAATTTTTTCGCCAGGTATCCCAGCTACTCTTTCTAGAGTATCAATATTCTGTGTATAATGTCTCAAAAGCATTCCTTTTTCAGCTAACAGTTTTATGAAATAATGACAAACTGTAGGTTTGAAAGATCCTGGATACAATTCTTTGGCTAGTTCAAAAAATGGTTTTGGATTTTCCTTGAAGAAATCTAATTCAAATATAGCTTGTGGGTGGGGTAGATTATATTTTTGTAAATTATGATACAGTCCTGAGCCTGGAGATCGGAAATCTGGAATCCCTGCAGCTATAAACAATAATTATCAGTTGTTTTCATCAGAATTAATTATAGAAATGAATGAATTATTAATTCTGAAAGAATGAAGCAGTAGATAAAGTTCACTTACAAGTAGAAATTCCTGCACCAGCCATGGTGATGATTTTTTTGCACTTTTTATTCTTAATATAACTGACAATGCCATCCAAACTCACTTCATCTAGAACCTGAATAATTGGACAGAAGAAATTGACTAAGATAAGAAGTGTCAGATTCTTATTATTTAAAATTCTTATATAATTGGGATATTCAATCATTATTATAGAAATATTGAATTCTTATGGTACCAAACTAAGTTCTCTTATGAAATTAGACTTTTCACCAATAATCATTACAATTTCAACCATGCAGAATTTCAATTTATTTTCACCTTCACATTACTGGTATCTTCAGTGTTCTCATCTGGATCATAAAATCCCAATTTTTCAGCTAAATATCGACGAAGATGACCCATACTCATTCCAGCTGTACTATCATAGCTACTGCTATCGTTACTATCAGCACTATTTTGGGATATTTTGTCTTCTGAAAATATTAGAAATGATCCACTAAAGAATTAACCAGTCTATATGAAAATACCTTTCGATTCTGGTGAAGTCATGGTGATATAATTCCAAAACCGTCCTAGATCAAAACAGTTTTCAGTAACAATTATATAAAAAATATATAAAAATTCAGTAGAAATCACTGTTTTTTATATATGCTTAGAAGATAATGGATATCAAATCGAAGCTCCCGAAACTAACTAGCATTAATGATGTACCCATAAAGCGTAAATCGATGTCTGAGTTGAGGCCAAAATTTGTAAGCCATCAGATCCAAAAATCTGAACTAATAGTGGAACCAACTAGAGAACAGACAACGTCAACTACAAGTTCTAAACATGGCAGAGCTCCTATGAAAAGACCTCAAAATCTAAATTGACCAAAAAAGTAAATCGAGTCAAAATTCCTAGCTGGGATTATAAATGAATCGTTCAAACAGTAAACTTCATGATTTTGATGGTATGAAAAAAGAGTTGGAGTACAAATCAGCTCGACTAATTGAGTTGGGAGCAAGATATGTAGAAAATTCCTTGAAATTGAATAAACTATCTCATGTGGAGAGTGATCTTCAAAAGTCCTGAAGTGGAGGTCGAGAAATCATATCCGGTCTGTTCCCCTTTCTTTGAAGCGTCTGAAAAGACAAAGGTGAAGGAGTTTTTGAATTTTTCAGTTTAAATTAGGAAATTTTGTTTTATACCGACTTCTTTCTTATTATAGTTCATGTTTATCGTTTCTATATGAGAGATTGAAGAATCATAATCAATTTCATAGCACGGAAGATTGAGACTTTTATATATTGAATTCAAGAAAAGGGAGAAATGTTTCAACTGCTGAAATTATATAAGGGGTTTGAGAGTTCCTGACAAGATTGGGGCTGTGGATTGCCTTTGTTCTTGTTTTCCTTAGCAGGGACGCCAACAGATGCTTTTTAATTTTAATTATTTTCGACAAAAAATTGCAAGCTAACGTTTCCCTCCTGTGTTCCAAATCTATAAGGGTTGCCTCACCCAACAATGCTACCCTTGGGGTGGATTTTATACATCCCAGACATATTCCTTAACCTTTGTAAAAAATTACGTCAGTATCATTTAAAACTCTTTGATCTATTGGTTCAATAAATATACCACTAAATTCCAGGTGCGATCTTACCATCGCTTGAAAAATTATCAAATGGGTACTGGGATCCGCGCCCTACCAATCTCTACAAGCCGCCTTCAAGATGTTAGGGGCTTTCTGAGCCTTATTGGATATATTTTGAACATGTAAATTCCATTTCAGATTTCTTTGAATGATATTTTATGTTGTTTTTATCACGAATTCGTCAGTTTTAATAGGTGGGGGAGAATTGAGACTATTTCGTTTTGTGAACCACATCGCTTTACATTTATTGGTTTCCAAAGGCAGCTCATTTTCGAGCAGAAAACTATGAATTTCAATTAACGCTTGCATCTGCGTATCCGATTAGTTTGGCCTGGCCAATTTGCAGATCAAAAAGTTTTGCGATATAGACCCAGAAGGGAACCGTTATTTGCTCTAGAGAACAATAGTCTGTTTTCCACTATCTTATATATTAGATTGATATTCGTGGGTAATTCTAGGTTTTGTATTTTGTTATACAGTTTATATAAGTTTACGTTATCCTATGCTTCATGTCTAAGAAGACTACTATGACAGTTTCTTGGTTGTTAAAAGCATCGTACACATATGTTGACGCGATATCATCATATCATATACAGTGCGTCCATAAAGTAACGCATAATTCATTATTGGCTAAATGAACAATAAAATTAGAAATTCCCAAAACGGGTCGATTTTTTATTTCAATTTACTATTGTTTCAAATCATAATCTAATATACAGGATGAACCACTTTCGTGTAATGACGTCATCACCATTTTTTTCAAATGGAACCCCCCTTTTTTTCAATTTCCAAATTGCCTTTGCTGAGCTGATTCCAAAAATGTATAATATGTTGCTTCAAATTGGAACAGGGTGGGCAAAAATGCAAAAAAAAGTATGAAAATTGTTTATGGAAAGTAATACGTTACTGAATGTAATAAACAAATTAAATGGAATTAGTAGTTATGCAATTAACAAACAAACGAACAAAAATTTACAATAAATGTTCAAATTGTTCTCCATTGACCGTTAGACAATGACTGAACCGGGCATTACTTTCGTCTCTAACATTCTGTAGCATAGCGGGTGTTATGCTCTGTATTTCTTTTCTGATTCGGTCTTGTAGTTGAGGGATATTTCCAGGTCTGTTTAAGTAGACTTAAGATTTTAAATAACCCCATAAAAAGAAGTCTAATGGGCTCAGATCAGGTGATCTAGCAGGCCATTCCACTGGTCCCCTTCTTCCTATCCACCTTTGTGGAAAAGTTGTGTTTCAAAAATCGCGCACGGTTACTGCGAAATGTGGCGGTGCGCCATCCTGTTGAAGGGGTATTTGAATATCATGAAAAAGCTGGATCAGATCAGGAATTAATGTATTTTGTAGGAAATCCAGATGTAATGCTCCTGTTAAGTTTTCATCGAAAAAATAAGGACCAGTAATTGTATTTCTCACAATGTAGTATGGTACTCTTGCATCCAGTGTGGATTTTCATCAGACCAATAACGGGTGTTTTGGCGGTTAACATGACCGTTCAAATAAAACGTTGCCTGGTCCGAAAATAAAACGTTATCAATGAAATTGTTATTTTGGTTCATCATATACTCGCAGAATTCAGTTCTTTGGTCAAAGTCGTCTTCAGCCAATTCATGGATGAGACGTACTTTATAAGGATGGTATTTTACCTTTTTGAAAATGTTTGATACTGAAGACTTTCCAATACCAAAATCCCTAGATAATCCTCGCACTGTACAGCCGACAACATTATATCTTGTTGAATATTTTCATCAATTTTTGGTCTACCTTGCTTTGCTGTATCCCTCACATGTCCTAATTCTCTGTATTTTCGCTCTATTCTACTTACCGTAGATTGTGAAATAGGTTCACGATCTGGGTGCATTTCATGGAATAATCGGCATACCTCTTGTTGAGTCCGCATCTTATTGCCAATACCAATCATCATTAATATTTCAATCCTGTCACTTTCGGTTAAAGGCATGAGGATGTTACAGTGTTTGGTTTTTATATTATAATTAGATTTTTTTGTTCCATACGAATTTTACGTTCGACTCCCTGTTAAGGGTTTCAAAGAATGTACGAAATTTTAATTTTTTTATCTTCAAGTTTTTTTTTTGTCCAGGCATTTGTTTTTTTGCATTGATGTAGTTCTCCATAGATGGATGTTCACTGAAATTTTTAATTGCATTTTTCCTTTTCGTGTACCAAGCTTTACATTCTTCATCCCAAAGTGTTTCAAAATCGGAGACATTTGAAACATTGATATACTGGTGGAATGTATACTTGAATTGGTCGTTGGACTGTGCCTGTTGGTTCATAAATTGTTTGATTATCAACATTTAGAACCTTTCGATTTAAACGTCATGTTGATAGGATCGAAATTCCCTCTCCCGCGTGTGTGAATTTAATCAAGTCCTCGTCAGACAGTTCCGAATTATTTGTCTGCAAATACCCTTACATGTTACAAACATTGTACGGTATGAATATCTTATAACCCTTATCCAAAAGCACTATTTGTTTTGACCAAATTATTTGCTGCTTGTGATGTTAGAAATTCAATAGCAATCCTATTGAGCCCTTTATTATTTATTTTCTTAACATCATTTAGGTTGTTAAAATTTTCCTGTGCAATCTTAATACTATTGCACTTGCCGACCCTGTAACCACTTTATCAGTAGATTCCAGGTATACGATGAAAGGTTCAATATCTGTATTCGAGTAAAAATCTCGGGTATTTCAGGTTTTTTGTCAGTGTTGATAATGTTTTTATTAGGTTCGTCTTTGTCAGGAGGATCCCCCCTCTGGGTCGTTCATTTTAATTGTGAAAGAGGAAGGAAAGGAAAGTTTTAATAAAGGTGATATTACGGGGATTTCACAACGGAAAATAAAGCAGAAAAAGCAAAAAGCCAGGCAAAGCTAATTTAAGAATGCTAAACTCACCTAGTTTGGAAATGCCACAAATGAATAAGTTGATGATACCACACTCGTAAGCAACCGTTCAGCTCATTAGAAATTTCAGATGTCATAAACAATAAAAATCTCAGAAAAATGTGAACATAACCCAATATCGCTGAAACCGAAACAGAGTGAAATAGGCTGCTGAAGCTGATGTTTAACTTTCCGGACCGAACGACCAGTGGCGTCTATTTCCCACTCAACACCACAGGTGTAAAACAGAAGAATTCCTTGCAACTAATAACCAGATTTATACACATCGAATTCTGATTTTTAAAAAATTTTGAGCCACAAAGATCAATATTAGCAATACGAAATTTATAAAAATTTTTGTCCAGCTGCCAGACTGTCACTATTATAAAAAACTATCCCATTGTACATGTAATACATGGTTTTTGTTATTTTGTCCTTTTTAAGGTCTCTAGACAATGAAAAAGAAATTGACACTCCACACTCATCTTTCTCACATGTTTCTCACTGCAGAAAGCAATTGAAGCCAGTTCACGCTAGTTCTTGTATATTGCGTTGAAACTTTCCAAAGAAATGTTTATTATCGCCCTAAATTCATGTTATAATTTTATATTTTTAAGACATCAATTTGTTTTTGTTTATTTCCAATCTTATTATTGTCCATTTATTTCGATTCGAGATATATCTTCGGTTTTGAACTCCGGAGTCCGGATAGCTGTTAAGTGTCCCTCTAGCGGTCATAAGCATCTGAAACTGGCTCTTTTAGCAGTGGTTACCAGTGTCAGTGTGTCAGCTCTAGTAGCAGTGCTCAATATAAAGGTTATGTGAGTTTCTTTTATATCTATTTGGCGCGAAGGTGATGAAAATTTCATAATAAACAATGTGTGAAAATTGTCAGTAAATAATTTTGAATGCATATTATTTCTACAATTCAATAATCTTCATAATAAGTGTTCGAAAGCAAAAGTAAGTAAGTGAAGTATATTGAAGAATGATGCATGGTTATTGGAATATCCCTTTGCTGATATCATTTTCAATATAAAATGTAAAAAAATACTTAAAAATCATATTATCATCTATCATCACTGGCTAAATTATTCATTATTTCATTGAAAATAATATTTATATTATACAAATTCATATGTATTAACTTGCTTTCACTAAACCCTGAAACTGGATCTACCGGCGATGATTTCGTTACCAACGTTATTGATTATATTGAAATGAATATATTGTTTTGCCCAAAAATAACCTTGAAGAATTATGTTTCAAATGTGGATACTAAACGGTAGCGATTATTGCATGATCTTCAAAGAATTCCATATAGATGTATATGGAATAAAGGATTCTATTGAATATTTTTTTTTATAAATGAAAACATATATGTTTGTTATGTGTATGGTTACAAAACACTTCATGATAGAAGAACCTTTATATTTCGGGAAATGGAATGCCCATTTCTGAAATTTTTTGTTTGTTTAAGAAAAAATTGGAGTGATTACTTTTTAAACAGAACATCTGTTTATTTTATTGAAAATGGAATATATTCATCCATCACTAGAATCGATATTGTACGACTAAAAAAACCTGTTATGAATGTATCGGTTTTCGTTCCGCGATATATCCTTAAGATAATCATGGATTTGAAATTCTACTAATGATTCTACATTTATGATTATTGAAGTCGCCAACTTAAGCCTTCAAATAATTATATTTGGACCCTTTACATCATTCCTGAAAACCATTGAATTTGATGATTATAACCCAATGTCTGGTTATGATTATTTTGTTGCACTGATTGAAGTGGAATGAATATTTCGAGGAAAATGCATTCAATGTGACAATTTCACGAATACCGTCTGACGAATGTTTGACAATCTGACCTTTTTTTCGACTTCACACAACTTTTTTTATCCGCATATTTATATTCACAAAATAGTAATTGTTCTTACATTTCATATTCGTTATTTGTCAAATTTTCTCGAATCCAAAACTGTTTTTAAGAACCAAATGGAAAAGTTACGTTATGTATGGTTTGACATTTAATCCTCATATACAGGCTATCCATTCTTCCAGTGCCGCTATGTGCATTGTTTTGATCAAATATACGAACTTTCTTCAGTCATGATAAAGGCCTGCATTTTTGCCGAATAATAATCTGAAAGTAATTAAGAAAATCTGCTCTAGCTTTGCAAATACACTATACATATTTCCTCAAATATGCTGACTGGATATTGCTTATCAAGTTTTCCTTGAGATAATTTTCCATAGAAAATTTGAAAAGATCTTTTCACTGATGTCAAAGACGGTGGAAAAACACCTGTTAATATAAGTCGAATATCATCAACATGTATATCTGATATTTTCAGGTGAAAATGGATAGATCAAGAAGATCTTTGAGAAATAAGCCAATAATTGAGGAAAGCAGTGACAGTGAAGATGACATTCCTCTGAAAAAGCTCCGTGCTGCAAAAGAAAAAGAAATGAAAGTTGAACAATCAGCAAAACATGCCTCATCCTCTAGTGAGAGTGATATCGAGAGCTATTTACAGTCTTTTGATAAAATTGATCTGTCATCTTCGTTTTTCAACCCTGAAAAGAAAAATGTGATGGAATTTGATAAGATAGAAAAAGAAATTTTTGGTGGTGTCACCAGGCTAAGTGATACTTCCGACTCCGAAGATTTAGATGTTTCAGAGCCGCCAAAAGCAACATCATTGCAACAATCCAAAACGTCAACGAGCACTGCCGTAACTAATATGACATTTCAAGCATTAGAGGATTATAATCGTAAAATTGAGGAGGCCAAAAAACAAGTAGAAATATACAATGCGAAAAAATCGGAAGAAAGTAGTCTAGATATAGCACATCTTCTAGCTGCAGGCGAGTCCAAAAAGATGACTCTTGAAAATATAAAAGAAGCTGATTTACATTCCAGTGATTTCGAGACTACCGACGATGAATGGGAAGAAGTAAAAGTCAAAGAGCAAACACAAACTGAGTCGGAGGAAAAGCCAGCGGTTCCGAAAGACGGTATACAAATAATAATTGGAGAAATGCCAGACACTTGCAAGAAGAAAAAAGGTGTAGATCTTCTTGCAGCCATGAAACGCCGTCTAAATCGGATAAGAAAAGAAAATCAAGTCTACGTCCATAAAGTACACTTGCTCTGTTGGATTGCTCATGGAAATTATGTCAATTCCATTTTAAATAATGAAGAACTTCTCGGTTTAGGCCTTTCTCTGTTGCCTTCAGAGAAATGTTATCCATCTGATAGAATTGATATTGCTTACCTAGAACAGATTGTCAATTGGTACAAAAAAACTGTCTCACTCACTGAAAAAAGTATTCCTAATGAGTTAGATTTAGTAAACCTTATTAAACTCCAGGTAAATAAAAAAATAGTTTTCAGTAAAAAGATGTACGTTTTAATTTTCATCATAATACTTAGGTCACTGGGAATTCACTGTAGGCTAGTAATGTCACTCCAAGTTGAACCTTTACATCCTCCTGCCAATGAACTCCATTCGTTGTCGAAAGAAAGCAACGATAACAGCAACCAGGAAAAAAAATCACAGCTACCTAATCCAAAGAAAGAATCTAGAAATAACAAATCAGATAATAGTAAAAAATGCGATGGAAAAAGTAAAGGAAAAAAATCAACACCACCTAATCCAAAAAAACCAGATAAAAGTAATAAAAATGATTATAAAAGCTCACAAGATAAAAAGTCAGCACCACCGAATCCAAAGAAAGAATCTAAGGACAGGAAATCAGATAAAATTAATGAAAGCTCAGAAGATAAAAAATTAGCACCATTTCATTCAAAGAAAGAACATGGCGACAGGAAATCAGAAAATACCAATAGAAGAGATGATAAAACCTCACAAGGTAAGAAGTCATCAGAATCGATTCCTATGAAAAAATCTAGCAACAAAAATGCAAATAAAAGTAATAAATCGGAAATTAAATTGAAAGTGAATATAATCAGGAAATCGCACGAACCAAATATTTCTGGATCTAGCAAATCAATCAGTAAAGATAAGAGAAAACCTGAGAAAAGCAGCACAAATTCAGCAAATAAATCTACAAAGCAACTCGAGGAAAGTGAGAAGAAATGTTCAGAAGTAACAAAACCTATTGATTCAACACGTCCTGAACATTCCAGATCAACTCGTTCATCTAGAACATCTATTGAACCCAAAGAAAAACCAAGCGAAAAAAACAGCTCAATTGTCAATGCCGATAGAAAGCCTCGTTCTAAAAGTAAGTCTGATGTCAAGTCTAGCAATGAGGTCGATAAAAAAATACGATCATCGTCTAATAGTGACGTAAGTAGTCTAAAAAAACAAACGCAAAGAAAAAATATCGGAAAAAATGAAAAAGAAGATACTATTGGTGTACCAAAAAAGATAACGAAAAGGCGAAACATAATCGATGCAGATGTGCGATCATACTTAGATGATGAAGACACAGTATCGACTTCCAATAGTAATGTTAGTAAGCCAAAAAGGGTCACGAAAAGGCGAAATATGATAGATGAAGATGAACCGCCCTTTCCAGACTTAGACGATACAGAATCAACATCCAATAGTAATGTCAGTAAGCCGAAAAAGATAACAAAAAGACGAAATATGATAGATGCAGATAAGCCTTCATACCTAGACGATGAAGATACAGAATCAACGTTCAATAGTAATGTTAGTAAGCCACAAAAGATTACGAGAAGGCGAAATATTATAGGTGAAGATGAGAGGCCTTACCTATTTGATGAAGAAACACAATCAGTGTCTAATTTCAATGATGGTATGTCAAAGAGGATAACAAGAAGGCGAAGCATGATAGATGCAGATGGGGTATCTTACCTAGACGATGCAGACACGGAATCAACTTCCAACAGTAATACCGGCCAGCCAAAAAAAATCACCAGAAGGCGAAACATAGTAGATGTTGACAAGGTGCCTCAACTAGATGGGATAAATGACTCCAGTGATGATTCTCATGATAATATTTTTCAAACGGATGGGGCAGGCGATGAGAAAAAAAAGAGGAAATTGTCCGAAAAACCAAACTTGCAGAAGCTCAATGTGGCTACGAAACGAACTTCAGATCGTTTAAAAGTAAAAAGTGCTGAATCGGATTCAGAAAGTGAATTTTCGGTGAGTCCAACTAAAAGAGCCAAGAAACCCCCGAATTTATCGAAATTAAAATATCCGGCAGCTGCATCCACTTCGAAGCAACTCGATGTGAAGAATGACATTATCAACTTGATAAAAGGGCGCATTTCTGAACAGAAACATATTGACCGTAGCAAGTTAGCGCGTAAGTCAGTCAAGAGGAATACGTCACTCCAAGATAGCGATTCTGATAGTGATTATATGCCAGAAGATCCTGTTGAGAAAAAACACCATGATAGTGATATGGAATATTTCATTCCCAAACCAAAAGTCAAGAAAAGGATCAATTTGAAGAAAGATGGTACGAAAATAATTTCCAGTGATAGTGACTTGGATAGTAAGAAGAAAAAGAAAGGTTTCGATTTTTGGGTGGAAGTCTTTTTGGAATCTGAGGAAAAATGGATATCAGCAGATGTGACTAGAGGCCAAGTACACTGTGTTAATGAAATATATGTGAGTTCAATTAATATTCATTGTAGATAATGAGAGTATAATTATTTGAATAACCCAAAGAAATTATAACTATTATACGGTATAGGATTTAAAAATCGTCTGTCATTCTTTAAATAACTGAGAGAATCTTATTGACCCATCTTGTAGATTAAAAACTAAAATCGTGAAATAAATACAATTGGTGTGGGTACTTTCAAATGTTGAAGTCTGGTGCATATTGAAAATCAGAATGTTGGTGATTTTTTTTTTATCGTCGAATGTTAAAAACTTATTTGAACTGTTTGAAATTATTGCACTTTTTATCCCGGATAATACAATACCTGGATAATTCAAGTTGAATAACATCCATATAAATGATAAACAATGAGAAATTTCATTTGGGCTAAATTCAAAAACAAGTTTAACCGGTAACAATAGCTCGAGTTAATATTACTTCTAATTCATCTCTTCTGATTTTAATACATTATAGTCACGAGCGAAACATCCAGTATCCTATGTTCTGGCATGGAATAATGATAATACTCTGAAGGATGTTACAAGAAGGTACTGCAAAAATTTCAACACAATAACTAGGAAGTTGAGAGTCGATCAAAAGTGGTGGGAAGCAACGTTGAAACCGTTCATTGGCAAGTTGACAGCAAGGGATAAGGAAGAGGATGACGATCTCAATCGACAACAACTGGATCAGCCATTACCTACCACTATTTCAGAGTGAGTAGTTTAACCTTTAGTGCATTTTTTTAATAATAAAATCTATAGAGAATATTCAACTTCTCAATTCAAGAGCTACTTCTTCTTCAGGTATAAGAATCATCCGTTATATGCACTCAGGAGACATTTACTCAAGTTTGAAGAAATCTATCCAGCTGATATTATACCGATTGGTTACGTTAGGAAAGAACCAGTTTATCCAAGAAGTTCTGTATATGTTTGTAAATCGAGGGATATTTGGTTGAAAGATGCCAAGGTCGTAAAACCTGGAGAAAAACCCTATAAAATTGTCAAAGCTAGACCAAAATATGATAAAGTGAGTTTCCACTTCCACCATTTCCTAAAGAAGTGAGACAAAGATTCACAGCGTTCTATTTTTATTTAATAATCTTTAAACTGTTTCCTACTATTATATTTCTATTTCTTGGTTTCAGCTATCCAACAAAATGATAACAGATCAGCTGTTGGAAATATTCGGACCTTGGCAAACAACCGACTATGAACCGCCTACAGCGGAAAACGGTGTTGTTCCTAGAAACGCTTTTGGCAATGTGGAATTGTTCAAACCATGCATGCTCCCTAAAGGGACTGTCCACTTGAAATGTATAAGTTGCTACTGACACTGTTGAATGGAGTACTAATTTGTAAAATTTTCAGTGTCTGGTCTGAACAAAGTTTGTCGAAAATTGGATGTGGATTGTGCTAGTGCCATTGTTGGATTTGATTTTCATGGTGGATGGAGTCACCCTACTTACGATGGGTTTGTCGTCTGTGAGGAATTTGCTGATAAAGTTATCGCAGCTTGGGAACTGGTATGTTTTTTCATTAAATTACAATTCTTATTTATATTACTGAAACGATTTAAAAATTATGTTAAGGTAGTACACATAAGCCGAATTGTTTATTTTTAAATCTTATACCAAAAGTTGAAATCAATGTTTCCACTTTTCTAGGAACAAGATGAGATTGAGAAGAGAGAAAATGAGAAAATCGAAAAAAGAGTCTATGGTAACTGGAAGAGACTTATCAGGGGCTTATTCATTCGAGAAAAGCTCAAGGTGAAATATAATTTCGGTGGTGAAAGTTCGAATGATCCGAAAGAAAAGAAAAAATCAACCAAAAAACCTAAAATCGAGAGTGACAGTGAATCGGATTGAAATCAGTTTAATGATGATATGTTGTTTCAAATTTGAAGCTGTTTTAACTCAAATGAATTTATTTAGACTTCAGTATCAGTGAAAGTTTAGATTTTTTCATTATGCATCACGTTTTTATCAAATGGACGGTACCTGAGATTTTTCATCACATGTTCTACTAATTAGATCTTCCATTGTTATTTTTAAATGACGATAATTGTTTTGTGATTATCTAGTATTCTCGATTCATTTTTGAAATGTGTTATATATTTTTCTGTTTGTTTAATTTTTTACACAATGATATTTGTTCATTTTTTTGTTATTTTCTAGTTATTTGTGCATGTTTATGTATTTGTAATTACAAATTACCTCTTTTTCAACTAGTATTAAAATATATATTTTTTAGTAATTCATTCGGTGATCATTTTCCAAAGTTTTTATCATCAAAGGAATTATATAGATACATAATCTGAAGGCTTAGCCCCCACTTATATAGTATCAAACATCTTCCATGTGCCCAGAATGTATTGGTGACTTAGATTGGCTCAAATCACAACATATCTAAAATATATTTTATAACAAAACAATTGGAAACTATACCTAGTTCATTTATGTTTCTTGAATATTTTATACGTATTTTTTGATAATATATAACTCAGACCAGCAGCTACTGTTGAAACTCCAGTAATATACCTAAAATTTTGCAAAAAATTACTTTTCTGAAAATGATGATACATTTTTAATTGTTACCATAAGCATTCTAAAGCTGGATGTCCAATATAATGGAAAACAGGAGCTGCTAAGGTTGAACCCACCAACAATAACTGAACTGTTGTGTTGACTTTACTGATGAAAGTAGGTGCCAATTGGGCAGTTGCATGAGTTACATCAAAGTATCTACTTAGGGTACGCTATACATAAACAATACAGAGTTGATTTTATAGAGTGTATATTTTTAAAACGTACCGGTGGAGGGAGAGATAAATATCTTATAATGAATCCAGCTGTAACCAAAAGGACATCTCTGGCAATGATCAAGCTAGTGAGTGCCATGGGAATAAGATCTGCATAAGTTAATGTAAGGAATAGTGTTGCTATCAAAATTTTGTCAGCCATAGGGTCAAGGAAACTTCCCATTTTAGAAGATTGACTTTTCCATGTGCGAGCAATCCAACCATCTAACTGTAACATTGGAAAATTTTTATATATATATATATCCCGTCTTTGTATATACAGGGTGGGGCACCACATACGACACGGTCTCTGTGAACCAAACCATTGAATTTTTCGGAAATTTCTTCTTCTCATCGTTTGTATGTTCATTGAGGCTGCAAGAGGAAATTATTTTGAAGTATACAGGGTGGCTCAAAAAAGTGTTACATATCAAAGTTGGTTTTTTTTTAATGGAACACCCGGTATTTTGTTGCAGTTTTGGATAGTTCAGGAAAAAATAATACGATTTCATGCGGTACCATGTACCTAACTAAAACCGTTTTCGAGTTATTGTTTTCTTTTTGAAAATGCAGGGTTCAATTGGAGACTGAATAACATCGAAATGTATGGAAACCATCCCTTCCAATTCTGACCAAGCATTAAAGAGGTTTCAGGCTATTGATTCCGATAGAACCCGTTTCCCAATATTATACAGGACGTTCATAATTCATTGTCGCTTTTTTATAATTTCAAACGCAAATAACTTTGTTATGTTAAATAGAACGCCCTGTATTTTTTCGATCTGAACAATACAAAATTCTATTATCTTTCATTTTATATCAGGGTTCCCTATACCTATCTTGAATAGTTTTCAAGATATTGGCATTTTCAAATAGTAGTTATAATTTCAATGCATTCTTTGAATCGAGAGAGCTGTGAAACGACATTCATTTGATTTGGTAACAGAATTCTCATTGATAAATATTATACTTCATTTCTTCGCACTTTTACTGTTCACTGAAATGAAGTTTTCATTCAGTTCCATACTCCTCAATTTTTTCGTTATTCAACTGAAAAACTTCAACAAAACATGAAATACAAATGTATTCAATTCATACTAAGTGCTCGAAATGATTACTACAAAGAGCTACTCTTTCTATGGAAAACTGCCAACATTTGATAACATTTGAGGCGACACTCTTCGAAAAGCAGCCCTTATTTTTTCCTACATATTTTTCAATGTGATTGAAGGAGTGTCTTCAATCCCATTTTTCAAATATCTCCATGAAAAAAATCAAGGCAAGTCAAATCTGGCGAAAAGCACATATTCAAAAACTGTCGGACAGAACATTTGAAATGAATATGGATCTGAATAACAGTGAAATGTTCGATCAAGTGAAGTGTAATAACTGTCGATGAGAATTCTGTTACCAAATCAAATGAATATCGTTTCACAGCTCTCTCGATTCAAAGAATGCATTGAAATGATAACTACTATTTGAAAATGTCAATATCTTGAAAACTATTTAAGCTAGGTATAGGGAACCTCAATATAAAATGAAAGATAATCGAATTTTGTATTGTTCAGATCGAAAAAATACAGGGTGTTCTATTTGAAATAACAAAGTTATCTGCGTTTGAAATTATAAAAAAGTGACAATGAATTTTGAACGTCCTGTATAATATTGGGGAACGGGTTTTATCGGAATCGATAGCCTGAAACCTCTTTAATGCTTGGTCAGATTTGGAAGGGATGGTTTCTCTACATTTCGACGTTATTCAGTCTCCAATTGTACTCAGCATTTTCAAAAAGAAAACAATAACTCGAAAACGGTTATAGTTAGGTACATGGTACCTTGCATGAAATCGTATTATTTTTTCCTGAACTATCCAAAACTGCAACAAAATACCGGGTGTTCCATTTAAAAAAACCCAACTTTGATATGTCACACTTTTATGAGCCACCCTGTATACTCCAAAATAATTTCCTCTTGCAGCCTTAATGAATATACAGATAATGAAAAGAAGAAATTTCCGATATATTCAATGGTTTGGTTTACAGAGACCGTGTCGTATGTGGTGCCCCACCCTGTATATGTTGATATATTCTGGACACTATCATTTTGAAAGACAGATAAAAATCAAAGATGAATATGTTGTAGATATCTGTATCTATTTGTTTTTCAATTATCATCATAGATACGGATTCATAGTTTTTTTGTTATTTCTCATATAAGATGACAACATTTATTTATAATTTCTACTATACTATTATAATAGTAATGTTTTTCTTGATTTAAATGCTTTCTTGCATTCTTGAAAAATGCTTAGAGGGATGACAAATTTATATCCATGAATTATTTGCACTTCTTACCAGATCTGTTGCACCTGCTATCACTAAAATGGCAAGTGCATAGTCAAACTCTGCTTGAACTATCAGCATACCAAGATATGGAGATAACAGTATTCTTGTGACACAAAGCAGATTGGGAATTGTATATACATTTTCTCTCTAAAGAATACAAATATGATTGATTGATTATAAAATATTTTATAGGAAATACTTCCATAAACGTACCTCTATTACTTCTTCCACTTTTTCCTTGACTTTATTTTTGGTTTCTTTGATATCTCGAAGAATGAAAGTTCCCCTTTCTCTCAGTCTTTGTTCAGTATTTTTAAGAATATTCTTATTGTGATCATAAATGGTTTTGAAATCTTTAGATAAAATTTTGCCACTAACTAAGTTATTGATATCATCATTCTTGTTTGAGGAGTAGAAGTATATTCTATTGTCCAAGGATCGTGGGAAGTTAGATAACACTTGATTTTGAATGAAACTTTTATGAAGGAAAACCCCTAAACCTTTCGAGTGTTTTGTCAGTACATAAAGCAAATTCGTTTTTAAAATCATATCTTAAAAATTGTATTCAATCAAGTGCATCATAGAACTAGAAAAATAAAATAATAATGAATGATTTCAATTTCACTAAACTTGTTCATTTCATTCTATATATTTCCTAGACTCAATTTGTTGATTGTTAGTGAGGTTAAAGAGTCATTCTTCTAATTTCAATATCCACTATAAATGTTTTCTGAGGTTGATGCTAATAATGGGACCAGTGTGAAACGAGCTGCCAGAGCTGACTGCATAAATTCTCGAAAATTTACCGAACGACCAGTGGCGTCGTTTCCCCCCTTTAGCTAACGAATGTTACGAAAAAGATCAATATTATGAACAATTTAAACTGGCTGCTTTCTTGAGAAATGTTTCTAGATGAATTAACTTGGGAATGTAAAGGTTGTGATTATTTTTGGTGTGAAAATAGAGAAGTATCGTAGAAATTGGTGATCGTGATTGGTATTTTTTGTACAGAAGACAAGAGAAAATATTTTTTTTCAATTATTTCGCAACTTCCTGCCAAATATTAGGATATTCATTATCATTGTACTGTCGAGCGATTATATTGTTATTTTTTCAGCAGCAGCTTCCATCCTATAATTGATTAGTCAGTTATTTGCACTCACCCCAGACAGCACCAGATATTCCATGAATATTCCTAGAATATTCATCTTCGAATATTGGTATATTCTAGGAATATTCTGGAATATTCTAGAATATCTGTGGTATATTCCCTGAACATGCGAATGGGAATTCCTCAGATAATCATAGAGTATTCTGAAAAGAATATTCCATGAATATCTAGAATATTCTTAGAATATCTATCGAATATTCCAAAATTTCAGATAGAGATTATTCATGCAATATCCTTGAAGAATATTCCATGGATATCTAGAATATTCTCAGGATATCCATGGAATATTCCAAAATTTCAGGTAGTGGATATTCACCCAATATTCTTGGAGAATATTCCATGAATATCCAGAATATTCTGGGGATATCTATAGAATATTCCAAACATATTATATAGGGGAATCAGGGGATTATTTTCTAATCAAAATGTTTTCACTAGTGAAAGATATATATTCATAACAATATATACCAGAGGGAGTTTGGCTCATTTATTTGTGGAAGATCGCCATATTTTTATTTGGTAACGAAAGACAAATTACCGATTCATTTTCCTGAGTTTACGTGAATTACGTGACTCTACTGATGAATTTGGTATCAGTCCAGCAGATCAGTGCTAGATTAGGAATCATGTTGAAGCGATATCCAGCTCTAACGGCAACACCTCCAGGGTGGGTGTGGAAATTTCCCGTGCTATTTTGTGTCCCTGTTTGCAAGGAATTTTTCCTAAACAGTTCTATTCTAATACATTCAAGTAACACTTTCCACCATATCTCGTTCTGGCAGGAAGTTGCGAAATAATTGAAAAAAAAATATTTTCTCTTGTCTTCTGCACAAAAAATAACAGTCACGATCATCAATTTCTTCGATACGCCTCTATTTTCACACCAAACACAATCACAACCTTTACATTCCCAAGTTAATTCATCTAGAAACATTTCTCAAGAAAGCAGCCAGTTCAAAATGTTTATAATATTAATCTTTTATGTATCGTTCGTTAGCTAAAGGGGGGAAACGACTTCACTGGTCGTTCGGTAATGTTCGGGAATTTAGGCAGTCAGCTCTGGCAGCCCGTTTCACACTGGTAAAAATGGGTATGATATGAGCACGCCACGGGCCACGGCCCACGGTTATGAGAGGAGACAGGAAAAAGGTTATGTAATTAGGTTGGACACGATCGTATACATAGGTCTTGCAACTCGTTTGGTGGGGGGTGGCCCAAACATTGAGGAAATTTGTGTGGTTCTCATGTTTCGTCACCTGCAGCGCTGTCCTCTATTGTCACTTTGTCAGCCAATCACAAATCAGATCCGATCAGCTTTTTGAAAGTAGGAATGATTGTTATTTATTCGAAAGAATTTTGCAAGATATAATATTTCTATCATTGATTTTATTTACCATTCAAGTCCTAACCGTTTGTTTTTTGTCAAAGATTAATCACGTGACTATACCCCTATGTCCTCCTAGCGGATAATTATGGAAACGTTTTCTTCAAAACTGGTGCCACCCCCCACCACTCAAAATTGCCGTAGATTCCAGACCTTATGTGTATGACCGTGAGGTTGGATGGGCTGTTGAATTTGAGCATTGGGAAATTTTGTATAGTTTGCGTATCCTAGGTGACAAGGGATATTGCCCATGATACATATCTTGACAAATTCAGTTGATAATGCTCTCATCATGTAAACGTATATGTAGCATATGTAAACAATGTTCATTTCGGTACATCAGAACATCTCCTTGTCTTGATACTTTTTGGGAAAGAGATGACAAAGGAGGATACAGAGATAATCGTCAATTTCCTTCCCTGAAGGAACGGATGAGAAATGGAATAAAGGAACTCAAACATGAAATTGGCTTATGGTCAGAAGAGATGAAGGAAAGATTGGAAACAGACCCTTTTTTAATTTTTAGACCAGGAGAAGTTGATGTTCAGTGGCAATTCAAAGATAAAGAATCTTTAAATAAATGGATTGTCACCTCCGACAGTGATAATAATGAGGGAAGTAGTAATTGTTCTTTGGTATTATCAAATGGAGGAAAAGGTTTATTTTCTGGAGAAGTTAGTACTAAGGTTCCAAAAGACGGCCAAGTCAAGAGAACAGGATACTGTAATATAAGGACTTTACGTGCTAGGGTAAGAATTCATATTGATTTCATTTACACAAATTATATCTATTATATTTTGTAGAAATCATTCAGAAGGGATGCCAATCTAGATTGGACTAGTTACAATATGTTAGTTATGAGAGTAAGAGGTGATGGAAGGTCTTATTTATTGAATATAAATACTAGAGGCTACTATGATGTTACTTGGAATGACATGTACCATTATGTTCTTTTCACAAGAGGAGGGCCATATTGGCAAGTGGCAAGGGTAAGAAAACCATCCAGTATATCCGTATTGCAATTGGTTTTAAAATTGTTTTTTTTTAGATTCCATTTTCTAAGTTTTTCCTTGCATCTAAAGGACGTATTCAAGACAAACAGGAATCCATTCCTTTGAATAAAGTTACTACTTTTGGTATTACAGCAGGAGAAAGATATGGGGGTGATTTTTCATTAGAAATAGATTATATTGGATTAGAGTTTGATCCAAATCATAGAGAAGAATTTGCATATGAAATGTATAAAACTTCAAAATATATTGTTGCCACATAGAAAAAGTTATTTATGTTGCATTTTTTGGAAGAATATATTGAGGTATTTGTTGAGATCATAAGTATTTAAACTTTGTCAGGAAAACAATCATTTTCCTTAAGGTCAACGGTTTGTTTTATTTGGAAAAAAAACATTTTTCAATGATGTCAAAATTTTTTATTGCACATAAGATCTATATGTATGCTTCAGTGGAAAAATCTTGCTATCAGTAACTGATATTGATTATCAGTTCATTTGGACCTGGTGGGACAGAATCCTGGCCCGTTTGGTGGTTGAGCCGCAATACCTCTCATGTTCATCCTGCATACGTGTTCCTCCATCCTGTGAATTGCTTCGTCGTAGTTTGAAACATTTTCTGCCGACCACAGTTTTTCGGCTGCCGCACTGGCTCTCGGCCATATTCTCGAAATAACGTTGAATTCGTTAACGACTTCCGACCACATGCAAGCTTCTCCTCCAAGTACCAATTTCTTCTGGTTGTCGTTACCCGGGAAATCGTGAGGTTCGCATTCGTAGAAATCTTTCCAGTCACCACCGCTGTTTAGGCTGTCGAGGTACCAACAAGATGATAGGATGGCGGTCTTTCCTGACCGAGTCACCTAGAAAATTCGAAAACCGATTGTTATACAGTATCGGAAATAACCTGCTGAATCTTGAGAGAACACAAACATTTTTCTGTTTGAAGAAATACGTGGGAACAGGATTTTGAACAACGACGTTTTGCAATTCCTGTGACAAAACTCCAAAATATGGTGGTCAAAATAGACATTCAGGTTCCTGTTTCCAGTTGTTTGTCTGTGAATTCCATTTTGGATCGGATTATGTATCCATATTATCTATAGGACAATAAGAGTTGAAATATTGTCATAAATCACCGTTTTATAGAAAAAACGACTACCTTTTCTGACTTTTTATTCATTTGTGAGATGTGACACCGATAGAAAGAAATCATAAAACGCAGATCTGGGAGGTGCATGAATGGGAACCTGTGCTGTGAACTCACATTATTCAAGGTTTCATTCCATGGGGATATCCACACTTGTATGACGGTATCTGCTGGTAATACAACACCATTTTCGAATACTTCTTCCCATACTATGGGCTTGGCTTTGACAAGGTCGATTTTATTGATGACTTTTTGAATGAAATAACTCTCTAATTGTTTATAGCTCGTAATATTTTTCTGATTCATGAATTTTGTAATGTTGGCATTACTTTTCCTGAAAATTGAAACTTCATAGTGTATAAGAACCGTTAATTCTTCGAGAATAATTGATGATTTGGTTGTACCCACCAGCAATCAAATCCTACTTCGTCTCCTCCGATGTGAATGTATTCGTCTGGAAACGTTTCAGATATTTCTTGGAAGAGTTCAGCAATTAAATTGTATGTTGCTGGATTTGAGGGGTCCATGGGACCATAATTTCCAGTTAGATCTCCTCCACATGCTGTTAGCACTTCGGGATGCGATACACCCCAAGATCTGGTGTGCCCTAAAAACATTTTTAGTGAAGTTTGATAGGTATCGATAATAATTTAATGTAAATATTATGATTTGATGAGAGCACACAGAATAAATAGCTAGCTGAATATTGAGAGAGTTTGACGATTTCTACTGAAATAGCTCAAAGGAGGAGAATCGAAGAAAAATGGTGATAGCGATGTTTGATTCGCTATTTTTCTTATTGAAGATTTATTCTATTCGATACTATATAAGCGAAGAGTATAATACTCTTTGGTGCAAGACTTTTGCTATAAACCGAACATTGATGATTCATTATTTGTTCTACCCTTTCATACCGACCTGGAGTGTCGAATTCTGGTATGACTCGAATTCCTCTTACTCTAGCATATTCAATAATCTGCTGTATAACTGCAGGTGAATAAATTTGCGAAGGTCTGAATGATCCTTGTTCGCTGAAAATAACATAATAGATCATGTTAATTCCTAATTTACCATTATTCTTCAAGCTTGTGTTTTCAATACAATGATTTCGTTAGATCCCTGTGCATTTATCTTACCTCAATTCTGGATATGTTCTACTAACATAGGGAAAACTTTCATCGTCAACAATATGCCAATGGAAAACGTTGAGCCTATTATATGCCATAGCATCCAAATTTTCTAACAATTTTTCGACCGGAATGTAATGCCTAGAAGTGTCTAATAAGAGTCCTCGATGAGCAAACCGTGGAAAGTCCGAAATTTTCGTCATATTTATTCTTAGCTTAAAATCAAAAACAAAAATCAGCATAAACCGTGTGGCATTTGAAACCACAATGCTTTGATTGATGATGATTCCATTTTGCCACAGCCCCATTGGACATAAATGAATAGGTATCGCTAATAATCTTGAGCCTTTCAATTTACCATGAAATCCGAAATCTCACTCCACAAATAGCAAAAAGGTTAATGACTTCGTATATTGGAAGCATGAAGATTAATAGTAAGGCTCATAGTTTCTCCAAAACAAAATTTCAAATAAAAATGATGAGTTGATAATTAATGAATATATTTTTTTTCAAGCTGAATTACTCGATATCTTTGGAAACATTGAATATTAAATTTCATGAAATTGGATTTATAAACTGATATATGTAACTCACGGATATGAAGTCATGTGCTAAATAGATCATTTGTGAAAACGTTTCCAGTCCTCTCAAAATTCCCCAAATTGTTGAAGATTGTACTACAGCATTATCAACTGAGACGTTGATCGAATCTAAAGTGACAAAAAATGAAGAATTGGTACATTTGAGTGAAAATTATTTAAAGTTTGACTAAACACATCTAGGTTTCCCGAATTTTTTAGATCAAAACAGGTATATTAGTAAATGGTAGGCTTTCTTTAATAATGCATACTAAATTGTGTCCTTTCCTTGATACGAATTTCAATGAGAACTCTTTGAGATTTATACTTACAACTTTCATCCATATCTTGAGAAGGATAATCATTATCATTACAAGGACCAGACAAATTGACAGAAGCAGTTTCCAAATATCCTAAAAAATTGTCGTCAGAGAGCCATCGTTTTTTGTGGTACTGATGACTGACGAATTTGAGATCCTCGGTAACAAATTCATAGAGTGCTGATATAATGTTTTGATACCTGAGGACTGCATCACGTAGGAGAATACATGTCGTATAATCCGTTTCGACCTACAAACAATTTTTTTTCATCATTAAATTTACGAAGTACTCGATAATTCGATTCCAAAGTGTTTTTTAACCAAATTTGAGGAATCGTGTACGTATACAGGGTTTCCACAAGATTCCTTTTCTTCTTTTACAATATCATCAATGCCGACATTAATCAAAAACATCTCATATAAAGTTATATGGATCTACCATAGTCACATTCTAAAAATAGTTCTAGATGCACAGGGTGTTATATTTTTTTATTGTGCCATCAAGAAAGAATGGTTTGAGGAGGTTGCTTCATATACGATATGCTTACAAGAGATGAAATGAAATTGACGGATTCTTATAAATTACAAGGAAAAACGTCATTGAGCACCAAAAAAATTAATATTCGGCCGGATACTGATTAGTGAAAAAGAATTCGAATATTTATAATATAATTCATATTTTTTTAGTTCATCTTGAAATTACAAAATTACATCGTGAATGTCTCCTCCATGTAATAAAGTAATAGTAGAGGAGTATTTCAATATAAAATGAATTTGAGAACTTCAAGAATGGAATTGCTGAATTCGGAGATTGATGAAAGAATGTAGGTTATTACCCGATTCCATATGACCTATTCAGTCCGGTAGCAAATATTTTAGATCCCCACTTACAAAATACATATACAGGGATGAGGTGCATCTATAACTTATTCATTAGAAGATTTTATTTGGTTGCATTCACGATTGCTGTGTCAATTCCATTTTTTTTTTCGGATGAAAAATTTGATTCATTATAGAAATTTCCATTTCTGATTTGTTACATTCCAAACTGATTTTGAATTTATCATGTTTCAGAGATGATAGATTCTGAATTCTGGCGAAGAAGTGTTCAATTTTGGTATATGTTAGAGAATGAACTATCACGATATCCCAGAAATATTATAGGGGTTTGTTATTTTTGTTTTCTTTACTCCAGAAGCAGTCAACTAATTCAACTACTAAACTGTTCGTACAACTATATCATAAATTTAATTATTTATTTGTTGAAATTATTAGAGAATATATCCATAATTTCAATACCAGGTAGTGTAACTAAACAGGCAGATTGATGTATTCTGTTATTTTCCATAAACCTACATCCTATGTTTGAGTTAGATGAATCCTCCTCTATATTATAATTATAATTCCAACGGAGATTTTTTTGTCTTGTTGATCTTTCATTTCTACATTCTATTTCTGAATGAAATTGAATATATTATTATTCATCAGCACCTACTTTACCTCAGCACATATATGTTATATGTCTCACTATATTGATTCACTAATTAGGTAGATTTTTCGTAAATAATGTATCCTTCCGAAGAAATGTTGAGAATCGGAATATCTAATAAATATTCTTCTAGCTCATCGATAATCGAAAATCGATAAAAAATATTTCATTCCGAAACATGTGGATCCGAAAGATTTGTTATCATTTGAAAGTAATCTTGAAAAACTTTCTTGAATTACTACACGTTTAATCAAATAGTTGGTGAAATCATGAATATATTTCATGTTATCGTAGTGTCAAGAATGATTAATCAGGTATGCAATTTACATATCGTCCGATATATCAAAATATATACTTGAATGGAAAAATTAATGCATTTCACGAATTTTTTTATTATCATCATCTTATTTTCCTGAACTTTCTTTTTGTCATGTTGGTAGCGAAACAGTATTGGTGTGATTATATACAGTGTATGAGTTTTCGTTCCAACACTCACTGTGCGAAGTCGTTGATCGAAAAAAAAATTCCATGGGAAATTATTCAACGAGATCTCTTAGAAAAAGTATATTTAGGTTTTCAAGATTCATTTTTCTTCGATAAAGGGATTCAAATTCCATATTTTCTTAAGGAGCTTTAGAATAGGTCAATCACAATACAAATTATCAACTTGAACGTCCAACGAATACAATACAAATTAACAGTACAGAAATGTTTTTAGTTGTTTTACCTCCAGACTTGAAAGGCACGTCCATTCTTCTTACGCGCCGCAAATGCTCTATTGTAATTTCTCATAGTATGTTAATTTTTGAAAAAGTATCTTTGTGTCAAAATCCGGAACTGATTTGATTTCTCCATTGCCGATTTCAAAAATATTCGAGCAACGAACGGATATTATATCCAAAGAAGAAAATGCTTTCACTCACTTTGAATTTGAAAAACTGTGGCCGTAAAACATGGTAGGCATCGGACTTTATCAGCTTTTGGGGTTTTGGCCATGGTTCTCCTTTGGTTGCCACATATCTTGGTCCTGGTTGTCTTATAAAATCAGAACTCGCACAAGCCAACACTAATAGCACTAATATCAAAACCTTCATGTTTGCTAGCTTACAACGAAAGCTGATATTGTCACGGATCTGTAAAGCATTATTTTTATATCGTTAGAGTGCTTCAATTGAATATTTGATAAGCTGATTACCGGGCACAGTTGTAGATGAAGAGTCAAACATCAGTGATTGTGGTGATTGATCGATGTAACTGCAAACAAACAACATTTCTTTGTTATCATATTATACAGAGTGGGGAAATTTCAATGTTTTGGTGAATGTAAATGAATGGAAGAATTTATTTTTTCTTGTTTTGATTTTGGAGATGTAAGTAGAAGTGTCATAGAAATTTTGAAGTCATTGTTATCAGAATAGTGAAAAACTGATACTTTCACATTCTTGGGCACTTTTTTCCATTTCATCCAGGTATAATTCAGAGTTATACCTCACATTTTCTTGGACGGACTCCTTGATTTAGTACAGAAATATTCATTTGTTTGACTTCATTTGCGAAAATACGATACTTGGCTGGATTATTCTTTCAAATCAATTACAAGGAGGAGTTTCTTGGTGAATAGTATATCAACTACTTTGTTTCCGAAATCTTGACGATGTCAGATGTTGATTACAATTAAACATTGACAGTATCTTATACTTGTGGTAATTCACTCTCAAAGAAGGTTGAGAATTAAATATCCATTTCTGACAGCAATGAAGTTATTCTTTACGAACGTCGATATTATTCCACCCTGTATATATGTAAATTCCATAATAGAAAGATAACCTAGTATTACATTTAGTATAAATAACCACATACTCAACTGATAAAATAAGTGTATAAATTATCATGGCTGATAACAAATTGTTTTGCCACTCAAGTGAACTACTAAAGGACATCCTATCTATGGATATTCCATATGAGCTATTGAAGAGGAAACAATGGATTCATTAACTCGCTCCAACGAATGGAGTAAGATATAGAATTATTTGGAACAAACTTACTTCAAAATAGTGTATATAATTAATGAATAATTTTACCATTATTGAGTCTTAAACTCTTAACGATTTGTTTCTTAAACGGGCAAAGTACAATATATGATCAAATTTGTTCCTGACAATCTCTTTGTGATGCTTATATTACTCTTGATTTCACGGGATTATAAGACATATACGATAATGTTCAAATGAAAATAGACAATATTGTGTTATTTGTCTGGAACGTTATCAACAAACATATATATTCAGAATGAAGTGTTTTATTTTATAGTTTTTGTCTGCATTTTAATATAAAAATGAGCAAATATGTATCCTTCAGTCATCAATAACATTTCATAAAGACATTATTATTAGGTAACGTTTCCGTTAGAGAATATCATCAAATTGAAGAATTGTATAAATTATGATTTAATGCAACGAATGTCAAGTATGGCAAGTTTAAGAGAAAACTCACTTCCTCCTGTATAGAGAAACGTTTTATTTATGAAATATGACATTTTGATGAATAATGCACGACCTCTTCAGACATATTCATAAAATTGATGTTCTATTGTCAAGCAATTGATGACAAAATGGTTGTTGATTGAAATGTATCAAATTTTCATAAAATGGATGCATGAGATGCACTGTCAAGATTTCTAAGTTTTTATTCCAATTGTATTGTCAGCTACTGACAATTAGAGTAAGTAGGTAGTGAATTGGTAACTACTTACTTTATATCATTTCTATTTGTTCACATAATTTGACTTACATTATTGACAGCGTGAAAATATATTCCGCTGTGGTTTGTGCTGCCATCTGCCAAATATATTGATTTGAGCGCTACTGTTTGACTCGTTTTCCACGACATAGTCATGAATAGAAAAAACTAGTGGATTCAGTTTCCATAAAATTCTCGAATATAGGATTTTTTTATTGAAAACGATTACACGTTTGAATCATTGCTAATTCAGTTTGTATTATTATTCATTTATTCACCTCAGAAATTTGTCGAAAAATGTCAAAATACCTTGTAAATACAAGATGCGACGCGATAAATATTGATTGGACGCCACATATTTTTAAAAATTTGGTGGATCACTTAAATAGTCGAGAGCCACTGGCTGAAATTTTTCCAGTTTATTAACACTTCTGGTTATACGGATAGTTGATATCAACTCACTTATTATTTCCAATATGATAATAATCTACCATTTTTTATGTTCCTTGTAATGTTTCAATAGCATTTCCACTTTTTTTAATTCCTACATTAGGATACGAATATTATTGAGTCAATAAAAGTTCGACAAATTGGTTGTACTTTTCAAGAGGAATGCAAATATACGTGATTAAAGAAATACTTTTCTGACTGGTTACATAAATAACTGTTGTCTCTTATTTCTCGAAAAAGGGAGACTGTAAAATTTCACCCAAACTGAGATGTCGATAATTGAAGTATGAAATGTAAACATTTTATGACATTTAAACAGGAGCTATAACACCAAGCCCAAACCTGAACTTGCTGAACGTGAGCAACATAATTTTCCTCGAAATTATTCATTCTCTTAATAGAGCAATTCGGACGATATTATCGAGATAACGTTTTTTCTGGCATCCGAACGAAATAAGCGTGAAGAATAATTGAAGAGTTGGCCAGCTCGACAGGTGAAGCGCGACACAGCCAGCTAAGCGCGGATCTTCAGATTTCAAACGTTTCAGTTCCGTAGATCACATCGTGAGGTAGGTAGCCTTGGAAGGCGCACGCTGTCGTGAAGACACGCGCGAAATTTGCATTCCGATCAAGACGTCCGTGATCCCCGAGATATCATTTGTTAATGTTAATTAGAGCAGGTTATTTCCTTTTCGGGCGAAGATTCGATGCTGCTAATGCATTTCTTCACCGGTGGTATCTTATCGTGAATTTATTGTCGATGACTGTTTGGTGACCTAGTGTTGCGTCTGGTGCGTCGTGATGTGTGAAAAAGAGGGTGGAAAGATATAAAAATTCGAGGTATGTTT
Organism: Plagiodera versicolora; assembly: GCA_037013635.1. Lineage (NCBI taxonomy): Eukaryota > Metazoa > Arthropoda > Insecta > Coleoptera > Chrysomelidae > Plagiodera > Plagiodera versicolora. Next base: position 10,096,086 of record CM072979.1, on the reverse strand, counting down.
TTTATTGAATTATTGAATTATTTTTTCGTAATAATTCACCACCGATTTAATTTTTTTTTTCAATTTTGAAAACTGTAAGAGATATCTTCATTTGATTTTCATAACATCTCAGGAATATCTTGAAATCGAACATTTTCGGATTTTCAAGAAATATTCAATTTCAAAACTGGAAATTGTTTTGTTATTCGATCTCATCATTTTGTTTTTTTTATTGCTCAATATTTTCCATGCGTATAAAATTCAATTATATTTTTGAAATATTTTTTGACGAGTTTGTGTGTTTTTTTCAATAATTTTTTGAAATTTTAAATTTCTGTACATATTAGTATTTTTCTTGAGTCACTATTGTGATGTTGTGGATCAAAAAAATATGAAGATTATCATTTGACATAATAAGAATAAAGTTATGATAATCAATAAAAAATATTTATTCAGTTATGTATTTGGGTTTCATGACCCGATGAAAACATGTTTGAACAAATGAAAATGAAAAGGAACATTGCTATAATGGATACAAGCAGGGGAAATGTACCAAGATAGAAAATTATGTCATTTCCACCACGCATGATTTTTGACTTTTATGAACCTGAAGAATTACCTACTGATATAATAATCATCCGATTCAAAGAGAGTTTATGCAGCAAGTTGATTATAAATGAGAGATCATAAAGTAGGAATTTCGCTAGTGTTGCCAAACAAAATAAAAGAAAAATGAAAAATATTGAAAGATATTCGAACGCTTTCAATTGAACGCAATACAAGTTCAAGTACCATTGCCATTGAGGAACACCATTGAATGCGTGATGATTTATCCATAAATCAATGAATGATTCATATCGAAATTAATTTCAAGAGAATGCTTTTGTACCAGTTTCAACTGTGAAATGTTTAGAGTTATTTCATACCCACCTATGACATTTATGTTAGACAACGAAAAAATATGAGAAAACAATTTTTTATTTTCATTTTTGATTATGATTGATGACTTATAATTTCACGATTTCGAACATAAATCATTCATTGCTTATATAGGTTAGAATGAATGGAATTCTTCATGTATTCAAAACAAGTAACAAAATATTATTCTTAGACGCATTTTCCATTTTCCACTCATCGAGAATTACAACAGTACGAATATGGTTAAATTTTGCCGAAGTTGCGCATTTGTGTGATTAATAATATGAGATTGGGAAATTTGTAATATGCAAAGCATTTTCAAATAATTCCGAAAAGTAAACGGATTCCAAAATTGATGACACCAATATAACATCAGATTAAAAATATTCGATATATATACAGGGTGGCCCACCACATTCGCCCCGGTATTTCTACGAGAAATGAAGTGAGTTAAGGAAAAACTTTAAGCACAGTGTGGGCCCATGAGGAGCAATTATTTCGAAATATATATGGTGATCCCCCAAAAAATAACACAACAAAGTTACATTTTTTCTTATGGAACACCCTATATTATTTTATATTTTTAAATATTACAGACAAAATGAAAGTGAGTTACTATTATATTTCGCATACTTAAAACTGACCGTTTCTGAGAAATTTTGAGAAATTCAAAAATACAGACCATATAATTTGAAAATTGTTTTCACCCTGTAACGTGTAACGTGCTGCTCGTGATTAAATGTACTGCTTAGCTCAAAGGTTAAAGATAACTACTACATGAAATTTTTAATGCAATATTGTGGCGAGAAAAATTGCCTCAAAATTGGGATAAGAGTACTCTTTTACTTATTGCTGCACAACCCAATATTCGCAGTACCATTCATAATGGTCAGCAAATACCTCCTCTTTATATATATACCGAATATATAATTGTAATGTGAAATGTTTGTGTGTGAATCCTGTCGATGTAATCAGTTTTCTATTGTTTTAGTGGACGCCCACTACACATAACGGCGTCCAAGAATATCGAAATTACTCACAAATAGTTCATCATGTATTATAATGTAGATGGTAGATGATGAAAAGAAGAATAGTACAGTGATTTGATAATTCGTCAATCAAATCCATCGAATTTACTTCAATCGACTAATCTCGACCAATGTTTCACTTTCGGTTGCACAATACTTATCGAATGTCACTAACAGATGCATTGATAATAAATTCGACAATAAAATATTTTCCCACAGTATATGTTGACAACTTCGTTAGCTCACTGTTTATGTGGGCTGCATGATTTTTCCATCTACAACCTTCATAAATCACGCCAATCTAGACATTTATATAGAACTGAATCATTAGATCTTAAATGTGATCTAGTTTTGAATAAATTTTCAGTAGATCTTTCGAAGTATGCTAATTATTCGATTCTACTCAGTGAATAGAAAGTAGATTATCTTATTACAGAAGATATAGAGCTGTCTAACCAACAGAGATGAAATTACATTTCATTGATGAGGAACAACATTATTTCGGCTATTGCTTTCTATATCATGTTAACAAACCATAGGAATAAAGCACGTATATGATGATTTTAGATTTTGTGAGATTATAGATGCATTCATACGTAGTATTTCTAAAATGTGGAAGCTAAAATATCTATCATATAACTCACCTCAGTCTGAAAGTAGTTGTTTTCGAGAATACGGATTGTCCAAAGTTCTGTTTCACATTTTCACGAATATTTTTATCCCTTTCATCACTTTTGAAGAGATTTTCTTGAACTTTATTCGAAATTACACATGATATATTTTTTCATTTTGAGGAACATTATTCATTTTCTAGAAATTTGCATTGCATTTTCTGGAATATTTCATCAAAGTTGAAATACATTAACAACCTAATACCATCCCATAATCGATTAGTTAGTCTCGATTGAACTGAGCTTCTCTCAACATCGTATAATGATAAAAGTAACATGACATGTTAATGAATATGATGGGACATTCGACATTTGTAGTCACGAAAACCTCATTTATTCAAATAATGAGACATAGATGAATAAACCTATTGACTATTCGGAAGGATTCAATGGGAGATTTTTATGTTTCCAAACGTATGACAGTCGAATTATGCATTAACAGAACCAAATCATTTTAACTCAACCAGTCATATGAAGAATAAAGAATATGTATCTTTGCCATTTGCAACAGTAATTTCTCAAAAATATCCCTGTTACACAAAGTAGTCAATTTACATCATTAGAAAATTAGTGATATAGGTACCTTGAGGAACGCCTTACTTTCTTTTTTCAGGCTTTTGTGATTCTCTTCGGATATTTGATACCAATTATTCACATAACTATTCATTCATTTGAAAGGATAACCACCGATATTGTTTGCCTTTAATATTAAAATCAATTTTTTCACATTTCCAATTAACAACTAAAAAACTAAGATCTATAAATCGCCTTCAATATCAATGTTTAATTATTTTATTTAATGAGAATGCTCACCGGATATTATGAGAATCATTTTTGAAACAATTGCCTTCTCATCATTCACAAAGACATAGAAATAATCGATCTAGATAGCACTGGATGTTTTTTCTCACATAGCGTAAGAAGACAGTAGACATGCCAGTCAAGATTTTCTGATCTTATCCACACTGAATGTTTTTCACCGAGAAACTAGTTTCCCTTTTACAGTGATAAACAAGAGACAATCTAAGAGGCAAAGTAGTAAATTTGGAAACTCGAATTCATAAGATAACTGGAAAGAGATTCCACGCGTTAAGCAATACTTTTTCGTTTATTTTGTTTGACCCTGTATATGACTGTATATGACTGGTCACCCTGTGTTGAAATGGTATCCCATACAATTTTTGCTGAAGAGGCTAACGAAACCAGTTTAAAGTCGATATTTCGAGTACCAAATTAGAATAAAGGGTCGAAATGCCTTCGTAAAACTTTCACGGCTCCTATGGGATTATATCATTTGTGAGACAAACAATTAAGCATTCTCAAAGCCTCGAGAGAGTTATGAGCATTCACAGTAAACATTCTAGTTATTCGTTCAATTCAGTCAAAAGTTATGCATTAAGCATGTGAAATCCATCGCATGTTCCTATCACGTAGGTATTGCTTTTTTCTGCATACCCTACGATCACAGCAATCCTACAATGCAGTCCGTAGAATTCCTGTGCATTTATAATATCCCAGCAAAGAATCATAATCAATGATGGCGAAGAAGATGCGGAAAAACTAGAATAGCTAATGTCTTCAACGTGCAAACATGTATCCATTTGAAACATCTGAAACGAGCATTTACCTCGATCAAAGGAAGATTGAATACTTCAATTCCAACGTGTCGGTATCGCATCTGTTCGAACCGTTATTGTTTTAGCTAAATTATACTCATTCTGCTCATTCACATCATTTCTCGAAGAGAATAGCGCATTATTCCATGAGACGTTTCATCATGAGCGTAGATAGATGTTGGTTAGATTAGAATGCAAGTGTGAATATGAAATCAGTGTGACTTGCACATTGATGTCGTGAACCTGTCACAGAGATTCCCAGTCATCTTCTTAGGCCTTTTCGAACTACACGCGTTAACATGATCGTTAAGTTGTTCGTTTACATAATCAGAGAGTTTGAATAGAATAGTAATTTTTTTATTTCTCGAATACATACATGTTTAAATACAGTGCCAATAATTTTTTTTCTGAAGAATAATTTTCAAGTATGCCAAAGCTCATTTGAGCTATTCAGAAGCTTAGTTCAATTTGAGTTTTTTCTTACATAGATACAAATAAGCAATTGCACAATACGTATAAGTAGTAATCGATGTTGAAATCGTTCAGAGGTAATTGCGATAATATTAAAATAAATATAATAAGTACACAAACAAATAACATATATTCTGGTAGACAAGTAAATAACAAAAAAAAAGATATAGAAAAAAAATCATATAAGAGTTAGTATTTGGTGCATAATGACTAATGAATGTTGAAATCAAAAAAATTTAAGAATAAACATAATAAACGAAATATTATATCTTGCAAAATTCTCTCGAATAAATCAAAAACCATTCGTATTTTCACAGAGCTGATCGGATCTGATTTGTGATTGGCTTACAAAGTGACAATGAGAGGACAGCAATTAAACTTATGGCTTTATCGTTACAAACTGTATACATTTTTCAAATGTTCTTGCACTGAAATCATTCATCCGTTCGTTCTAAATGGGAGTATGCATCTCCGTATCCCGTATCACAGAACTCAAATTTCTGAAGTGGCTATCATTTGAAATTAATAGAGTTTATCTAGGTCGAGGGATTGAATATAGTATGTTATGTGAGGAGTTACAAATTTCGAGCCATGAATCATGAAGAAAATGCACTTCCATTGTTTTTTTTTTTTTGTAAAAACTTCTACACAACAAAGTCAATAGTACTTTCATACTAGACATATTCAGACTTTTAGGCTTCCGATAGCGAGAACTAGTATATTATACAAAGCACCAATTTATGCAATGTGCCAAAATTATAATAGAATATCGAACTTTTGCGATATTCATTTTGCTTCTAATACGGCAATAGTGAGATCAGAGTATATGTACTTGGAATGATGAGATTATCGGGTGAATTCAATCTTTCTATGTGCTAAAGCTAGAATAATTATTTGTCTTATTTTTGATTGTTGGGCAATAAAGCTATTATTATTAGCGCTACATAGGTGGCGAAACACGAGAACCACCAAAATTTCCCGAATGTTTGGCAAACCCCCACCCTACCAGTTTCTAGCCTCTATGTAGGACAGTGCCTTGGAGCGATATTCTTGATCCTTCCTATCTGCCAATATTTTTCTTTTAGTCTCCAATGTGCGCATCCAACAAAAATAAGGTATTCTCGAAAATTCATTCGGGTCTACACTCGGCCCAATAGAGTATCTGCGGCGTGTTACAATCTAGGCGTGTCTTTCTCGTCTGGAGGGTAAACAACCTCGAACATTTCTGTTCTGTTCATTTGTCGTTCAAGATGATAATTCATATTGTATTTCGCACTGGTAGTTTATTGAATGTTTGAAAAAGCATTTCCTACACAATGAGCTATTGTTTCGACGTCAGGTGCAGATGCACTATTGGGCAGGGAAGTGAGCAGGAAAGATGGAAGCGTGAGAGTGTGAACACTACATTTCTCATGCTCCTGTCGCTGCTACTCGCATTGCTCGGTGCTCTTTCAATTGTCGGTTTTTCGTGCGGAAGTCAAAGAATGGGCAGTGTAATTGCAAGAACCATGAAATCTGCCTTTGTGGAGAGCCGCCTATGAGTATTGAGTGTGAATATATTAGTTGTGATGTGACCGCAGCAGTATTAGGAGAAATGTCTTCGGTAGAAATAGGAGCAGTGGAATGGGCAAAACATAAACGCAAAAGTATTTTCAATAATGACAGTTAAAAATTTTGACAATTGACGATTTGCAAAGTATTGCCATAATGATGAATCCAGAAATTGCTGAAGAACGACTCGTGCAAATTGATGAAATATTGAAAGATTTCGATCCAATCGAAACTGTGAATGGAATTCGATTCTGACACACTACTCAATCACATCGTTTTCACTATTATTAAACGTAATTGAGATATTCTCCTGAAGCCTCTGTACATTGTTGTGTCTAATGATCTAAAAGTGCTTCTCTTTTAAAAATCTGGACGGTACCTTGTGGTCGAAAATGTATTGTTTGTGCATGGTAACCAATTTTTTCAAATAGCTGTCTGAAGAAATGTTTTGTTTTTAATTTTGTATATGCAAGAAATTGTGGCTTCTTGTTTCAGTTCAGAAAACTGAATTTTGATAAACTAAAGCTCAAACCAATAGTGTAACATTTCATGAATCTTCTTCTTGAATGCATTATAGATAACATGAGAATATATTAAATAAAACTGAAATTCCAAGAATTCCTCAGTTTAAGTTATGGCGAACACGCCGGTTCTTGAGAACAGGAATGCTTTTAAAATTTTTTCCTATCTAACATGAGTTTTATGGAATGACTTGCCTGAAATTATCAGCATTATCAATGTCTTCACGATGCTCTATTTCTCCTGATTCGGAATCAAAATTATGAATATACATATCGTTAACATTGGAATTGATAATGTTTCTAATGAAAAAAAATATATGGTTATAACTCAATGTTGTTGAAATGTTATTGCGAATATAGCAACGTATACATTTTGAGGGACAGTTGAACTCTTTCTATTGTTACTTATTGTACTAAAATTATCTGTGTAAACATTCTGTCAAAATACATTCAGACAGAGGGATGTTGAACTGATTCCAATACTTTTGAACATTCGCATCATTCAGTCTAATTAGCTTAGGTAGAAATTTACAGTTTCTATGTTATTTTTCTTTCGTCAAGTTAAATTCATTTTGGACAGTACAGTTCCATGGAGAAAAGGGTGAGTGACCGTGAATCCCAATATACATGTGATGCTATCAAGATAACCGGACCAATGACATATGGCAACCGAAGGTACTCTTGTTTCTGGTCTTCGCTTGTTTATATGGTGTAATCGGCTAACAGTATTATTAGTGGTTTTCTGTCACACGTGAGTGTGACTAACGTACATCTTGGCAACGTGTATCAGCTGTATTGATCGATAAAATATGCAAAACTCAATCACTCATACCGATAATTAAGTAGGTCTCTTGAAATAAACGATCCATTTTTTATTGCTGTCATAATTGGCATCTAGTAAGGTCAGGCGCGTGCCTTCCAATAATAGAAAAACACAAGTTCAATTACTTTTGCATTCACGTCTATATTATTCCTTTACAAGATCACAAGGATACCGGATAATGAAACTTCAATAATTGAATCATAACTAAGCTTTTTTTCAATCTCAAAAATCGGCATGCTCATGGATCTAAAGCAGTTCTTCCTAAATCCGATGAGCCACAGGACACTAATCTTGGGCTCTTATTTTTCATAATCTTTATTAATGATGACGTTGCCGCTTTAGACTTTAGGCACTGTGAGTAATCTTACGATATACCATGAAATTAGCACTAAATACCTCCTTCAATAAAATTTTGATCGTCTTACTTATGGCACATTGACTATAGCTTATTTTTTAATGTTTCTAAGTATATTTTTTACCTCCAAACTGAATTTGGTACACCTATAACCAAGTGAAAAAAGTATCTCTTTCACTCCTATTGAAATAATATTGTATTTTCGAGTTTGTTGTCGATGAAAGTATAAAGGCAAACACGAACTTGAAAACAATTAGATCTTCAGATAATGAGGTATGGCATGCTTTCATTCCGTTATTCAAATCTAGAGTAATAGTTACTCTCTTGTTACAGATTTGAAACCAAGGCAATGAAAAATGATGAAAGGTTATTCCCATTCAAATCAAAAATTCATGTGTTTATATGAGCAAATTTATTTTGGATTTTCGATTAAATCGATAAAATTTCTTCGAGAAAGGACACATATATCCACTGTTGATATCATCAGGGACTTATCGGGATAGCTTGGTATGAACAAACAAGTCAATACAAGTCTTAACCTCTATTTAAATAATTAGACTGTTCTGTTTTTTCTAATGTTGATTTATTGACTTGATTCGCATTCTGTAATTGCATCTGAAATATGTCGTAGAGAATGATGAAAATACTTAAGGAGCGGTGATGTTTTCATGGAGGGTGTTTTATGGCAAGTATTACTTCAAAGTACCATCCATTATTTACTTCGTACTTTTATGCTAGAAGTAAAATTCATAGTTCTATGAATAACTAAAATTTCCATAACGGTACGAAAGATAGACCGTACTCAAAGTCTAAAAAATTATACTGCCGCTATTATAGTAGTTGAACCTAAGAATCATATTATAACTTAGTCATATATACGACCATTTCAAACGTTACAAACGAAGATTTCTTCGACAAGCCTTTGACAAAAAACATAATTGAGTACCTTTGCCATCTGCCGTACACGTACCGGTGTCCATGCATCATACATTACATAAAACCATAATGATCATCACCGATTCACTGTTGAAGGAACTGTGAGATTTATGTCGAATCATTTCACTCACGATGCCAGAAGGTTGAAAGCAACTCTTTCAATTTCAAATAATCAAGTTTTCCTTGACAGACTTTTCAACAAAAAAAACCTTGTATATTGATTATGGTATAATATTTTCACTTATCACTATATATCAGGGTCCACGGAGCTGTGCAGTGGTCATAATGGCAGTAATAACAGTAAATATTGATTTATTGTCTCTACATTGAGTGTTCAAAAAAAAAACAATACATTCGTTAAATATGCATCGAATGATACTGAGTCTTCACGCCCCTTTGTGGTTGATTTGGTTACCTGCAGAACATCCCTTTCCAAAGACTCGTTCATCCAACGAAGAGCGAGGCTCTGGAACACATTGCCCAGGGAGGTGTTCCCCGAGGCATATGACCTCTAGAAATTTGAAAAGAACACCAAATCCTACCTTCTTTCTCTTTGTTCTCACGATGTTCTCTGAACATTACAGGGTGTCTCCTTTCGTGGGAAGTTTGATATAAAAAAATATATTTGATATTGTAGACGTGGTACCATCACATCTCCGAATATACAAATGCGACCTACATTTTTCCGTATCTCCTATAGTTACTGAGTTGTCCTATACAAATATCGGAATTTGCCCACCCTGTGCATTGGAGAAAAATAGGGAAGATATATCCTTCTGAAGTTGACAAAATGGAAATGATTTGTCCACGTAACTTTTAAATGGTGATACCGAAGAGATTGAAATTTTCTGCATGTTTATTATTGAAATACATCTTTTAAATACACTTCTACATTTTTGATATTGCTATAAAGGACGTTTATAGAGGGTGAGTTGTGATTTTTCTTGTGCAACTTATTTCCATGTATTCATTGAAGTCAAAAAATAGGATCATTCAATCAAGAGAAGAGAGTTACATGGGGAAATATGCTTTTGTTAAAGCACAAAAAATTAAACCGTTTTCAAGATTTTTGAGTTTTTGTAGTCACATGAAGTCAGCAGATCAATTCATCGCGAAATTCATCGGTAACTATATTTCAGAAGGCCATGACCAATTTTGTTCTTAATTTTGACATATAATTTATCAACGACATTGTTGCAGATTTTCAATTGAGATTTCAAGGAATGGCAGAATTCGAATGAATGGAATATCTTTCTTAGTTTACATTTTGGGCCATGAGTATATTTATCAAACTATACTTTATTCCAATGTACTATCATCCTCACGAAGCTGGGTATATATTCAAGACCCACCCTGTATGTTATATGCTAGAAAAATTCTTTCAGGCTTTAACTACATGGTGTAGAGGTCAATTGTTGATCACCTAATACTAGTCCAGATGTCCTATTATAGTCAAGTGGAGTCTCAATGGTTAACTAACTCTTTTTCAATAAAAAGATAACAATTACGAATTATTGAAAAGGTTTTTTTTGAACTTCCTATTTCGGTTGTAGATCCAGAAACCATAGCAAGTTGAATAAGTTATCCAAAATATTCACCTGGCTCCCTACCTAATGTTTATTTTGTTTATAAGATTTTTTGAAGATAACCAAATCTGTCATAACTCTCTCCTTCAAATGAATAGACCATGTAACTTATGAACTCAATAGATTTGCAAAACATCTCCTTCACAGTGTGGCATACAAATCTCTTTTATTTGTTGACTCTGTGAACTAAACGCCAGTCATTTGAGTGAAATTTCGAAATCGCGCACGTACTTACTTATCCAATTTGAATTGTTTATTTTTATGCAACAAAGAAATTGAGTAACAATTAAATGATGTGAACGTATTGCAATATTATCTCGTGTGAAATGCGTCGTGAAAGAAGAAAGTGGCTGCAAACAATGACGCTGATTTGGGAACCACAATGGATATTTCCGAGGCAAAGGCAACCGACCTACCAAGTTCAACATTATGAACTGAATAGACATGATTTGATTCGAAAGAAATAGTAGCTGTGAAGTATTTTCCATATATGGAATTTATCCTCAGAAAGGAAGTTGATGGGTAAAACACTTGAACACTGTTATGTGACTGTTCTTGTATAGGTACTGTCAACTTTGCAGGATTTTTTGAGAACTCAGTAGTTAGAAGTTAACTCTCACTGGAATTCACCTCTAATTGTCATTACTCATTCTCAAATTCACTGAATGAGAAAGAATTCATTTCCGTGTGGATCTGTAAGTTATTCTTTAATGTGCAAACATTATTTCCTACTTTCAAGCTAGTGACGCTGACCATACAGGGTGATTTACCTAATAGATACATAAGTGGTTTTTGGAGAACCATCATCACTGCCACAATACAAGAAATGAGCATGAGATATACTAACCGCAAGCTAAGAAAGCAATTGGCACGAATTATTTCGCATATATTGCTCCACGACTGATAAACACTATCCCCGACGCGCTAAAAGGTTAAATGCATTCTCGCCCTTTCAAGAAGAAAACTGAAAAATGGTTGATTTCTTCTGAGAGACACACAATTTGTGACACCATTTTCCCTGAAAAAATCTAAATTTTATATCTAAATATATATATACATATACACTGTGTCCGTAAAGTATGGAACAAATTCATTTTTAGCTAAACAGGTCATTTTAAGAAATAATCCTGAAACACGTCGATTTTTGATTCTAATTTACCGTATTTTAAAATAATAACGTAATATACAGGGTGAATTACGTTCGAGTAATGACGTCACCGTAATTTTTTTTCAATGAAACACCCCCATTTTGTCTCAATATTCGGATTACTCAAGCTGAGCTGATTTCAAAAATGTATCACATGTTGATTCCAATTGGTACAGGGTGGACAAAAATACAATAGTTTTGTGTGTGCTCATAAAGTAACGCATAACATTCTTTATTAGGTAAATTAACAATATTATCAAAAATACTTATTATCTAGCGGCAATTGGTTTAAATGTAACACCCCGTAGTTTGCTATGTTTTTTATAAATAGATAAGAAATAATTTATTTCATATTCTGTCTGCTAGACCACAAGTACCAAACATGTTTGGAAACAGCTCATTTTAGATAATAAGTATTTTTGATAATATTGTTAATTTACCTAATAAAGAATGTTACGCGTTACTTTATGAGCACACACAAAACTATTGTATTTTTGTCCACCCTGTACCAATTGGAATCAACATGTGATACATTTTTGAAATCAGCTCAGCTTGAGTAATCCGAATATTGAGACAAAATGGGGGTGTTCTATTGAAAAAAAAATGATGGTGACGTCATTACTCGAACGTAATTCACCCTGTATATTACATTATTATTTTAAAATACGGTAAATTAAAATCAAAAATCGACGTGTTTCAGGATTATTTCTTAAAATGACCTGTTTAGCTAAAAATGAATTTGTTCCATACTTTACGGACACAGTGTATATGTATATGTACGTATCTAAGTTTGTTTGTGCGTATACATGTTTATATGTGTGCGGGCGTATGTGTATATACAGACAAAAACTCAAAATATTTATCACTTAGTTGGTGCTTGGTCATTGACCCTTCCTTTGCTCATTCATTGAAAGTTTGAGGATATTGCGAATAATGAGCTGTTACATCTGAAAGAAAAGCTCCTCCGAGCTTTTTTGAGATTCTATAAGTTTATTTTTCCAAGTTCTTCATACTTTTTCCAAGATATCAACTCAGCTATATTTTTAATAAGTTGGAAAATGGGAAATTTCAAATGCCATTAAATTCCTTATTTCAAACGTGAATATCATTATCTTTTTACATTATTCAATGCAAAATTCTATTTCCTTTCGATTTGTATTAGCATACCAAACAAGTGTTCTTTGGATGGTTTCAAATTTGAAACATTAATTAATTGAAAAGTGACTATCTCTACTTCATCTAGGGATATTCTTATGCAAACCTATCGCAAAACGAATAATATGGATGTAAAATCATCTACTGATATACAGATGAAACAAAACCAGTGATTATTCAAACTATCATTATGACATTTAATAATTCTTCTTCAGATACCTTCAGTTGTCGACCTTTCAATGTCTTCTAATAACAATTCTGTGAAAGCCAGATCAGATTTTTGGGTTTTGGGAAACCCTAGAGTTATCAGCTGTTTCGCAAATTGTATTTTTTATGCAATGCCAGGGATAGATATCGAGAGGCGTCAGGTCAAGTGACCTTGGAGACCATTCCCACGGTCCACCTTCCCGAATCCATCGGTCATAAATTTTTGTTTAATGGTTTTAACACAATGTTACAGTGCCCCATATTTGTTATTTTATAGGTTTGCAATAACCAAAATTTCAAGTTGATATATCTGTTAGATCTACATGAGCTCCCTATTGAATGAAAGCTGAGTAATTTTTATGCTTTAGGAGTTCGTCGTCAATATCAAAATTCAATTTGAAAAAAAAATCAATGAATACTTTCAAAAATTTTTTCCCGAATTTCGAGGATTTTTCATTGTATTTCAACTGTTATCAACATGAAGATACAAGAAATGAGTCACAGGAACTTTAAAAACGTCTACTGTTTTTTATATCGATGAGAGTAATACATGGTCAATGACATCACACTTGATAGATTTTTAAACTTCAAGATTATATACCTCAAGAACCAATAAATTAATATTTTCAAAACAAGGTATTACTTACCATATGTTACTGATATGGATATGACTTGACTGAGTATTTTCCATAATTGAGTTCACCATCATTCCGTTTTCAATAGCTCTCTCTATATTTAGAGGATTCATGTACCCGTATCAACTCTAAGCAGGATTTTGATAACTGAATTTCCAATTCAGAAACAGTCCAGCTGCCATTCAGAAAATCGTTCAGTTGGTGTCAATCATCAATGTGTTTTTTTTCTTGGAGATGCCAATCTTTATCGGATTAGGCTGATAAATATTCTGAGATAACTAGAAGAGTCAAGTTATAAGAAATATGGCGACAAACATATTCCTAATTGATTGGGTCTCAAAGGATCGTTATCATTGACTAGCCAGGGTGATTGGAAGTCTCTCGAGGATCCATTTCTAATAAATTATGGATTCCAAGTTGTCGGAATCACCTGAGAAGTGATATATCATCTCCAGTTATTGTAACTTTGGAATCTCATCGACTTTTATAAGTTTGTTCACCTCTCGTACAATATTAATCTTTTAGACTCCAATCATTTTTATCGCGAATTCAAAGGTATCTCTCGAATTTTATCGTCTCCACCAAAATCACTGATGGCTCGCTTCAAACTCGTTGTTGAACCCTGAATCGAATTCTCGTTTGTCGTTTGCCTACCTCAATATCCTCACAGTATCTACCTGGTATGATGAGTATTGGACAGGATCGTAAAAAATAACGACATCTTCATTGGTAGATGAGATTCAGCGTTGTCGTTTTTTCGAATTATCACCTTTATGTGTGTGCCTAACTAAGAAATTTTATCGTTTGACGAGATTGTTTAGACAGAAACGACTTCATTAAGAGGAAAACTTGGTGTAGACATTTATTTATTCGAGTAAGTAGCTAACAAAATAACGATTTTCATGAGTTTTTAAGCAAACATATCGGGTTTCTGTAACAACTGGACTGACGAAGAATATTATCAAGAGACACATTCGAAGGAATCAAGAAGGTATAGAGGAAAACCTAGGATAGATTGATACCTCATTTCATCAAAGAGACATTTCTTCAATACCATCTGAATTTTTTTCCCAACAATTTCATTAAAGAATCAAAGAATGTTTTTATAGTATGGATAGCCAAATGAACTTGACAGGAGACTTGTTTGACTGAAAATGGTACTTGAGAATATTGCAGACTCCTTACTGTAATTTTTGGTATCAAATCATTCAACGATTAAGTCCTGGATTATGACACTTTTTTGACAGAAAATCAGTCCAATTTGTTCGAACTTTTTTCGTATGTCAGTCAGTTTTGTAGGATTATTAATAAATACCCCAAATATCCATTCGAATTCCCATGCTAGTCAAAAATATTTTCAGGGTAACAAGTGATGAGTAAAAACTCAAAGAAAATGTCTAGTATTGTCATCATATCACTCGACAATCGACATCGACAAACCTGATTCGACATGGACTTGTTCCGGAAAATCCAATGAATCTTGTGCTTTACAAACAATTTTTTCAAGGAATATCATTTTAAAAATAAATTCATTATCATTATATATTCTTGAATCTACTTTTATCTCTCGATATTTTAGCTATATTTTACTTCGTTTATAATCAACCAATGTGAATTATTCCATTCTAAGAAAAATTCCAGCAACATTTATTTTTAATAATGAACGCAATGTGCATGGATTTTTCGAACTCAAATTTTAATGTTTTTTTAATGATCTAACTCAAGCTCGGTGTTCAAGAAATTTTCACTAATAACTACCATTTCGAAATGTGCCTGGAGTTTTGGATAGTTTTTTCAACTTAGAACAAAAACTAAATGTCAACCATATCGTTTTCAGTTCTGAAAGTCTACCTATACTTCGAAGTTGTCAAAAAACCTATTTTTACAAGCTTTCCAAACCCCTCACCGTTAAAGATTTATGCTGTATTATTCTTCACAAGAGACTGTTTTTTTGTGACCGTCGATCTTGATTAGTAGTACTATGAGCAGAAGAAATGTTCAGTTTTGTAATTTTAATTGGATAATTTACAATTATCATAAATACCGTATCACAACCACTTTTTGTATTCATGAAATAAACATTGATATGTAGCAAGTGATCCTCACAACGCCAATATCCGGAAGAAATAACTCAAAACGCCAAAGTGAACCTCACGCCATTTCACTGATACTGGGTGTTTCTAATTCGATTCTAAACATCGATATCGCGGAAAAATAACAGAAATTGATGTTCATATCTTTCGACTACTTAGACCGATAGGAAATGATACTCAACAAACATACTTTCGTTTTCGATATTATTCATTGCAAACTAAAGAAAAATTTTGTTTCAGATTCCGGTTACAATGATTAATGGCTGGTTGTCGCTGACAGCTAGATGGAAACGAGAACAAATGCCCTGAAAGCGTCATGGCTTCATTTGATGCTTTTGTCGTTTGTTCTTTCTTTGACTGCACTGGATTGCTCGAAGAGTACGAGTTTGCTGATAACGAGACAGAACAATGGTGACATCTTTGCCGAAACGCCTGGAGGTGGGTATTCCATGTTTACAACCGCGTTAGAGACAATAAATTCGACTGTTAGACAACTCGAACAAATAAGAAATTGTTGTATACTGGAAGTTTTATTCTACAGTTCTCTCTAAATCAAATCAAATCACTTCATTATCCTTTTGACAGCTCACAGATTGTATAGGATTCGTCAATTACATTCAACTCAATACTAACTAAAAAATGTTATCATTAAAAAATTCATTCACGTTATAATATGATCTCTCAATCAAGAGACGTTTCAAATTGTTTTTAAACCTTCCTTCTTATAACTGAATACTGAATTTTCTTAGCCTCTTATTCCTAATTTAGGTATACAGGGTGATGTACGTTTCAGCAATTAGGTCTGGGACATTTCCTGAGACACCATATGTATCATTCAATTTTGAAAGTCTCTATGGAAAGCTGAATTCAAGAATATATCAGAATAAGGTTCGCATACAATACCTTCCTTCCACACTGGGTGCCTAGAAACTCTTCTTTCGGTAACTACATGTTATTTCATGTCGATTTGAGTCAAATTATCTAAAATGCTTCCTAAGTCAGCTACAGCCCTTTGAAGGAGACATCGTTGTACGAGTTTTCTTTTAATTATTCAAATGTGCCGTTACTTAGCCCGAGAGGGAGCACGAAGTGCTCTAATCGGTCTAGAACCTTTCTATGGCTTATCAAAAGCAAACCAACAGTCCTTGGATAAATAAGTAATCTCACGAAAGGTGGAAAATGGCGCCGGGAATGAGACACGCCAAAGAGTTCATTTAAGAACCAACACCAACATTTTTAGAGTACCTACTAAGCCACAATAGGCGAACAATCAGATGAATCATGGTTGGGCTCCTGACCGGGCACTGTAGGCTCAATAAACACACGAATAACATCGGACTCACAGACATAGCCATTTGGAGGTTTTATCAAGAAGGTGAGGAAACCTCAGCACACATTCTGTCCTACTGCGAATGGCTGCCAAGGTAACGGTTTTCTGTGTTAGGGGAGAAGAAACCGCAATTTTCCCGGTACATAGAGGACTTGAGGTCTGGCTTGTGGAATATAGTTTCTATATAGGATAGGCCTAACCTCAGAACTCTAACATAACGAGAGGGAACACACAATAGATATGTAAAGGTGTGGAGGCTCCCAAAAGCACACAATCCCCTTTTCGAATCTAATCTAAGTGTCGTTACTTAAAAATTCCAAACTCACTTATCAGTATTTGTAGATTTCGTACAATTCAAAAATCTGACTACAGCTAGATACAATTCTATAAGACGACATGATAAGAAACACAAAAACGATTCATGATTTTTTATTGAAATTTTATTGGGTTTATCAAATTTGGTGTCGGATACAAAAAATGTTCAATAAAAATACCCGTTGGTTTTCCCCTACTGATACACTTGTGTTGGTTGTTAAAAAAATAATTATAGCCAATGACGGGTTTGTAATTGTTCATTGATTATACCGAAATCGGTTCGTTCTAGAATTGGGAAGACTTCATCAATATACAATAAAAGAGTATTTTTTGTATTAAAAATGCCATTTAGATTCATTTGACACAAACGATCCTCACCTCCTGCAGTGCAATATCGATACGTATCGAGTTATTTCTCTCACACGCAACGATTCTTCGAAAATCAGTTCCTGCCTAGATTGCATAAGTGTTTTCTTCACTTTACAAAATAAACCATTTAAATAATGCACAGCTACTAGGTGTTTCCCATTCATAACATTGCTGCAATCATTTTTATATCTTCCGATTTACGCTAGCAGTGAGCAGCATATTATCTGCGAGTTATGTCCAAGTTTACGTATACTTCTGGATTCAACTAGAGGCGTATCTAAAATAGATGTTTATATATTACCACGGCATTAATTAACGACTTTATTCGAGCAGCACACCCGTTAACTGCACAAACCTTGGACGATTCCTTCGTTTCGACGATAAGGATAATGAGAGTTTTGCGGTTTTACTATAAATATGTGGTGATGGCATGCTGGTAGATACTTTGAGGTGGAATAAAAGATTCAAGAAATCATAAACAATATTAAAAGGCTTTGTATTACTTATACAGAGAGTTTCTTTATGAAAATGTCACTAGACTAGGTGTCGCTTTCCTTTTTTATTTGAAAAATTGTTTCATCAACCACCAGGGTTATTAGCAACATCAGTACATGGATTCAAATATTTCATTTTGATGGCTTCAAGATATAGCATTATGTTCTCAATGTTACAAATCTCAGGTTTCAGTTCATTGTCAATTATGTAGGTCTTCATTGGACACTTTATCAAAACATACTTTACAGACATTTTCACGTCGAACCTTCGGGTGTGACCAATTCGCAGCTGGGCAAGAAGTATCTACTGCTTGAGAGACTTTGTAAGGTTTTCCATGGTAGTTCTAATTCCTTGACCTGTCGATTCTTTGATGTTGATGATATCGAAAGTTCTATTCCTTTTTTTTCTTTCGTTTTAATACAAGTGGTTATCTTTTGTTGAAGAACTATTAAATGTGGGTGCCTTCTTTCTTCACCATCCAATATTGTTATTGATGAGATGTTGGATTTCTCTATTTATATTCGATACTTCATCAACTTCTTTTTTTAATCAATTATTCGAATCAAACTTTTATCTTTCGACTACATATAAAGGGAAAATGTATTTAGCGCTAGCTCCAGTTTGTCAAAATGATAATTATTCTTGTTTAAGATTTGTTAGAATAGAGCGTCTGCACCTGATGTCATAACAAAATCACAGCCATTCACAGCATCGAATATAAAACTTTTGAAGGGTTAACAATAAATGAAAACAACATCTCATTGTGTCCATCCTCTAAGATATTTTTTTCAAAAACTCAATAAACTAGCACTGCGAAACACAATACGAATTATCAACTTGAACGTCCAACGAACAGGTTGTTTATCCTCCAGACGAGAAAGACACGCCCATTTTGTGACGCGCCACACATGTGTGAGTCGATTTGAAAATGAATATTGAATCTGTATTCTAAATATCCGAAGAGCTATTGAATGATGGAATGTTGTACATGAAGATAACAAACTCACTGAAGTAAAATAATGTCTTATGTCAGTAACTGTCATCATTGATGTTGAAACGCATATTTATGTTTTCATCATAATAACGATTGATGATATATAAAATTAATCTCTGAACTGACATTTTTGAAGATTGAAATTGTAAAGATGACATTAGCTTGTAATAAGTCGAAAAACGTAAAAATATAATATTTAGTCAACCATTATGTTCACTTTCAAGCATAATTAGTACGAAGAATACCAAATCATGGTTCACCACGAAGAAAACTGGTATTCCCGAAAATAAATGACTTATAAGAAATTTACAAAAATAGCATCGTTCAGTTTTTTCAAGCAAGATTGTTGAGAATTAAAAGGGTCATATGTGAAATAAATGTTTTTTATGGTTACACAATGAGTAGTACCCTTCCTGAACTGTTTTTGATAAAACAATGGGATATATTGTACGTTTTCCATAAACTTTTCATTGGATCATGAAATTTTTTAATACAACTTCACTTTCACCGAAACTAGTTGTGAAAAGTATTGTGTATAAATCACGCGATACGTTCACACAACAAAATACCATAGTTGTGGGAAATAAATTTCATTCTCTGGTCGTTTAACAATATAATATAGTGGCTCTTCTATTCTAATACGTCCTCGGTATCATAATAATTGAAATAGCAAATAAGTATTCGATCCTCGAAGATTCGATAAGTTTCATCAATCACTCTCAACAATTCATGAATTTATTCAGGAACGTGAAGTACGTTTAGCATCAGCAATGTCATCTATGGGATAGGTGGATAATTTCTTCAAGTGCACTGTTTGAATACTCAGTCTTTCATTAGTATGCGTGTCTGTATGAATTATTTGCACTTTCGGCTTCTTTTTCAATGCGAGATCAGTTTCAGTAGCATACCTAGAGATTAATAGATACTAAACTTTATATCCTTTTTATGATCGAATCCAATTAAACGATGAGAGTACGTATTTAACTTATTAGATATTGCGAGTCGGCAGCTCATCTTGTGATAGCCGGCGTTTAGTTTTATTTTACGCAATATTATTGACAGAGCAACTGCGATTTCATTATAGCAATCCATTACCAATTAAAGGCTAGAAAATAAATGCTGATCTGAAACAAATCTCGAAGATGGAATAAATTTACAACATACATTGCAGTAATCTAGTAATCATATTGAGATCAATCACGAGATATCAAAACTGGTATTGATTAATTGATAGTTGTACAGGATCGGAGTGGAGGAGGTATTCCGCCCGATATTTTTAACACTTCTAGAAAAAACTCATTCGACATTATGATAGCTTTTTCTGAAATACCTATGTTACAGTAGAAATGAATCAAAATGATTCTATATTGATATCTGGGATCATAATTATTGAAAAATACTACATTCAATAAAGTTTCCAAGGAATATATGACCATATATTACATAATATAAATAACATCAATTGCATATTCCAACCAGTTGAAACTATAGACAATTGGACTATGAATATCTGTACAAAGTTTTATAATGAATGGTTGAGTAATATTCGTGTGAAAGCTCACATATTCATAATATAGGTAGGGACTCATCCAACTAGAAACCAACAAGAAATCATGTTGGGGTTTGCAAATAAATATCTTCAAAACATTTGAGTTCAAGTCTTTATAGACAATATATGCCAGAAATCATGTGTGCAATCCAGGAATATTCTCAAATTTTGTACCACCTTTTCATATGAAGAATAAATTTTGACTCAAATTGAAAGGTACAAGAATGGTATGCGGAAGTACCAAATACATTTGTTTTGGAATATTTTTTCTGTATTCATATCTGCAAACGAATTTTCAAGATTGTGTGTTGTATTGAACTGATAATATTACTTTAATTTTTTCAAGTCCGTACCTGGATTATTGGTTTCATCCATTCAACATTCGATAGCATAGAGGATAACGAGTTTATGTTTTGAAAATGAATAAAATATACAATACGGATCGTATATTATGAGCCATTGAAGAAGTTTTTTTTAGAACCAGCTAGGCGACCTCTACCTACTCTTACAGTATGCCCATTTTCCAATGAATCACCCTGTATTAGCCCGCATGACTTTATCATTTGATTTTATTAGAAACTTTACCTTAATTTATTCTGCAAATAAACAGAAACCCAAGAAAGTATTAAGATAGAGCATGTCGTGCCAATGTCGTGCCTACTCCATTTCCTCAATAAAGTGTACCTGGTAAATAATAAATAGCAGACGAGTCTTTCAATATCATTGCATATTCAGGAATATTCTGAAAATAAATGGACTCGTGGCATTCGGCGACCAAGCAGGTGCCTATAACCATTTGTTAACAGCTTCACTTTGCTATGGGACAATAATAACGGGTCGACTGCAACTACACAATATAATCAGTCCATCTAAGGTGATTCCTGAAGATAAGCAAATAAACGTTCAATACAACATGGGAGAAAAAAGTAGATAATTATTCAACAGCAGAAATTGAACAATACAAACAGTTATCAGGGTTGCTTTGGGTCATGTAAAAGTCTGGGGGCACGAGTTTATCGATGAAAAATAAGAATGAAAATGTTGAGGTCTATTTATTAAAGGAAGAGAGTTGTGGACTTGTGGCAGCTTGTCAGGATAAATTATAATAACAATAATTCGAATGAAGAATTGACTCATCTGTTTTGAATCAAATCAATCAATCAATATGTTATAAAATATTGCCACAACATATTCAACCAGTGAAATAAAAATGCTTAACAAGATTTGCACTCGTGACCTCGAATGAATAGGCAATAGTTTTTCATATCTAGTAATATTTTTTTCAGAAGAATTGTATAACGAATCTGATAAAACCAATTCATTTGCAATTCAATAAAAAATAACAATATGAATTGGATGCACTGTCTCACAACAGGTTTGGCACTTAGGGCACCTTTGAGTGGTGGAGGTTATCGCTATTTTTAATTGTTCCGGGGTGAGATTAACCATTCACAGTTCGTATCGTAGTTGTGAACAAAACAAATTGTTAGTTAGATATCATTTTCTGCTGAATTATCTATATTGAATAAAACAACTTTCGTATATTTTCACACAGCTGATCGAATCTGATTTGTGATTGGCTAACAGATAGAAGGCAGCGTTGCAGGTGACGAAACACCACCTATTTTTCCTCAATGTTTGGGCAACCCCCACCCTACTAGTTTCCAGACCTTCTATATATGAACGTGATTGAATGTTACTAGGGGAAAACTAAAAAAAAACCTGGTGTCCCTGTCATTATTCGAGTGATCGTTTAATTTCTCGAGAAAGCCTCGTTGAGAATGTTAATTCAAAATCAAGCATTTCTTATTGAATTAACATTCAGATTATTATTGTTGAAATCGAATACTTGAAACAGTATAAGGATGCTGTATAATAATTTTACAAGACTGCGCTATCAAACACGGTTAGTTCGAAGTAATAAAAATTCTACCAATAGCCTGCGACGATTATGACTCGGGCAATAAACTCCGTTTTATTTTTCTTTCATTCCAGATCCGAAAACGAAATGTACAACAGAAACTTGTGTAGGCATCAGTAGTGGAACTGCGGCAGCAGTTTCAGGAGACATGTGTTCCTGCCAATGCCATTCCCACCTGCCGGTTTTCAGGGAAGACTTGAAAATTTGTGTAGACGATATTCATGGTGAGTGCTTTCGATATACCGCACACGTCTAAATAAAGACTGAGAAAATCTAACGCCTAACTCTCTATTTATTAATCTAAAAATATGTTGTTCCATCAAAATTTGCCATCGAATGATACTTTTTCTTGCATTTTATTTATTCATTTGTTTGTGCTAGACAGATGGAGAAAATCACAAGGACTCCTTATTGGAAAATTGTTTTCATAGTTTGGAGGGCGGTCTATCAGTGTGTGAGAGTAGAATAATTCATTTAGGAATAGGAATAGAAAAATCAAATAATAAAAGTTATATTCGCGATGAAATGTCCTGGAATATTTTGAGATATACAGGGTGTTCAGCCTAGGTGAGACAACATGGAATACCTACACTTTTTTTAATACCTGTATATACTTTCACCATCTTTCTTTTATCCATGAAATGCAACGTTGTCAATCTAGAGCAGAGGAAACGGAAATTGGGGCACTATAAATGTGCTAATAAACTAATAAATGTTAGTGGCAATGAAGTTTTGAGGGTACGAAGGTACAGGATAGCTGAAACGTTTGAGTAAAGTAGAAGAATCGTTTTGTTTTCCAAATGGGTCACTCAGAATATTATTGTAGTACTATTTTGGGCTATCAAATCAACTTTAAAATTGCATTTTTTACTTTACAATTCGAAAATTTTCATGTTTTTTAACAAGAGCTCATTTTTTTATATGAAGATGGAATTTGTATTTGAGATATGGTTTTCACTTGATCATTTGGGCATTGTTCCACTACATTTTCATCTAGAAAATTTCTTAGTATTCTAGGTAAAAAGTTATCGGAAAATACTTAGTGTTGAATTGAATTTCTACACTTGATAGTTTGTCAAAAATCCGAGGTTTTTTGACAATCGCAGAATGAAACTCATCCCTCTTGCTGAGTACTGGTCATTCACAAAAACTACTACTGACAAAACTCTTTCGAAAGTTGTTTACTATACTTAATAAAACATCCAAATTTAAGTAATAATAATAATAATAATAATAACAATAATAATAATTTATTGGCCCAAGTTATTTAAGTTACATTTAAGGTTGTCGAATAATACAAAAAACAGAAAATATAAACGAAACCGAGTACAGGTATATACCAGAAACGTCGACAATTTAAAATTTTGAATATAAAACTATATGATACGAAGAGGAGGTATTCGCAGTTCCATTAAAACTATATGTATACTTATGTTGAGTTCAGTCACCTAAAATACATAAAATTTAAAAAATATATATAAATTCAAAATTAGTCAATACCTTGAAGTATTTTAAATAAAAGAGATTCGAACAATTTTCTTGCAATGCTTCTTGATATTTGGACGAATGATGATAATCTGTAATGACCCCATAATCCTCTCCATTGATGCACGACTAATGACGGCACACTCTTGAGGCTCGATCAACATGTGATATTTTTATCGCGTGAACCCATAAGACATCAAATCAGTAACTTGCACAGGTGGGCAATACATTAAATCGACCAATAAGAAGACCGTCATCATACTAAAAGCGACATATCTTCGTATCGAATACAGTACCATGCCATGGGCGTAGAACATCTCTAGTCTGTCAAGGTTAGTTTATACAGCAAATAAGAAAGGACCAATGAAACTACACATGTAAGTCGTAAGAAATATGTGATTTAATAGATGCATTATTGTTTTATTTATTTCTTATTTGTTGTATAAACTAACTTTCAATCATAACGACATTATTTCATGACAATTGACAATGTTGTATTGTATTCCAACAACGAATAATCATATTATATCTGAATACGTAACCAAGTGATTTTATGCACGCAGCTAAGAAAGATACATTCACTATTCATTCAAGAAATCGTTCAAGATGACAACTAATTCGCTCATATTTCAATATTACTTCAGTCTTCAGTAGTTTGTGTTTGTTTGTAGGTACTCAATAAACAATGTATTTTATCGTAATTCATGATTTATTTGCACTTCATCACATAATGATTGGTTGCAACTAGTTATTTGTGTCATAACAATAAAATTGATATAAAACAAAAATGCATAGAGGGGATCAGATCAGTAACTATTGCCTTTACCATCTGGAACTGACAATATTCCGTAAGTGATGTTATTACTTCCCGAGTTTCTTCATTTGTCTTCAAAGGTTTGCAAAAACTGAATAGACTATTTGTATAGCTATGATGAAACTATTTAAATTCGACGACATTAAATACTGCTATGTTCCAATTCTAGAAGTGACTTCAACTCTTGTGGAGACTCAATAAATATGAATGAAAGCTATAAAAAATAAAGATATGTAACATTTTCCCGTTATCAAAACGAAGAGATCTAGATTAACACATACAGAAATATTTTTACTATAACTTCATGATTATTTATTATTTTCAAATCCACTCGCTGAGAAATACGAATATACATTCTCAAGTGTTAATGAATATAGCTGATGTTCTTCTTGGAAAATAACCAATGAATGTAACTGGATGGATGTGATAGATATTCGAGAAATAATCGTATTACACATAATTCGACCGACCGTCATTAAATTGGAGAAGTTATAGCTCTCTGCTTTTATTCAGATCATAATCGTTAAAAGAAAAATTTATTTGCTGATAATTAATCAGATCATAATCGTTAAATGAAAAATTTTGTTGCTGATAATTGAGGTTTGTGTCGTTAGTTTCAACACTTCTTATATTTCACATATTTGTTTCAAGCAATTCAACTAATTTTAAGATGCAGATATCCAATCGGCAGACTGTTTTCTGAAAGGAACTCAAACTCGTTCCAAAATCTATAATTATTTCAGAAAAAAATCAATCTTCATTATTCGATTTCGTAACTCCTGATTATTTCCATCTTTGATTAAAAAACACTGCTATCCGGTAAGTATAGAAAATAGTCAACAGTCTTATATCTGATGTTGCTAACTGAATATTTTGTAATGACTCCTTCAAGAGTATTCTTTGAAAAATGGCCAAGTCTTCTCATGCTCATCTCAAATTGGGAATAAGCTGTGCCACATTTGATTTATAGGCCATTAACGAATATACTGTCTTCGAATTACTGAATTCATCTCGATTTAGATACTCTATTACTATAGAGTCTATATGAGGAATTGTGTATGGTTATGTAAACTTGTTACGCCTATGTGGAATAATAATAAATAATATTGTCGGTATTCTCTAAGAGCTGGTAATAAATAATTGGTTCACAATATCGGATAGTATTTACAACTATGTATAGTCCCGATCGACAAAACGGAAAAATACGACACGCCATTATACACCATCGGTGATATGAGGAAGCGGTAGTTCAAAATATTTCATAGTATCTTTGAAATTTTCAATAATGATTTCCTGTAAGCGAGTATACCAGATAGCCAGTTCGAATATCTGGAGTACTGGAATTTATCATAATTATGGGCTATCGAACGTCCTATAATAAAGCTTATATTTAATAATTTGATGTAGATTAATTAGGCGGAATTGCTGTTTGCATCAAAGGTGTGGCTAATAATTCACATCGAATTTTCCTTTCATGAGATAATTCAGTAGATGAATCAAATGCAAACCAAGCGTCACAATAATAATGGATAATTATTTTATAATGGGCATGTTCCAGGCATGAATATTTTTTTTTACATCAATGACTGAAAAATTCACTAGGTGATCGGTAAGTGAAATCCATATTTTCCAGATATTGAATATTTTATTCAATGAATAAATATAGCAATTCAACAATGCTGGAAATGAAACATCCTTAAAAAACGTGAGACTCTCTCTTCATTGGCAAATGAATTGAATAACATTGACTTCATATGTGATCTTTGAGGCACTCTCAAAGTTACTTACTTCGAATATTGTACTCCTCTATTGAAATAATTTTGGATTCCGAGATTTGACCATATTAGTGAATATCAAAAACTTGTTTATTATAGAAAAATACTTCTGAAATTTGTTTCACAGTTACGAAAAACATTATTATTGTACAAGGCAGTTAAGATACGTTTACATCGGAGAATAATTACATCCACTTGTTTGTGATTCCACGTACACGTAAAAATATAAACGATACAAGTAATAATTGTTTCCCGAAGGCAGGATAGGTATACAAAAAGAAAACATTCTTGATTTCTTGACCATCTTCTGCCTACGGGCAAAACAGATCGGTGGATTGATAGATTCCATAGTAACGGTTTCCAGGAATTCAGAAAATACGAGATGAATGAACAACAGAGTCGGATTCAGTGATTCTGAAATCTGTTTATACGAAAACACTACACTAGGTATACGTGAAGCACGTGGGTATGCGTTCATTAAGTGGATGTGGAAATATCTTAGGAAGAAAGAACATATGATGCTTAATTTTTTGGGAGAATGAGCTCAACTTTCACTACCTTAAGATAATAACATCGAATATTACATATGTTACAATGGTGAAAATATTATTTCCTAAAATTTTGAAACCATTTTCTCGATTTATCAGTCGATGCAATATTTGTGTTTTACCCAATATGCTTGATTATTTTATTTAGATATCTTTTTTTTTCACTTGAGGAATCGCATACAGGAATAATAATAATGATGACGTTTATTCATGATAAAAAAATAATAATTCGATAATTTTCCATGGATGTGATTAACAATTTCATGAAATAAAATGATTCCAATTAATTATTATTTTATCTCAAGGTGGATTGTACGTTATGTTTCTGAAGGGCGATATCCATTCAATTTTATGCACCGTAACTGACTGTCAATCTCAAGTATAAAAGACGAACGAAGACAAAGCATAGCGATGAGTATTGGCTAATGACTTGTCATGTAACAATTTGTGGGCACAGAGTCAATTTATGCATCATAATTATATGGTCGAATTCATCATCACAATTGGAAATCTTGAGAGTACACAGATTGTGATATGAATCATCAGTTGGCATATTGTAATTTTCAAGATGATATTGTATAACTATGAAATTACGCTTTCAATACCATGAATGTGATGAAAACTGTTGTTGAAACTATTTTTATGGCATAAACTGGTGAACATAACATACATGTTTGAGGAACACAGCGATTCGGGCCTTGAAATCTTACAAGCCGGTCTCTTTCAACTCTTCTCGAATTCCGCATATCCTAAGGATGCTGTCGGCGCCCATTAGGAGGATAAAATACGTCAAAGATCCTTCTCGACATATTGATGAGTGTCGTTTTACATTATTCCTCCTAGAAAGCTTCAGCTCTACAATTAAAGGTCGTCAAGGTCAGTATAAATCCCATAAATATCGTTTTCTAACGGTCACCGACCAGCTTTTTCAATAAGGAGATGGCAATAAAGATTGCCCATTTTGCGATAAATATTGTTGAAACTCGTTCTCAACAGTAGCCGTCGATTTCTTTCGTTCGTCGTTACTTATCGCCTCTTAGTGTCTAGCTGAAATGCCATTTTACTCTAAACGGATTGTTTTCGCTTATAGTAGCAGTGAAACTGATATTGATTCTGAGCTATATACACGGTGTTTTGGCAATTTGACTTTGGAGATATTTGAAAATTTAGTTTTTTTTCCAAAGGTAGTTCAGCTGACATGATTTCAAGGTTGTGAAACT
The DNA here is from genome assembly GCA_037013635.1 of Plagiodera versicolora. NCBI lineage: Eukaryota > Metazoa > Arthropoda > Insecta > Coleoptera > Chrysomelidae > Plagiodera > Plagiodera versicolora. The sequence continues at coordinate 10,067,579 of CM072979.1, read as the reverse complement.
ATCAGTCAATTTGTTTTCATTGGATGAGGTTCCTCGTGTAGCCCATTCATTGAAACTTTTTCAGTCTCTATAGTTATTTTCATCATTACACGAATAATCATGTTTTTTGTAATAAATTCATGGTCTAGTATTTTCGAAAGATTATTGAAATTTCCCACTAGTATACAAGGTGTTCTTATAGTGTATTCTAAGAAAACTAGGTTTGGTGTATCAAGAGAAATGCTCATATATCTGAAACCCTAAGATTTTCTTACATTTCCATTTGTACTCAATAGTGGAGTTAAAACGCCATAACGTTAACTTTACGTTACATATCCGTATGTTCAAGAAATAAAAGATATTCAATTCATAATAATGTACGTCATGCAAATGGATTGTCAGACAGGGAGTTCCAAAGTGGCCACCTACATCTGGTCTCATTCCACTAGACTTTTTTGTAGAGAACCTCAAGACGAACGTTAATAGACCTAATAGTGACCTTATAGCCTGAAAGGAGGAATCCAATCGAAATGTATTTTATCAACGCTGGCATCCTCAATGAGTCATTTATATTATCTGAGGAACTGATCATGGCGTCATAACTCGAATAGTGGTGAAATTGAGTAGATTCGAAAATGCTTAACGAAAAAAAAAAAATTACCTGATTTATCCCAATGGTCGTGTCAAACTTGTAACAAATTTGTACAAATCTTCACGTGATCACAGTATAAGAAACCACGTACAAATTTATTCACTCCATTCACTTCATGGTCATCCAATAATATCCTTCAGTGGAAGAAAATAATCAAATCTGTCTACATCATCCTTTCAATAATCTGCACTTAGATTGCAAATATTCTACGTGATTCATTTATTTTCGCACATGATTTTCTCAAGATTCCAATATTTTTTCCACCCGGTATGTGATTTTCCAAAATTGAATTGAAATAGATAGGTAAAATTTCAATTCAATTTCTTCTACCTTGGAATATACAATTACAAGAGGGTACGTGTAGAAACATGATCGAATGAAAATATCTTAAACGAAAACGTTGATCTGGGCCACATCAACAATTAGACCACAGTATTTTTCAATATTGGTGACCACACTCTGATAGACAATCCAAATTCATCTTTCAATGGAAGAAGACTAGAAGGTTATATGAAGAGACGACATGATCAAATTTTTCCGTATAGTTTTACAGCTTTTCTGAATAAAAATATTTCGGTAATGTCAAGGTCGGAATAACAAGAATTGCTTAAACTTAGTTATTCGAATACAGAGTGAAATTCCATGCTAATCTGAAAATAATTTGGGATTTCCATATCAATCTTAAGTCACAGTCTGGAAATATTCATATTCTCCACTCTTCAGATGTTTTTATCATTTATAGAAAACGAAATGTATTCAGTATTCAATGTCTCGTAGAAATCCAACTCTAACTGTACTGCAAAATTCAACCGGAAATGTAAACCTTGTTAAATTGAATACAATATGTTGTCCACAAGCGAAAACGTCACATATTTCTCTCGAACCATCCATAAGAAACCAACAAATGCGTAGACTAATAAGTAAGGTATTGTGCCCGAACCATCTCCTAACTCGAAAACGTTACTGATAGTTCTTTGTGATGTCAATCAACTGAGGAAAACGGAATCCATCCATGGATTAGGTGATAAAATATTGTTTTATCAGGAATTCTTGATTCATACAAACATAATACAATTGCGAAATCAATCAGGTAGGGAGTCAGGATGTGAATGGAGATATAAGGAGGTGAGAAAGACATTCGAACTGTTGAAAATTTACATTTACCAACCGTCTATGGTTATACCGTCAATATACCGGGTGGCTCAACAGTGCGCATTTGCTTGATATATTGATCGCTTCACCATAAAGGGCATGTTTGAAAAAAGTCCCAGATGCACAGGATGTTGCATTTTTCCTTAATAGCAAAAACAATATATTTGCAATGGAACACCCTGTATATCCTTTCCATTTCCATTATTCTTTTTTCTATAAAATGGTAAGTAGTCAAACTAGAGAAAGAAATTTTTCGAGAATTGGTGCACTATAAATGCTGCCTAAAAATACTTTATCAGTGATAATTGAGTGAATTCATTTGATGGGTAACAAGGTGAAGGATAGTTGAAATGTCTGAGTAGAAGTCTCGTTGTGTATATAGGGTGTTTTTGGATAAACATCAATTCAGAAGATTTCAATCAGCAAAAACTTCACTTTTTCAATGGAACACCCAGTATATCATTTGATTATCTGGTAGAACTATTTCATGCCTTAAAATTATGTTCTCAGAATGTACTCTCTGAAATTGATTGTTTTTGAGGATCTCGCATTTTTAATTTATGATTCGAAATAAAAAAAACACTGACAGTCACCGAAAATAAGTGATGCCACAAAACTACAAGATGGAATTTTTTTTCATTACAATGAATATGCACCATTCCTGTATGGTAACTGATAATACCGTAACCAATATTTGAATTTATAGCCACCGTAATTACCCCTTATTTGCATTCAATTCAGCAAATACATCTCCACCGGTATTGTAGAAGGTAATGATGAAATTGAGATTCTCACTCACACATGTCATTATCACTAACGAGTGTACCTGATTACCATTCAACAGTAAAATTTAATGAATGGTAGCTGGATCAGTCAAAGAATTGAATTCATATTATAACAATATAAGAATAACATGTTTTGGCAGTGGCGCATTGAAGATTATTTTTATTCGTTCATCGAAATACGTCATATCAGTTCACAATAATTCGATACCTTCTATAATCTGTGATGTTTATTCATTTATATACTTCGAGATAAACATCATTCTATAAACTGAAAGCTGCTTCAGTTGAATGAATCAGAAATCGCAAGTTAAATATTCGTCATAGATTATTTAATGGGTTTGAAAGTTGTCGTATGTACAACCATTAACATAATTCAATTATAGTAATAGAATAATAAGGATTATTTGAATTGACAAATGATTATGATGATTATTCGTCCGCTCTCACTACTTATTGATATCTTGGAAATTCTACAGACTAGGTTAGGGAAAACAAAACAGCAACTCTTATATCACTAGAATATAACCGATCAATATCCTGACGAAAAATTCCAAATAGATAATTGGCGAAGGTTGATTATTCTGCGTAGGCACATTCGATTCGTGAAATATATGAACGCTTTATCGAAAACATCAACGGACATTGATTTATCTGAATATTTCTTTTTATTGAGAAAGTGATATTTATCTCTACCTATGTTTAATACATGCAATCTTCCTTGCTTCATTTATTCATACGGCTACATAAATCTAGAAACTAGCAATTATCGAGGCACGCAAAAATGCTTCAGATTGGAATTACACGTGATTTTCTCGATACAACTGAGATGCTTCCGTATTATTTCGATAAGAAATGTGTGTGGGATCAGGACATTGTACAGGATTGTTTACTGTTTGATATAGAGTGTCTCAATCGTCTCAAATCAGATTTTTTGTTGAATAATAATTTTACTGATATTCAAACTGTGAAATTACTCATGATAATAACTTATTCTGCGATGCTCAAGTTTACCGATATATAACGATTTCAAATCCAAGTGGCCATCCGTAAACAGTGCATTGGTCCCGCATAGGGTTGCCAGGCGTCCGGATATGGCCGGACATGGGTAGGCCAACATTGTCCGGCAAAAATGAACGGTATGAAGCTTTAGTTAGTCTTTTTATATTAGATACGCAAACGAGCGTGAATGATTGTTTTTTTATTAGTATTCAAGGAGAATTCCAAAAAGAGTTATACACTTTCAATAACAAACAAAGATTTAGAATTCGAATCAATTTTTGGTTTCATTGAGATTTAATAAAACTAATAACAATAACAAAAAAAAATATTTTTTATACACATTTTGTCATAACAATTAATAGACATGAGACACAAAATCCTAAATTATGTAATGTCAGATTTACCATCACTTTCATAAATATTTCAATTTAAATGAGTTACACATTGCACAAAACAGTAGTTTGCAATCCTAATACCCAATAAACCCCCACTCTCGCCTTCAGACAAGGCGTTCCTAGATCTTTGACCAATAAAAGTGCAATTGAAATGCTGTGATCAGAATCTTCTCGATGCTTCAAGAGCTTGAAGCACGTATCAGTTATTTTCTCGAAAATCGGAAAAAACATTAACGAACATTAGTGAACGAGCTAAGCTAATCAAAGAAGCACTGGATGTAGATATCAATGTATTGACAATTGCAACATTTAACAGAAAACTATCTGCTTCAGCTGATACGTCACCCACAGTTCTATGCAATAGCTAATAGCAGGTACTGATCTCTCTGCAAAGTGGATTTCAATAATTCTCCATATCAAGTACATCTTGCGAGAAGTGATCAGATAGCGTACAGTTGAAATACCTATAGCTACTGAACATATCTTCGGTATATGTATTTTAACTGTTGCGGCGCTACAGTTATCTTTCAGACATAAATCTATTTCAACTTGATAAGTTCACACCTTTGAGTTGGGAATTGCTAATTTAACTCGATTACTAAGCATTAAAATACTGTTCCGCATATTCGCACATTTTCATAAATGAATATAACCCAGGAGCGACCAATAATTGGTAAGGTGAAATGCAAAAAGGTACCATTACTCAAACATTTAATGGAATTACCACCTGCGAACGTCGGTATGTAGTATAAATAGAATGATAAACAGGAAGATATTATTGAATCGTTCATGACTTATGTTGATTGTGTGAATAGACTTCCAAGTTGTTTTGAAGATTGCCTACAATCGATTATACCATAATGAATGAAGTCCAGGATCTAGTAGCATCATCAACTCAAACCTTTCGGGTTTTATATTTCATGCATCTTTCAAGACACTGCAGCAAAATTTCATCTAGAACTTTGAATGGCAAATTTTCCGAAGGGTATAATTATTGCGAATGAGATCAATAAAAAAGAGAATGGCTAGTAGTTTGCTGAATAAGAACATGATAATGCATTATACTGATGGAAATTCGAGTCCTAGAAAACAAACATGGATTTTTTAGACTAGATGTGAAAAAAATGAGGATTAAGTAACTGGCAGTGTTACTGAATATCAGATTGTTTCCATTCGTGAATTAAAAATGTGGTCTTGTCACTGATGATTCTAAAGAAACGACCAACTAGCTATATTTCTTTGTTTAGTTTAGGAAATAAGATATTAACGATATTTTCAAGTTTACATTCTGAGGTTGTTAAATGATGGATGAATCATAATTCTCGAGATTTCCTTCGATTTTCAATTATTCAGTGAAGATCTTCTGGATTGAGACTGAACTGAGAGTGAATTGGTGAACAAACTTGGGAATTGAAAAATTACATGAATTTCAAATACTTCTTATGATACCGAAATTGGATCTGAAATGACTGAATGAAACTCAGAGAAAATTCCAACTCCAAATACGTACATCAGAAAAAAATATTATTTATTTCACATAAAATTTACAAAATACATTCCAGTATCAATTTCCTCCTCCGAGTTCTTTTTGAATTTCTGCAAAAGATTTGTTCTTGGTTTCTGGCATAAAAATGATGACAAAGAATATCCCAGTCACAGATATGGCTGTGAAGATATAGAATGTTATGTCATTGCCCATGGCGTCAGCAATGTTCAGATAAAATTTCGTGACCAGTAATGCGAGAAACCAGTTGAACGTTCCAGCTGCTGAGCTACATTTAGCTTTGATATCAGGAGAAAACAGCTCCGAGGAGGACAACCACGGTATTGGTCCGTATCCGATAGAAAACGCAATGATGAATATAACCAGGGACAAAATGGGGAGGAATCCGATGGATTTAATTCCATCCTCGTCTAAGATCTTGTGGTTCTTCAGAGTGAAGAAAAGTCCGAGAATGAAAGTCGCCAAAGACATTAGAGCTCCAGACACCAGCAGCAACATCTTCCTGCCGAATTTCTCGACGGCCCACGCGGCGAATAATGTTGCGATAACCTGAACAATTCCCACGATTATAACAGACCAGTGGCTTGGCAATGAAGACCCCGATGAAATGAATATTTCCTTCATGTAGAACATAACGGCGTTGATTCCGCAAAGCTGTTGGTAGAACATCAGCATGAAGCATATCAAAGTGGCTTTCTTGGCCGCAGGAGATTTCATCGCTACCCAAAAACTCTTCAGATTCCTTTCTTCTTCAATCTGCTTCCGTATTTCTTCGACTTCCCCACTGAAATCATACTCTTCTCCCCTGAAACGCTTGAAAGATTTCTGCGCTCTCTCGTCGTGGCCTTTCTTCAGATCCCAAACTGGGGATTCCGGTTGGAAAAAGAATAGGACGCCGAAAACCAAAGGCACTATCGCGCAAGCTATGTTGAAGACTAGTAAAGGCAAGATGTACCCGAGTATATTGCTGTACATGATGCCGATGGTGATGAAGAGTTGGAAGAAGGTACCAAGAGTACCCCTTATTTCCGTCTGCGCTATCTCACTGGTATACAGAGGAGCTGTTACGCAAAAGGAACCTCCAGCAACACCGACCAACAATCTTCCGATGTACACCATGACCACGTGTTGGGCTGCAATGATGAGTACCCACCCGATAGTGAACGGGATTATAGTCAAGAGGACGGTGGGCTTCCTGCCTATCCAGTCGGCTGCCCATCCTATCGGGAAGCACATGAGCATCGCTCCGAAAGGCATGCTGGATCCGATCCATCCTAGCTCGTCGTCTCCGATGCGCAAGTTGTTCAGCTTACCGTCTTTCAGGAAATCCGTGATGTTCGACGTCCATCCTATGACTGTGCCTGTGCCCAAAGCGCCGATGCAAATGCAAACGGCGGCAAGGTATTGTTGCAGCTTTTTGCCCCCAGCCATCGGGAAGTGAGGGGTTTGTCACTGGAAGGATCTTTGCTCGAATGTAGGATTGTATTTCCTAGATTTTGGGAATGAAAAAAAATCTTGACAAATAGTATTTGACGTTTCTGTTCGTTTTATTGGGATCCATGACGTTTCGATTTTAGAGGGTACATTGTACAAGGTGTTATTTTGTGTGGTGCAGTTTACAGTTTCGTAATGCTAGATCTTGGAAAAAATACATTCCGATGAGTTTTGTCGACGACAGTCGGATGAAAAATTTTTCGTGTTTTTCAATCAATTCCTTTCTTCGCTGTTTATAGTGGAATCATCATTCTGCCCACACAGCTACAAACATATGGATGAATATGAACTTTTATACACCAATATTTCCACTCTTAAAAAAAATAATGAATTTCGTTAGTTTCATCAAAACAATTCTGAATTTGAAGAAAATTACTCGAGTATGATAATATTCTTTATGCACGACCGGGCGTAAAATGGCACTTTATCGCCCGGATATACGGGCGTAAAGTAGCACTTTACCGCCCTCGGACTACTTTACCGCCCGCCGGTCGGTAAAATGACACTTTACCGCCCGCTTGGCAATAAATCAGTTGAGCAGGCGCTTAACTGAATTTCATTGTCATAGCAACGGAAATTTATATTGACTGAGTAACCATGGTAACGTGGATTCCATCACTTCTTGATTGATTTTTCCGATATAATCTGAACTTCACTGCATCGGTGATATATTCCTATCGTGCTTGAGAAGTGAAGATGTATTTACAATAAAATATACTGGTCGTGCATAAAATGTTGTATGTAATTCGGGCGTAATATGCTTTTATGGACCTAGGCGTGTTGATAGCCCTCGCTATCGCTCAGGCTATTACACGCTACGGTCCATAAAAGCCTATTTTACGCCCTTGATACATAAATAACTATTATGCACGACAGGGCGTAAAATGGCACTTTATCGCCCGGAAATGCGGGCGTAAAGTTACACTTTACAGCCCTCGGACTACTTTACCGCCCGCTTGGCAATAAATTAGTTGAGCAGGCGCTTAACTGAATTTCACTGTCATAGCAACGGAAATCTTTATTGACTGAGTAACCATGGTAACGTGAATTCCATCACTTCTTGACTTATTTTTCTGATATAATCTGAACCTCACTTCATCGGTGATGTATTCCTATCATGCTTGAGAAGTGAAGAGGTATTTACAAATGAAATATACTGGTCGTGCATAAAATGTTGTATGTAATTCGGGCGTAATATGCTTTCATGGACCTAGGCGTGTTAATAGCCCTCCCTATCGCTCAGGCTATTACTTACACGCTATGGTCCATAAAAGCCTATTTTACGCACTTGATACATAAATAACTATTATACATCTATTCTTTTTCAACTGACCAAAACGATCGAAAATCAAGAATCAAAAACAACCAAAGAGAATTTAGACCTCAATACTTTTCATCTGTCAGGGAGTGAAAGAACATGATAGTCCAGATTGACATTTGACTTGACGTATGCGAGATTACGAGTTTAACTTGATTTTTGAATGTATTCAAGTTTCAATCGGTACATGCATGAATCTACCTTGAATAAACAATAAAATGTAGAATCTGAAAGTTATTTGATGCTGTTCTAGGGTATTCATTAATTTTTTCATGTGAAGAGTCGCCACTGGTTTTACTGCAAATCAACACCATCAGCAGGTTACCTTATGTCGATTGAGTAGAAATTACAGTAGAATGATTCCAAATCGAGTGCATGTATATCATACTCCAGATTATCAAGAAGAAAAATAAAATTCCATTTGAATCGAGAATTACACGAGTGTTCCAAGAATTGTATATAATTGAATAATGTGAAGCACGTACGCAAGAATCTGATCTTTTATTTCTCATTTCATAGTTTCGTCATTATCTCGTGATTTGTAGTTGAAGGTACATGGTGAAGAATTCGTTTCCCTAGGACAAAACTCGATCAACACACGATGTTCTGTAAATAGGGCTATATATCAATTCAAAAAATTCTTTGAACACCTTTATCTCCAATTATGAAGTTGCACTATACATTCCTCATCTGGGACACCGACATGGATACCAAACATTTAATAATTTGTTTTTTATTGGTCTGATCTCTAGCTCATTATATCATTCATTTGGTAGTTTTCATTAGTCTACAAATGAGGTCGTCAATAGTTGATCTGAATTAAAGTTAGTTCTAGAAACAAATTAAAATAATCGATATAATTATTGGTGTTTCATATTATTCACTATATTCTCAACTTTAGAATGAGAATCAATGTATTCAAACATTTATTTTGATTTGTTTCTAGAGCTGAGCAATATTCTAGTGAATTGTAATCAAAATCTTGTTGGTACTTGAAATAGTCGATAGTCATGATTAGTCGGTGTCAGCTTGTCTTGTCCTAATGTATATTAATTCACTAGAAATAATAATGATTAGTCATTTCTCATTGGAATATTTAGTACTCGTTTTCTGTTTATACTAACTGTTTATACAGAATATGTGTTCTCTATCAGAATAAAAATTTGATAGCAAAGATGAAGCATCACCTTATATTTTGGTCGAACGGATTATTTGAACCGCTGTCTTCAGATAACTGGATTGAAATATGTGAACTAACTTTATATGAAAAAGTAATGTGAGAATTACATTCACACGTGTTTAGCAAATCCTATTGCTGTATATTTCTTCTGGTCTGAATCCTCTAATTTGTTACTCATTTTCACGAGAATTCTCTGACATTCATAACAGCATTAATTTGTTCAAAGGAAAAAACCTGAGAAATGCGTATTACTTTTTAGTATAGTACTCCGTTCTGTTCTTTTATTTAGTAAACAGTAACATTTAATATAAATGTTTCTATTAGAATGGAATCCTGTATAGACAGATTAAACTTGAAGAATGTGATTGATGAGAAAGTGACATTATTTCTATAAAAACATCGGATGACAAACCCTTTTTGGATGCATCTCTTGAATTATGGAATACTTTCTCACATTCATCAGATTTTTCTCTTATGCAAGAATGAACTAGAAAGTTGAAAAGAAATCCAATAACAAAGTGCTTGACCAATTGGTATAAACCATTGACTTATAATCACTGGTTCAATTCTGATGCTAGAATGTTTATTATTGTTGAATATCAAATGGCAACTAGATCAGCGTATATTCTTCATTTCAATATTTCATTGTTTTTTATGAGATGATAGTAGAATAATTTGACTTCTGGAATTCCTATGACATATTTTACCTACATCATCAACTTGTGACTTACAAAAAGTAGAACAAGCCAGTCATAAACAAAACTGGTATAGACATTTGAAGATGCAATCTTGATCTTACTCAATCCTTTGAAGGTAGTAACAATACAAAATGACTTCGCATTCAAAACAGTAGTTTGTCATAACAACTGTACTAGAATGCATCCAGTTACGAAAAATGTAAAGTAGGAAGAGGTTTATTTATAGAGAACAGGTATTTCACTGTCATATATCATTGTTTTTATGGAAGTTGAAATAAATGATCAATGATACACTAGTAATTCTGAATTCTTTTCATGTCTTCGGCATATATGATAACAAAATATCGAAGTAGAAAGTGATAAATACCTGGCAACTGGTGTGATCAACGATTCAATCATGCTACGAATCTTGAGGAGTAAAAATAAATAATCATATGTTGATAATGCAAACTCATAGGTAGCACGTTTATTCTGGAGGCACAACACAGAGTTCTGCAAATATTGCATAATCTATTCAAAGAAACCATGATTCTGAACAGATGTTGATGGCACTTGATGAATCTACCTACTCTTCTTGTCTTTATGTAAACAACAGATAATAACCAGCTTGGCAACACCTATGAGTGTAGGCACACTTCCTGAAAAGACTTTCAATATCAATATTGAATATATTGAACTGAGTCGTAAATGCTTTAATCAGTATTTCTCTCTTCAGTACATTCTTCACCATTTCAAATTTGGAATGAGGCAAGCTGGCATCTTTTCTTCTCCAAGAAGACAACGAATACCAAACTGAAGAAGAACTGACCAGCGAGTACCTGATCTGAAATCGACAAGCTCTTGCTATTCAACTTTTTTCTTCTAGTTAGAGCAGTGAATTTGATATAGTCTGAAAAACAAAACATGGTTATGAAGCAAGAGTATCCTGTAAAAGTGAGGAATGTGTTTAACTGAAAAAATAAAAAATATGTGAAAATATGTCCAATAACCAATTGATCAATCCAAGCTAACTAGAAAAGATAAATATAAAAACATCTACCATGAAACACGACAGATAAGAGTTACTTTTTCTAAAAATCGTTTTTAGTAGGAAAGCCCATTAGAAAATCCTAAAGTTATCTAATCTTATATTCGTTGAGTGTTACAATCTTTAACGAGTTTAATACTTTTTTAAGTGGCAAATAAATCTTTAGTCTTGTAATTCTGCCTTCGCTTTATTGACAACCGTGATTGATAATGATTGAAGCTGATTGTTGATACACTGTAAAACAGATGAAAGAAATGAATTCAATGATGGATAAACTTATTAGAACCAATGCACCCATACTTTATTCCTGTATTTTAAGTATGGAAGAAGCAATTTACGTCTCTTCCAATTGTTCTTTTGATTTTGTTCATTATATTTCACCTATGTGAAAAACTAAGGAAACCATAATGCAAAGCAATGTGATGATTCAACAATCAAAATAGAAAAATTAGGAAATGTACTCGCTCTAAATTTCGCCTAAAAATTATTTTTTTTTTATTTCATTGGATGAGAGAACATACTGAATTTCATGAAGACGTCAATGGTTGGGCAGTTATTAATTTTTTGAAAATAAACATAGAACATCGGATCACATGAGATATAGTCTATTTATTTAAGGAAGGTAGTACTGACTAATTGGTTATCTCAACATCATTAGTGCAAAATATAAAGTATCCAGCTGAACACTGAACTTCTTATTGGTTGGTACATAGCCGGAAACATTTAGGAATCAATAACTATGGCAACACTTCACAGTGACTTCACAACGATGTCAAATTTCTATGGAGAGAAATTTTTGAACCGCTAATAAAGAACGAGGCACCCTGTTGAATGGTTTCCCGTTTCTAGAAAGAAAAAACTAGTGACTGTTCTCGTATATTTCACTCGATACTTTCAAGATTCAACAAGCTGTATTCACAGATTCCCGCTGGTTAGTTGTCAAATCCTCCCAGTCCTGTTAGCGAACACTTTGTGGCTTGGGTATGGCCTTCTTTGACTATTTTATAGCGACTGAATTGTCTGTCGTTCAAATGTTTTTCACAGCACTTGACTAATAATGAATCATGTACAATGGAGATGAGCACAGCAGGAGCTCATGAGCGTAGACATATTTTCTGATCTTCTGAATTTGAAGTGCATAATCGAATTCAAATTGAACATGTCAACAGTGAGACAGATTATGTTAAAATTGAGATAGTGGAACAGTGTTCACACAATAAATATAATAAAATAAGAATCAGATGGTACGAATTGCAAATCGAAATTAGAAATACTGGTAAATGTATAGAAATTGGGCGGTACGGATTTTGATGATTTTTTTTTACTTTCAATCCAAAATACACGAATTTCACAATATTGTCGTGGGTAAATCGATACTTTTCGAGATATTCCAATTCAAATTTCACCTGGCAAATTCCTTCATCAACATAACATAACATTAAAAGTGTAATATTCTCCATATATGCACGTCAATTCCATCCGTTATTAAAGATATTAGTCAAATCTTGTACAATCTTGTACAAAAAGTGACAAGGAAGAGAAAGTAAAATTTCAACTTTGAGGTGTTTTTTGGACCAAAATACTTGAGTAAAAAAAAATTATCAAATGTCAATATCTAGACATTTACCAAAATACTGATTCGTACAGAAAATACAAAAAAATTTAAATAGGAATAAACTTTGTACTCTTTGGTTCAACTCATGTCGTTCATTCTTGAATAAATACCAAACAATATTCAGTACGAATTATAAATTCATATTTAGGGTAGGATATGATGGTTTTAGGAGTTACTAAATTTAGTGTGTGCTCTTCTTCTTATGCTCTTTTTGGCATTGTTTGAAAAAACTCAATTTCCAATTTCATTCAGCTGATGCATAGTTAAATTGATTGAGATATTTCTGGTAAATTTTCTGAAATGAAAATAAATTCGTAAACCAAATGAAATTCAAGATTGAATTTCAATTGTTCATATATGAAAAAAAACGAGTAAGACTAATGAAAGTATCAGAAGAAATGGTGAATGAACAAATTCTCGTATATATTGTCTGTGAACCAATTATTATTACGAATGCCATGTACTTGATAGCATACAAATTATGGATAATCATATAATTGAAAAGTAGACATTGATACTCAGTATACACTAGAGCGATGAAAAGAATTTATCCCATGCCATAATATTGGGAATTTGTAGTGAAACATTTATTATAGCTATCATTCTGTCGCTATTTTCTACTTACGCTTATTAGATATAGAATCGCTTTTTGTGTACCCATTACTACAGTCCGAAAATGGAGGTATAATAAATCGAAAGCTTGGCTATTGAATTACATTGTTTTCCGATCTTATAGTTATTCATCCCAACATACACGTATATTATCACACAAACACCTACGTTTCAAGTTTTTAAATATATCGAGGATACTTGATTTCAAGTTTTCACGACTTATCATCGCTAATCGATTCAGGACTGTTTACTTCTGTTTTTCTTCCTTTGAAAATTGCAGCGCGCCTCTGAGACAGAGCGTGAGGAGTCGATCTAATGGCTCAAATAAATCTAACAACGCCATTTTGAGAACAAGTAATGACCGATTAGGATGGCAGAGAAGTCTCTTCACAGAATTATTTATACATCGATGACCAAAGTTGTTCGGTTGATGTAACTGCAGTATCTTCTTCACATCTCCCGGTACGGTTGTACAAGGTGAATCACTAATAATGATTACGCTTAGGCAAGATCAAGTTTGGCGACCAGTGGAGAGCTACGCCGAATTGTCGTTATTGCCGTACGGAAGAGGAAAACACTATTCGTTTTCAGTTTTTATACGCTGAGTGGTTTCAATTATTCTTATTCATACTTCTTCCTGAAAATTTTCAGTGAAGACGATGTAGTCATGGTACAAATATCGTTTCACCAATTGAGAGTTGAAATTGCTAATGAATGATTAAAATTTCTGGAACAAAATCATTATGGACTGATGAAAAAAAACTGAATTCTTCAAATTGCAACAATGAATATCATTGATACAGTGAGCAAGATAATTGTGACAGCTCTCCAGAAAGAGCTGTGTTGCTGCTTTTCCTTGTTTTAAAGGTACTCCGAAACAGAAAGTTAGGTTATGTTGACCTTTCAAATTGATTTGAAAAATATTTCCGATTTATGAAATATATACACGAAATTTGTATAACTATTGACTGTGGATAACCGTTGAACAAATTTTAAGATACTTATAAAAATTCGGCGAGTATTAAAAAACTTTATCAGCAAAGATTTCTCTCCAAATAAATTTGGCATCGTTGGGAAGTGACAGCGAAGTGTTACCATAATTGTTGATGCCTGAATGTTTCCACAGCTATGTCATAACCAGGATCATATACACAGGTCTGGTAACTCGTATGGTGGAGGGTGGCCCAAACATTGAGGAAATTTTTGTGGTTCTCATGTTTCGCCACCTGCAGCGCTGTCCTCTATCATCACTTTGTCAGCCAATCACAAATCAGATCCGATCACCTTGAAAGTATGAATGATTTTAATTCATTCGAGAGAATTTTGCAAGCTATAATAGTTCTGTCATTGATTTCATTTACCATTCAAGTCATAAGCGTTTGTTTTGTTTACAATACGAACTGTTGAAGATCAATCACGTGATTATACCCCTTAATTCTCCTAGAGGATAGTTATGACAACTTTTTCTTCAAAGAATGGTGCCACTCCCCACCACTCAAGAATGCCGTAGATTCCAGACCTGTGTATATGATCGTGGTCATAACCAACTAGAAGTTCAGTGGTTAGCTAGATACTTTTTATTTATTTATTCACAATTGGTATTAAAAGATAACATGATCATAATCATCAGGTGTGATGTTGCCAAATCATAAATTCATCACTGAAATAAAAGAAACGATTCGGAAAAAATTAATAAATTTTCTGTTTCCAGTAAACATCTGAGTATATTGCAACATTCATTCGATATCATTCTTGAAATATTTCTTGTTGCATCTAAACAATTATCTCAATATTACCCATAACTATTAGAAGTAATTCATTTATTCAGTAGCAAGATAATTGTGGTGTTCAAATTGGGAAAAACCGAATGAAAACATCTGTTTCATCTCCATATGATGTACGGAGAAGGCCCACAAGAACTCATGGAACTTTTAGAAACCATTACAATTCAAAAAAATTACACGTTCAAAATCTAGATTGTCGATCACTTGATGGGGCGTTATTTCAAAAATCGTGTGAAATGTTCGGTTCAATATTCCATTATTCTTTCAGTAAAATATGGCATCTGCATTCATCATCGTATCTGGTATACATATAATATAAGATGAAGTGATGTCATACTACTTGCATCGTTTCCCATTTGATGAACGTTGATGAGTGTGTGTTTAGCAGCAGAACCATTAAAAAAACATCATGATAACTCCAGGTTTTTATAAGAAATAATGAATACTGTGAACACTTTCTTGCTTCTTACGCATACCATTACCTGTTGGTTAAACTAGCCATTTGTTATTTTGACGAGGAAGCTGAAATTTATAACTTCAAGTCATCCATCTATTCACGAAAGTGCCAACCATGATAACGCAGTGCTTCATTTGCATGGAAGCTGTTTTTCATTCTTTTGCAAGGATGTCATTAAAGTTGTTGGAAAACGACTATCACCCGCGCGGGAATCAATGGTATGCGTTCCACAAAATTTATGGCCATCTAATGAATTAATATAGCGAAATGAAATATCATATATTTTGTTTTCTCAACTTGGTTCACACTTGCACAGGATATCAGCAATAAACTATTCGTGACATCGTCTATAGCTGGACTCAGTGGCGTAATTACTGATCCGGAGGCTATCACCTATTGCTTGTGTAAAAATGAAACATAACATGGTTATACTAAAGATGTTGACAATTGCTATATTCCATTGAAAGTAATTGATAATATCGTTATGATTTTTTGTTAGTTGGCCAAAATAGCAAACACTTAATTTCGTTCATACCTATTTATAGCACAATACTCTAGTAAACAATTACTGTTTGTTACTATATCAACTTCATTCAGCTGAATTAACTCCCTAACATACTTCTCAACTTTTAACTTTCTTGAACATGAAGTTGAGTATTCTTGGCTTCTTTTATACTTTATCGAAATCGACTTTTGTATAAATCGCAATCATTATTTAGTAAGACTGTCACGATAAAGGCGTTGAAGAAATATTTGAGTTAATATTTCATACTGTTTCATGAACGCATATTCATCATATTTTAGACATGTATCTGCTACAACGCTCATCCTCAATTTAAGGTAGTAGGTAGTAATTGTCATTTGTGTTTATAACTAGAGTTTTTCGAATTTTGTTTTCAAAGCATTATAAATATTTCAAAAAATCACATTCATTACTAGAACATTTAGATTAGAGGTATATCACTGTTGATGGTAATCGGATGTTGTTTGACGGAGTTTCACAATTTTCGAGGTCATGTTTCTATGAAATCTCTCTATAAACTATTCGAGATTTCATGGAAATATTCTGTTTTAACTCATGTGTGTGACTAGAAAATTGCTATTATCCATATATTTCCATATTCTAGTGTTATAATGGTGAATGCTTTTGGATTTGTTTCTCGACTTTGTCTCTTATCGATGTGTTGGTGTGTATTTTCGCTTTGCTGAGTTTCTCTGACTTTCCAATACTGATTAGTATGTTCGATTTCTTGTAGGGGTGGTTTTCGGACCTTTAGTGATCCAACTAGGCGTACAAACTTATTCTCCACAACTCCAATTTTGTCGCCACTACACATTTCTGTATATAGCACTCGATGTATTATCTATCATCTGCGAGTAAATTTGCGAAGTCTACATAGAAAGTTTTCATAAAAAAAAAGAGAATGTTCAACACAACTAATAAGATAATTCAAAGTGTTGAATATTAAACCACTATCTTCGGTCGCATCTTTATTCTCGATATATACCGTATCGAGATAAACGGTGTTTTTTCATTCATTTTAATAATTCATGACGATTATTACCCATGCATTGTGGAGAGTCTTCGGTGATTTAATTTTACTATCGTCAACCATATGGCACCCGTTGTGAGCACGTATTGTGATTGTGGGTACCACTACTCGGAATTTGAGTGGTTCTATCAATAACAATTAGGATGGGTTCCGTTAATCACCTTGGTTGGCTCAGTTATAATTATTTGAATGTATCAGAATTCCAATTGGTTCATGGAAATGGACCACTATCAAAGCAAAAGAGAAAAACATAGATATAAGTTGAAACAAGATAAGAATGAATTCATGGTCTAATTTTTTGACACCATACTAGTTTATTATACATGGTGTCCCAGTGAAGAATAACAAGGCAATGAATCAAATTTACAAAATTGTTGAACATATATCCATCCTTAACATTTTGAATATACTAGGAAGTTGATTGGAATATCATTTTAAAAGTTAACGAAGAATCTTGCCAACGCAGTCTTATTTTCGAATTTTGTTTCAGAACTTTATGCAATTTGGGTTCACAACAGAGAAATAATGTTTTGTTGAGAATTGGAATGGATAGAAATCATGAAGTTTGCAGATAATACTTGGGAATTTTGTGTGAAAAAATAGCTATTTCTATTGATTCTGAACGTATTCTCATTAATAAAATTCAAAAACGAGATACTGTTAAGAAGAAGTATCAAAAATTTTTCAATTCAATTTTGGCTCTGATGAATTTGCAGACTGTGTCAACACTTCACAGAGATGCCATTTCAATATTCCGTTTCATATGATTTTTTAATTTGAAATAGATGAATCGATGAATAAATGATATACACAGTGTCCAAGATGAGGATGTCTATCATGGGGATCACGGAAACCATAAGAGATACGGAGATGATTGAATGAGAGAAAAGTTGCGCATTTCCAAGTCTAACAATGTACCGTTCAGAAAGTTTTGAAATTCCAATTCGTTCGGGAGGTATGCCTAAAAAACTAAATTTGCCGATTTCTGATACTGATGACACTGAGTATGGGATAGTAGGTTATGATTACTCATGTTTCGAAATATCAAAATGTCAACACGTTATTGGAGATTTGATAAGTTCATTCATATGTTGATTAATTAACCAAATTAGTTAAGAACTACTGAATAGAAACTCAAAAAACTAATCTCCTATCCATTTTCCCGGAAATCTATTCGATAGATACTCGCGCACTATTAGGGCATTGTGTAATGAGTAATCATAGTCTACTATACAATACTCACGGTCATCATTTCACCGCACACTACACCAAAACGTTCGAACTTTAATAATAACCATTTTTTCCGATTCAAATATTGCACAATCATATTGTGTCATACATAGTTGTATTAGTTATAAAATATGCTATTCGACACAGAAACGAAACGGATTGAAAAATGAGGTGTCTTATGTTTTCTTATATCTCTTCAAATAACGTCAGGAAAAAAACAAGAAATTTCGTTTTTTAGGCATATCTTCCGAATTAATTGGAATTTCAAAACTTTCTGAACAGCACATTGTTAGACTTGGAAATGCGCAACTTTTTTCTAAATTAACCATCTCCGTATCTCTTATGGTTTTCGAGATACCCATGATAGACATCCTTATCTTGGACACTGTGTATAGTATAATCGAATTGTACGTTTTTTATCACAACAGCATTCGAATTTACTAGAGAATTTGAAGAAAAAAAATCAACCTGTATATTATATCACGTATTTTGACAGAATGTCAAAACTGTATTGAGCTATAAATCAATACAAGTAAATCTAGTCTGATTCTTGGTTTTAATGGCAATATCTGATAGGAAGACCCATTAAAGAAAATTTTTCGTCAAATAATAAAAAAAATGTAAAGTACTTCAGGAGCATTGGATTTCCGTGAAATCAAGTCCTCTAAAACGAAATAATATTGTCAACTGCCCAATAAAGAGGGCTGTCATTGATAAAACCTGTTCTTCGGAAGGAATATCAGAATTCACTGGACCTCCTTGAAGAGAATGCGTAAAAACGCGCCTATCAAATAAGCAATAATGAAACATACTTAATATAAATCCTGATTTTATGGGGCACGAGGGGCATCTGTCAAACCCGTTACCACATTTCGTATCGGTTCGTTGAACCAATATCTGTGTGATGCGTGTTCGGGAAGCGATGGAGCGTACATATCCTCGAAACACTACATGTCCCTGGCGAGTTATTATGATTTGCTATAGACAGACAGTCGGTCGGCGTGATATCTTATTATGCACTGCTCGAGCACGTCCACGAACGTTCTACATTATTTCTAATGCGTCGCGAATCTTGCAGATTTTCATAGCACAAGTTTATGTTATTATTCCGTGCGGAACTCGGTGCGGTAAAGCCACTCACATTCCGTACCTACATGAGTTTCGCACCTAATACGACGAAACGATGTAACATCCATGCGATATCTCATACAATGCGGTGGAATAAGTGTTAAAATGTTACCCCCTCCCAGTTCAATCTACGTTACTGAAATTAATATTGAGAAAATTACAACTTACACTTCTTCCACTTGACAGCTACCCTCTCAATTTTTTATATAGTATGGGGGTTCATACAAATCTAAAAAATAAATAATATTAAATCAAATCTTCATAAATTATTAACAACTTAATGACTGCCAGAGGTGTTCGAAATATTGCCCATGTATTTCCTGGCAAAACAAACACTGCAGAAGGTGTTCAACATGTTCTCCATTTACTTCCGAGCAGAATTGAGTTACTGAATAGGATAATTTGTCCAGTTGATTGATTTTTGAAGATCAAAACTAATATATTTTTTTTATTTTTATGAAAAATTAAATGATGAAATTTGAATTTTACTCAAATAATTCAGCAAGCCTCGAATTAAGACCCTCAAATAAATTTATGTACTGAATATGGTTACTGGAAGAGATTAATGAAAAATAGATATTGCGGACTTCAGATAACTTCACGTTATAGCACGATCAGATATCTATTTTTCAGAAACAAAAATCCACGTCACAAATAACTATCTTCATCTATAAGCTGCTATGAATAAACTAGGATTACAATGACATCCTATACAATGGAAATTAAAATTGAATGAATAAAATGAATTTTGGAAATAGAAAAATATACAATTCTGAGATATTGATTTCACACTATGGCAGAGCTCTTCTGAAATATCAACAATCGTTCCTCCTTTGGCGGTCTCTTCGAGGTTAACCCGTCAAGTCCAGTCTTCACACCCCTTTGTGGTTAATTTGGTGACCTGCAGAACATCTCTCTTCAAAGACTCGTTCATCCAACGAACAGCGAGGCTCTGGAACACATTGCCCAGGGAGGTGTTCCCCGAGGCATATGACCTTCAGAAATTTAAAAAGAACACCAATTCCTACCTCCTTTCCCTTGCTTCTCACGATGTTCTCTGAACATTACAGGATGTCTGCTTTCGTGAGAAGTTTTATATAAAAAAAGCTTTTTCTGATATCGTCACACATATATAATTAAACTATCCTGCGATGTGCGTCAACATGTATTTCTTCATAAAGGATTACCGGTAGTGAACAAACGTAGAGGTCGTGTGAAAATACGAAATCAAGCAATTTAATTTTGGGAGATCAAATTCTCCAGTTGATCATCACTCAATGTTTTTCTCATCAGTATTCCATAATTAAATTTATGTATGTTCAAATCAATCAAACAAATTAAAAGTTTACTGACCTATTATTTTGACAGATTTCGGTTGGCAAGTTGAATATTCTGAAATTTCGGAATTCCATCTTAATTAATTTCATTTATTAAACTGGAGAATCACTCGATTCCAGCGTTTTTTTGTACTCTGATATTTTGATAGTATAGATTTCATTAAAGTTTGTAGAATGCTTAATTAATAACTCGAGGAGTAAGAATCCAGGTTCACAAATGATTCGTAATTTTAAATAACGAACCTGCAACAAAAGGAAATGTAGAATATTACTCGGTTCAATGAAAATATCTGAAATTCAACAATCTTATTAAGATTCTCTTGAATATTTCGCGTGGGAATATACTTATAGTGTGGTGTTTTTGAACCAGCGAACTGTAAGTATGTGCATGAGAGTTCGCAGTCTCATCAATAGACCAAATGTCTCGTAATCGCAAGAGTCTGATACTTTGTCTACGACCCACGTATTATAATCTTACCTGATCAAATAAGCACTTAAGTCAACGATCAATGCTGATTAGTGCTTATATTTGCTACCTTTCAATCTTTATTGTAGGTTAGCTGTCATTAATACATTTTTATGTTGAAATAATTTCCCTCATGTGAGAAATCAACTGTCGATAATTATTTTTGGATATAAAATGAGTAATTTAACAGATGCCAATCTCAAATGTTAGCAAGTCTGTAGACGAACATTATATTCGATGTGGGCTTCAAACCGTTCGAAATAGTTTAAAATTTTGGCACGAATATTCTATATTGTTGTATAGGTATCATCATTATCATTATTCTTATTTTCGTTACAGAATGTGTACTGGCACCTTTCGTAGGAGGAACAACATCTCAGCATATACCGTTTGTGTATCTTCCTTTGAAAGGCCAAGTTATATATCCAGGAAAAGCGATAGCACTCTCAGGTAATTATGACATGCGTATCGATAGAAGCCCACATTTCAAAGAAATTCATTCTAGGCACAATATTTGATCAGAATTTGTGGTTTTTTGTAGATAAACCTTTTTTCGTAACTTGAATTTAAAAGGTTCATGTGACCGTTAGATACTTATTTCAACACATCAACGTGTGATTGATTCACTAACACAAGATTTCAAATTAAAACAAGTTACAAGCTGAAAGGTCAGACATTGCATGTTCTTCATCAATGTTATGAAATATTTCCTGAATTTAACATAGGTGGCGCTATATCTACAAATATTCGTCGCATTCGTAGCAAAACCTAACACACTTTTCAAAATTCGAAAGTAATTCGCCATTCAGTCATGAATTACTACGACTTGCTGACAGATCAACACATTTCGAAAAGAATTGTTTCACCATGCAACTGTTTATTGAAATTGTTCCACGTTTGGTTGTGAATCTCTTTCTCTCTCTCTCTCTCCCTCCCAGTATTTCCATGACTGTTAAGAACTCAATATTCTTATGAACTTTTAAACTCGAGACACTGTGTATCAAGGTAAAATTGAAGCATGAGAGTCCAACTTCGCGGAAGACCGGATGTTATGCTTCGGCGAAATTATGAATAATTGGTAATTCCATTCGTTTTGGTTATGAGTGTTTATTACTAGATAGAGATCTAGCGGCCGGTTGCCATGCTCGCTGAGCATTTGTTCATAAGTTTTCTTGCGGAGATAACGCGGAAGTCAGTTAGTTGCAGTTAATGTACCTTCTTCATCAATTAAGAAAATCGAAGGCGATGGTGCTACTAGATGATCCACCAAGATACCTATGAGTACGATCTATACAGAGCGTAATAAAATCATTTCCCTCCATTTGAATCTTGGAAATCGTAAAAGTTGGTTTAATGGTGCTAAAATCGCGTATTTTCATTCGGAGATGAACGGGATGAAATCGAGCAATATTCTATTTATTTCAGCAAGATAGTTGTGACAGTTCAGTTGTCAGAAATTGCAGTGTTGCTACTTGTTTTTTTTTTCAGCGTTACTCCTAAACAGAAAGTGAGGTTAAGTTTATCATCTGAGATATTTTTAGAATTGCTAATACACCAGAATTGGATAACTACTGAATGAGGATAACCGTTTAACAGTTGAATATTTGAAAAATTTAGGCTAGAGTTAAGACACTTTATAAGCGGATCAAATATTTCTTTCCAAATAAATCTGACATCGTTGTGAAGTCACTATGAAATATTGCCATAATTATATATACAAACCACCACAATGATCGTTCGCATCTATTTTTCACATCAGTAACATATAATTTTAATAAAGTTGATGTTTTTAGGCGTTATCATACATACAAAAAACTCATCGAGTTAATAATGAAAGAAAAAATCATCAAGATTTTCTGATGAATCGAAACAGTAGTATTTAAAAAACGTGGCATTACTGTTTCAAATTCACTCGATAAAATTTGATACTGGAGATTTGTAGACATTTTAGGTAGAGTAAATGAAAATGTGAACTACATTAATAGCTTTCCAATCAGGAATTTTTACTGCTATAGTCTATCGATTTAGAGAAAATTATACTATATTCAATTTCGAAATAATGAAAATTCTCACGGAAATTCAGTGGCTGCTATCCCAAATGAAAGTATAAAATAAACAAATTGTAGTCGGAATTGAGAAATTCTATTTACTTCATTTTCATAAAGCTAGTGACAGTCAAATTCTGACAAGCTGTCAATACTGTCTTCCCCAAAACTGTACTTGAATTGTTTCTCTATTCCTTGAATCTCATTGCAGAAAATGTGATAATAAATGAAACCATATCGTCAATTCGGCATTGGAGTCTTATATATAATATATTCTGTTCCCGCTATATTTCCCTCAGAATTAAGATACTATGCAACTATCAACACATTTATCGAATTCAATTAATCAAAGTAGATCAAATGCATGGTTAGCCTCTGGTACAGATGAAATCTCAAGAAAAATCCAGTCGATAGGTATAATCACAATTGGTGTAGTAATTTATTGCTATCCTCTTTATTAAAATCCCGTCTTGATAAAGCCGGCATAACTTGAAAGACATATGGCAAATTAAGTGAACCGTCGACAAGGCGATTCATAGCAGGTAACTGTGGAATTTCAAGTCATCAAAGTCACTGGTTTAATTTTAATTAATTAAATATTCAGTATCCATATTTTCTCATCGTGACCGTTACCGGTGTCTGTTAAGCTTGGATTTGGTCGAAAAATATTAATGCAAACATTGTAAAGAATTAGAATAAGCCATGAAATTTTCAGTTGAATCAACCTTCAGTCGATTCTTAATACTAGTTAGTTCATCACACAAAAAATATATGAAAAATGCATTGCATGGAAAAAAACATATAAATTCAAGAATACTTTAAGGTTTTAGTAATGGTATAAACGAACACTGTGATCGTGAAGTATGGAACAAATTCATCTTTAGCTAAACAGGTCATTTCAATAAATAATCCTGAAACACGTCGATTCTCGATGTTAATTTACCGTATTTTAAAATAATAATCTAATACACAGGGTGAATTATGTTCGAGTAATGACGTTACCGTCATTTTTTTAAATGGAACACCCCCATTTTGTCTCAATTTTCGGATTACTCTAGCTGAGCTGATTCTAAAACTGTATCACATGTTGATTCCAAAACAATATTTGATTGATTGTGTGTGCTAATAAAGTAACGCGTAACATTCTTTATTAGGTAGAGACGGTAGAGTAAAAATATTATCAAAAATACTTATTGTCTAGCGGCAATTCGTTTGAATGTAACGCCCTGTAGTTTGCTACATGTTTAGAATAATAAAAATGAGCTGTTTCCAAACATGTTTGGTACTTGTGGTCTAGCAGACAGAATATGAAATGAATTATTTATTAATGTTATTCATAAAACGAAACCAGCAAATATTGAAGATGTACCAGTGAAAATTCGAACAGAAATAAACAATATTACGCAAGAAACCATTCACAAGGTTCAACAAGAATCCGCTAGACAATAATAATTTTTGATAATATTGTTACTTTACCTAATAAAGAATGTTATGCGTTACTTTCTGAGCACACACGAAACTATTGTATTTTTGTCCACCCTCACAGTGGGACGAAATCCCAAATTGACGGCCAAAAGTCTGATAAGTTTTCAATTCGTGTGAAAGTCCGTACTCAAGGGTTTTTGGGGTCGCTGATTACGAATCTGAAGTCAAAATTTCGAAAAACAAAATGGCGGATCCAGTACGACAAAAATGTTTACAAAAAACGAATTGAATCGAGGTGAAAGTTCAGTTTTCCTCCGTTTGGTACACTAGCTTCGGCAAATCCATAAGACGGCCGACCCATGCTGCTGGATAAATTTGAAGCCTCTTGGATTTTTTCCAGGGGAACAAACACACTGAGCCATGTGGGAAATTTGTTGAAAAATCGGTCTTCGTGCCTTGAAACTTGCTTCCACTTTTCTTTGAATTGGGACAATATTGAGCGTATTGCAAGTTTTGCGTCATCCGACAGAGCAAAAGGTCGTTGAAGTTCCTCTGACATGAACTTTTCAATTTCCAGCTGCATCTTCACTACGCCCACGATCCAAATTATTTTTCAAGAGTGCGAAGATATCTTTCCTCGTTAGTCCAGTTGCTGCCCGATCATCGTCGGCCTGTTTTAAAATTTCAAAATATAATACATATGAATAAGTAATCACATATTCAGCCTCACTCACTATTACTCATTACACAATATAATAGATAATATTATACCTGAGTACACCCCTGAAGAGATAATTTGAAAACATACAACTTTTATCTGAATCACAATTCTACGTTGATTTTCGCAAATATCATTCGTTAACTGATATCACATAAATCATTATTACAAATTTTTCATTACATGATGATATTCTACTTACTTTTCAAGAGCGCACTGAAAATTAGGCACAAAGCGCGACGCGTCTGGCTCTAGCGAAGGGCATTTTCGACACAATAGCAGGTGTAAAGGATCGTTCCCTCTCAAGTCTGGAATTCGACCCTTGGACTATTTCTATATCTAACCCACCATTGCAGATCCCCGAAATCCGTACTATATTTTTAGACTTTTGGCCGTCGATTTGGGATTTCGTCCCACTGTGACCCTGTACCAATTGGAATCAACATGTGATACATTTTTGGAATCAGCTCAGCTAGAGTAATCCGAAAATTGGGACAAAATGGGGGTGTTCCATTGAAAAAAAATGACAGTTACATCATTATCTACTCGAACGTAATTCACCCTGTATATTAGATTATTATTGTAAAATACGGTAAATTGACATCAAAAATCGACGTGTTTCAGGATTATTTATCAAAATGACCTGTTTAGCTAAACATGAATTTGTTCCATACTTCACGGACACAGTGTATATCCGTAGATTATATTATTTCAGATATATTACATATATTTTATCATTTTCAATAATTTTCCATCGCGTTTTTTGTATTTCAGAGATATGACCTTGGGAATGTTATTCAAGTCAACAATTGAAATGGATATGAAGAATCACTGGAATAAAACAAAAACGATTATATGATTTTGAATTCCTATTTCACCGTTATTACATCTCATCATTTTTGACAAGTCAACTTCTTTCTCAGAATTCAAATTGTGTTCAGACCAAAAAGTGAAAATCTCAACAACCATTTGAAATTATTTGGTATACTGTTAGTCCATTCAAAATAAATGAAAACAATAAAAATAATCTTGTCAATACCCTGAAATCTAGAAGCTAACTCGAACGGTAAACACTCGCCTATAGGGAGTTAGAGATTATAAATCATTTCCTACTCAGCAATTTATAACCGGCCGTGTAATATGAGATACAGGGTGATGATATCGTGAACGTGTTTCTAGTTTCTGTACAAAATAGATTGAATTATGTCTTTCGTTGGTGTAGGTTGAAAGTTTTCGATAATGTATACAAGTTTATAGTCGTTACGAGTAAGTCCGTTAGTATTCGAAATGTTTCAGCTTGTATTAGAAAAAACATGTCATACACCTTAGATGCATTGAGCAGTTGAGCACTTTACATAAATTAATTTCGAATTTTAAAGGATACATGTAATATTCACAAGAAGAAACGACGTCACAATATGTGACTGAACAACTTTCCTTCGTCAATATATTTCTTGAAATCAAATATGCATATATAAGGATTGACAATGAATGAGAGAATGTGAAACAGCTTCCCATGTCAAACTATCTAACCAAACCATCGAAATCTGCGAGTGCACTCCCATGAAATCAACCGAGAAAACAGCAATACGATTACTCACGCGAAAATCACCTTTTTATCAACACGAAACCGATCCTGATAACGAGAGTTTGGTACTTTGGTGGGAAATGAAGCAAAGAGCTTGTTGATATCGCCATAATACAAGGTTTTTATCCGAATTATGTATGCTAACCAAGATAAAGCACCATTGAATCGAATGGACAAGTCATCATCGAATCATCGAGATGTAAAACCAGAACACAATGGCACTTCAGCAAGAAAGAAACGAGATAAGTTTCGGATTTTGGTTAAAGTGTTTCGGCTCATTCGAAGAATCAACCAATTTATAAAATCAAAATATTTTATATTGAATGTTTTCAAAAACCATATAACCGAAAACCAGGAATATGGGCAACATATCCATAAAATAAATAAATATACAGCAAGCAAATTCTTCAAAAATTATTCACTGCCTACTATTGGTGAATATTTCGACCTTATTCAATAGTTCGAAGGTAGATTCAGTCTTGTTATCATTTTCATGAAGTACATTATAAATTATATACTTAGAAAAAAAATATGAGTAGTCTGAAAAATGTGAAAATAAAAAAATCGACCCATTTAAGCTTGTATGTAAGCTTTCTTTTCAATGATTTTTTTACTATTAAACTCTACAGCGTTGATTTATCGCGTCTGTTATTATTGATATAGATGAATTTCCATGGTTGAATTGTTCAACATTTCTTCAGAAATTCGAGGCAGGTTGTTGACAACAAGTTTGAGGAATCCTCAACATTTTTCGAAATTATGGTGGAGGCTCAACCATGATTGTATATGCAAATTGATTCGTAACATTTCTGTTTTCCAATATATCAAACTGGAGTTATTATATTATAAACATCCTCAAATCTATAGAGAATATAATTTGGCGAATGTTATTGTTTTCTATTAGTTAATAGTTATTTAATCTGATTGTATTGTATTAACAAATAAATAAATGATTATTGTCATTTATTGGCAGATTCTGATTCAATTATAGCCAATCATCATGAATTTGAAACAGTCAATGGTTATAAAAATCAAGTTTTTCTCGTGTTGAAATATTTATAAGTCAACGTTACTATGGAAACACTCGTAATAGTTTTATGATCCCCCATTATCACGTAATTCAGAATTAATTTCCATAATTGTTCATGATACCAGTAAGGAAATACTTCTCAATGCATTTAGACGGTGTATTTACGCACAAAAACAAGCAACAAAAACAAACGAAGCTGTGCCATTTTATAATTCTTTTTCTATTTATCTTATGAGTTTCTTCACAAATGATGTTTGGAAGCCGTATTACTTAGCAGTTGATTGAAAATGGCTTCATTAATGCCCAATATCTGTCTACGACAGGCTTGAATTAGGATAAAAATTCATTCACGTTCATCAGATAAAATGTACTCGTTTTTTCGAATTCCAATCTGCCTACGTGTTTATCCGATATATTATCCGTTTTGCAGAGATATAACTTGTTGACGGAGAATAGCAGATATGCGCCCTAGAGTTACTTCCGCATTATGACCGTTGAGATATGAAAATAAAAGCAAATAATGAGAAATCTTCAAACGGAATTCACTCAACGCGGGCAGTTTCTGCATGCATACATAGTGTTATCTGAAAATGCAATTTAGTGATAATTTCTCATGCAAGATTGAATTGAGCTTCCTCAGTGGCGGATCTGTAGAAAAAAAATCTACCAAGACAATTCCTGGAATTGGAAACAATGCAAAATTCCAAATTTTGTTGAAATGAGAGTGATTTGATTGTCGTTATCAGAAATATAAAATTATAGTACATATAGAAGCTCATGAACGAGTTCATAATATTGTTTTACTAACACATGCTACTATAGAAGCAGAAGAAACACTACAGGTGATGGGTTTGAAGAACAGTTACAAAATTATTCGTTATTTCATTTGTTGATATTAAAGTCATCAAACTAAAACATTCACCCAAGGCTACTTACTGTCACATGTCTTCATTGATTTGTTCAATCATCATGATATTCTGACTTTATAGGACGAAATCTACTGTTCCTATAATCTATACTGTGAACGTGTTTCTGGTTTCTGTACAAAATAGATTGAATTATGCCTTTCGTTGGTGTAGGTTGAAAGTTTTCGATAATGTATATAAGTTTATAGTCGTTACGAGTAAGTCCGTTAGGATTCGAAATGTTATAACTTGTATCAGAAAAAAAAACAATGTCATACATTTTCTTAGATGCATTGAGCAACTGGGCACTTTACATAAATTAATTTTGAAGTTTAAATGAAACACGCAATATCGCAATATGTGACTGAACAACTTTCCTTCGTCAATATATGTTTAAAACTCCATGATGAAAAATCGAAGATGCATAAATTAGGATTATAAAATACTGAATGGAAAACTGCTTCCCATGTCATATTCTGAGTTTACAGGACAAAATCTTCTGTCCCTATAATCCAGATGTTTGACAAAACTCATCAAAATGCCGATAATTCTGTATCATAGAAATCTAGCCCTTCTTGAGTTCAATTCACATTCAATAATTGTGTCTCAATTTCAATCGATAGTTGGTTTCATAATTCTGATTCTGTTCGCATTTTATTGGTTGTTAATGTTGAGTTCTATTTTGTGAATATATCTCTCCGATATCAATGAATATAACATGATCTAAATTGTGATACTATTATTTTTATCACTGTAATTATCGATTCGATATAGTTTGTTTGGCGTTGATGATCTAATTGAACGAGGATTTTCTTCCACTAATGAGTTATGTGCGCAGTATGCAAGTCAGACAGGGCAAGCTTTTCAGAGTGGTACGAAATATTTGAAGAAAACAACTGAATAAAGCTGAAGTATTTAACAGATAATCTACGTAATAAGAATCTATAATTCTTCGAAAAACAGTATTTTTGTCTTGATTTCATGTCGGATATTGAGTAGGAGTTATTATTTTTGGAGCCGGACCTGGTGGCATATAATGGGGAGACCACTAATTTTTCAAAACAGCATAATCGTGTTCTGCATGTTCAAGCATTTACATTCATTATTCTTCTCATTTTTTATTTGCTCTATATCAAGAATAAAATAATAAAATAAACCGCGCCATTTTCAAAGGTTGCTCTCATTGGTGTAACGCAGAGTGACGTGCTAGACCTACAAGCTCATCGACCTTGAGCTGACCAATCATAGATAATTGTTCCATGGTAAATCTTGCTGTGTTGCCGCACCAAGAAGATATAAAAGAATACAATATAAATGACATTTTTTTCTATAAATTATCATGAAATGCTATAGTCATCACTTATCGATACGTTTTTGAGAAAATATATCAAAAGAATGAGGAGTAATCCATAAGTAAACTTGACAAGGGTGTAGCACGTCATTCGCTCATAGCTCCGCCCACTTATTTCTGGCGTTTTTAAATTTTGAATTGAAATGCTGATTTCAAAACGATGTAAAATCTATTTGCTTTGATTTTAGTCCTTGATATTGGATATATATAGAACCAATATCATTATTCATCGATTAAAACACGTTTGGATGGATTTCATCACTTAGTGGTCTTCCCCATTCCGTAAAAATTTGACATTTGCGAGAAAGCCCGCATGTCTGTGCAAGGGTGCTCGTCTCATAAAAAATGAAACTTGTGAACACCAACATCGAAGGCACCGACAGCAAGTGACACTACTGTATGTTTAGTAATAATGTGGTTTCATCTCGTCGGTAGGTGTTCTTTTGCTCCGCCTCTGAACCCTGTCTATAAACACGAATAAAGACATGAGCTCGTTAAATCTCATCGGCACGAGCTGCCTACCAGTTATGGAGGATACCAATTCTCGATGAAATTCAACTGAAATTACATGCTCAACGATCCTCGTTTCTCTATTAGTAAGGTGTGACTAGTGCTTCCTATACGCAGAGTTCAAGTCTATAATGACAAAGACAAAAAATTGCTTGATTTGACACGGAATCGTGTGACGATTTGAGAGTAGGACAACAACACTATTCAACTCTCCATTGGTTGGTGATTAAAGTGAGGATGGAATAATGTAATTATTAGACCAACCAATAAGAACAGTATAAGATTGTAGGTCAATGAATGGAAGATGGAAAAATAAGAAATGGAAAAATGGAATTAATGAAACCAGACAGTGTAAAAATTGTCCATAAGATCAAAAACAATCAAACTGAAACAGAAGTGGACCTAACTCAGAATTGTGATATACATCATTACAAGACAAGAACAAATCAACACTTCTACATACTACCAAGTGCTATACTGATGTTGGGAAAAGAAGGACTACATTTCAGGATCTACAATGGTTTAACGAAATTTCCGAACATATTAAAAACAGTCCGTCCATTGCAGCTTTTAACAAAGAGATGAAAAAACTTCAAGAGAATTTGTGATATACAAACAATGATCTCTATAGTTATTTGAGTTATAAAAATTTTTATGATTGTTATATTAGTTGAAAAAATGTTAGAACATGCATGTCACTCATATAATCATAGATTATATACTCATTATGGATATTGTTATCTCTTGGAGTACTTGCCGAATGAAAAAAGATCAAATAAAACAAATTTTTCAATTCCCCATCTCAAATTATTTGTACATATTCTGTTTCATTTCATTTTATCAACTCTTTTATTGTGTTTCCTGTCATTTGTTGATATTTGATTTTTATATTATCAATTGAATTAGAAACGAAGAAGTTCATGAGGCTATTTATTGCTGCTCAATATCATCACATATTTCTTGTAAGGTTCAAACAATTTATGTCAAGAAGAGTTGAAACGAAAATAACTGTGGATGTGATTATGAACTCTCCTTGAAAGACTTGCAGGTTTGTCTGTTTATTTTGAAGTCTGAAACTCGTCTCCCATCAATGGTAGAGTATGCGATAATAATAACAATTTTTCGATATTGGCAATATATTCAGAATTTGCACGTACACCGCGGCCAGATGAGATACTTTCAATATGTATATATTTTTGAAGCAAGAAAATATCTGACCTAATGAAATATACTATTACTATATTATCTTTTGCAGGACTCCAAAAACCAGTGTGTGCTGTTTCGGGGGCAAGATATATGACTGAAGGTAGTTGGGTTGATTTGAGAAATCCATTGGATTCAGATGTCCCTTTTAGGCTCATTAATGACGATGGAAGAACTTTTTTACAGGTATATACATACTCGTATTCTCCATTCGTAATTATTGCTTCCTTCATCACACAAAATCTGAAATGTATATTCTAAAATGTTTTCAAGCAACAAATGTAAAATTGAGTTGTACCAATGTATGACAAATGATCATAAAGAGAGAAATAATCCAAATCAATGTTTATTATAAGAAATATGAAATAAAGATGAATATTGCAAATTTCAGAAAATAAATCTGCACCAAACATTTGCTACTTTGTCTCAATTTAACAAAGACAGCAGGTATTTGCTATGACCTCTGACATAGCACATCTCATATTTGCATATTCATTATTTTTCGACTTCTACTGAATTCTTCATATTCAACATATTTTCTTAAAATAAATGTCTGTTATAAATTACTTTCTAGTAACGGTGTCATCTTATACATTTTATTCAATAAAGATGTCTCTGATAAATTTGTAATTATCAAGAAATCTAATAACTTTGGTATGCAAAATCGGAAATTCTTCTAGAATATCGATCCACAGCTGAAAAAAAAACAAGTTTTCCATAAGCTCACAGCAGATGGTAGTCGTTTAGAAGATATCGCACCTAATGAATAATGAAAAAAATAAACTCAATATCACATAAAATTAATGATCTTTCAAGTTAACTGTTTCGTCTATTTTTTTGGAGAAAGTAAAAAGCTGTTCAGGTTAACGAATAGCTTTCGATAACGTCAGACAAATTTTACTTGGATTGTTCACAAAAACAAAAGTAAAACAATGTATTTCAATAACTTTTTTTTAGGTTATATAGATGAATATTCACAAAAAAATCATTCAGATATCTCAATTATAGCTTCTGATAATGAACAATTCGATGATATTAATTTAGAAGGCAAAAAATACAAACAGTGACACGATATGT
Organism: Plagiodera versicolora; assembly: GCA_037013635.1. Lineage (NCBI taxonomy): Eukaryota > Metazoa > Arthropoda > Insecta > Coleoptera > Chrysomelidae > Plagiodera > Plagiodera versicolora. The sequence goes on along the minus strand of CM072979.1, from coordinate 10,034,362 downwards.
TGAAAATTTTCGCCAATTTTGTCCATAATATTCGGATCGATGTTGAATATTTATCATTTTCATTCCATTAAATCATGAGTTCCTAGTACTCATGTGTATTGGAATATTTTTACCAATTCATTCCTATAGAATGTGGACGGTTATGTTCACATTTTGTCTATGACATATTTATTGACATAATAATTCAATTTGTTATAGTGGAATGGTGAAACAGATCTACGAAATAAAATGTCAGGAAGATTGGTTTTGGTCAACCTCATGTGCAGGGAAATGTCTATGATCGAAGCTACTGATATTCCTCGAGTTCAAATGATTTATTCGCCATGCGTTGCTTTCAGAATTGTCGGAACACCAGCTAAACAAATAAATAGTAAGTTTTGGGAAGATAATGGATATTTTATCATAGTATGGATAGTTTTCGGTGATTCATTCATAAATAGAGACCACTATTTTTATAGTATGATTGTTTTGTTTAATCTAAAACATAACGAATCAAATTGTAAATTTATTGCTTGGCCTATGAATGGGGTGCTTTTTGTAGTTAATAAAACTATACAATATCAATTTCAGATGTGAGCGAGGTAGCTTTCGTCCAAGACACCTCAGCAGAAATGAACAGCAAAGAAAACGATTCAATGAGTGTTCCGGAATACATCGCCATAGGTATCTGTTCGATACTGCTAGGTCTTATTTACGTGGCTTCCGTCTTCTTGTACCTACATTTGAGAAAAAGAAGTAAGGCGAACTCTATCGCAACCGACGATAAGAGTGTGAGAGGAATAGAAGATGGGCTTGTGAAAAGCAACCCATTATTATCCTTAACATCACATTTCATCCAAAACGATCAGGGGTACAGCGACGAGAACAGTTCAGATAACGATGCTCCGGATATCATCAAACATTTCGAAGACAGAAAAAAACATGTAAGTATGTCAACATTGTGTTTCTTCAAATTTCAAAGTATTTTTTCGTAGGTGATTTCTGCTATGGTTCACCCTGAACAGATGAATTTCAACTCGCACCGCTCAACGTTTTCTTCATTCGAACAACTTCCCCATCAGGATTCTGCCACCAATGAAAGACTACCAGAGGAGAATGTATCCATCACAGAAACACTTGAGAATCGTGAAGATAGACCGGATAACCTCAAAGCGCTCACTGGTGCCACAAGGAAAAAGTTATACTTCAATCCAGCCTACTTCGAACCTCAATTGCTTCTGGTAGGCTGAAAAACTATTTCATTCCCGAACATTTCAACGGTTCCCCTTGTTTTTCAGGCTCCGCCTCCAGCTGCATTAGAATTCCTCACGAAGATACGCGAGGTTATTTCTATAGCGAAACAGAAGTTGAGTACCAAAAGATTCACTCCCAGTCTCCTCAATATCCCAGAAGAAGAAAATCTTTATCGTGTGGATAGTATTTACGGAATAACTGGCCCTGTTAGCAGAAGGAGCAGTATAATAAGTCTGAAGAGAGTAAACAGTCGAAGAAAGTCCTGCACAGGCTGTCCAGGATGTGAACCAAAAGAACTCACAGAAATGATCTCGGATATTCCTTCACTTATAGCTTGTCAAAGTTGTACGGTTTCCTCGAACGAAAGCAAACAGATCAGTATAAGGAAGTGGTTAGAAAATGTACCAGTTCTCAAGGATTCTAGTGATCATAATCACAATGAAATTAATCCTAAGCGCGTCAGATCTCCTACTAGATCCCTTCCTCCAGAAGAATACAATGATTTAAGTAGTGGCAAAGACGAGACTAGCACGAGATCTTCAAGCTTCCACAGAAGGAACAAACCGAAGCCTAATGTAAACAAGAGGGTCAGGAAGCATCAACCACCTGCACCGCCACCAATTGAAGCTGATCCTACCACCAAAGAGGAGAACTATTACGATACAGTGCCAATGGATATCAACCAAGATGTTTCATCGCCTAGTCTTCCACCGGATATGATACAGGACGCAATGGTGGTGGAGCAGTTTGAAGAGAAAATTGCCACTCTCACCAAGGCACAGATGAATGCTGTCATCAATGAGTTCACGATTCATAAAAATTTAATAAGTCCCATTGAGGAGCACAACAACGTTATCGTAGAATACGAGACTGATAGTTTGGAACGGTCAGGGAAAAAAGGCCACGCAACACCATCAGATTACGCGGAGGTTTCATCTTCGCAACCGAGTCCGAGTTTGAGTACCGCTCTACCAGTGCAAGAAGAAATGACCATAAGAAATGCGATGTTCAACAAGAAAACCGGCAACCTTTCTTCTTCACCAGAGGAACACGACTACGAGCTCATCGTCACGAAAAATGGCTCTGTAGTCGAAAGAAACAACTCCTACAACCTGCCCAAGTTTCTACAAAGCAACAATGGATACAGCTTGGTGAGCGAAGTCTACGTCAACAGTGGGTATAACTACAGCAGCGCTCCATCAACACCTGGTGGGTCTCGTTACTCCACTTTGGACAGGAAGGCACTGAAAGTGCGGTATGAGGACGGTCTGGAGAAACCAGGCAAGCTGCTGATCGAAGTAGAGGACTGTGCGGACCACTACATTCCAGTTCACGAATCTGACGAATACGAACCGGACACGTTGGAGAGGAAACCGAGCAAGATCAAGAGGGAAAATTCGACGAGAGTCGATGGTGCGAAATACGAGGATTCCTTGGAACGTGCTAATAAAATGATTCTGAGGTCTAGCTTCCGGAGCGATATTGTCAGCTCGCCTCACCATGCAGAGATACAAACTAGCAATTTCAATAGAGCGTTTGGAAGTTTGAGAGAAATATACGAGGCTAAGACTACTATTAGGCGAAACAGTGTAAGAGAAATGAATCATGCGATGACTGAGGAGGAAAAGGGTAGGATATTGACTCTGGAAGATAGACACTCGAGGAGGCAGCGATCGAGAGAGAATCTCGTTCAACCTGACGTTATACCACCTCCTCCACATGATATTTCGCCTATATATGAGCAACCCAAGCCTCCAAGGAGAGTTGAAGAAATAGGTGAGTTAGAGGCTCAATAGGATATATGCTCCTATCGGATTGTAACAGCTCTAGTATTCAACAATTTCTTCTTTTTCGAAAAAAAAAAAAACTTATCAGGTTGTTGTCATAGAATAATTGGATATACAGGGTGTTTCAGAACTGCACGGCAATATTTCAGGTACGTATTCTCTGGTACAAAATAAGGAGAAAAGTTGAACGTATGTCCGATCTCGATTATTAGCGTGCTTGATCCACTTTGCACAATTCCTCTGAACATTCGTTAATAGATTTCTTCTTTATTCAATTTTGTTGCTTCAATCGATATCAAATATCAAAATAGTATAAACATTTCAGGGTATGTAACTTTGAGCCAATTAACATATTAATTAATTTCTTAAGAGAAGGATGGACAAAATTTAGAAAATAAGAATAAAAAAAAAATAAAATTGACCAGTGTGAGAAAGTTTTTCTTGAGGCTTTAATGGATTGAGACCTCGGAAAATGCAACACCCTGTATGGTATATGGAAATCATCCACTTTCATGTTACGCAGCACCTATTGCTTGATACTCATACAGGATTTCAAAGCTCTATCTGCAGTAGATCAAGCATACTAAAATAAAAAAAAATAACTTTCAACACCCTCTGCTAATAATCGAGATTTCCTTATTTTGTACCAGAGAATACGAAAAAAAACGAAATATTGCCGTGCAACTCTGAAACACCCTGTATATTGAATTTGCACTTTCTCTTTGTAATGTGGGTAATGATTTCATTTTGCTGAAAATGAGCATTCAAAATACAGGGTAGCCCACGAGGTTTTGGGCCGTATATATCTCCAAAAATTATTTGAACTACGATATTGATATTTGGCAGTTGTAAACCGTTGGTAATATTACACATTTCAAGTAAGCTGCAACGTTCTTACAACGTCACATTTTGCATTTATATTATATAGTTTTCGAGATATATACTACCCAAAACCTCGTGGGCCACTCTGTATATCTAGAATTCCATATGGAATTTGAGAAAGGATATGTATGCTATTTGAAATAAACAAGTCTACATAGCTTCCTAGTAAAATTCAGATCGATTATTCGTGTTATCTTAAATGTGCAAAATTTTATTCAAATAGGAACAACGAATCGGTTACAGTTCACATGAATTCTATGCATAATGACCCTGTTAAATACATCTACTCGTTTGTGTAGATGTGTATGGGGCTAAATAAAATCGTAGGAACTCTAATATTCTCAGGAAGTAAAATTTCGCGACCATCTCAAATAAAATATTTCAATAACCCTTACAATGTTTTGTTTCAGACAACTTCCCGAAACCTCCTTTGCCATCAAAAAACGGGTCTGGCAGGAGTGTCAGCCTTTCAAAATCAATTGTCACTGATAGTCCATCAGCCATCAGTCCTGGCACTCCTGACCAAATCACCAAAGACCACGTCCTACTGCAACTCTTGAAGAAATCCAAGATCGCCCCATCTACCGATCTCACACAATTGCAAGAAACCCACTCGATGTTCTTCAGCAACCCAAAATTTGACGATGGCCCGAAGAAGCCGATGCGTTCTTGGCGCAAGACCCTCAAACCCGAAGACTCCGGCTACCTCAGCTCAGATTCCTGCGAATCTCGATTGCTGAAGCGCAAAGAGAGGGTCTCCGACGCTGTGGAGGCGGGAAGCGAAACAGATGAAAGTCTCGGAGACGGTCACAGCGAATCAGGGGCGGAGAGCGTGGAGACTCATTCGGTGTTCTTCGGGATGGTGCCGAGAGGCCAGAATTTCCGGGGGTACGGTTCGGTGGATAGTGGGGTAATGGGAGGGGAGGAAGGACATTCCAGCAGTGACTCGGAAACCGTCAGTTATACGACAGTTGTGCCAGTGACGTTAGCGTCTAACGTGTCTCTTGGCTGAATAGTTGTCGATGGATTATTCGAAAGTTATATTAGTTTCTTTTGTTATTTTCCTTTGTATCGAGTATTTTCCACGTCTGTCATAGTTTTTTCTTTAGAAAATAGTTCATATCATTCTTGTGCAATATTTCCAATATATCTAGAATATACATGGTGATTCACCTAACTGGTTCATTAGAGGTTTATGGAGAACTGATTGAAATTTTGGTGGATGCTAGTACTCAATGTGTTCTATCTTCTTAAAATATTTTCCGGTTAAACCGAGAGTCATATCAACTTTGTTTTTTCAAATAGAACACCCTGTTTATTTTTAGATTTGTTTTCAAGATATTGTTATTTTCAGAAGAATTTTGAAGACGGACTGACTAACTAACTAAAATGTCCATATTATCTTCAATTTTCAAGATTCAAAGTGTTCCAAAATATTCAACAGGGTGTTCGATATTTCAATTTACTTTTTGGAAATTTCAAATCCCACTAACTTCCTTATTTCAAATAGAATGACCATGAAATTTTTACACTATCCGACGCAAAATTTCATTTCCTATCGATTTGTATGATATATATATGATATTGCTAAAATTGGTATTATTTACAGAGATATCAACAAAAATGTGGGAATACACTCTTTCGTCTCATGTTCTCTCAAATTTCATATTTGACGAATAATGTGAACGTTAATTGATTGCAAACGTAAAAAGAAACAAATATGGTGCAGCAGCATATGGTGTTAAAAACATTACACAAAAAATTGTGACTGATGGATTCAGCAAAGGTGGACCATGTCAATGGCCTTCGAGGTCACATGACCTTACGCCTCTCGATTTCTATCTCTGGGGTTTCAGAAAAAATAGAGTCTTCAAAAAGGCTGATTACTCCCTAGAGCCAAAAAATTGCGCCTGGCTTTTGCAAAATTGTCACAAGAAATTGAAAGGTCGACTACTGAAGTTGTCCGGAGAAGAATTGTGTGTCGTGAACAACATGGACATTTTGAACAATTACTTGTTTTGTTTTATCCGTTTATCAGAATATCATTTTTGATGCCATATTATTTGTTTCGTGATAGGTTTGCATAGGAATATTCATAGACGAAGTGGAGATTGTCACTTTTCAATTGATTAATGTTCATAATATTCGACGAATATGAAATTTCCATGAAATCCAAAGCACACTTGTGAAAATATACATGAGACGAATGAGCGTATTTTCACATTTTTGTTGATAACTCTGTAAATATTTTATTTTAGCAATATGGTATGTTCATATGAATCGATAGGATAGTGTGAAAATTTCAAGGTCATTCTATTCGAAATAAGGAAGTTATTGACATTTAAAATATCATATTCCCGACGTATTGGAAATATTTTAGGAAAATAGATCATATTGAGCTGTAGCAACGATCAAAATTTCAAATTGATATCTCTATCAGTCCTCCATAAACCTCTGATGAACCAGTTAGGTGAATCACCCTGTATTTCACGCAGACAAAACTTATTAATTTGAGAAAGTCTTGTAATATCTCATTGGCAATAGAATTGAAGAAACAACAGTAAATATACTATTTGAGATAAAAAAATTCATGCGATTTCCAAAATTTGTATGATTCGAATTCCAATTTTTTTCAGTATGCGAAGTAACAAGTTCATTAATTTTAATTTTTTTTCCAATTTCAAGATCAGTGATTATGAAAGTTTGATGAAAATTCCATTCGAAAAATATAAAAATCTATTTGCCTTAGTTTCGACTTTCAATATATTTAATCCTGCAATATTTTGTGATAATACTAATTTTAAGTGGCCGGTTGTGCAATATTAGTGTTAGGAAAATATATGTAAAATTAATAAATAGTTAATTATATGCAATATTGATTGGAAGCATTTATGATACAAGTATATACGTAAAACTATTTTTATGTTGAGGACAGTGCCAATACTTTAAGATGCACCTTACGAACTCGTAAATAATAGACTATTTTCTCATTTTATCATTGTAATAAAATGATTATGCTACTGATGTCTCATCAGCTATATTGCCAAATCCTCGATAGCTTGTATAGTATATTTAATAGAAATTCAATATATTTTTTCAATCATATTCACTACGTATATATTTTTCATAAATAATATTTTAGGATTTTTATAAGTGATACACATAGGTGCAATATTTTATTTTTGTTTTAAAGTTTCTTAGTCTTCAGTGCAATATTTTTATTATTATAAGATATTACCCCCAGTGCAATATTTTCATCATTATAATAATATTAGTCTTCAGTTTTCGTTCATGATTTTCCTTATTCAAATATTAATAGTTCATTCATTCAACTGGAAAAATCCACCTTATTGGTATTTTATGTATATAAGATCAGGAAAACTTGTGCAAACTTCAAGGTACCTGTGTTGTACAGATGTATAAAAAATCATGGGAAACTTATGGGATTATGTTAGTATGACACCTGATCTTTTCAATTTTCATAAATGTAAAGTTATAAAGTTTCAATGCGAAGTTTTCATGCATAGAAATTCTCAGCCTAAGACTGATTTTGAGACAAAAATTATTATATGGTGTTTCGTATTTCATTTTGTAGCATCAATATAGCAAATCAACATAATATAAATCATAGTTCTAGATTGAATAAACTATTGCTCATCAATTTAGGACATTTAAGATCTAGATAGGTTTTTTTCAGCACGTCTGTTATTCTTTTTTTTTTTAGATTTTAATTTTGTTAACTACAAGATTGAATATATGTAATACACGTTCGATTATGGAATCCATCTTGCTCATTTGCCTTTTCCTAACTAAAAGTACTTTATAGTTCGTTCAGATAACATATTTTCAAATAAATCAAGTCAGTTTGACTTTCTAAGTTTGTTAAATTCTTGTTGAAGCTTTTCACATCTGCAGCTCTCGATTTCTCATTTTTCTGGAACGATTTAAGAAACTTCTCTACCGTTTTTATTTCTTGCTTCACACTCACTTCGAATTCTTCGAGGACATCTGATGCTGGAGGTAGACTGGAGTTCTGAAGTAGATAACTTTCGTATAACTCTAGCGGAAGTATCGTAACCCCAGTGATAGTTTGATGAAAATGATGTAACAGAGAAAGTAGCGAACCCTCATCTCTAAAAAAGAAGATAATGTTAGACTGTGAATTCTTGCAATATTTTATGTAACAAAATGATTAACAATCAAAAGTATTGAATAATAAATACAAATTTGTTTTTGGATAACAAACAATTGAAAAGTGAATTATAAGATGGGAATCAATTTCAGAGTGATTATAATTATTTTGCAACTACGTTCAATGTAATAAACTGTAATAAACTTGCTTTTCTTGTCACTCTGCCTCTACCCCAGATACATTCTTTCCGAAACTGTATAGACTAGCAATTAACGAACCTATAATAAATTTTCATGTGATGAATCCTAGTGTGTTCACTTGGTACATGAATTTCCACAATAGACCCATAAAACATTTGCGACAGTCCATGAGCCACGTAGTAATTCTTGCAAGAATTGATCAATTCAATTTTCCTGAGGGAACAGTGAATCTCGAAAGTGCAGTCCATAGATCTGGACCAATGTTCTGGAAAGGCTAGCAACAGATCGATGTTGGTAGTGCTGCAAAGAGCTGCTAAGAGATTTTCGGTACTTCCATTGGTAAGAGACCAGTCGTACTAGAAAATGTCGATGTTTAGGATTTGAAGAAAAATGTCAACAGAAAAATAGGAAACTTCAGGATCACTCATTTTCTGTTTCGATTGTAAAGGAAACCATCTTATTCACATGTGTTCAATTGTTAAAAACAGTAATGAGTTTTAACTTACTAGTTCTCGGTTCATAGCGTCTGCAGGAGAAATTGATACTTCAGGAATAGCTATTTTCTTTTCTTGGCCGTCCTGATCACAGACAAATATTCCATTTATTACTGTTTGGAGATTATCCGTGAAGTTTGGAATATCAAAAACAATGATGAGGTAAGCGATTTGATGTATTATTCTAGATTTCAGCATATTTTTCGTGAGTTTGCAGTTTTTCTCTTTGCATTCATAAATGTCTTCATTGCTTTCTTTCCCTTTAACATCGAATATACTAAATTCATAGTGGAGTGGTTTATGAGATGTCCATATCAAGATTATTCTAGGGTTCTCCAGTATTCTGAAATGAATTAATATTTCAGCATTTTGCCCCTTTTATTTATTTATTCATATTAACTAATCTGTTGTACACCCAGTATATGAGCAATTGAAGAAACAACAGAAAGTGCAAATTACAATATAAATAACATGCTGATACACGGTTTGATAACAAAAACAATATCAGAAAAGGCACATTTTTCGATAACAATGCTGGCTGAACACCTATGTATGTCCAAAACATTTTTGTCACTTTCATATATTCTACATTTTCATTAGTCACTTACAAATTTGACACACTGTATGCATCTTTTGTTTCGTAACCCCGGATTCAGAACCGCGCAGAAGCACATTCATGAACGGGATCGACCCGTTCCGGTTGCTGTTCCGTAGTGTGCTTTAAGCACCCCTCTGAATGAAATCCTCTTCGTGATCGAATGTGGAAAATATGCCTCTGGTTGCATTTAACATGTAGTCATACAAAGTTGTGAATGTTTAAAAACAAAAATGTCAAGTTTTGGTAGTGAATACTTCGATTGGAGCTTCTTATATTTTAATATTTTGGTAGGTGTCTAGGGTTACGTAACATACGTCTATCTTTCTTTAAAATATTTCCTACAATTTCGAGATACTATGATCTTGCTTTCGAAAAATATTTCCACTCGTATTGCCAGGTTTGAAATTAACATCTGAATTGCAAATAAAAAATATTTTATGAGTTTCATGATAAGCTCTCTGTATATTCGGTACCAAATATTTCATTGATATTTCTTTCTGGTTCGAATCTTGTTCGAATATTGACGGTAAAAAAATTAATTTGATATTGCCGCAAAACTTTATGGTATGGACATATGATTTCGAAATCTGTATGTGAACTATAGCTAGAATACCAAATTTCAAGATTCTAATTCTGGAAGATATATTCAAAATTTCATAGTTTGCCTCAGATAGTATACCTAATACCGATTCGTATTAATCTGAATAGAATACTATACCACTTTTTTTCTGTTTCTCACAATTTTCAAAATAACGAATTGTTCTTCATCTCTTTAGAGTTATATATATCATCCCAATTCAAAAGTCTTTCAATTAGGATCCATTAAATTGATTAACTATCACGTGTACTAGATCTGGCTCATCCGCATATTCAAAACGATCATCATGGGAAATATATCATATTATGGTAATATTGAATATGATTAAAACTTCCTGCACGCGATATATCAAATATAAAAAGACACAATTCATTTAGCCAGCATTTTCAAGCAGAAATCAACCAGTATACGTTGACAAAAGAACCATAATTAGCGATAATAATTATGATTGTCCATTTTCCAGGCTGCAGCACTCATGATATCATCAACTGAATCAACAGTGACGATTTCCATGTTTCAATAATTAAAATGATTGAATCGAGGAAAAGTTCTTTCGAACGCCTCCGACAGAGGTTTGCATATGAGAGCTGACTGAAGAAATGAGACTGAAGAAGAGAAGGAAGGCTCAAGTGAATGGATGGAGGGTCGTGCGCAGGTGTGTGTTCTTTTTCACGGCGATATGCGTGATTCCCGTATTGTTAGTGCTGGTGGTTGCCACAGATCGCTACATGAGGCCCGTTCCTAAGCAGCAGAGCTTCATGCAACACGTAAGAATCAGTTTCTAATCCCAAAATCCCAATATATTTGAGCACTTTTATGAATATTCCGAAGTTCGGTCTCAATAATCAGCCAAAATCACCTAAAAATATATGGTGATTCACCTAACTGGTTCATTAGAGGTTTATGGAGAACTAATGTAGAGATATATACTTGAACTTTTGGTGGCAACTACAGTTCGATGTGATCTATTTCCCCAAAATATTTTCAATACGCTGTTACTTGCGGTTGAACTGGAAGTGATATCAGCTTTGTTTTTTCAAATAGAACACCCTGTTTATTTTTGGATTTTCGAATTATACGTAAAATCTGGAGTTTGTATTTCGAATCGCTATTCTATCGTGTTTCGTTTTCTAGAAAAAATTAATATTTTACAAAATATTCAACAGGGTGTTCGATATTTCAGTTTTCTTTTCAGACATTTCGAATCCCAATAACTTCCTTATTTCAAAAGAAATGATTATGAAATTTTCATACTTTCTGACGCAAAATTTTATTTCCCATCGATTTGTGTAAGCATACCATATTGCTAAAAGGAGTATTTACAGAGATATCAACAAATATGTAGAAATACGCACATTCGTTTCAAGTGTGCGTTCTAAATTTCATATCTGTCGTTTGACATTTTTCTAGTTGTTCTAAACGTGTCCCGCAAGTCCTCACTTATTGGTTTCTTCTTATTGGATATTACTGTGCTCGTTATTTCGCTAGTACTAGTACTAGTCTTTCAGTTTTGCCAACGTATGATTGGCCGCAAACACAAAGTATCTGAATTTAGTACCTTGAGGTATAACGTAATACAATCAAAACGTTATCCGAAAGAATCATGTAAAAATACACGTTTAGGAATCCAAATCGACGTTTTTAAGGCAACGTTTCTCTTCTGACTGTGTTAAAATTCAACAAATCCAACCTTCGAGTCTTCATTTCGTAAATCATATTTTCAGATAAGTCAGAAAAGGACATTATCACTAGAATCCAGTTTGAACCAAAATTTAACGCAGATCGCAAAGCGCTTGGATAAGCGTCGTCAACACTTGAAGAAAATGTGCAGAATGTTAGGATTAGATAAGATTGGAAATGACACACTACACAGGCCTAACCCTTGGGAATTTTTGGTGGACAATAAACATCATTTGATATGGTGTAATATATTTAAGGCTGCTAGTACGTCGTGGATGTATAATTTCAATATTTTAGCTGGGTGAGATCAATACTTCGTCATCTCATAGATGTACATATTCAAGTTATTCGTCAATTTGAAAAAATATGAAGAAATTCGATTGTCTTCTTTTAGGTATAGCCCAAATTTTTTGAAGAAAAGTAAATTAGTGCCTATGACTTTGGCTAGACAGAAATATCCCCGTCCATCTCTGCTGGCCTTACAGAAAGCTTTCAATACTTCGATATCGTTTCTGATAGCACGCCATCCTCTGGAAAGATTGCTTTCGGCTTATCGAGATAAACTTCAATATGCGCTTCCACACACTTACCACAAGAAGTTGGGGAATGAAATCATCATGAAATATAGATACAGAAAGAAGGTGAGATCATTGTAGAATGTTTTTTGTACTTGAATATATTGGTTTTTCTGTTTAAGCGATAGTAAATTACTTGTACAGTTCACCTATTTTTTTCAGCTTCTCTTAATGCTCAGTAGACAGTGAACCACTCTATATCTCTCTCAATTGTTCTGTTCCTCACTTGGATTTGAAAACAAATTAGATTTTCGCTACTCTCGATGTATTCAGACAAACAACATGAATAATTTCCTGTCCAATGATTATTTGCACAAGATCACAAAAAACTTCAACTCTGGACTGATTAATTGAAATGGTGATCTCTGGATTTCATACACATCAGCGTCTATCTCCTTCTATAATAATATTTTGTGTGTAATTCGAATAACTTTTCATTTTTTTATATATTGAACTTCCCACGAAAGGAGACATCCTGTAATGTTCAGAGAACATCGTGAGATCCAAGGGAAAGGAGGTAGGAATTGGTGTTCTTTAAAATAATTCAAACAGCAAATAACTGCAAACCTGAGACCAATTTTGAAGGAATGCTGTGTTCCCCATGAGTAAACTTTTTTTGTCAGACTCATCGCCCTAATGATCTAAATTTCGTCTTCTCAACATTCTCGTTACGTCCTCCCCCATAAGGTTAACATCCAGTGACCTCTATTTGGCGATAACATTATCCTTGTTTTTTTTGAGCCACCATTATTTGTGCTTATTGTTTTCTAGATACAAAAAGCCAATCCTCCGACCCAACGGTGGCCTACATTTCCAGAATTCGTAGATTATCTAGTCGACTCCGTAAAGAAAGGTCAGAAGCTCGACATGCACTGGACGCCCATCATCGAATTCTGCACGCCCTGTATGTTCGACTTCCAGGTGATAGCGCACACGGAAACGCTTCAAGAGGACCAGATGTACCTCATAGAGCTGATGCATCTCGGCCATCTTATCCAGCCGGAATGGAAGAATGCCGGAAAAGGCACCACAAGTTATCAAATCAGCAAATACTATTCGCAGTTGACGAGATCTCAGATTCTACAGCTCTACCACATTTATAGGTTGGTATTATTGAAATACTTATTAAGTGCCTAATATTATTTTTTCAAATATCTTTCATGTAATCCTTTTTCGAATTCAATTGTGATATTTGAAAAACGAATCAGGAGATAGACAAACAAAATATGGAAATTCAACCGTTATACACCTACAAAAATGATGTTAAATGTATGGAATATGTTGTTTATAAGGCATAGAATTCCGTGTGCAATTGAAAATGAATATGATGCCCAGCTATATTAAAGATATATCGAAGGTTTCCAGAGATAGACATAAATATAATACAAAAAAGTATAGATTTTGTTCTGAATAGGTGTGATACTGCACAGCGGTTGAACTTGAATAAATGCTTGATTCAATTCAATAAACTGCCCTCCATATAAAAAATTGTGACTTTAGAAGGTTCATATTGTGTGTTGGTATGAATGTGATATCAGATTTGATTCGTACAATATTATCGATGTTGCTATTTTACTTTATGACTTTGTGACTTTGTTCATATATTTTCACATTCATTTCATTATTATTTTTTGTTTGCAGCGATAATGCTGAATAAAATACTCTTTTAATATCATTATCACAACTGTGCAAATCATATAATAATAATATATAATAATAATAATTTTATTCGTCACTGAAAATTTTTTACATACACATACAGAAAAATATATACATGCAAGAAACTTATTGGACTAGTCAAAAAGAGAACATTCAGATACACAATAAAAACAAAAAAAAATATTAAAAAACATATAAATACCCAAAAGATTGAGCGTCTAAAAACTCAAACTTTTGAATGGAGTCATCTCAAATTTAAAACAGCTTTAAGGCAATCACAAAGGTTATAAATCCATTCGGATTATGAATTGAGGAATTCATTAATCCCATAAAACTGTTTGTCGCATAGAAAATTATGCAAGTTCTTCCTGAAAACAGTTATTGTGCTACTTGTATCGATAAAACTCTCTATTTTATTAAAACACCTGATGCCTACATATTTCGGCGAATTTTGGCCTACCCCAAGTCTAGAGTAGTTTTGGTGGATAGCTTTGCTGTTTCTCGTGAAATAAGGATGTAAATCGCAATTTTTCATGAATTCGGTTTCGTTTTCTTTTATATACATTATCAACTGGAAAATATAAAGACAGGGCAATGTTAGGATTTGAAATTGTTTGAATAGGGGTTTACATGTTGAGTGTGGTGGAGCTTTGTAAATAGTCCTCAATACTTTTTTTTGTGAGCGGAATGCTTGGGCAAAATAACCGGAAGATCCCCAGAAAATCAATCCATATTGTAGGGTTGATTGGACCAGCCCAAAGTAGAGAATTCTCAAAATGTCAAATGATAGGGTTTCTCTCAAGTTTCTTATTATGTAGCAAGTGGTGCCTAATTTTGAACATAGTGTATTTATATGTGCTTCCCAGGTCAATTTCTGATCTAGGGTTACACCTAAGAATGTTATGGTATCTTTACTATGGATAGAGCGGCCACATACATTGAGGCATAGACTGTAGTCAGGTGAGACATTCTTTGGCAGAAAGCGCATGTGGAAGGTTTTTGTTGTGTTCATCGTGAGTCCATTATCTGAACAATACTTATTCAATTCCCTAGACGCATTATTGCATGTTTCAACAAGGTGTTCTATATTTTTGTTTGACATTAATATGGTTGTATCATCGGCGTAGGCAATCATTTGATTTGATGAAATGCAGACATTTTTGACATCATTAACAAATACAATGAAGAATAATGGACCCAGGATGGAACCTTGGGGTACGCCCGAATGTATATCTCTCGTATCAGATCTAGTACCATCGACAAGTGTAGCCTGTTTTCTATTTGTCAAGTATGATGATGCCCAGTCATGTGCTACTCCTCGGACTCCAATGCCCTCCAATTTCATTAGTAATAACTTATGATCGATAGTGTCAAATGCCCGACTTAAGTCGTAAAACAAACTGACAACATGATTTTTTCCATTTAGTGCATTATATATATATTCTACACAGTCCAATATTGCTGTTCTTGTTGATTTGTTACTTCTGAAGCCATGCTGTGTATTAGATAGTACTTTAAATTGTTCAAGATAGTTTATGAGTCTTATAGAGTAGGATGCCTCAAAGATTTTGGAGATTTGGCTTTGGACACAAATCGATCTGTAATTTTTTATGTCAGATTTTGAGCCTTTGTTTTTGAAAACAGGAATGCATTTGGACTCCTTCAAATCCGGAAATGTTCCAGATATGAAAGATTCGTTTATTAAGTGAGAAAGTGGCTCAGCAATAATGTCACCTGCTATTCTCATGATATTTCCATTGATATCGTCCCAGCCAGCAGCCGGTTTAGAGGTAGTTTTGTTCAATATTTTTAGAATTTCCTCTGGGGTGGTAGGTGATAGAAAGAAACTCATAGGGGATTTATCGATGTTCATTTCATAATTTGGTTCGGGGATTGTCTGAGAAGAATTTATAAAAAAGTTATTTATGAAATTACTTTTCTCCAGTGTATCATTAATTGGTCCCCCGCGGTCATCAACGATGTCAATAGAGGAATTTCTAACACAGTTAGATTTAGCTTCATTTATGATTTTCCAGCTTTCCTTCATAATATTATTGGATCCCAGTATTCGGTCATTGTTTTTTTGCTTTTGATGTTGTTTCACAAGTCGTCTGTATTCTTTTGTGGATTTTTTATAGTATACTGTATAGTCGGGGTCATTGAGTTGCTTTCTAATTTTGTTCATTTCACACAGTTGGTGGTGTAGATTTTTTATTTCGAGTGAGTACCACTTTTTTTCTTTATTAGTGTTACTTTTGATCTTCATGAAAGGAAAAGAACAATTGTAGTGATAAAGGAAAGTGGTATAAAATAGGAAAAACTTTTTTTCGAACGTGTGAGTCTCGTACATATCCCTCCAATTTTCGCGAGACAAGAGACTACGGAATGTTTCATTATTGGTTTTACTGAAGTTCCTTCTATACATATATTTAGGATCATTGTATGCTTGGGAAGCTATATCGAATGTACATACCTGGTAGGTGTGATCAGAGATGAAAGTATCGCAAACAATTACATTACTTGCCTTCAAGTTTGAGAATATGTTATCAATACAAGTAGCACTTTGATTGGTTATTCTAGTGGGCTCATTTATGTGATGCCCAATATTGTACTCGGATAATAGATTTGTTAAGGAAGATTTCATTGTACTATTCTCAAGAAAATTCACATTGACATCTCCACATATAATATAATGGTCAGTATTATTGTAGATTTCATGAAGTAGTGATTCGATATTACATAAATAGTCTTTAAAGTCACTATCAGGGGTTCTATACAAAGCGATTATCCAGATTTTTTCCTTTGATTTTGGAAGAGTCATTTGAGCCAGGCATACCTCAAAGCTTTTTTCCAAACTTCTCTTGAATGAGACAGGCGCCACACTGAGTCCACTTCTTGCATATATACATACTCCACCTCTACTGTAATGGGTTCTAGCAAAGTAGGAAGTTAGTTCAAAGTTTTTTATCACAGTTGCCTTGATTTCCTGATCATTCATCCAATGTTCATCTATACATACAAGATCTACATTCAGCGATGATAGGGTAACACTGAGCGAGTCACACTTGTTTGAGATACCTTGTATGTTCATATGTTATTGATTCATATTTAGTTACTTGATTGGCAGCTGACTGGCTAGGGTGTATCGACTGAGAATTCATATTAGTTTGCAACAGATGGTTTTGGGGCTCTGGAACGAGGCAGGCCTCTGAGAATTTGTCTTGAGAGTCAGTGTTACCCGAATTGTTATTTTCATTTATATTTTGGCTAAAAGAACGAGTTTCTGCCAATATTTTATTTTTATGATGACTGGTGATGAAAGGGACGAATGAATACTTTATCAGGCCAGTTGTCAGGATCTAGCAATTCATCCATAGTCATATCTGTGCTGCCTATTTTGAAGCATTTTTTTCGAAACTTAGATTTGAGATCAAAACAGAATATGTTTTTGTCTCCAAATTTTTCTTTGATGTAATGGTTCACCTTATCCAGCGTTGTGGATTCGTTCAGACCTCCTATCCATATCCAATTTCTGCTAGGTGCCGCTTCCAGTAAATTGCTTGGTTGCCCTCGTCCGAAAATCCTGGATGAGGACATCGCGTTTGTATGCTTAGCATCCTTTTTATGTGTAACTTTTTGCCATGACTGTTCGGGTCTTTCTGTTTCAGCCTTGGCCAGATTTATGTAATCACTGCACATCTGTTCAGTTTGAACCATCATGATTTCCAGACCTACTTGTTTATTTTGAATGATTGGTTCACCCTGTGTACTGGATCCACTTGTCATCGATCTATTTTCATCACCGTGAGTCACATGTTTTGTTGTTGGTTTTTTGTCATGATTGTTTGCTGGCTTGCTTATCTGAGGTTTTTCTGGGATGGTCTTTTTTGTGGTGGTATTCATGTTTTGCTCCAAAGCTTGTTGACCTTGGCCTCTTATTGATGGATGGTTAATTTCCGTGTTTGATAATTTTTCTTCCAAACATTCAATTTTTTCACGAAGAAGATCTATTAAAGTTTGTTTGTCACAAATGATGATATCTTTATCGGCGATGATCTGTCTCAGCAGCTTGTTTTCCTCTTTCAGGTAAGTTTCTTCAGTCATTACAATATCACTGGTTACTAAAAAAGGCTCGCCAATTTCTTGATCACAGCAAATTTTCACTCGTTGGGCGCAGCTATTATGATAAGGTGATTCACATTTAATGCAACTCACCCCTTTTGTCACATTTCTTTTGCAATATTTACATGTTTTCCTGCTCTTGTCTGAACGGACACTACCATCGTCCGCCATTTTACTTCATAAAAAGATGCCTATATCATTTGTCATCAAATCTACATCTACTCTGATGTAAATACCGAGTTGAAACTTTGTCTCAATATCAGTTTCCAAAGCGATTTGTTATTCATATTTGGAGATCATAACTTCGGTATTTATCATCACTTATTTCCTTGTAGGTTCGATAATTCAAAACACTTAACTGCCATTGATTATTCTTATTTATCAACACAACAATCAATTTTCGAAACGTATTACATTGTTGATATTCATCATAAATATAAATTTTATTATTATTTTCAGATATGACTTTGAGCTTTTCAACTATTCCTTACAAGGATACCTCGAGTTGGGTATACCAGATAAAGACCCATCTTCTCTACTAGACGCAATAACAATGAAGGACTTCAAGCAAAACGACTTGCCCAAAGTGTATTGAAATTAGTGCATTGCAATAAAACAATTTTAATCCGTCATCGACATAGATTATAGGAATAATTCGAATTGTGATACATTTTCGATTTTGGTGCTTGTGATGAAAAGTCTAGTGATGTGTATTTATTACATTCATTTGATGAATAGTTTCGGTAGTGGATACTAGATATTTCATCATACTAAAGTTTTGACAACCATCATGGGTGTTTAATTTTCCCAAGTTCCGATTGATAAAAAAAAATATACATCTTTGTGAGTTAATTGATTAATTAAGAATGAATAAAGAATTAACAGGTTGTGAATTGAGAAATAATTTCCTGTTTTGTTAATGAATAAAATATTTGCTGGCCCAATAGATCTGGAGCATCCGGTCCGGAACATCCGGTTCATGCAGTATTTTGATAACGAGCCACCAAATTCATGACTCATCTATTAATCATGTGTGAATCAAATAGCAGGAATTACATTTTTAGCAAATCACAAGATGCAGTTGGCAGATATATTGATCAACGAATAATAATAAATGCATACATTTTTCAATAACAATGAACCACTATAGTCTTCATTTGCGATACCAAATAGCAAAACTGTGACCGAATCAAATTGAAATCCGTACAAATACTCACTTATTGCTATCGTTTTTGATAGTGAATCCAAATACATATTTCCCATTGAACATTCTGGTCCAAGTGAGTGATATAGGAGTTGAAAACTCATCCATATCATCTTCCTTATTCGATATTGAGTGTAGATGGTGTTTTCTTTCGGCGATGGTTCGTTCAAGCTTAGCATTATTAGCTTGGATTTCCTCTAATTTATGTTTGAGGAAATCTTTCACTTTGTCGCTGTCGAAATCGAGATCATCTAAATACAAATCCATTGAAGAGCCTGTGAATATCTGCAATATGACAACAACATTAAAAGTCCAATCATTTTCTAGAATTATCCACTGGGGGTTCCTCAAAGTTATTTACATAAGATTGGTGGGCACAGAAGAGAATAATAAGATTGAAGAAAACTGGACGAGGGTTCATACAATGAACAAAATTAAATTAAATGCAGGTGTTCGTACAATAAATGAGCTGAAATAAGAGTTGAAAATTGAAAACAAAGATGACTCTTCTTTTAATAATGCTTCTCAACCCAAAATTATGATTTGTTGTCTAAATTTTCTGAAAAGTTTATTGATTCGTTGTCGACAAATCTGTGATATGAATTTCAGTCAATCAAATCGATGCACAAAAATGAGAATACCAAGAAAGTTCTCGTTCTCATTTCTTCATGACATGTATCCTTTCAAACAAATATAATGTATTCTTCATTATCTCAAGTGGATACTACATATTTCGTTCACTAATTTGAATATGTATGAATACTTTTTCTCGAGAACCCATTTATAAGAGAAAACCCTATACATGAGACCTCAATGAGGTAATATGAATTCAGTTTTGCTAACAATTTTCATTTTCATCTATCCCAGATTTCCCATGATAAATGTGACGAAACACCATCAGAGAAAAACTTCCAGTTAAAATATTGAATCAGCTGTGTTTGTAAGTCATAATTGCGATATGTGAAAAATCTATTTCAAATAGGAATCATGTGTTTTTTGACGTACTGTTCGAAATCGTATGAAAGCACCATTCAGTTCGACTCACAACAAAAACACAAAAAATATTATATCTTCCTTTCGATATTTTTTTCGTTCTTTGGAATGTTGAAATAAAGGCAATCGCAGTCATTCAATCGTTAGTTGATGATCTAGAAAAATCATGGATTTTAGCAGTTATCAGTAGTATTAGGGTTAATTTTTGGAATGGAATCAGAATCATTCACACTTTCACTCTGACTTTTTCGTACACCCTGTGGATACTTCAGGAAGTGTGGTTGTTGCAAACTATTCATTTACCATCAATCTCGAAAACGGTAAGACTTTTATAATGGGAATTTTGTCATAGCAGGTGGGTAATCCTATTTCTCCTTATACAGATAGCATTGAATCTTGAAGGAACTTTTTGTGGAAACCAAATATCCAGATGAATTATAGCAAGTTAGCACTGAAATGGTTTAATCATTATTAGAAAGGCGAGGAGTAACACAAAATGACATAAGCTAATTTATTTTTAGCTCTGGTGAATTACGAGCAAACACGCATAAAACGTTGCATGAAATCAATAGTTTACTAATGCAGGATCGAAATTAGCTGAAAAACTTCTCATTTTGAAATATCAATGTTCTCAGGTAACGTGACGTAAATCATAATTTACAGATATTGATCGATCAGCATTTTAAAAAATATCCCTATAAGTGCTTAATTCACCGGAGTTGTGGTGTGCCACGTCTGCAATATCAAATAATAACATATTTGCAGATGAATTTTGGCATGAGAACTGTATAATTGTAGATTTCTTCACACAAAGTCGTAATTCCACTTAGTATGCGTAGTAAAATATAGAAGCATTTATTGGGATTTTGTTAATTCTTTCATTGAGCTAATGCTATTTTTCATGAACAAATCTGATATCCTCCATACAAAATTAAGACTTGAATTAGTATTTCGCCCAATTTTGAAATCCATAGGCATGTACCTTCCGCCTTCACCAATAAATTCAATTTTTTACTTCTGGAATTAAACGCATCGAAGTGAATTTAAAAATTAGGTAAACGTTCCAACTTTTCTTATTGCCAGTGTCAGTTCCTCTCTGTAACACAAGGGAATAAAAGATAAATTTCATGCGTAGAAACGGGAAACCCAAACCGACAACCTCACGATAGCCTGACGATCGTTTGTCAAACTGCTTATCTCATTGTAACGTGTAAATTCAATATCGGAAACCTATCAGAAAATATTATTTGATCTTGCTTCAGGTATAGATAAGTTCCTACACAGAGTGATTGGTCGAAAATTCAGTTAGATGTGTTGTTCGTTCCTGTTTCTGTGATACTAATTGATTTTTTTGCCTTCTCATAAGAGCTACACCTGTACAAGAAACAATTAAGAACTTGTTTGAAATAAAAGGTGAGTACACTGAAAATTCAAGTTTCATGACTTCGGCATAATTTTCGAGACATGTGATGAATCTCCATATTGTCGTTACGTAATGACCATGACTGTAAATGGAAAAGGAGAACAGATCTTGATATATCAGATTTTTCAAATTAGTTTCCGAGATGCAAGATCCAATTCTATCAACATACACTATGGAGCTGTTTCAAAAGTAAAACTGCTTATACTGAAAATATCATCCCCAATAAGAGATATCATATTTTGGAAAGGGTCTAAATATGAATAATGCTCGTAATGATTATTCCTCGATATTCTGTCTGGATTTCGAAAAATTTTGTGTACTGATCCAACAATCTTGACTATATTCTCACTGACATTTTTTAGGCACGATCCCATTTTCTTAACCATTGAAGAATCAAACCATAGTCTTGTATTTTTTAACAATCAGAGTCTTTAAGTAATCTCTAATCATAGCTTGTAAGTATTTTTAAAACAATAACAACAAAACTGGTATAATTCAGTGTATTAGAAGAAGACTTTCAAATATGTAAATATTTTATTGATTGTGCCCTAATCGTAAGCATGAAAATTTTAATTTGGCAATTTTCAAGGTCATACTTTTATTGAAATATGGAGTTTTAATTTGTTAAGAGTGGAACGTAGACTGGTATCAGAGACTATAGATTTTTTTCAATTGATATACTTATATCAAAAGTTGATATGAAATTGAATAGTCTTCATTTCTTTCTTAATCTCAAAATAATAAAGATATTTATTATAAAAAAAATTATAAGAAACTTCAGATTGATATTTTATCATTACAAGTTTTCGATGTTCCTGATCAAATTTGAAAATAAGATAAATCCTGTAAATCAACATTAACACTCGGTTGAATCAGAAGTTGGTGTCAACTAATTAAACAACATACCCTATATATCATTACAATTTTCGAGTCTACGCAAAAAATGTAGACATATATGTTTCATGGATTATATGTATTACCTATATACATGAATTGATTTTTATTCCTGCTTTCGTCTGAATTTAAAGTTATCTTACAATCTACGTGTAGAGTGGATCAGATCTTATTACATATTAATAAATCAATAAACAATCCATAATTATATTTTATGGATTGGTAGTTCAGCGGGAAACAAATTTGGTGAAATCTTTGTTAAGATCATTGCTGAAACCCTCTGTATCCGTCGGTCACGTGATTCACTAAATAGATTCTGATGTGCAAATTATACTACGTTATCAACATTTCACAACTAAAGAGTAACATTATTGCATTCATACTCATGTACTCGATTCAAAAACTAGGTAGTAGTCTTGTCATTTGAACTCTGAAGCTGACGTGAGATTTCGAATGACCGGTTGAAATAAATTCTCCCGACAAATTCAAGATATCTTTTTTTATATATATTTCCCAGTATGATTGGTTTTGAACTACCCCCCAAACAAGGCCTCATTTTTATCTAATTTTTCCTTAGTTTTTTTCCGATAGTTTCAGGATGTCTGAAGTAGCGAATAGAATTCCCAAACCGCAAATGCGCAGTTTGTTACATAATCAAATCAAGAGGAACCTCTTCTTTTGCGGCGTTACTGTCTTAATCGCAGGATGCTACATGCGGTTTGTTTTCGGAGATGGTCGGAAGAGAGCCTTCGCTGAGTTTTATAAGTGAGTATTTAGACAGATAACAATGACATATTTTTATATTTTGTAATCATATAGAATACACGATCTATTCTATCATTGTATATTAAATAGATGCTGAACGCTAAAAAATTGAACCATTGAAACAGGAGTTTCTTTCTGTTACCAAATCAAATGAATGTTGTTTCACCGCTCTCTCGATTCAAAGAATGCATTGAAATTATAACGACTATTTGAAAATGCCAATATCTTGAAAACTATTCAAGCTAGGTATAGGGAACCTTCATATAAAATGAAATATAATCGAATTTTGTATTGTTCAGATTGAAAAAATACAGGATGTTCTATTTAAAATAACAAAGTTATTTGCGTTTGAAATTTTAAGAAAGTGACAATGGATTTTGAACGTCCTGTATAATATTGGAATCAATAGCCTGAAACCTCATTAATGCTTGGTCAGAATTGGAAGGGGTGGTTTCCATATACTTCGATGTTATTCAGTCTCCAATTGAACCCTGCATTTTCAAAAAGAAAATAATAACTCGAGAACGGTTATAGTTAGGTACATGGTACCTTGCATGAAATCGTATTATTTTTCCCTGAACTATCCAAAACTGCAACAAAATATCGGCTGTTCCATTTAAAAAACCCAACTTTGATATGTCACACTTTTTTGAGCCACCCTGTATACTTCAAAATATGTTCCTCTTGCAGCCTCAATGAATATACAAACGATGAAAAGAAGAAATTTCCGAAATATTCAATGGTTTGGTTCACAGAGACCGTGTCGTATGTGGTGCCTCACCCTGTATATATATGTATTCTTTTTGTAAATTTTCTTTGAGTACATAGGATACCGTCGGCGTGTATACTTAGACCAACGTTACCATATGCTGGCTGCTAGAAAGCCCTTTATGAGGTGTGCCAAAAATTAATTTCAAATTGTAGAATTCAGAATGAAATTTTGAAAAAACGCGTTATCACGTCTTTTTTATTTTTCATTACTTCTATAGCTTCAACCGCAACTGCATTCTTGAATTGCCTGAGATTTCTGGTTGCATCCATATGTGAAAATAGTGGTTCATTTTTCATATTTACACAATTTTCATATATGCAATAGTCATTATTTCTTATCTTTTCAGAACCTATGATGCTGAGAAAGAGTTTGAGACAATGAGGAAGAAAGGGCTTTTTGATTCGTGTGATGCTGACGATTGAGAAAAAATTTATTTGACTATATTCTTTTTACTATAAATATTCTAATAGTAATAGTAGGAGTTATGGTAGTTACGATTTCTCAAATATGACTGAAAATAAATAATTGAATATAGTTATTGCTAATTGAATCGATAAGCATAATTTTCACTGAAAAAAGTTCTATTCGTCAATTGAGGATAATAAAACGTAAAGAATGAATCAATCCAGTGAATGCGTGCTTCTGAATGTGACGTCGCATGTTTCTTCTGCATGTTGTGTTGCATATCCTTGTTACTGGATAACACAGAAAAATAAGGGATTGAATTATTCTCTACAGTTTAATATCCATCTCCACTAACCATAATGATAATTCAAGATGATTTCTAATGAATCCACAAACGGCTTGGAAGACCTATTCCAGATTTTTCATTCAGGAACCTTTAATTTTCTGTATGGCAACGCACTCTAGTTGTAGAACTACAAAATAGGTCGAGACGTTGTCAAGTCAAGCCGTCAGCTATCAACTATCTGATATCATACGGAGTTCTAAATTCTGCAGTAATCGGATTGAAAAATATTTCAGAATTTTTGATAATTCTAGTGGTATTTCGGTTCGATAGAAAATTAAGGTGAGATCTTAACATCACATGCACACTCGATATGAGATAACATGAATATTTTAATTAACATTGAATAGAAAAATATAATTTTCTTCTGAAAATTATTATGTAATATCTGAACATATATTTTTGTAGATAATGTCTGGAGCAGTTGGTAAAGTTGCTAAGCCTCAACTCCGAGGTCTTCTCCAAAAAGACATCAAAAGAAATATTATCCTTGCTGCAGCAGTTGCTACTACAGCAGCTGTACTTCAGAAGGTTTTTATTAATGATGAAAAAAAGAGGGTGTATGCTGAATTTTACAAGTAAATATTGTGTTTCAATATATATGCATACTCTTAATTGATTATCTGATTTTTCCTTTGATTTAATGTTTAGGTTCATCAATACATATATTGATTGAAATTATTTTAGCAAGGTGGTTTTGTAATTGATTCTTCACTCATTTGATAATCACATTATATATCCGAGATCACAAATAGGAAAAAATAACATGGTAATTCACAAGGAATAACCACAAGAACTACATAATATGTATGCTCAATTGATAGTGTTTCAATTGATCTGTTCAAGCTTGAGTACACTGCACAATTACAAATTATCTATTGAGTTTTTTCCGTCACCAGCAAATTATCCAATAATTCTTATCAAGTTACATTATAATTATTCTCATTGTATTTTTTTAGGAACTACGATATTGAGAAAGCCTTCCATCAAATGAGAAATAAAGGATTATTTGATTCATGTGAACCAGATAATTGAAGATGATCTGTATTTATTGAATTAGAATAACAAGAAGTTGAATTGTAATATCTCCAATAAAAAACTTTCCATAGTTATTTGCTTTTTTCCTTCCATAAAACTATTGTTTACTGTGTAATTAATATCCTGTATATGAGGAAAGTACTGTAGAAGCTTTCTTTATCAGCACAATTTTGATTTTTCTACCAAAATCATTCCAACAAAGTTCAACATTTAATAGATAATCTATTGTTCTTCTGGGATTCATATATTACAAGGATGTTGGTTGAAATTATGATTTTTACTTTAAAATTATGATTTTCACTATGAAATTATTGAACCAATGTTCAACAAATTCAATCGGAACGTTATAAGATTTGACAGTTAATATTTTATTATTCAACCATATAACATTTAAAGAATATCTACTTGTTTATTTCTATAAACAGATTACCAATAATTAAAATAAGATAGTTTACACATTTAGAACAATGAAATACTCCACGGTATAGAAATATTTATTCGTGGTAAGTATTCTTGGAAACTCTATAACTATAATGAAAGATATAATAATGTAGGAAATTATTCAATCCCAAAATAAAATAGTATAAACCGAATTAGGAATATTCGATATCATGAATATAAATTGAAACAATGACTTTAGTATCATTGCATTTATATCAAATCAATGTTCTTTTAATCCATTTCAACGTATTTTTCTATAAGAAATATTGTCTTCTCAAAAATATAGAATACCTAGGAAATATAAATAATATTATCAGTTTGCGTTTGCCTTTTCAACCAATGGTGACGAAAAATGTAATCATTAAGTTCCTACCTTATATATAATTTCTCTTTTCTAATCATCCAAGTGTTTTTTCAATTAATTTGAAAGAACATACATAAACAACACACTCTCAATGAAAAAATATTCAGCAAACAAAATAAAATGAGGAATAAGATGAAACAAAATAAGAAGTAGAAATACAGATGACGAAAATGAAGCAGAAATGCACCAATCAAATCACAGATTTTTGATGATTGGAATTTTTGTTTAATTTTTCGACGAATGGACGGAATAACCGGAAGTCAACTTCGTTTATAAAATTCATCGTTATTATAACCATGCATTCTGACAAAAAATATCACGAATCATCATTGGTGCAGTGAATACATTGGAATTTTAATAAAACCCAACATTTTCAAATATTATTGATATCATATAGTTAATTATTGTAATTAATGTGTAATGAATATCTGAATTATTTATTTGATACCAAACTCATCAGATAACCAGATCATAAATCAGGTATCTATGAACCTATGGTGAACGTGAAAGCGACAAAAAAATTGACATTGAATATATGACAATTTGTGTTCTTTACATGTGTTCTATGCATAAGGATGAGAAAACTTCGACAGTACCAGTACTATCGATATTTATTTATCACTATATGCAAGTTGGTTCAGGACTCCTATATAAACTCAATTATGTTAAAACAAACTAACTGAAGAATGCTGATGACTGGAAGGTACTTATCATATATTCAAATATTTATTTCTTCGAGTTAGTACCATCGTGACATTCGAGAACTTCACGTTGTACGTCAAAGTGTCTTCCTAATGGTTCGATTTCCAGCTTGTTGGTGCGCAATGCGCATACAGTTTACGCATGACGAATGGCGTCAAGTTGTTATTGTTGAAAGCGTTTAATTATTTGTAATAAGATTATGAGTGTTTTTACAATCTTTTTACATGGATTTCTACAAAATAGTAATCATATAGTGTAACTAGACAAGTGCTACAACAGACTCAACTTCTGGATTCTGCAATTGTGTGTCAAAAGTATGTCACATAAAATGGGGTATATAATGTTTCTTGGCCGTAAGCAAATCAATTTCCGTATCAAATAATTGGACTTATGTATGATAGAGTGATTTCAAACTCGGTAAAAGTGTTCATCGGCAAGCTCGCTATTCGAATTTGAAAATATTCATATTCGATTACGTTTGTGTAGGATACAGTTTCGTTTGGAACACATGGAATAACACTCCCCCGTCCTTCCAACAAGATGGCTGCGATCATTTCCATCTTTATAATTCGCGATATTTGTCTATTCTAGTAATTGAGAATTACAAAAGCTGTATATTTGATGCGTTAATATTCAGGTTTTTAATAAAATTCATTCAGTTTTAGCAATGATACTTGAAATCAATTTTATATCAGTAGCGGACTAGTGAAATATTGATATATAATTATTAAATGTTTTTCAGGTGCCTGAGGTGCTCTAGATGGCTGTCAAAAGGACAATAATATTTTACGGCAGTAAAAACATCTCATCATGCTGATTGTGAATGGCAAAAAATAGTGTTTGACAAGAACTTTCTACAATTGTGATCTGTGAAGGGGACCTGTTAGACCCCAGGTTCCCTGCACAGCTGAAGACAGTGAAAAACAGCTTGAATGATATTTTAAGTGATTCTGTGAAAGTTTGCAAACTGGAGCCCTGGAACTCGGTGCGTGTAACGCTGTCCATTCCTAGGGAAGCAGCGTTACGCCTCAGGCAGCTTGCTAATGAGGGCTCACAACAGCTTAGAGCCCTTGGAATACTCAGTATCCAAGTGGAGGGGGAACAAATCATTTCTTTAAGATTGGCCACTGGATCAGTCAACTCAGAACCCCAAGAAATTATATTGAGAACTTCTCAAGGTAAGGTTTTTATTGTAGGGATGAATTATTATTGTTATGTAAGTGAAGTAATTTTAGCAAAGTATGCTGTTGTTTAATAATTCAATTCATTAATAATCTCAAATATGTATAATATGTCCAAAATAGTGTATTCTCTTATGTACTCAAAATGTCAGCTGATTCAATAATACTTAATGAATGCGATTGAACAGGTGAATCAATACTGTTTAAATATTGTAGAAGTTGAATATATCCAATTGGTGTGGACATTCGAGATGCTATTACTGGTATTACTAAATATTTGACAAATATTGTTTGAAGATTTCAGTTGATACCAGTTTTCCATTCGATCAGATTGTTATAAAGAGGGTAATTTGAATAGGAATCTTTAAGTTATGTGAGGCTGGTACATTGTCCTTAATACAAAATTGTCATATCAGTCTTTATGTGGAGAAAATTGGAATTAACTATTTTCAAATTGTTTGTTATATTTGTCATCAATTCTTAAACTTTATTTTGATGGTACTTGATTGTGATCTTCACAATAATGATATTACTAAATAAACATAACATTGGAATTGCTGATTTTCAGCTTCAAGATGTTTCAATAATACATAAAAATAAAAATTATCTCATTAGTGTAATTTCAGGAATAGTATCTGGAAATAATGTTTCATTGATCTTATATTTTATACCTCTATAATTTATTACTACTTGTTTTCTATATTTTCTTGGACTGGGCTTCACTCATACATTTTTACATCTCTCTCAAGGCAATAATCCAAGACTTGCAATTCTCGCCAAAAAGTAGCTGATACATATATGGTCTTTGCAAAAACTATCACACAGTACTCACCTCCAAACCATTTGATTGAAATAAATCAACTTCAGTTGTTTTGTTTTGGTGTGGGTACTAAAAGACTGAAGATAAAGTTTTGAAATGTGTTCTATGATTTTGAAATGGCTCCCAAAATGAGCTAAATGAATCTATCATAGATTATAAAGTAGGTATTACAATATATTCTCCATAAGTTTTTTTTTTGTTTCTGAAATATTCTATAATTCATTCCAGTATTCTAGTATCCAGTTTTCTATTTCAAATTAAGGTTTGCTTTTTTCTTATTTATATAATTCAATAAAGAATAATTAATGATTACAATATCATTAGTACTTTGTGTATGACAAAAACAAGAATTAGCTGATTCAATCGATTGATGCTTTTATGAGAAAATACTTTGAGAATATTTTTTGCCTTGTGAGTATACTTGTAACTGATATTAATTATGAAAAATATTTTTAATGAGGCCAAGGTAACGAAATTTATCAGTACTGAAGTCAAATGGAGTAAGTTAAAATCATCCATGAAATATTATTCAGCTCATTATAGTAAACCAAATAAAAATAACTATTCAAATAGTAATCATCTAGAAAAAATAATTCTCTATAGTATTGTCCCTTTCAAACTAAAGCAAACAATTCTTTTATAAAGTTATGAAAAATATTCTTTATTGATTGTTTGAAATGAGCAATTTCAATTTCTGGAATATTTCAACTGTTGTATAAAGTATAAAGATCACAATTATTCATTAGACATCAATTGTTATCTAGTAGGATGAAAATAAGATTCGTGAAAAATGTATATTGAATCAGTCTTCAATGTGTGTAATAGTGCAATAAGAGTATTAGTTGAAATGTATATTGTTTAATTTCAGATGGTACAACTAGTGGTAGCAGTAATCGATATGAGCAGGATTTGGGCATACCAAGTTTCCTGCAAACAAACACAACCTCAACTTCCCTTAACACCAACAATACGCAAGTGCAATTCAAGTCTCCGAATGTGGTTTGTCCCTCGGATTCGGTGGTGCCCAAGGTAGGGACCACTTCAGTAGCATCCAATAGGCCCTTTCCCTTTACCAGCATGAATCAGGTATGTTTCTGTTCTTGATTTTTCAATGAACATATTGGTGTTTATAGAATTATAAAAATAATTGTTCAGAAAGTTATTAATGTCTTCTCAACTATTTTATTACCACTATCAAGGTAATCTGAATAAATTATTCATCTCATGAGAGAAAATATTATTATTTTAAGAGGTATCAACACCTACATGACAAATGTTATAATCTGCTTTGTAAGTTTGCATTCCCAAGAATTATGTGACATGCATCAAACATTATTAATCTGTGAATCACCGTTCTGTTTGGTGTTCAGGCTATCCACAGCAACCGAGAAACACCTTTCAATTCGTTGCCGCCTCCCTACCCGGGCAAACATCCACCTGCCACCATTTCGAGTCCTTTGTTGGTCAACCTTCTGCAGAATGACGGGTCCAAAGATCCGAGTGGTGGCGTCAAGATGGCTGGTAGGCCACCCAATGCCACCAACATCTCGTCAGCAAATTTGTCATCGACCACTACCGCAGTCAAGCCGCCCGTCGGCGCTCAACTCGCGGCCGTTCATTCCAACCTGATGCTGAACAATTGTATATCACCAAGCGCCTTATCAACCAATACTTCCATTAGGCAGAATAGCACCATACTGACAAGTACAACAACGGCGAATGCAATGAACAAGCCGCCTCCACCTCAATATCATAGAGCGCTCTCATCATCATCGATGGTATGTATTTGTTGTTAATTCTCGAAATTTCAGTTTTCCTTTCACTTTATTTAGATCAACTGAATGGCTTAGATAAGGTTGCACACTATGCGGATTTCAAGAACAGATATGAATTTGATAAAGTCAGATGAGTTGAACATTCATAATTATTCAAGTATTGGAAGAAATTATTACTGAAGAATCTATTTTTTACACCATCATATCAACTTACTGTTAGATTCCACAAAGTGAATAAATTGGTCTTAGTCTCAAAAGTGTATTTATATGCAATTTTTTTGGTTTTTCATCTCTTGTTTACTGAAAAATCAGAGCAAGAAATTTAATTGTGGAAGCTAGTATTTCATTCATAGAAAATGCCAACTTGAAACTTTGAAAATCATTTTTTTTTGTAGGTTATACAATACTCTATGACTGGTCCTCAGAACAGCACAACATCAATGAATCCTCAAACTACTTCTCTATCACAGACCATCATGTCACATACTCCTCAGCCAGCACCACAAACCAATCCTCCCATGCAACAGGCACCGATGCCTCTACAACAGATGAATGTATATCAGTCACAAAATGCATTGATGATGAAGAAAAATTCACTCGCAAACAACACCATCATACCCAATAACTTAGCCAATCCCTTAATGCAACCAAATATGACCTTCAACCACTCGAAGCATCCTGCATCTATTAGGGCACATAATCTAACTAATCCTGTCAGAACATCATCGGTACCAGCTCATTTGGCGATGACGAGAAATCCCGCTCCAGTGACACAATCCAAAGCAGCAATTTCGCATCCGACATCAATGAATCATTCTTTGAAACAAGCCTTGTCTCAAGCCATGCCGAAGAATTTAAATACGTTCGCTTCGCAACAACTCAACAAAAGCAATTTCATATTATCGCATGCTCTTGGTGTTGGTAACCCTCCGACATCCTTGCCACAACCTGTTTCCACCGTACCGCCCGCTGAATCGACAATAAGCAGCACCGTCATGCCGAGAAGCCTACCGTCTCCTCCTCCTTACTCGGTAGCCATAACGAGGCCGTGGGACTCCCTGGTCCACAGCGGTTCTCTATTGGACCTCACTCCCACTCTGACGGACCTGAAGGCTGACGATTTGGACGCACTATTGCCGACACTGGAGAGGGAGCTAACCCAGAGCCCCCTGCCAGAGCTACCTGAAGATTTTCTAGCCGACCACTCGAACTTGATATCGAGCGCTGCAGAGATGGCGACAATGAACGACAACCGGAAGTTTCTGATCAATCCGCTCACGGGAGAACTGGAGCCACAGTCGAGCGGCGAAAGCGATACGGAAGATTTGAAGGACGTCTTCACGGGTTTGCCTTCGCCTGCAGCCCTCTCGGATGACGACACTTGTTCGACTACTCGACCAGACACGACGACCGACCAAAGTGATTGTGAAACTAGGTCGAGCGATACGGGTAAACCGCCACGCTTGAAAACGTCGAAGGCGAGGGAACGGGGACGCGACTCGCCCGCCCTCAAGCCGGAAAAGATCAAGCTGAGGCTGAAGCTGGAGAAGTCGGAGCCAGTAAATCCGGCTTATAAGGTGAGCATGCATGAAACTTACGCAATGACAGATCATGTTGAAGTGTTTCACTAGATGATGTGAAATTTTATAAATTCGTTTTTGGCAAGGCCGGATATTGTTGGCGGAACAAGTTGTTTTGATGAAATTCCAAATTCCATGAATCTGAAATGAAATTCGAAATGTCACTACTTATCACTCATTTATATCATTTTTCGTTCCTGATATTCTTATTTATATCACGAATATTCGTCATAGTAATCGTAATAGTTCAATAATAATTATTAAAAATTGTTCTTGAGACCATTTATTATACCATTTGAATTTTGAATTGTTCAATGCGACCTCCATGACAATAACGCATTTCCTCTCTTTTCCTAAGGTGGACGTCAGCTACGTCAACCAGCAACCGAAAAAAGCGTCGTCATCCCTGATTGCAGGTGGGGAAGAACTGAGAGTGCCTCCCCTCCATATATCGTTGAGGGGGCGGAATTCTGTGGTGATAAAAAATAAAACCAAACTGAACGCGGACGGTACACCGGTAAAGATGAAGGTTAGGAAAAACGCGGATCACATGAAATTGAAGAAAGCCGAAGCCGTTCCTCTGCCGGCTGCAGAAGAATCTGTCGGGGTTGTCAATAACATGGCGGCCGTGGAGAATTCGACTTTGGCAGCTGGAGACGTCAAAACGAGGATGTCAGGAATCGAGCAGAAGAAATTCAAGAAATTGAAGACCGTACATGAACATAAGGTGAGTTTTGTTTCTGGTAATATATTGTACCTGTTTTTGTTTTTTATATATATAAAACTTCTCACTTCTGCGGGTAAAGAGCAGGTTGTATCTCAAATGGGTAACCACTAGAATTGGTGATAACCATGTGCTGTTTCCATCTTATCTTGATTCATCATCAAAATGGTATCAACCAAATACTTGGAAATATTGTGTCATCAAATTATCTCCAAATAAATTATTAATATCGAACGTGGAATGTTGTTTGTTACTGAAATCGAAAAATCTAACTTTCGTTCATTATTCAAAAACAAAAGATGAGTTTGCTAGTGAATTCGTATCGAAAAAATAGATTAATAATAAAACCTCAATTATCGTAACTACTATAGTTTCTTAGTTACCCTATACAAACAGTTTTTTTTCCAAAATGTACCTCTTAATGATTGCTTGTGTTTTTTTTTATTTTCTAACTATTGTATGATGATTTCAGGACATTGCTAGTCTCAACCAAGAATACGATCTGAAATCCAAGTTCATGGGGCATAATAATCACTACAAAGACAAGCTGAAAGAACGCAGAGGTAGCGATTCCGAATTAGTGAAGAATAACAAGAAATTCCTGGATAGCAATGGTACCGTTTCAGACGATAAACACAGAAGATTGAGTCAATCTGAGCCACTGGATGGCGAACAAGTCGTTCTGGGATCGACGAACATAGGCACGATAACGAATTTGCCGCAGAAGTTAAGGAAGGACAAGGTGAAGGCAAAGGACGTTTTCAAGAAAGATTTAGGCAAGTCCAAGATCTTCAACAAGAATTTCGTTGAGAAATTGCAAAGTAAACCTGTTGCTCTGCCGATGGCTGGCGAGATGAATATGGAGGCTAAGTTCAAACAGGGGTTATTGGAAGGAACCACCGATAAGGGAGTGCCGAGGCCTCCACACCGGACAGAAGTTGTGAATCACGTCACTGCAGATTCCAATATTGCACCTGAAACTGATAGAGTAAGTATTGAAGTTAATCATCGAATTATTATAAAACTTGGCATTTGATAATTTTTTAAATTATCAATGATTGTGTGAATGTGCGCAAAATATTTGAAAACCGTCTTTTTGGGGATATAAATCTGATCGAAATCTTCCGCTGTAGGCAATCAAAACTACCACGGTTGTCTCCAGTTCCAAGCAAAAATCGCCCTTGCCAGACGACGGTGACACGCCCGACCGCAAACGCGTCGAGATGACGGATAAGATTACAGCAACGGGCGGTCGATCGCCTGCCATGCCCTCCGTTGCAGGCGGACGCTCACCAGCACTGGCTTCGGGAACGGGTGGTCGTTCGCCTGCGCCTTCGGCTGCCAACCAGGGCGAAGACAGCGGCATAGAGAGCATGGACGCGCTGAGCGAGAAATCGCCTAACCAAGCTAGTCAAAGTCCTCATGCTGCTGATGCGCCGGCGCCAAAAACCCGGGCGCCGGACTTGTTGGATATCGAAGCACAGCTGGCCGAGATGGAGGGGCTCAACGGAGACTCGGATAGACAGGTTGGTGAAATATTCAATTTGTTTGTAACACTAGGATGAAATAATGATGTATTTTGCTTTAATCGCTTTTTTTTTTTCATTCAGGAAATGAGCGAAAACGTCAACAGAATGGAGGATGTGAACGAGAATAAGTGTGTTAAGGATCAGACTGGAAAGAAGTGTTGTGAACTGACTTGTGTGCTGCAGGATAGTATCAAGCAGACGGCGGTAACATTGGCGAGTGTTTTAGAGTCACCTACGATGTCTGATTTACAAAAATCGGATATTAGTCATACACCACTCAAGGTAATACCTTTTTGTCATTGCCATACATCACGACCATAAAATTTCACCTTATTATTATTATCAACAACGAAATGACATAATCATCAATTGGCAAATGAACATAAGCGATACGGCACCTGGTGGCACTAAAAATAACTAGACGTGACGACATAGTTCTTGTGTTTGGTATTATGTTTTGTTGAGTTTATACTGAATTTGAATATTTGAAAGATTGTAGAACTCTGAATCGGTAAAATCAAACTTCCAATATTAATTCCCATGCTTTTCCTCAAGCTGGTGATATAAATATCGTGAATAGATGAAATTTTTCAAACATTAAAGGTCACAGTCAAGCATAGTATTTTTCAGGTATCGACAACATTGAAACGAGATCTCACATTATTAACAATTATAAACAATTTTCTTGTCATCATGATATTATGATGTCCAGCACTCAAAACTTCTTCACCTTCATGAACACTTCTAAAAGTGTTGGTGCCTTCAAAGTACCCTAAACTAAATCTTGCCATTCGAATCTAAAAACGAAACAAATTATCAGAAACCTGTATATATTTTGATCGAACCATTCACATTCACAACAGTATTCTAACCTCGTATTATTTTCAATATAATACAATGAATAAAACAAATGATAATGCTTACCTAACCACCATTAGAAATATGAAAATACATACACATGGATGCCCTAGCTCACTATAAAAGTCTGAAATGTCTTTATTTTCATTATAAACTCACACTTTAAGAACGAAAAACAACTACACCATTCAATGCCTGTTCGTATGGTTCTCTGACTGCTCACTTTGGCGCTGCAATCTTAAATTCATTCGCCTATAGCTTGAAATGAAAAACGAAAAAAAAATTCACAGGTGAAAAAAGATGAGGACGAATTGGAACCTTTGCCGGTGCGAGTGACGCCTGCACTGTACACATATTCCAACCCGGAGAAGGGACGAGCAGGTTCCGAGAGCCCAGCCATATCCGACGAAGATAGCAATTCGTGCTCTACCTCGAGCACGGCCCCCGGCGGCATCAAGCAGAGCAAAAGTTTGCTAGAACAGCTGCTCATCGAGATACCTGGTGACCACCAGACGGTTCCTAGTTCGCCTAGTCCTGCTACAAGGTAACGTAACGAAATAATAGATACCTAAAGCTAGAACATCGACAACATCAGTAAACTTACAGCTGACAGCTTGGCATGCGATTGAAAACAGTACAACTCTAAACCGGTATTCTACTGAGAATTATCTACGACTGAAAATACTGTTCATGACGAACACAAAAAGCAGTTTTCTATTAACCCAATAGCGCCCACCGTATGAAACTTCATACGCCAATGACGTTACAATTCAAAGTCATGTTTTTAGACTTCACTGTTCACACTATACGTTTTGCTGCTCACGAAATTATATTTAGTGCTTATTCTTCAGACAAATAAATGAATCTACCTTGTTACTATTGCTGTTTAGAAGAAACGAGTTTTTTTATGTAAGACAGGCAGTTACAGTTTTGGCAGAATGAACATGCTGTAAGTTATTGCTAGGTTATCTAAGGTTATAATCGTTGTTTGTCAAAACTAGCTAAATAGACTCACCAATCATAGTCTTAGGGACATATCCTTACCTCTTCTATTTCGATTTCTACAAAATTGACTTTGAAAATTAGATTTTATTCGGATGTATGAAAAATCATACGTTGGGCAAATGTCTATAAGTTTATAAAGTACAGACACTTATCGACCGCGTCAATAAGTGTCTCAGGATCTTTTTCAACCAAAAGGTAAAAAAAATATTTGATGAGGCCATGGAACCCTACTATGGTCCTTATAACATGAAACAATTCATACGGGGGAAGCCTATAAGGTGCCTCACAACAACAGATGGATATCTTTTGAAAGTTAGTCCATATTGTAGAGCTGGAGACAAAAGAGATGGCGTTACATTGGGAACAAGTTTCACCGAAAATATATGTTTGGGTTTTATGTCTCCAAAATCTACTATAATATATCTAGACAACTCATTACCTTTGCTGAATAGTCTGAAGATATATGATATCAACTCTATAAGGACAATCCGTGAAGATAGAGTAGAAAAAGCTCCACTGCAGAATTTAAAGAAGTGTGATAAAGGATCATTTCATGTGACATTAGTGAGGTGGAACGACAATAGTCAAGTAACAATAGCTACAAATGTAGAAGAAGCAGAAGAAAGAGAAATATGTTGTTTCAGTCGCGCAACCTACCGTAATAAACATGTATAACCAAGGTATGGGTGGAGTAGAGCTATTTGATAAAATGAGAGGTCTACATAGAACACGAATCAGGTGAAAAAAATGGTATTGGCCGTTTGTCCGATTTTGCCTAAATGGAGGAACTGTGAATTTATGGATACTGTATAGATACTGCCATCCCAAAGTAAGCTTGCACGAGTTCATTCGAGATATAGTCTCATCTCTGTTGAAAAGTCCTGAAGATTTGGCTGGACCTAAGCCCAAGTGTTCCAGATCAGTGTTGACGGAGGTGCGGTTTGATAAAACGGACCATCTCATTGATAACCAAGAAACGCAGAGAAGATGTGCCAATTGCGGAAAATGCACCAAGTTTCATTGTGTCAAATGTAATGTAGGACTTCATCCTGCCATCTGTTTCAGAAACTACCACATACCTCCACAATGACACTCCATCTCTTTCTGAAATATTGTATTTTGTATTTCAGTTTTTGAAGTTATTTTCCCAGTGTACTAAATATCATACGTTAAAAAAATATCATGTCACAATTTTTTTCTAAACCATTCGACAAAAACGGCCTCACATTTCCTAAATAAAGACATATAGACAGAAAAAAAAAACCTTTGAAATAAAAAAAAATTACTGGGGCAGCAATGGGTTAATTCCAATATATTAGGTTTCTCTGGATTTTTAATTTTTTTATGATTTGTTGTTACGTCTACTATTTCAATTGTGATGTGACCACCCAACCCAACGTTTTTGACATTTTCATTATAGTTCATTATCTGTGTTTGTTGTTATCAAAAGTATTAATGAAGGTTGGTTCAATAAAGCATCTGTGGTGCAAAAGGGGCGTATCTTTCAGGTCTGAGTGTAAGACAACTTCAATCTGTTCTGTTGATTTGTATCGTGTTCGTTGAACATTCAATTTGATAATTCGTATTGTGTTTCGCACTGGAAGTTTATTAAAAGTTTGAAAAACGCATCATCTACATAATTTGAATGAGCTTTTGCTTCATGTTTTACCTCCAAACCGTTTGACATTCGATCGCTGTGATTATCTGTAAATGACTGTGGCGGCAGAAGCAGGTGCTCTATTCAACATCTTCACTTCAAATTGTATTCAATATTCATTTTACATTCCTCCTTCAAAACACTACGATTTTTTCACAGATCTTCAGTGAGGACGCGGGCACTTTCCAAGATGAATAGCCCGGAGTTGAGTTCACCCGTGGCGTCTTCGAAGAGCGTTGTCGGGGGCGGAGGCGGCAGCGCTCGGACGGTACCGACGGCGGCCAAACGGAAACGCAACGCTTCCGACAGCTCGAATCACAGCACAGACGAGACGAGGAAGAAAGCTCGGAAGACCGGTGACGGTGCTGCTGCTGCTTTTCAGGATCCACATGGTATGCATACGAAACATTGCACGATAATAAAAACAGGTCGTTCGATAATTTATGGTGGCGTCGTGTACGCGAAACGACTTGGAAAAAATAATGTGTGATGCGAGTAATGCTACTAAAAATTTAAATATTCTTGCCGAGATGTTCCGATCGGTTATTTACTGGTCTACAAAATTTTTCCAAGTGTTTTTGTCGAGAAATCGATCGCAATAATTCGAAGACCTTGAATATTATAAAACCAGATTTATTCAAACAGGAATAAAAAACTATGAAACCAAATTGAGCTGGTCGAAATTTCTCAAATATCTGTGAATTGGAAGAAATATCTTTATATCCTCAGTGAAAAGTGAAATAAGTTTCGTTAGATTAGTTATGTTAGTTATATTTTGGAAAGGTATATTAATATTAAATATAGAATAATTCATTTTGTATATATTTTATTCTGAGGAAATTAATTATCAGTTTTCTTGGACATTGAATTGTTAGACGTGCTTATTTCGTGATTATATACATATATACCTTTGTCGTTTTATTCTAAATCGATATTTTATGACAATTAATTATTTTGCGTAGTTCAAAACTCTTCGAATATTTATATCAATTTTATATTTGTTTCACGTTATATGGTAATAAAATTCGTTAACATTTGCTGGTATGTGTACCATGATACTATATACAGGGTGGCCCAACGAAAACGTACCGGAAGGTATAACTACCAGGAATAGATTTTAACGAGAAAAACCTGAAACACTTCAACTTTGTATATGAGGGGGACAACTTTTGACGCCAAAAGTATAGCCCAAATTTTAACCTCCTGGGCGGGGGTAGCATCCTCCAATTTTTTTAGATGGGAATGTGGGTCAAATGATACTCGTTAAAAAGCCCTTTTTATTCCCTATACATTGCTTTTTTATTTTCAAAATTCCGTCTACTCGTTGCAAAGATATGAACCTTTGAAATGTCGATAGTGCATTTATAAAAAAAAAAGTAAGTCGTATATTGTTCTAAGGTTGAAATAATAATATATCTGTTATATTTTACTCATCTTCATTTTAGACCTGACCTCAGAAAAACAGCTATA
This sequence comes from Plagiodera versicolora, assembly GCA_037013635.1. Classification (NCBI taxonomy): domain Eukaryota; kingdom Metazoa; phylum Arthropoda; class Insecta; order Coleoptera; family Chrysomelidae; genus Plagiodera; species Plagiodera versicolora. The sequence goes on along the minus strand of CM072979.1, from coordinate 9,994,459 downwards.
TTTTGTATTTTGGCAGCATGCACCAATCCGAAATTGGAATTTTTTTGAGTGCTAGTTGAGGATGCAAATTCAGTCAAATGATAGTAAGATATAAAATAAATGAAATAATTCGAAGTTATTTTAGCAGACTCGATGAAAAGTAAATTGTGGACACAGAAGACTTTACATGAACACAATGTATCATGATTATTGAAAAGAATAAAAAACCTAGTATGGATTATATAAGTGGACATTACTGAATTACTAACATGATATTCAAAAGTCAGTTTGTTATGTATTTCTTGATTTGTTGTGATTATTGTTGATGTGAATTAAAACCTAGATTGAGTTATTGTTATTTATGAAAAATATACACTGTGTCCAAGATAGGGATCTCTATCATGGGGATCTCGGAAACCATAAGAGATACGGAGATGGTTGAATTAGAGAAAAGTTGCGCATTACCAAGTCTAACAAGATGCCGTTCAGAAAGTTTCGAAATTTCAATTAGTTCCGGAGACACGAAGACACTTTCTCATTGCCATTTTTGAATACCTATAAAACCACCATCCAACTTAATTTTTTTATATGGGCCGTGGAAAAAAAAATACCCTGTATTGAATAGCATATTTTATTACTAAAACAACGATGTATGACACGATATGATTCTGCAATATGTAAAACGAGAAAAAATGGTTTTTATTAAAGTTCGAATGTTTTGTTATAGTGTGTGGTGAAATGATGACTGAGTATGTAGGCTATGATTACTTATTTATTATACAATGCCCTAATAGTGCGCGAGTTTCTATCGAATAGATTTCCGGGAAAACGGATAGGTACGCACATTTAGCAGTTTCGTTGCCCCCTCGTTCGCCGGACATCACTCCGATAGATTTTTTTTCTCTGGGAGTATTGCAACAATTATGTTTACCGCCGTGTTTTTCAGTCTGAGGATCAGTACAGGAAACTAGTTCTTGAAGGGTGCGAGAGCATCACACCTGATATGTTAAGAACTGTTTTGAATTCAACAGAAGAAGGTGTTATCTATGTTTAGAGAATAATGGTAATTTGTTCAACATTCTCTATAAGAGAGATTAGTTTGTTAAATTTTTAGTCAGTAGTTCTTAATTGAATTGGTTAATTGATCAACATATGATGTGACCTACCTACTTATACGAATGAAGTTCTCAAATCTCCAATAAAGTGATTTTAATTTAATATTTAGTAACATGACTAATCATAGCCTACTATACCATATTCAGGGTCATCATTTCACCGCACACTACACCAATACGTTCAATCTTTGATAAAAACCATTTTTTCCGTTTTAAATATCCCAGAATCATATCGTGTCATACATCGTTGTATTAGTAATAAAATATGCTATTCACTACAGGGTATTATCATTTTACGGGCCATATAAAAAAATTAAGTTGATGGTGGTTTCTCCGAAACGAAACGTCGTACGGAAAATCTCTCAACGCTGTTTTGTAGAGATTGAAAAATGGCAATGAGAAAGTGTCTTTTGTTTTCTTGTATCTCTTCAAATAATGTCAGAAAAAAAATAAAACGAAATCGACAAATATCGTTTTTTCAGGCATATCTCCGGAACTAATTGGAATTTCGAAACTTTCTGAACGGCACATTGTTAGACTTGGAAATGCGCAACTTTTCTCTAATACAACCATCTCCGTATCTCTTATGGTTTCCGAGATCCCCATCCTTATCTTGGACACAGTGTAGCCTCAATATGAGATGAATTAAAAATAAACATTCGTCGTCATGTTCCTTGTTGTGCAGATTTACGCGTGCGCACAGGATGTGTATGAAAATTGTTCAGTTTATGATATATTTTGTGTCGTTGTGAAGTGTTGCTACCTTCATGGGTATGGTCTCAGCGAATTATAATTTCCATAGAATGAATATTATTTTGTACTCCTGGCTTACTACACTTTCAAAATCACAGAGGCAGCACCGTTCAAGAAATTACTAATATACATGGAGTATCTTCCGATTTCGCTGTTCGTCTAATATTGGCTTGCATATGTTTTGGTATAAGTAACCTTAATAAAATATCTATCTCGAGATATTTTTTGATAATTTTTCAATTTTCTTCCATAACTGTGGTCCAGAATTTTCTGGCATTCGTTACATGTAATTTTGTATCTGCTTCAACCCAACAGTAATGTACAGAGAGTATCTACCTGCAACTTAAATTTTTCTTATTTTTTCACTTCTACTGTATAGGTTTCATAGCTGACTTACAAATATAATACATCAAATCAGTGGTATAATATTTTTGTTGGTACCTATATACCGTAATTTGATATAAAAAAGACGATAATTTCATTGTGATATCAATAATTTATCGAATTTAATTTACGTGTTTATGTTCCATATTTAGGTTATCAACATGATACCTAATAATATCGTAATTGAAATTTCTTCGTTATTATAGAACAAAAAAATAATTGGATTTTCACAAACTCTTCAAGTGAAAGTGATTCCAACGCTTCTTCATTTTTATTATTGCTTGATGGTGTGTACGGTATTCTGAAAATGTTCCCATTGTTTTTCCTAAAAATATCCCAATTTGTGGCGACTTCGTAATATAGTTTTCTTTCAATAACCTGGAAAATCCGTGAACCTTAATTGTATGTGCTTGCAGGTACCCAACCGACGAAAACTCGTCAGCACGATTCGATCGTCAAAGTGAACAACGCCAAGAAACCTCTGGTGGCGAAAGTGCAAGAAGAAAGTTCGGACAGCGACGAGCCTCTCATAGAGAAAGTGAGGAAACCATCGGGGAATGCGAATACTCCGGTGAACAATTCGGTAGTTAAGACGACCACCGCCAAACTGAAAAGCGGGCCGGGAACTGTTGCAAATATAAACAAGGTAGCGCTGGTGGTGAATACGAGGCGGTCGGTGAGGAGCAATATGCCGGCGCAAAATACGAGAAGCAAAGGCGACAAGCTGAATACATTGGAATCAGAGGCTTTAAGAAGGAAAACTAGGAGTACTGGTAAGAGACCCTTTTCGTGTGTTCATGAGTCATGGATACATTTCTCACATCTGTAATTTGCTTCATCAATTTTCAATTCTGAAATAATTTTTTCGTTCATATAAAAAAATATATGTAACATCCAATCGTTGCATAATTCGATAATCGAATTTGTTTTCAGTCACCGACATGGAGAGTAAACGCAAAAAAGAGGTGAAGTGACAGTATGGTAGCGGCTGCTGGGAAGGCAGTCAGCGAGCGACACCCCTCAATCCGTACCGGTACCCCGCGTACCGCCCTTACTTGTGTGACCTGTCGTCGGCGACGTCAGAAAGTGAAGATGACAGTTACAGGAGCGAGGACTCTGATCAGTAACCTCCACTCTAACTGTACAGATTGTGATATGCTACCTACTAGATTTGTACATAGATAGGTGAATTTATTGTATATAAGAGAGAAGTGTAATTCTTAAATGAGCAGAGGTGTACATTGTAAATGTGTTATTTTCCATACGAGCTAATGCATAAATAATATATATTATACAACTACTTTACTTTTGTTTACTGGATTTTACGTAGGGCGACATGAAATTCACATGTGCACATGTTTTACAGTTGTTGAAGACATAATTATTGTTTATTATGTTTAGCTTAGTTGTACTTTATTGTAATTTGTTTATCATTATTTATACCACGGAGCCTTGTAGGATGTTTCTTGTTTCTTTACGTAAAATACATTGACTTGTAATGTTCTTAATTGTAGATTTGTGGAAAGGTTGATGATTATAAAATATACATTGTTGAATAGAAATACCTTAATATTTAAAACCAGAATTTTCCTTACAAACCTGCATTCGTTTCCCGATAACTCATTCAAATGAGTATCAATAGAATATAAACCATCGACATACAGAAATTGACCGGCAACGTGCTCTGCGCGCGTGGAAAAACGGTGTAGAAAGAGCGCATTAAACTTTATGAATAATCTGACTTTCGCTTACAAAAACTTGATGCAACAATCAACAATATAAAAACGCGGACAATTCGAACTGTGCCGTGCGACCAACACAATTTCGATCGGTTCTAAAAAGGGTATGGTCCGTATATATCCTTAGTTACTTAGGTTAGTAAGTTGGCGGTCCGTGTATATCAAATTCCTGAAAAAGCGGTGACTATTTCCTGAAACTTCGGTGAGTTATCTGTTACCAGAGCAACCATACTTTTATTCTGGTGAGTTCTTGTCATTTGTCACTTCAGATTATCATTCATGATTTTACTAATCATTTGAGTGATTATAAAGAGTTCTGAAGGAAAGCATTCATCAATAAATGTTCTTGGAAACAACAGAGGTGAATATTTCCTTATGAATTATTTGTAATGTTGATACTTGATATTGGCAATCAACCTCCATACTTCTGTCATGTCAAAATTTTGTTGATTAGTGACAAGCGGTCCGTATATACAAAGCAGGTTACCTGAAATATTGGAAACCGCTGGTAACCACTTTGGAATTCTCGGCGATATACGGACCATACCCAAAGTTTATTGCACTCTCTACACCGATTACAATGCGCGGAAGCACATTGCCAGTTCATTTCTATATGTCGATGATATAAACGGTAAAGTTACATATCAGTCTAAAGTCTAATTGCAGATATAAAGTTGAGGCAAATTTCTTCTTCGCTTTCATCTCGTTTTTTGGTCTCGACAGGTTTATTTTCAGGATAGATGAACTTGGGATTAACTATAAAATAATCAACACACAAGCTTTCACCCTGAGCTTGTTTATTGCTCTTGAAATATAAAAATAGTGCATCAATAAAATTGCTACTTTGCTAAATATCACAAATCAATCAAATAAGGGCTATCAAGCGCTCCAGCTCCTGCTATAATACCCCCTTCGTCCAATGTTGAGGATTTAGTCCTTACAAGATGACCAACTTGCTTATTCGTCAAAATTTTGTCTGGTGTTCTGTAAAAAAGATTGGTTTTGTTCTTATTTCTATAAAGTTTGAAATTCTTAAGAAATCGTTATTATTTGCGAAGTATTGAGATTTTCATTGCCAGTCACATACATTCAACAGTTACACATGCCTTCAGATCAAAAGTATCACTGTATTCATCTTGAAACCATCGAATGATTCAGATAAAAACATTCTGGAGTTTCTGGGTGCGTTCCATTAAGCGCTCACAACGATCACGCTCACGACCACGAATTTTGTCGTTCCACTTGGTTCTGTGCGTCATCGAAACGCTCACGCCGACCCACCTATTGAGATGGGTCGTCGTGAGCATGAATCATGACGTCATTCATGACATTTTCGCCACGACCCCAACGATCGTGGTCGCCATGTGGAACGTCTGAATGAGTGTTTTGGGCGTTGTGAGCGCTTAATGGAACGCACCCCCTGTATACCAGTCATATTTCCCAGCCTTCTGATATACTTACCCAATCAATACACCATATATTCCCAATTCAGACACCATTTCTCTTAGGGGTGGTAGGTTAGGTTCACCTGCTACAATTGCATATCCCGTAACAGTGGGAGGTTGGATCCTTTCCATCATAATCCAAGCTGTTCTCTCCTTGCTGTTCTTCACTTCGAGAATGAATTGTTTCACATCCTGTCCATACTTGTTGAAACCACCACCTTCACGTTGTGGTTTCAATACAAACCTAAATTACAATTATTTTCAGCAAATGTCACTACAAACAAAGAATTTATTATTTCCTTACCTTTCTGGTGTGCTCAAAGCCATTTCCACAGCTCTTTCGCCCATTTCGTTAAACTCCAATCCATATAAACTAACGAACAGGTCTTTGATGCCATCAATTTTTACAGATTCGGTCAAGTAACGTTCGATAACTCCAGGTTGGGATAGGGCTTGTTGCACCTTCTTTTGGCCAGCTAAATGGTACATAATACTCGGACATTTCAGGGCTTTAGATCTACAAAAAGTACTCTCATTGAGTTTTTTCTTTTTATATATATATATTTTTTTCAAGTTTAACCACTAAACATTCTGGTGAGTACTAATGCCAAATTCAACGAATTCTACGTATAGTGGAAAGTTTAATTTTCGACACAAGTATCACCAAATCTTCGATTCATGAATCAGATTTTGTTTCGACTTCTTGTAAATACGAAAGTTTGAATATAAATTCTGGCATTTTTTCATTCCAGAATTTACTGATTAAGCCCTGTATTTTGTGAATAAGTATCATGCCTACAATACAAATTCAATTTGATTCGATATTTTTTCATCAGTAACGTCTCATTCCATTAAAATTACAAACAACTGAGGATGAAGTTACCTTTCTATAATCAATCGAGCATCCCACTCCTTTTGAGAGGGGTAATTGTTTGGTTCGTATCCTACCCTGAAGTATACTAAACCAACAACATATCCATCACTGTAAAAATAAATATTTCAGATTATGAAATGAACATTATATTTAGATATTGTCTATTCATCAAATAGAGGGAGTTGTAACAGATTCCATGAAATTACAACACCATAATTTCAAAATAAAAGTAATCTTTTATTGATAGAAAACAGACGAATTTATTCTACCAACCAATAATTGTATGTATTTTGATATCGTATAATATTGATAATTTTCCATCCAAAAAGAATTATGAACATAACCTAAATTATTCTTACAATTTTTCATTATTTCTTTGATTTTGTTTTGGAACAACACTTATTATACATATATTTTATATTGTAAGTTGTTGCAAAATATTCATATTATGAAGAACTGTAAGCGTGTTAATAGCCCTCGCTATCGCTCAGGCTATTACTTACACGCTACGGTCCATAAAAGCCTACTTTACGCCCTTGATACATAAATAACTATTATATATGCTCTGATATGATTGTTTGACATGTAAAATGTCTGAACACCATCAGCTGAAATTTTCAACTTACATTACCAACTCTTTGTTTGCATTGATAGAAGCTCTTTCATATATATCCAAAAATGTTCGTCGAAGAACTTTCACATATGGATTCAACTTTCGAATCTCGAATTCATGCATGCGTTGATCACAAATATTATGAGTGATATCTTCGATAAGAAAAATTATTATGGCCTTGGAATCTCCATATAATTTCCAAGCATCTAATAGACCTTGGGATGAATCTGTCAATGCATTATTTTCAGGCAACTGAAAGATATATATTTTTTTGTAAATAAATCATCAAACCTTTTCAAAAACTAGGCTCAATGGAAGATATTTCATGTTCTAGAATTTATATTGTATGAAGATTGTCATTGATCATTGATTCAAAATTGTAAAGAGTTCATTTATACTCACATTCTTTATTTTATCATGATAACCCAAGTCTTCCAAAATATACCTGAAATTATAATCAAGTTAGAATGATAGACAAAGTTGGCATTATTATTATTGAACAGAGGAATATTAGAGCTGAAGTTTCCAGAGTTACACACACTATTAAACAAATATTGCTGAAACAAATCCTGTTAATGAACCACTTCAGGTACTAAAAAATTATGACAATTAGGTATAGTACTACTTCTTGTAGGTAACCAATAGTTTTTTTAACAAGATCAAGTTATTATTTTGAAATGAAAAAAAAACATAATTGTGTTTTGGAATATGTCACTATATAATCATTGTATTTCATCTTTACCTATGGAATCTTGATATAAATGGTCCTATTCCACTGAAGCTAGCTGACACAGTATTCAATTCTACTTGTTTCAGAGAATTTTTTGATGCATTATGTAATAAATAATCAGATCTAAATAGTCCTACACTGATTGGCTGAAAACATAAGAATACGTTTAGAAGTGTATAATGGAAAAAATTAGCAACTTCAATTTGGGAAAGTGTAATGTTCAGAAATAAAAAAAGATTTATTGAAAACAAATCACAAAATAAAGAGTGATCCATGACCAAAGTAATGTTGATTCTCATTATTTGAAAAAAAGCTAGTTCGTAATGTGATATAATATCAAATCCATTTTTCACCATTTATAGTATGTAACAAATGATTGGGGAAATAAAAGAATCAATAATGCTTACTTGACTTATTCCTTCCCTTCTCACAGTTTCATAAATCTTGAACAAGTTTGCACTGAATTCATCCACCTCAATAGCATCTTTAAAACATACTACTAGAAAATCATGATCATGAGCAACTCTATGCATCAATTCATTCAATACTGTTTGAAGTTTAACCACCTTATTGAATTCCTTCCTAGGAATGGTAGATGGCAATAAAACAAATGGTACAATTTGTACTGCATCTTCACTATAGCTTTTTTTACTTCTCATTGCACAACCATGAGCAACCATCCAATCTTTGCTCTTACAAACAGTTTCTTGAAGTACATCATTTGGTATGGGTAATGAGAACTCAATTGGTAACTTAGGAGGAGACATTCTGAAAAATATATGATTTGTTCAATGGCTTTTCAACAACTACTATTCAGGTATGATACAGCAATTATTGAAATTGAAAAAAACAAGTTTAACTAGGTACTTATATAATAAGTAATATGTAAATCATGATTAGGTGATTATCAGTCAAGGTCAAGTATTTGAGATACAGGTGAAGATGGGTTTGTTTGGTCTCAACATCTTCAAGAAAAGTGAAATACATGCTTTACCTTCACAAGACATGGATGATAATCCATTTCACTGAGAAATGCAAGAGATGATTTTGGTGGTAATATTTCAAATGTGATCTGAAATCAATACTACTTCACTTTTTCAAATTGTTACTATTCTTTATGTTAACCAGATGTTTTCTATTTGTTCAATGTTTTCCACTATTTTGAAATTTATGTGGTATTTCATTTTCTGGCACCTAAATGCAATCAGTGCTATAAAATTCACTTCATACCTCAATTTTTATCTGGAATAATTTTTCGTCCCAAATTGATTTTTGTTCTTGTCAATCAGTAAACGATCACGAGTACAAACTTTAAATTGATTCTCCAATTATAAATAATAACAAATATTTATTTTCCCATCTATCACAGGCCACAGAATACTGCTAATAAACCCACCGATTTTGTGACTAGTCAGTCGGTTGACAGTAATATTCATGACAGTCCACGCCAGATAAATCATCATTACCAAACTCTCACACCATTAGTAAAAATGTGTGCTGTTTAATTAAATGAAACAATATCATAATACTAGGCAGAAAATATTTCTTCCTTTGTGTTCCTTGAGTTAAATTCAAACTGAGTTTAATCTCAAAGACCATAAGCTTGAACAGAACACAAATGTATTCACGAAACTATTGAAATAAGATGACAAGTAATATGAAAATGAGGGTAATGGGAGAATTACAAAACGAGGATATTCTTTATATATTTTTTATTTTAAAACGCCACCTTATGCAACTGGATCATCACCCTTGGTTGTCCTGGTGTAGATAAGTTGTGCCCTATGCTGTACAACTTGCTTGATCAATCCTTGAAACAAAAAATAATTACATTTCAACTGAACTCAAAGTGTTTCTCATATTTGAAATAAAAAAATATATTCAGACTCATTAAATCAGTTTATATTGCTTTCATGGTATGTCAAGCAGAAGATGATCATCATGAAAAATTGAAGTAGGTTGCAATAATAGAAAATATACTATTTCAACTCATGTGAAAATTAAAATAATTTTTCTATTGTTCAACAGTGTCATTACCCATTGCTTGGGTAAAACCAAAGAAAGTTTCTCACATAACTAAAGTTTGAATTGAATTAGTAGGCAACATAAAAAAAATACAAATTTTTGAAATGATGGATGAATATGATGAAGGTTAATTATTTATATAAACATCTTTTGTCATTCACAATACTTCTTACCTTTTTGTTGGAGTTCAATGAGTGCCCTCCTTGCCAAAGATCCTCGAATCTTAAGACGTTCTGATACTACTGATGGGGTTATCAATTTGTATGAGGGAACTTCTTTGTAAAGTTTGTCATAAGTGACTTTATCGAAGAGCACCTGGTTGTTCAACTTGTCACGTACTTTTCCTTTGGACCACTTCTACAAATTTAAGGTATTAGAATATTTACAATAATATGAGTGATGTGATTACAAACCTTCTTCTTGGCTTTGCCACCACCAGATCCTTCCTTCTTTTTTTGGGTTTTCTGAGGCTGCTTTGCCGAAGACTTGGCATCCTTTTTGGGAGGCTAAAATGAGAAAAAACTTTTTAGAAAAACTGTAAAGATATCACATCGTTGATATTTGAATGGAAGTTTACTCAGACTCATTAAATCATTTCAACAACCATGAAGATAGTCTCGACTCAATTTTTACATCACTGTTGCACATGTTCAACAATCTAACCTTATAATTTATAAAATTTTTGAGAGGGAAATGAATAACTACTTGATAAAACACCAAAAATGATGAAATATTACTGTACACGATGAAAAGTAATGATTGATATAAAAATTGAAAAAGTATAAAATATTCTAAAATTCAGTATACCTACCATGATGGATTTCTTTCGAAAGAGAACGGAAATAGAATAAACAAATTGTCACTAATGCCACTTCAATTCGACTGTTTCGTGCATACATCACAGACTTTTACCGATCACAGAACAGTTTGACAGCTTACAGGTTGATATGTGACGTCATATGATAGTATTACATCGGAGTTGCGGAATTAAACGTTTCGTGCACAACTATCATAGTCTTGACTGTAGGTTTTTTTTCAAGCGGGCAGGGGCAGTATTCTTTACCGTTCGTATCTATGACGATCGTTCGCATATCATGAATTTGCGAATGATATTTGATTTCGGTGACCTCTGCGAAGGGCCAGCGCATTAGAAGAGTGCTCGCCTGCAAATCGAGAGGTTGCAGGTTCGATCCCCGGTCGAGGTAGAGATTTTTCAATATCTCAGACCGAGGATAGTCCCCTACGATTGGCTGTTGCGTTCAAATTAACATCGCTACTCCTAGGTGGCGTATGGAGTTAGTAACAAAGCCTACCCAGAACACAGTGGGTGCGTTCCATTAATCGCTCACAACGCCCAAAACACTCATTCAGACGTTCCACATGGCGACCACGATCGTTGGGGTCGTGGCGAAAATGTCATGAATGACGTCATGATTCATGCTCACGACGACACATCTCAATAGGTGGGTCGGCGTGAGCGTTTCGATGACGCACAGAACCAAGTGGAACGACAAAATTCGTGGTCGTGAGCGTGATCGTTGTGAGCGCTTAATGGAACGCACCCAGTGTGAATGGAAAAATACACCTATATTGGGTGCGTTCCATTGAGCGCTCACAACGATCACGCTCACGACCACGAATTTTGTCGTTCCACTTGGTTCTGTGCGTCATCGAAACGCTCACGCCGACCCACCTATTGAGATGGGTCGTCGTGAGCATGAATCATGATGTCATTCATGACATTTTCGCCACGACCCCAACGATCGTGGTCGCCATGTGGAACGTCTGAATGAGTGTTTCGGGCGTTGTGAGCGCTTAATGGAACGCACCCATAATATGTAGTGGTCATTGCCTAGTGGTTGTCTCCGCCGTCATTGACGTGCATTGAAAATATAAAAATACGAATGAGCTGGCGAAATTGCCTAGTAGCAGAAGCCAATAATACGAAAGAGAGAGAGACTTCGGTGACCATTCGCAAGTTTGGGAACGTGCGCATTTTACAACAAGTTATGTTTTTGTTCCAGAGGTGGTATTTCTTTTTCGAGTGTTCTCCACTGAATTCATGCTTGAATTTTTAGATTGATAATTAATAATCAGTAATAAACCTAACTTCACATTTCATATGTCAAATTTTCATCTGGTTCAGTGGCCAAATAGCGATGTTGCCAAACTAATTCCAATTTGCGAACGATATCGTTCGAATGCAAAGAGTACACCAGCTAACAAGAGGCGATAGAAAGCCGTTTTCGCAATCTCAAATTTGTGAGCGCATGCGCGATTTAACTAGTTTAACTGTCATGTCAATCATCACTTCCTTTCTTCTGATTGTGTCGCAGTGTTGCCGGTTTGCGGGTAATTACTGGAAAATACTGATCCTTGAAATAAAGTGTATATGTACTCAATAGGTACATGCCAAAATAATGAACAATTTCCTGGAAATTGCAAGGATTACTATACTAAGATTATAAATGCCATGAATGCAATCAAGTTCAATTATTTTATTTTTTGTAACAGAAATTTCATAATACATTGTTACCGGAGTTATGAAAACTATAGAAGTTGGTCAAATTTCATTTTAAAAATTTTTATAGACTGACGCCGGACAAGAAAGCGAGTTAATATACATGTTCGTGTCTGTTGTTGAAAAAAAATTCCACTCCAATTTGAGAATTTTATGTCTAAGAAAATGGCTATTTTATATCAAAATTAACGTTTTGTGTTAAAATACTGGTAGATTTCAATAAAAATTACATTCACGAAATAAATTACTTAGTAAGTCAGTATTTCAGTCAGACAACTATTTTGTGGTCATAATGGGCAAGGATGTTCAACAACTTATTTTTCTTAGTGTAGTTCGGTTTTGTAAGAATTTGAATCAATACACTGTTTTCTCCGTGTACAATGTAGTTTACATTTCAGTGCTGAGACGTATTTCCTCGCAATATCGTGTGTGTCCAACATCAAAGGAACCGACAAAGCTTTCGCCTCTTGTTAGCTGGTGTACTCTTTGTTCGAATGCCTTTGCAAATGGTGGTCGAGAATACGATATTGTGGGAGTGTTCGCAAATAGACCATTCGCACTTGGCCCTTACGCGCAGTTGCGATCGATGTCAAGAATAATCTCTATGAGAGAGTTGAAGTAATCACAGTACGTGAGCAGTCCTAGACACGGTAACGTAAGAAATATGACGTTCCTGATATACATCTAAAATGGTGTTGAAGTATCTCATCACGTTAGCACAGAACTCGCCTAGGCAGGGAATGTTAAATAATTTTAATAATCTTAACTTCATCCATGCTGTTTTATGTAGTTTAACTGTATGTCCTGTGCCGTTCGCAAGTTATCGTCCTCGTTTCGTGAGATTTCGGTTAGCGTACGTACCCTCTTTTAGCATCCGTTAGATAGCGCGAGTCTACGTACACCCCACGATCATACACATAAGGTCTGGAATCTACGGCAATTTTGAGTGGTGGGGGGTGGCACCAGTTTTGAAGAAAAAGTTTCCATAATTATCCGCTAGGAGGACATAGGGGTATAATCACGTGATTAATCTTTGACAACAAAACAAACGGTTCGGACTCGAATGGTAAATAAAATCAATGACAGAAATATTATATCTTGCAAAATTCTTTCGAATAAATAAAAATCATTCTTAAGTCCAACGCACACGACGCTTGTTTTGCTGCTAGATAGCTTGCTAGAATTTGCCGCTGGGTTCGGAGTTGGGTGTGGCGCTGGGTTCAATGATGGCTCCCTTGGTAGGTTGGCTTCACACGATGCTTGTCGCTAGGCGTGCATCGAAGTGACGCGACGAGTGTTTCTAACCTCAACAGTACCATGGACGCTCAAGTACAACAAACTATTGCTACTGAAATAATTCGACGTAGGAGAGCAATTATCTCAATTCTCACCACCAGTGATATTCAGTACTTTCATTAGAATGAAAATATCAAGTATAACTTTGTTACACGTACCTGATAATCGTCAATGTTTGTTTCCCTAATACTGGCTCAGTTTCATTGAATATTTATGCCAAGAGTATAGTTATTAGACCTACACAACTAATGAACCATCATGGTTCTGTAAACCCTGACCCTCTATTAATAATATTGAAATTATGAGGATACCGCGATATTTGAAGGTAAAACTACAATGAGAGTAAAAATAAGGAATTTAATAAATCAAAACTACAAGAGTGACAACAATTGATTAGAAATAATTTTGAGATGGTGTCATTGTGGTAATTCGGAGTATTTGTTGCATACAAACACGGTTCTTCTTTGTATGCGTCAATTAAAGCATTGATTTGCTCCGGAGACCACCTTTGCGACATATTTTTTCAACAACGGAGCACGAAAACAATGGAACACGCAAGCTAGCCGTCACGAAAAATAGCACACGTTCTATCACGGACAGCCCGCACAGCAGCCCGCAGAGCAGCCAGCAGTGACGTCACTTTCTCGCAGCGCTGCCAGCAGAGTAGCTAGCAGAGGGCCCCGCAAGCAATCCAGCAGCAAAACAAGCGTCGTGTGCAGCGGTCTTTACTTTCAAAAAGCTGATCGGATCTGATTTGTGACTGGCTGAAAAGTGACAACAGAGGACAGAGCTGCAGGTGGCGAAACATGAGAACCAAACGAGTTGCAAGACCTATGTATACGATCGTGGTACACCCGTAGACCCACGAAAACGTGAAAACTTGTGCAATGCGCATGCCCAGATGTCAGAATGAATCCTAACGTAACGTTACCGTTCGTGGAACCACTTCAACCCTCTATTAACCCATGCGCCAAAAATGAAAACATTGCAGAAGGATCCAAGTCGCTTACTCTTTATGTTAATACAATGATGTTGAGGAAGAATCTCCCTTAAATACCTATAGAAAATATATACTATTATTACAAACCTGCTTATAATATTAAATATTCAGTCATCATTTGATGAAGGCATACTACTGGATTCTTGTAGGTTTGCCGATCGTCGTCATTTACCCTTCATCGACGACAAAAGGCCGACATTTTGCCGACCGAAAATGTTTACTGGGATGGTGTCATTATCTTTTGGATTACTCAATTGGGTTGCGGAATTTTAGATATTTATTTGTAGACTTTTATTTTAATATCGATAGTAATTAGCAAATATTTCAGTGCTATTTGGAGAATTTTGCCATTATCTAGTCTGTTTTTTGGTTTGATTCATGGTTATATATTTCTTTTATCTGTTTATTATCGTTCATTGTTTACTGGGTACTCAAAATGACAAAATTTCAGAAAAAAAATCAAAATAAAAATACGGTAATTACAACTTGTATAAATATACGATGGACGTATTGTGTGCAGAACTAAATAGCACCTAATAGTGACTCAATACTTGTGTTGTACTGTGTGTTGAGTGAGATTCTTTGTTTTTATTTATACTACAGTTCAAAATTATCTCCACTCTATTTTCGCAACTCGTAATCGGTATCAGCAATGGCAATCACAAGTGTCCTGACCGTTCCGACCGCTTCGAAAAATCACAGCACAGTTTCTTTTATAAGTATAGCTCTCCGAAGCGACTCACTCCACAACTCACTCCTGGAACAGCTCCGAAATCATAGGTCGTGAAATTACAATACCACAGGCGCATAAAAATAGTGTAATATATTTTGCTTTCGTCGTTCAATTTTAAATTCACATTTCAGTTTTATTTAAAAGTCGGTATTTTTGATATTCTCTTCTATAAAGAAGAACGATGAGCAAAACTATTAATTTATCATGATATATTACTGCACTAGTCGATACAATCATTATTATCTAAGATACATTTTGTTGAACAAATATTCTTGAAATAGTGAGCTGATTGTTTTGGTGTTCTTGTTCTGTTTGGACTCTCGAAGTCGACTTGGTAAAGACCGAATTTTTGACTGAAAAAAATACAGCAAATGAATATGTGA
The DNA here is from genome assembly GCA_037013635.1 of Plagiodera versicolora. Taxonomy (NCBI): domain Eukaryota; kingdom Metazoa; phylum Arthropoda; class Insecta; order Coleoptera; family Chrysomelidae; genus Plagiodera; species Plagiodera versicolora. Next base: position 9,978,869 of record CM072979.1, on the reverse strand, counting down.
TTTCTTAGAGTAGTGTCATGTAAGACGAGCTTACCTATATCCCTGTATCCATTCAAAATTATCCATGAGACTCCAGACAGTGTAAGCAATTACATTTACTCCATCATCTTCCTTTGCATCTCTTATATAACTCAAATATGACTATAAAATGAAAAAACTGTCTTCATCAATATTATCTCATAATGTGAATACTTTAAGTCATTCAGGAGCAACCTGTATATACATATAAACAATATTACCTGAAGGAAAGAAACTCTCTTGACATCGTCCAAGGTACCGGTCATATCAGGAGTACCATTTTCAGTGATAATAATGTCTGGTTGGTCGTAGTGATTGCTTATCCAATTCAACAAGGGTCGCATACCCCAAGGAACAACCTGAAAGGATATTAGTATATATTACAATTATACCATAATACATTTGATAGTATATGATTTTCATATTAGGAGTTCGACCTTAACAGCTTCTTTGAACAAATGAATGATTGGTTGAAACCGTTTTAGTGAATGATATAATGAATTTCTGAGACTTGATGTTTGACAATTGCGAAAATGTTGATGTTTCATTTTAAATAGATAGAAATTAGTTATGCAAACGGTACAGTTGAACATGTGAACATTTCGAAAAATGTTCACGAAATATTTGTTTTAATATTCAATTGTGCTCTAAATCACAAATATTACTGTTTTCTAACTGTATACAATTTTTTGTTGTCAATAAGTTACACAATTCAGATTTCATACTTGAACTGATTTCTCTCCATTGGCGTAAAAGTTTCAGATTTTTAATTATTGGAAAAGTTCAGTTCTACGCTCATAGAATATAATAAACACCATCATTATGATCTGTTCCATAATAGAGAGTTGAAGTAATCACAGTACGTGAGCGTCTTGTCTCTAGTGTTTGTTCTTCAACGTGCGAAAGCTGTTTCAAAGTTATGAGAATTGTAACTTCAGAGCCATTTAGCTGATGATTAGATTGTATCGAGTTAGTTGGTCTTGAAGATAATGTGACAGTTGTTGGTAAACAAATGAGGAAGAGAGCAGTCATTGCTAGTCAGATTAAGTGCTGTACCAACTACGGAAATGGCGTGGATTCAATTCGATTACTCCTTTTCAGGTATTTTGATATTTATTTGATTGAGACGTGTTCGAATTTTGTAGCTTCTGTAGCTTTTTACGCAGTAGTAATTTTCGAAGCAGTAGACACTATCGATAATAATACACACGAAAAGTCGTTTCCGACGAACTAAAGACTACGCGCATCTCATCAGAAATATCAATCTATTCACTTCATATAACACTATTCGGACACAATGTAGTTCTGCGGAGGGTATACCCCTGCTGTTGCCTACAATTGAGGCACTTCAAGCTTATTGATAAAAAACGTGGAAGTAGGATATATGATCACGCGTGGATGAGTTCACTTCTTATCCTCTTGGATTCGTCAATTAAAAACGTTCAGGATATACTCACTTTGTACCCATCCAGTGTAGAATTCTCCCATTCTGCGGGCTGATAATCGTGAACGCCAGCATCTTGCCACTTGCTCGGCGGATTAGAGATCGGCGGGTCCTCCATCGCGGCCACCAAGGACGAGGAATAGGTGTTGACACCGAAGAAATCAGCTGATCCTTTCAAAAGAGCTTTTTCTTCATCGGTGAACTCTGGTAGACGAGATTTATCTCTGCCTTCTCCTCTGCTGCGAATGGCAATACGGGATTTCATGATTTCGGGATAGTCTCCCTTGAAAATAGGGTTGGCGAACCACCCAAACTGGAATCAGATTTATTTCAGTGCAAATATCGATGGAAATTTTGGATCGAGAGAGACAAATTTTTATGTTTCAATTCCTGTCCTCAATTCGCAATTCGTTGCCGCTTCTATCGAAAAGTAGTAACAACTTTGTTATTTCGAATAGCACACCCTTTATTTTATTCCATTTATCGTTTCTCTGATATTTCCCTATACCTATTTCAAAAGGTTTTCGATAAATGAAGTAATTCACTTATTTTTCGTGCAAAATAAAGCTTCAATCAAATGTTTATAACTGCGATATTTGGATTCGTAGAATGCTGAAATTTTGGGTGTAGTTTACCAATGTCCTGTGTATCAATTATGTCTGAGGATATTCGTTCTCTATTACACAGGGCCGGTCTAATTTGATTATTTTGACGATAGATACAAAAATGGTGAAAAGTGCATTTTTTCTCAAATGTAATACCCTGTATATTATTCAATATCCTGAAAGACAATTGAAGTTCCTTCCAGATGATATACAGGGTCGCTGATATGTATGGAAACGGTCGAGTATTTCCTAAAGTAAGATAGCTAGCGAAAAATGTTAGGATACAAAAGTTGTAGGGTTTTTCAAAATCCATTAAACTAATGAAAAATTAAGTTTACAGGATGAGTCAAAAAGTCAGGACGAAACAAAGTTGCTTTTTCTCTAATGGGACGCCCTGTATATTATTCCACATTTCAATTCTGCTCGAAATTCTGAACAAAATTGATGAAGCGCTTCATTTCCTAAATTCAACCGATTTCGAGATATCAGTATTAGTTAAACGTGCCATTTTTGCGCGAAACTTATTTACACTAAATGTATTTTTGACATGTGTTGTCAAGATCATCACTGTTAGACAAAAGAACGATGAGGGGTTGTTATGGAGCTGGAAACTTTCGAAGGTAACTTGATGGACTATGAACTTAATGGACTAACATTTTTGGATAATTTATTATAAGTTATTTTCAAAATTCGATATCTCGAAATCGGTCGAATTTAGGAAATGAAGCGCTTCATCAATTTTGTTCAGAATTTCGAGCAGAATTGAAATGTGGAAGAATATACAGGGCGTCCCATTAGAGAAAAAGCAACTTTGTTTCGTCCTGACTTTTTGACTCATTCTGTAAACTTAATTTTTCATTAGTTTAATGGATTTTGAAAAACCCTACAACTTTTGTATCCTAACATTTTTCGCTAGCTATCTTACTTTAGGAAATAATCGACCGTTTCCATACATATCAGCGACCCTGTATATTATATTCCTATACCTAAATTGTCAGGTTTTCAAACAAAAAAAAAATCAAGTTCATGCATATGTATAAAAATCGGATTATTTTTAAACCAGATCATCGTGAATGAACGCGCGAACATTTAATACAAAATATGGCAAAATAATCCTATCTATACACTTGAAATATTTTAGATAGATAGAACAAAACTGATTACTCGAGACACCAAATTTTTAGAATAATTTTACGTCATGTTCTCCTTATACGTCTAACATACCGTGAGTGACCCTGTATATTCCTAAAAATGAAAATGAACCTATTTTAGGAGCCAAAAATCACAGTAGCATTTTGACCTACATTCAAGAATTATCTTTTCGTAAAATTTCTTTATACTTTATATAAATAATGGAATTCTTCCTTTTTTCCGTTCCGTTCCGTTTATGGTATATATCATAAATTCCTGGTCTACATAATATGTAGCTATTCAGCAGATTTTATTTCTAAAGGACAAATTCTCTACCAGAATATATAAAATGCTCTTCGCGTTAATACACTCTTAGCAGAGAGAATTTTCCGAGCAACGTAGTACTAATTATAAAAGTCTCAGATCTATATCATGTAATACTCACATCAAACTGATATTTGGTTTCGGTTGCTGTAATATCATCAGCCGTATCAGATGCTGGTATATAAGAGGAGGTATCTAGAGCAATGCCTATCCTACCTGCGAATAAAGAAAAAAGTAGCTCTGTTTGCTGTATCAATCTGAAATTTTAGTGCATTGATGTATTGATACTATGCAATTTCATCAATTTTATCAACCAGTTTCTTGAAATATTCGTTCAGTAAACCGCATCTATTGCTTTCGATCGTTAATGTGTTCTCAATTCCAACTTAAATCTGTTTGAAAAACAAAGGAGTGTTCTCTCATGGACATTGATAACTCGTCAATAAAATTCATCATACAACCTGTCATATGGATACGGGTTGAGGAGTAACGTGTCAATTATCATTCATGTATAAAAATAACATCTACTACACAGAAACGATTAGCTGTTTCAATAACTGCGTTTTTAATAATTGTACATTAAAATAAAAATGTGTTTACTTTTAATGTTTCATAAATAAAGTTTGCATTGACATGTTTCCAAATTTCTTATTCATTGAATTGTCCTACCGAATTACACTCGAGGTTTGTATTGATATTGGGTAAATTTGTGTTGTTCAAATTCTAATCTGTTTCCTTTGGCAATTTGAAATAACTGTCAACTATTGAAAATACGACACCGAAGGTAGGAAAACAGTTTCCCATTAAACAATCCAAATTTACCCGATAAAATACAAACCACTTGTGCAATTATAAGTGAAAAATAATTATATGTACACAACCATTATGTAGTCTGAACACACACAAAACCATTGATTATGTTAACAACATAGTGATCTGGGGTCGAGGAAAATAACTATTGAGGTGTCGTATCCATTGGGCTATAAACCTAGTGCCAATCTACACCACGAGGAGAAACACGCTGCAATCTGCGTCCTCTCAATTTATACTCACCACCTTGTGTAGCCCTGAATTTCTTGTCGTATATTCTGTAGGCTTTAGCATGAGCTCTCAACACATTGTGAGCGCACTGGTACTCCAACAACCCTTCTGAATGAATGAAAGGGATGAAATACCCGTATCCATAACCTCCAGTACAAGTCTGCTTAGGCTCGTTGAAGGTAGCCCAGAACTTGACGTCCTCTCCGAATTGCTCGTAGCACACGGCAGCATAATCGGAGTACCAGTCAATGAAGGATTCGTTGAGGACGCCGTTCAATTCTTGCAGAACTAGAGGCAAATCCCAGTGGAATATTGTGACGAGAGGCTCGATGTTATTGGCTTTCAGTTCTCGGATCAAGTTTTTGTAGTAATTGACGCCGGCCTCGTTAACGTAGTCCGAAAATCCTAAGAAATTAGATGGATATTTCATCTATTGTGAGTGTGTCGGCCGGATTGGGTTCATGTTGAATCCATAAGCCACAACAGTGGGAACAGCCAAATGGAATAAATTCGATAACGAATAAATGAGAGCGTGTTGGGGAAAACGCTTGGATTTGTTTTTTTTTAGAATATTGTAATGGAATCCAGGAGAACTTGAATGATCCCCCTGTATCACATGTTTGGAAGCTCTCGAATATTCTAGAATAGAAGAAGATGGAACATCCTGTGAGCAGTCTGATGAAAAGAGATGAAAAGATGTGACAGAAGACTGACAGAACGGATGTAAAACATATAAATATCAAGCTTCCAAACAACGTTAGTTAGTTGAAGAATTGAACGCGACGTAGTTACATCGTTGTTGATATAAATAGTTGAAATAAATAGTTTGTGTTTGTACGTGAAAATAAATAGTTGTCAGTTGGAAATCCATCTGTTCTCTACTGGAACCCACGAATAACGTTACAATTGGTGTCAGAAGTGGGATATTCGTGAATTTAGTTGGACTTTTAAAGTGAAAAGACAGTGACAATGAAGAGACTTAGTGAACTGAAAGTGGCAGACTTGAAACGAGAGTTGGAAGAAAGGGATCTCGATACCACAGGGACGAAAGCGGTGCTACAGCTTCGTTTGAAAGAGTATCTGATTGATGTTGGTCAAGACCCAGAAACTTTCATCTTCGAAGAGCCGGAAGACAAGATTGCGAATCAGATTTCTGCACAGCGTGAAGAATCAACGGCGTTTCGTGAACACATTGTGAACCAGATTTCTGCACAACGTGAAGAAATTACGAATCAGATTTCTGCACAACGTGAAGAAATTACGAATCAGATTTCTGCACAACGAGAAGGAATTACGAATCAGATTTCTGCACAACGTGAGGAGTCAACGGCCTTTAGAGAAGACATTGTGAATCAGATTTCTGCACAACGTGAAGAAATTACGAATCAGATTTCTGCACAACGTGAGGAGTCAACGTCTTTTAGAGAAGACATTGTGAATCAAATTTCTGCACAACGTGAAGAAATTGTTGCACAGCAGGACAAGATCGTTGCCCAAATGATTGCTCACCGTGAGGAAATTGCAGAACAAATTTCGGCTCAATCTTTGGCACTACGTGAAGAGTTTTCAGTACAGATTGCTCACCAGAAAGAAGAAATGGACGCAATAACGAAAAAGTTACAAGAATTGGAACTACAAGTTGGAAAAGGTGTCCAGAGATCAGAAAAATCTGAGGTCAGTGAACAAATTGTGACGAAAATAGAATCGGATATCGCAATCACTTCAAATCGAGTGAAGCCTCCAACGTTTGACGGAAAAACATCATGGCCAAACTACTTGAAGCAATTCGAGGCAGCTGCAAAAGCCAATGGGTGGACATTAAAGGACAAGGCGGTGGCGCTTACAGTTGCTCTTCGAGGTGATGCATTGAACATCTTGCAAGCCATTCCAGAAAGTGAAGCTGACAGTTACGAACATCTCATCAAACGCCTAGATATGCGATTTAGTCACGAACATCTACAGCAGGTATTCCAATCACAGATGAAGAACCGTCGACAGAGAACCAATGAGAGCCTACAGGAATTCGAAGCAGACGTAGCGAGATTGGTTCATTGTGCATATCCGTCAGCTCCGGAGTCTGTTATGGAATGTCTAGCTGTACAGACATTCGTTGATGGGTTGAGAGATGGGGAAATGCAGAGGACCGTGCGTTTGTCTCGTCCCAAAGACCTCACCGATGCACTAGCAGCGGCGTTGGAGTTCGAAGCGGCAACAGAAGCTTCACGTGGATCTGCAAGAGTCCGCAACATTAACGATAATGGTAACAGCTCACTGAACCAGGAATCTACTGAGGGCCTGGTCGATGCCATCAAAAGTCTTCTGAATCTGAATAAGACGAAGAGAACGGTTCGCTGTTGGAACTGTGGAGAGCTGGGGCACCTTCAAAGAGTATGTAAACGGGTCAAGAAATTAGCTGAGGAAGTACCACCTTCCTCGCAGCCGCAGGAAAACTAAAGCGGGTCGACTCCAAGGGGGCAGCTTCGACCCGTCATTCCAAAGACCCCCTCATTATTGTGGCATCTCTACGGCGTGACCATGGCAGCATCTATGTGAACGGGCTGATCGACGATAAGAAGTGCGCACTATTAGTGGATACTGGTGCTACAAAAACCATCTTGCGTCATGGACTTCTGACATCTCCGAAGAAGCGAATTTTGAGTTCAAGATGGCGATTACGAACAGCCACAGGCGAAGCTGCCACCGTTTATGGAGAAGTGGATGTGGAAATTAAAATTGGGACCCTCACAATTCCACATCGAGCAATTATGGCGGATATCGAGGAAGATGTCATTCTGGGAATGGACGTCATGGGTGCACAAGAAATTCAACTAGACTTTGGAAAAAGGACAATCAAGGTGGGTGCCGAGGAAATCTTTTTACATTCCCGTGAAGAGGTAGTGGCTCGAGTGACGTTAGCCGAGGATGTACAGCTACCAGAACGAAGCGAAACGATAGTTACAGCACGGATCAATGGCACATTCGAAAGAGGTTCCCCCATTATCCTGGAACCTTGGAATCATGACGAAGAGGTCGGCCGAGGAGTCTTAGTCGGCAAGGCTCTATTGACATCCGAAGAAATCATCCCTGTCCGATTGATCAACGTCAACAATTATCCTCTGACTGTTACCAAGGGAACGAAAATTGGTACATGTTCTACAGCAGCCTCGATAATTCAGCAAGATACGACAACAAACAAAGGAATGATCGATTTCAAGGAAATGGTTTCCACTGCATGCGATTCTCTAAACAAACGGGAGAAGACACGTTTAATCGAATTATTGCAGCGATATCAAGCCATATTTGTACCAGCAAAAGGAAAAATGGGAAGAACTGACATTGTGAAGCATAAAATTGACACAGGAAATGCCCGACCCATTCGTCAACCACCTCGAAGATTACCGCAAGTGAAACGGGAAATGGCTGATAAGATAATTCAGGATATGGAACAAGAAGGCGTGATTGAACCATCCAACAGTGCATGGACTTCACCAGTAGTTTTGGTGAAGAAGAAAGATGGAAGTACCCGATTCTGTGTAGACTATCGTCGATTGAATGATGTGACGAAGAAAGACAGTTATCCGTTGCCACGTATAGACGACACACTGGATACGCTGGCAGAATCAAGGCTGTTTTCCACTTTGGATCTCAAAAGTGGATATTGGCAGGTAGAGATGGATCAGGCAGATAAGGAGAAGACGGCGTTTTCCATCGGAACTGGGTTATGGCAATTCAATGTTATGCCTTTCGGACTCTGTAATGCTCCTGCTACGTTCGAGAGAATCATGGAAAATGTACTCAGAGGACTCTCTTGGAAGACATGTCTAGTATATCTAGATGACATTATTGTGATTGGTAAAACATTCGAAGACCATTTGGCAAATTTAGAAGAAGTCTTTAGAAGACTACAGACTGCGAACCTGACATTGAACCTGAAGAAATGTCATCTACTGCAGAGACGAGTCAACTACTTGGGACACGTTGTAAGTAGTGAAGGAGTGGAGGTCGACCCTGAAAAGGTACGAGCAGTTGAGCAATGGCCAGTACCAAAAGATAAACATCAACTCAGAAGCTTTCTTGGACTCTGCACTTATTATCGACGTTACGTCCGGATGTTCTCTGATATCGCGAAGCCACTAACTCGCCTCACCGAAGAAGGACGACAATTCTGCTGGGATAAGGAATGCCAGACGGCCTTTGATGCCCTGAAGACTCATTTGACCACGACACCGATCCTGGGTTATCCACTTCCACAAGGTCAGTTCATTCTCGACACTGATGCTAGCAACATCGGAATCGGAGGAGTACTTTCACAGCATCAGGATGGACAGGAGCGAGTTATCGGATACTTCAGTAAAGTGTTATCCAAGCCGGAGCGAAACTACTGCGTTACTAGACGGGAGCTATTAGCTGTAGTTAAATCGGTGGAGCACTTCTATAAGTACCTCTATGGAAGAAAATTTTTGCTAAGGACGGACCATGCGGCGTTGAAGTGGCTTCTACGATTCAAGAATCCCGAGGGTCAGGTAGCTCGCTGGATTGAGAGACTTCAGGAGTATGATTTCGAGATAGAACACCGAGCTGGAACTCAACATAAGAATGCAGATGCCTTTTCCAGACGACCTTGTCCACCTGGATGCCCACATTGTAGTCGTTTGGAGATCAAAGAAACATCTATCAATAGAACTACTGTTGTCAGCGATGATTGGTTACCTGCAGCAGTTCAACAAGAACAAGAGAAAGACCCAGAAATACGTAGACTTCGAGAATGGAAGAAAGTAAATCGTCGTCCCAATTGGCAAGACGTTGCACCATTATCGCAAACCTTGAAGGCCTACTGGGGTCAATGGGACTCCCTGGTTTTGGAAGATGACCTGCTGAAGAGGAAACTGGAAAACGATGATGGATCGGATCATCGAATGCAGCTAGTGATTCCTAGGAGCCGAGTTCCAGAGGTGCTGCGCTACATACACGATGGAACTTCAGGAGGGCATCTGGGAGTGAATAAGACTCTACAGAAGGTTCGTGAGCGGTTTTACTGGGCGAACTACAGTGATGACGTTCGAGATTGGTGCCGTAAATGCACCGTCTGTTTTGCCAGTAATGGACCGCACCGGAAACCAAGAGCTCCTATGAGACAGTACAACGTAGGTAGTCCTTTTGAAAGAATTGCCCTAGACATCGCAGGTCCATTTCCGGTTACTGATGATGGAAATCGATATATCCTGGTTTGCATGGATTACTTCACGAAATGGGTGGAGGCATATGCGATTCCTAACCAAGAAGCCGTAACCGTTGCTAATGTCCTGTTGAAAGAATTTATTAGTCGCTACGGGGTACCAATGGAACTCCATTCTGATCAAGGCCGAAACTTTGAGAGTGAAGTATTTCGGACAATGAGTGATAGGTTAGGAATAAGGAAGACTAGAACCACGCCATTACACCCTCAATCGGACGGAATGGTGGAGCGGATGAATCGAACCGTTGGAAAGTACCTCTGCAAAGTTGTTGATCAACACCAACGTGACTGGGACCAACATCTACCCTTCTTCTTGATGGCTTACCGATCAGCAGTACAAGAATCTACAGGACAGACTCCAGCAAAGGTACTGTTTGGGCGAGAAATGAGGCTTCCTTGTGACCTGGTATTTGGATGCAGACCTGGCGAGGACGTAGCAGGTGAAGACTACATAACTAACCTGAGAAGAAAGATGAACGATATTCATGAATTGGTTCGTTCTAAGATCCAAATATCCAGTGAACGAATGAAGGACCGTTATGATATCCGGGCTGAAGAAAACTCCTACACAGAAGGTGATTTAGTGTGGCTCCATAATCCACAGAGGAAACGAGGGCTCTGTCCTAAACTGCAGAAATCATGGGAAGGACCCTACTGCGTTAAAAAGAAAATCAACGATGTTATATACCGCATCAGTAAGGTGCCCAACGGCAAACCAAAAGTTGTCCACTTCAATAGACTGGCACCGTTTGAGGGAACTTCAGATCAACCAGTGAGGCAGATTCAACTACAAGACGAGGACGAGCCCACTTACGATAATTTCATGAAAATCTATAGCGGTTCGTCGAAAGCAAGGTTTGACGTGACCAGAGAAGAGAATTGCGACCTGTTCACCACTCCTGTAGAGTATGCATTGGCTCATTGCATCGCCCAAGACCTTCAGATGTTCCGAGGGATAGGCAATGTATTCCGGAAAAAGTTTGGTAAACTGGAAAAACTTCAAGAACAATGCCCATCTATCGGTCGAGCCTTGGAAATTGAAGATAGCAGTCCTGAAGGAGTTAGATCGATCTTTTATCTGACAATCAAAGAAAGACATTTCCACAAACCATCTTACCAGGACTTATGGGACGCATTAGTTGATCTCAGAAATACCTTACTGAGAAAAGGAATACAGAAAATAGCTGTACCAAAGCTGGCTTGCGGTTTGGATGGCCTGGATTGGAGAATTGTCAGGAATATGTTGGAAATCATATTCAGGTTTACCGAAGTTGAAATTCTGATATGTTGCTGGAATCCTAGGGAAAATCCAAGACAGAAAACGGTACCATGCTACTTCAATCAGACTTCACACTGCCGAAACGGAACCAACTGCTCCTTTCTCCACCATAACGAGCAAAATGCATTCCAGGAGGAATGTCTCTTAAGGAGGGGGCAATGTAATGGAATCCAGGAGAACTTGAATGATCCCCCTGTATCACATGTTTGGAAGCTCTCGAATATTCTAGAATAGAAGAAGATGGAACATCCTGTGAGCAGTCTGATGAAAAGAGATGAAAAGATGTGACAGAAGACTGACAGAACGGATGTAAAACATATAAATATCAAGCTTCCAAACAACGTTAGTTAGTTGAAGAATTGAACGCGACGTAGTTACATCGTTGTTGATATAAATAGTTGAAATAAATAGTTTGTGTTTGTACGTGAAAATAAATAGTTGTCAGTTGGAAATCCATCTGTTCTCTACTGGAACCCACGAATAACGTTACAATATTTTATTTTATTTAAAAAAAATATATATAGGATGTGTCATGTGAGAGTGGCCCATACCAACTTTCTTATTTCAAATACAACCCCCTTTGAATTATCATTTTTTGAATTCTTCAGAAAATTCTAGACATAATTCATGTACAATGTCCCATACTTATCTCCAACTGTTTCGGAAATATTAGATGATTTCACATGTATTACAAAAATTAACATTAAAAAAAGAAAATTATCACATGTCACATGACACACCCTGTATAATTATTTTTTCTCGAAGAAAATGCGCATCTAACAAATCGCGTTTTTCCCAACATGATCTCATTCATTCGTTATCGAATTTATTCCATTTGGCTGTTTCACACTGCATATGTGGTTATGACTGCTAATTTCATGAGTTTGACAATCTTATCAAATATTGATTTACTGTTGAGTACTGATAGAAATTCATGACCAATAAAAAAAACTAAATGTTAAGTACCGAATATTTTAATTTTAGACAGTGTGTATGATTGATATAAAATTCGTTTTATTTATTGTACACAGTTATTAAATATTCAATGAGAGCATTCTTAATTCGAAACTATTTTCCGAATTCTTCACAAAATTTTAGAATAAAAGTTTGTCAAAAAATGTCTGGTGGTTTCGTCAATATTATTTTGTTATATTTTTACCAAGGTGATATTGCCATACAAACATTTCAGACTGCCCCACTCACCATTTGGTAAAATTCTAGTCCAAGATAAAGAGAATCTATAATGATCCACGCCTAGTTCCTTCAACATAGCTACATCCTCTTTGTATTTGTTATATGAATCACAAGCAATGTTTCCATTGCTTCTGTCGAAAATAGCACCAGGATCACTTTGAGTAAAATTATCCCAGGTGCTCATAGACTTGCCATCTTCATTCCAACCACCTGGAGAAATCATTGGTTTGTAAAGCGTGTAAGAATTTCAATGTTTATATATTTTTTGGTGTGCGAACCTTCGATAGCTGCAATTATATCTTAATAGATTCTCTATAATTCAATAATAGGCGGGATTATTATGAATTGCATAATAACGACATTGTTTGCATTATCACATTGCATGAATCGATATAAAAGTATAGAAGTTGGATGCAGTTATTTTCACTGTAAAAAAACTAAGACAAATTGTGAAGTATATATATGAAATTGCGCTTTTTCTTCGATTGAGAGATTAATTTTTTCTATCTTTTAATTTTTATCAAATCTCTACTCGCAGGAGAAACCGAGCAGTGAATAGGAAGTTTTGAAGTATTCTATATAAATTATATGAATATGTATGTGAATTTTGTCCAATAAAATTTTTCGATATCTTCCTATTTCCATACCGCTCAGAATTGCAAATATTTGTGGTACAAAAGATGAAGTAAGCATAGATGAGCTTTCAACAAATGTCAGGGATGGAAATGTATACCTAGAAATATATCAAATGGTGATACTTCATTTCAACTTATGGTTCTACTATATACTTTTTTTTTTCAAAAGTGAATGAAAGAAGAAACACACTTACCTTCAATCTGGTAAGAAGACGTTGCCACACCAAACATGAAATTTGGGGGAAAACTTTTTTTGTTGAGGACATAATCATCTGCAATACTAATCAGAAATGTTTCGTTTAATATTGTGATATTATACATGTTATCCTTACTCTAGAAAACTTACCTCTCATTCAATATGGACACTAATACCATGAATTTTAAAATGGAAATCATGATGATATTGGGTACTATTCTCAAATGAAGGTGAGTATATTTACTTCCATAAGGAATGTTGTTATCTCAAGATGTTTTTCGATAATTGTAGATAACCTTGGTCTAATCAGGACTTGAGAATCTCTATGGAAACACCTCATGCGATCTTAACAAGGATTGTAATTAATAATTTTCAAGAAGAACCAAATACTATACTGATCTACCCCAATTCAAAGTGAGAACTGATGTAACCTGAGGTAAATTTAAAAATAGAAATCGATTAATTTTTATTTTCTATCGAGTGTGTTTATGAAATGTGGTTATTGTTCCTTATTTTGCTTGATCAAGGATGGTCATTCCAAATAACGAAACATTTGGAAATTTGGAAAAAACGAGTCTAGCGATGGTGAGGCTTACACCTATCTTGAGATGAAAAAGGGGTTGTATGATCATTTTGCTCTATCAATTCATTTGAAGAAACACATGAATTATCTATCAAAAATTGGGAGGAAATGGATAGGAAAATAAAGAAAATATTCATTCAGTATTGATATATATTCAATTATCCCAATATACGCTAATGATTTTCACATTAACATCAATTAATACATTCACTTTCATCTTCGAGAATACATTTTGTTTTGATAACATTCGCATACCACTTGGCAGATTTCTTGGCTACTCTTGTTCGGTTGGGACTATCGAAGTCTGTATAATAGATTCCGAATTTTTGGCTGTAACAACGTGAATATTATGAAATGTTTGTATGAATGGTTTTGCAATTTTGCTCACCTGAATCCTGCGGTCCATTCAAAATTGTCCATGAGAGTCCAGATGGTGTAACCGATGACATTTATTCCATCTTCGTCTATTGCATCCCTGATGTAACTCAAATAGTTCTGAAATTGAAACAGTGAAATTGTTCACAAAAAGTAACCAGATTTTGAATATGATTGGCTGTACACTATTCACAGCATTGGCAGAAATATGCAGTAATTAAACATACTGAATTGACAATCGACAGTTTTTCAGCTTCAAAAAATGTTTATAACAGTAGCATTTGTGATAAAGTTTTTGAAGCATGAAAAGGAGAAACATAGATGAAAATGTCAAATCGAAATTGATTAGACTGAAATAGATTGATAATAATAGTAATAATTATAATAACTCGACGACCAACTCTACGATTCTATGAGTTCCTTCATGAATCTTTGCAAAAACTAACCATATATTCGATAGACAACATGATTCATCTCATTTATTCTCACCTGAATGTGGGAAAGTCTGTGATCATCATCTAATGTGCCAGTCGTGTCTGGTAAACCATTCTCAGTGATCAATATGTTCGGCTGGTTATAGTGATCGTTGATCCAATTCAACAGAGGTCTCATACCGAAAGGAGCAACCTGAAAGTGTTTTGAATTTAACTGAAAGTTAAATATTTCACGTGAAATATCCTATGATTTTTACAGCGATAAATACGTTTTCCTATCAGGTTTCATATGATGGGATGGTGGATTGTCATATCTCGAAATTGTTAATTCAAAAGTTATAGTTGCTCAGATGATAGGTTGACATGTATTATGTTCTGAGTAGAAGACAAGGAATCACAAATGAATCTTTATTTGTAAAAGTGAAACGTGAGTTCGAAGAAACAAAGTCACTGAAATTCAGTAGACAGCTTCAACGTAGGAAGAATATAATATCCGTTCAGTTCAACAACTGCTAGTGGATATGCCACACGAAATTGAAAAATTCATTCTACTGCGTTCTATTGCCTGCTGAGAATTTTTCCATGAAAATGAATACGTGAACCGACATAATTAGCATTATTATACAACCGATATACTCAACATTTCTTCATCACGATTGATCACCATAATAGGTCCATATTTTTTCAAGAACAGTCTTATAGTAAATGTGAATATTGGGAGAGCATTACAATGTCTACTTGAATAGTTCAGTTCAAAGAAGCTCTGTAACTGACTCTGATATGGTTACTCAACAAGTTGGTAGAATAACAGCAGAAGAAGATAGCTTTACGTCTCTCTTGATTATGTGGTATTATAATATAATTGCACTTTTTGTTACCCTTATAGATTTCTGCCTATATACAAGACGTTTTTTTCCATCGTGTACATAGCGAAAAAAAATCATAATGTCAACAAAGCGGTATTGTGGAAATTGTGGAAGAACTTCAATATGTACATTCCCCCTTCCGGGAGTCTTGGGAAAGGATATAATGAAAATGAACGAAAACTTGATAAAACCTCATTACATTCATTCCCAAAGGAGAATATAGCTGATATGTGATGCACGACCGATTTAGTTTACCTTCAACCAGAAAATCGTAGAATTCTCCCATTCGTCTGGTTTATACTCGTAAACGCCAGTATCTTGGAACTGGCTAGGCGGATTGGTGATTGGTGGATCATCGACTGCAGCCACCAGAGATGATGTGAAAGTGTTCAATGCGAAGAAGTCGGCTGAACCATTCAGGGCGATCTTCTCTTCGGCAGTGAATTCTGGTAGACGAGATTTTTCTCTGCCTTCTCCTTTGCTACGGGTGGCAATACGGGATTTCATGATTTCGGGATAGTCACCGTTGAATATTGGGTTGGCAAACCATCCCATCTGGAAAATTCACAACTTTTTCAAGATGAGACGAATAAAGAGCGATATTTCACAGGTGAGAGAGTTTCCAGAAACATCAGCATCAATTATCGATTGTTTAACAGTATGAAAGATGGGTCTCACTACTGCCCTCCATAATCAGAATGATTACCCTTATTCATAAGGGGTCAAGGATAATTGAGAGTTATATCAACTCGATATTTTGTTCGCAGATTTATCGCTACTCCATTTATGACTGAATATTTGAATTTCTTGTAGAATACTGGTACTATTGAATTTTGAATTGTTTTTCTATATCGATTCATCATCATTTCAAATTGATATCATTTTCAGTTCCCCGTTAACTCCCTTACGATCGAAATGCTATACAAAATTTATATAGAATTATTCCTGTAGTTTTGAAATGATCTCGAACCCTTTATGAAATTTTTTCGACCCTTTTCATATTTATCAGGGACTCAACATGAAAAACACTTACTTCAAAGTGCATCCTAGTTGTTGCAGCTGTTATATTCTCAGCACTGTCGCTTGCTGGTAGATAAGAAATAGCGTCCAAGGAAATACCAATTTTTCCTGTGAAATAGACGATATGGAACTTCAATTCACGAAAAACAAATCAAAACATCAATTCTCTACGAAATTTTACTATACGACGTGCCAAAGTCATGTTGGATTTTCTAGGTACAAATGCTGATGGATTGATACCTTTTCAAAAACAAAATTTTATGCAAGTTATTTTCCAACGTCATGACCTATTGTGAAAATCTAAAACTTCACTATTGGTTGTTTACAAAAGCATTTGGAGATAATTGAACTTTTCCACAAACGAACAAACGCTCGGCAAATGTTTTAGAGAGTCCTTCCAACCTAAGAAAAAAATACCCGCCTTTTATCGGTATATCATTACTCTTGAATATTTTATTGTTGGAACCCTTCGCAATTGAGGACAGCTACACAAATCAGAATCCTCACATCCTATTTCGAGAGCACAACAACATTGATACAATGTATCATCCGATACTGGGTGAAGAGGATAATTGAGATAAATTGAAGAATCCACTCACCACCTTGCTTTGCCCTGAACCTCTCGTCGTATATCCTGTAAGTTTTAGCGTGGGCTCGCAGTATGTTATGGGCACACACGTAAGGCAACAATCCTTCGGAGAGGATGTTGGGGTAATAGTATCCAAAACCGTAGCCGCCGCTGCATTGTTGTTTGGGCTCAGTGAAGGTAGTCCAATATTTGACCTCGTCTCCGAATAGTTCGAAGCAAACAGCTGCGTAGTCGGAGTACCAGTCGATGAAGGACTCGTTGATATAGAAGCCCTGGTTTGCGAATTCTATAGGTATGTCCCAGTGGTAGATGGTGACTAGGGGTTCGATGTTGTTGTCTTTCAAAGCTCGAATGAGATTTTTGTAGTAGGTGACGCCAGCTTCGTTGATTTGGTCCGGGTAGCCTTGAATTGTATGGATAGTTTGACAAAAATTCAAAGATGATAGGAAAATCGAATGATATCATTAGTCAAGACCATAATTTTGAACACAGTTGTGGTTGTAGGAAACTATTTTGGAAAATTATGTTTGGAAGCTTGTAGGATTTCATAAGATGAAGATTATCGATTGAAATGGACTCTAGGTACAACTACTTCTAATAAGCGCTCGTTATATATCGCCGCTTCTTCAGAGAAGTATCACCATCTTTGTTATTCCAAATAGAACACTCTATATATTACAGCATTGAAACAGTCATCATCTACAAAATGATGACAAATTGAAAAATACTGTAATATACAGTGTATTGTATATTTCACATAACAGAAATGGTGCAACTTTTCGTTAGAAGCGGCAACGCTGCAATGCCGAGAATATTTTCAATCGATAGATCACAAAATACCTGCATGTAACACCAGGAATAATTTAAATAACATTTTTGACAAATCGGTTTATAAGTATATCATATACAAATAATTGAACTTCTCAATGATTAACAAACTCACCGGTAGGTAGAATTCTTGTCCAAGACAGAGAGAATCTGTAATAATTCACACCTAATTCTTTCAAAATTGCAATATCATCTAGATATCTATGGTAAGAATCAGTAGTGATGTCTGCATTATTTCCATCTGCTATGGTGTTGGATTGATTATGGGTTATATAATCCCAAACGCTTGTTGTTTTACCATCCTCATTCCAGGCACCTGCCAAACGATAGAAATTTGCTAATAACAACAGGAATGCATATTTTGCAATACGCGACTTGAAATTGGGTGCCCGAATATGAGATACCCATGTATAGAAATTAACATGAAGAATATCAAAGATGTGTCTGAGCAGAAATAAAAAGAAAGAAAAAATATATTCTTCAAATTATAGAAGCATTCATGGCATTCGTAACTTCCACAGCTTATTCATCCAATGAGTTGATTTTTCAACTATACAATTGGAAACAATAACAGAAAATGAATACATATAAAATTACTAATTTGAAATCGTTCTCAATACTCAAGAATTTAAAACACGACGTATCAAAAATACTCTATTCCATGTGAATTTCACCTCATTGTATTTTACTATTAGATTTCATTTTCATTCACTCTATTGACAATTTCAATTTCGATCTCATAGAAATTACACTTACCCTCAACAGAATATGCAGATGTTCCAACACCAAACAAAAAATCCGACGGAAATCTTTTCTTGTTGAGACTATAGTCAGCTGCAAGACTGAAATATTCGGTAATAGTCAAAATATTTTTTTGATTCGAAATTCGTTCACTCACCTTCCACTGACTATTGTCAATAATACAGCCAATTTCACGATGGAAAACATGGTTGAATTATGTTTAGCTTGAAAGCATCCGATTCTCTTATTTATAGCTATCCATTATCTCTTCAAGATGTTTCGGATGATATTGACAATTTTTTGTTATCAGATTTTAGCCAACTCTTGAATTTCATTAAAGTCATAAAACGGAACACTCGACAAAAATTATTATATACAGGGTAATAATGAAATTAGTGAGTCAAAGTTTGATTTGGCTAAGAAATATTCATTTATAAGATCATGATTGACCTCCACAGATTAGAAAAGGATATCTGGAATCGATGTCGAAGCAATAGAAATCAAATATTTCATGCAAAGTGTTCATATTAGGTAGAAATATACAGGGTGGGGCATCACATACGACACGGTCTCTGTAAACCAAACCATTGAATATTTCGGAAATTTCTTCTTTTCATCATTTGTATATTCATTGAGGCTGCAAGAGGAAATTATTTTGAGGTATACAGGGTGGCTTAAAAAAATGTGACATATCAAAGTTGGTTTTTTTTTAAACAGAACACCCTGTATTTTGTTACAGTTTTGGATAGTTCGGGGGAAAATCATACGATTTCATATGAGGTACCATGTACCTTACTATAACCATTTTCGAGTTATTATTTTCTGTTTGAAAATGCAGGGTACAATTGGACACTGAATAATATCGAAATGTATGGAATCAATCCCTTTCAATTCTGGTTAAGCATTAAAGAGGTTTCAGGCTATTGATTCCGATAAAACCCGTTTTCCAATATTATACAGGACGTTCAAAATTCATTGTCTCCATATTCCGACCGTAGTTCATTAAACAGACAATTTTTTTATTATCCAACTGAAAAACGAAACATGAAATACAAATGTATTCAATTCAAACTAGGTGCTCGAAATGATGACTACAAAGAGCTACTCTTTCTATGGAAAACTGCCAACATTTGATAACATTTGAGGCGACACTCTTCGAAAAGCAGCCCTCATTCTCTCCTCCATATTTTCCAATGTGGTTGGGAGGAGTGTCGTCAATTCCATTTTCCAAATATCATGAAAAAACTCAAGGCAAATCAAATCTGGCGATCTCGCTGGCCAATTTCGTGGTCCTCACCTATCAATCCACCTTTGCGGAAAGCACATATTCAAAACTGTCGGACAGTGAATTTGAAATGAATATGGATCTAAATAACAGTAAAATGTTCGATCAAGTGAAGTTTAATAACTGTCAATGTGAATTATGTTACCATATTGAATACATGTCGTTTCACAGCTCTCTCGATTCAAAGAATGCATTGAAATGATAACTACTATTCGAAAATGCCAATATCTTGAAAACTATTCAAGCTAGGTATAGAGAACCTTGATATAAAATGAAAGATAATCGAATTTTGTATTGTTCAGATTGAAAAAATACAGGTTGTTCCATTCAAAATAACAAAGTTATCTGCGTTTGAAATTATAAAAGAGTGACAATGAATTTTGAACGTCCTGTATAATATTGGGAAACGGGTTCTATCGGAATCAATAGCCTAAAACCTCTTTAATGCTCAATCAGAATTGAAAGGGATGGATTCCATACATTTCGATGTTATTCAGTGTCCAATTGTACCCTGCATTTTCAAAAAGAAAACAATAACTCGAAAACGGTTATAGTTAGGTACATGGTACCTCATATGAAATCGTATTATTTTCTCCTGAACTATTCAAAACTGTAACAGAATACAGGGTGTTCCATTTAAAAAACCCAACTTTTATATCTCACACTTTTTTGAGCCACCCTGTATACCTCAAAATAATTTCCTCTTGCAGCCTCAATGTGGTGCCCCACATTGTATATTTCCTCAAATGTGTTGCTATATTCAATAATAGTAATGGATTGAGAATTCGAATACGCATCGATTATGAATAAGTTGTGATTTTCATTACCCATAGCATTCAATTACTTGTCCCAATTGATTGCTACGCATTTGCAATGTAATAATGTAGGTATTGAATTATAAAATCAATCAAGGATAAGTAAGTTCAATGAATAAAATATAGTAAATCTTTCACATTGTCCCACGAAAAGCAATTCATTTTAAACAAATATTAGCAATTAATTGTCTCCATAGATTTATTCAGTTGTTCATCGGAAATTCTCAATTTTATGACGAACTACTGAGAATAATGTGTCTCTTGTACATGTGAGAAACTGTATTGAATGATCTCGTGTAGGAGTTTTAATTCATTGAAATAGCGCGCTTCTTCGAATCGATTCTGAAAAATTTGTCATTTGGGACATCAAGTTTTTTTGTGAACTTTTGTGAACTCGTCCTCTCAACTCATTTTGTCTTTCATGAGATAACAATTATTGTCTGTATTATTCGATATGATATGTATATAGATAATAACGACCTTGATGTTGGGGATATAATATGTAAGTACGTGAAAATATAAACTTGGAATATCATTCTGTCACTTTTATTTTTTGTATCAACTGATCTATCTTTCATGGCAATGCCAATTTCAGTAGCTTACTGATGACACTTTGATAACAAAGTAGATACTCATGTTTTTTTCATGATATAACAATGTGATGAACTTGAAAATTTTGGTATACATATATACAGTGAGCACGTAAAGGTTGGAACAAATTCGTTGAAAGCGTGATTCGGCCGTAGGAGAAATAAAGCTCAGAACTTCGGATTTCTTCTTCAGTTGTGCATTCTTTGGTATTCTAATTTTTTTTGGAGACGTCATCACTGTTTGAGTTTGAAGAATATTACAACCTTACACAGAAAAATGCGTTATTTTAGGAGATATTATCAGAATAGGGTATTGCCATTAAACAAATAATGACGAAAAAAATTATTACGACGTAATAACTCAAAATGTTTAATGAATGAAGTTATTCAGAGATAACACATAAAATTAGATATGTTCCATTAGTTTGGTAATAGGCGATGTATTGCGTGTTTGAAATGTGGTAGGCTAGAAAAGAAGATATCTACGTTGCTCAAGTTATTATAACTCCGATTGGGCATGTTAACGGGAACTCCTCTGAGTTGAATAGGTCCTCGTCTACTGCTAGAAGTACACCACCTTCACGAGATCCGTAGCTACGGTCCTCACGATATACGGAATAGTTTCCAGGAAAAAGTTCGCTATTATAGATAGCACATCGCTCCTAAGCCAGCTTTCGGTGATAGCAACTACGTTATGGTTATTTTCGCAGACGTTTTTGTATGAGTCTTCGTTTTGAGTTCCCGGCAGTTTTGATAACATATTACAAGCGTATCTTTAGATTTTGAGGAGCTGCTGGATGTATTCAACAAATTGTGGAGAGTCCATTTTTGTACTTGATGGCTAAGTTTGTTTCGCCGTTGCACGAAAATAGATGTCCTGATATTTCCCGTTTACTTGTAATTTTTTGTTTCTCTTAAGCAAGGACAGAACGTGGGTAGCATCAGGTAATTCGATTTTCTCGGGACGACATTTGTTAGGAGGCGATCTTCCTATCCTTCTGTGAATTAGGTTATCCATCAACATCGTGGAATCGACCGTACTAAATACACCCTGTATGAGGTTTTCGAGATTGGGTTCATTCTCAGGAATTTCAAAAATTAAGATGTTTTTTTCACGACGTCTGATTTCATTCAATTCAGAGATGATTTCTGTTGGGTTCAAAGAAATAACATCTTTTTTGTTCAAGTCATTCATATGTTTTTTTAGATCCGTTATCTTTTTTTCATGATTGTTCTTTATTTCAACGATTTCGTTTTTTAGATCATTCACAGTTTTATCGAGATTGTTCAGTTTCTCGCTTAAAAATGTCACCACGCTGGCTGATACTTTCTAGGCCAACACGTTAAAGAAGGCTCGCTCTTTACAGACGTTTTTGATCTCGCTCTGTTATTCTCTTATGAGGGGCATGGTGATGTTTGTGTTTTTTTGGAGTTTTGGGAAAAGTAATGTGAATTCTACAATAATATTCCACTTACTCTCGAATCGAGTCCGAGTCATCTCACTTTTCACAAAAAACAGAAGCACATAATACTATGTTTTTAGCGATAATTAACGGGAGATAGCTGACATATGTTCGCACTCGATTCTCGATATAATTTAGTGTTAGTTATGAAATAGATAATAAGAAGAAAAGAGAGTTAAAAATAATTTGGTAGTTGGGATGACTAATTGCATAAAAAATGCGACATGAAAATGATATACTAATTAATTATCAAGAAAATATGGTTAGCAATGCAGCCTCAAATGATCCCCTGGAGGCATCAGACGATAACTCCATGTTCCCACGTTCAGTGCTAAGGCTTTACAGTAAGCACTACAACCAAAATCAAAGTTTTTTCACATCTATGTAGGAGAGATAGAACTGATTTCAGACGGATATGTCAAAATAGTCAACCTAGGAGGAAGCGGATGGATGCAAAAAAAGTTAGAAAGCGGTCTCGACTACAAAGCCGTTAAGAGGCTAGTCCTGAGAAAAAAACCCACCTCAGCATAGCGTTGAGAAAAAAATCCTCCTACGTCAGAACAGGCGATGAATCAGAATTATGGTTGGGCTCAACGAACACATGAATAATATCGGATACAACCATTCGTAGGTTCTGCCAAGAAAACACATTTTGTCCTATTGCGAGAGTCTGTCAAGGCCCAAGGCTAAGATTTTCCTCCCAATAAATGGAGGACCCAAGGTCCGACCTATGGAGTATACAGGGTGTCACAGAAGTATGGGATCAAACTTCCAGGGGTTATTCAGTGCAACATTAAAAAACATTTGAGTAGTGGGTCCCATGTCCGGGAAAGTGTCACTACGGCCCTAAGACGCGAAATAACTTTAATTCGCGTTTCAAAAACTATTTATTTGATTTGATACAATTCGTCACATGAAATGAGGTGAACATAGGCCTCGTCAGCATCTTTATCTTGGTGGAGGATAGTGGGACCGGCCGGTCAGCTTAACTCATCCTTAGGTGGTGAGATAATTCGCGTTAAAATGTAGAAAGACGATGAATTCTATAAATAAGTTTTATTGCATTCAATTCTGCCTATTTTACATGATATCATCACAACAAATGTTCAAAATGTCTGAGACCAAGACCAATAAGACCAAGAAACTGCTCCACTTCTGGCAATTTACGAATGGATTTTCTTAAATCGCCAAAGCGCCAAAGTGAGCAGTCACAGAACCATGAATATCGACATTGGATAGTTTCATTGCATAAGGTTATCAGTGTTTCTTCATTAATGAATTGTGAGTTCAAAATAAAAATAGAGACATTTCAGACTCTTGCAGTGAGCTAGGCCGTCAATGTTTTATGTATATTTATATTTCTAAAAGTAGTAAAAATCATCATTCGTTCAATTCATGCTGTTGTGAATGTGAATAGTGAGTAATATTTTGGGTAATACAGATATACCTGGTAGATTATGAATCTTTGACAAGGAGCTTATCAATTGTACCAGAATCAATATCGATATCATGGTGTTACTCGGCGATGAAAAAAAACAATGCATAGGAGAGAGTACCTGGCATAAGGCTATAGAAATTCCATTCTAAAGGTTCTGATGGAATGAACATCCTATTATTGAACAAAAGAAGAATCATATTAGTGGTAGTGCATTTCTCACAGCTTTGAGTATAGATGTTAACTCTTCATGTTGACATCAACGTTTCTTGGCAAGTTGTCTTAGCTCGCTTAGGTGGTGCCGGTTTGGTGTCGCTTATAACATCCAACTCTTCTACTTAATTGTGATTTTGCATCGTTTCTTTATCAGCCATCGTAGTATAAAATTCAGGTAAATCTACGATTATTTTGGATGATTTTGTATGATTTTGGATGATATTGGATGATCCCACTTCTGATGTTAACTCGTAGGGGATTTGCTCGATCACTTAGACATGCAATGATAAAACACCCTTTATTGACTATCGTTCACAATTGTACGAATGAGACATTAGTGTATTGGATTAGTTCTCAAGCACTACTGGCGTTCCCGCAGTGTCAAGAAATGGATGGTGGACATGTCGAACATCTTTTGAAATAGATGAAATCTCACCGTTTTTAGTTATAAATTAAAATATCTCTTCAGTTTCTAATGATTCTTGATCTGTATTTATGAACTACCTTATTTGTTAATAAAATGTTTCAACTTCATTTGTACTAGTTTTTCGTGAGATTCAACAACTCTAACAATTGTAAAATGGTACGACGAGGTAAGTTACACATGGTGCCATCAGCAGTTTGCAACATTGGATACCTTTCAAAAAGTTAGGATAGGGAAGTGGAATACATTGTGATCCATTTGTTACGATTTTCTCATTGAACTGGCGCAAAAGTAGTCGAAATAATTATTTACAAGTGTTCATAAGTCCAAAACTATTGACTTTTTTGATAGAAAACCATCCATCAAACTTGTTCAGAATTCAACTTAGAATGTAAAAATGCAATGAAATGTAGGGTGTCCCATTTAAAAAAATGAACTTCCAAGTCACCGTGGTTATTTGAGACACTCTGTTTAAATGAATCTCAAACCATTGAGGAGATCGAATGAAACCCTACAACTTATGTATTCAACATTTTTTGGTTATATGTAGAATAAAGAAGTTACAGGGGGGGCGACGGACTTTTGGTCCTCACTGTATATAAGAGAAAACTCATATCCAACTAAATTAGTTAATAAATTATTATTTAGCTGAGATCGCCAATCCAATTTGAATGACATTAGTTTTGAAAACAACAGTAATACAAACATTGCACCAACTGATCAAAACAATCTTGTTTCAACTCCTCAACCTCAACCGATGGGTCCTTATTTTTACAGAATACTACCATATGTTCGGGAGTTGACGTCGAGACTCACTAGTGTTTTTAAATTGGACAGGTTACGTATTGTAAAAAAGAATACTAAAACTATAGCTATTCTATACTCCAAAATCAAAACTCCTTTAACTTTATTTGAGAAGTCCAATGTTATTTATAGCATACCATGCCTAAACTGTGATAAAGTTTACATTGGCCAAATTAGTAGGAATTTGGCTAGACGCATTACATCTCATAAGAGTGATTGTAACCTCAAAAAAAAACAGCTGCGCTTTAGAACATAATATAAAGTCTAATCATTTTAGCAACTTCAATAATCCTAAGATTTTGGCAGTGGAGAATAATTATTTGAAAAGGAATTTTCTGGAGATGGTGTTTATTGATGATGAACCCAATTGTATGAACAAAAGATCTGATATCTTTAATCTGAGCGTTATTTATAGTTATTTATTAAAAATGGATTCACATGGAATCCCCAATAACCGGCCTTAATGCCGTTGACCTTAAGGTCATAGAAGTGGTGTTTCTGACGGATCACATGTTTCGGTTCCTTGTCAATGATTCCTTGACGGCTGATTTTCGACAGCTTGTCAGGAATTTTCGCATTTCCGTTGCTTCTTTTCAGTCTGGACAGAACCATGTGGATTGTTAGTGCCCACATTTTTGGAATGTTTTAAGATTTCACTAATTACCTATCAATCTTTCGGCTATGTAGGATGTAGTGACATTGTGTTTTTCAACCTTGTGAATTTTACAACAAGTACATGAGGAGTTTCTGCTGTTTTTACACATAACCTCAACTTAGTAAGTCTTTTTGCATTTAAGAAAAAATGTTCCTGTGCTTATACCACAATTATATATTTTTTCACAGATGTCCTGATAAAGAAAATAAAATTTTTCGAAAGCTCGACAATTAAGAAAGAGTTTTTCTTCTCTCACCGGCCAATATTGACTGCAACCTCAAGGAATATCCTTTTTAAGAAGTTATTCCAAATCAATAGTTTTATATATATATATATATATATATATATATATAAATATATTAATTATATATTAATTATCTCGATAAACATTCACTTTCATCTTCAAGAATACATTTTGTTCTGATTGACATTCGCATACCACTTGGCAGATTTCTTGGCTACTCTTGTTCGGTTGGGACTATCGAAGTCTGTATAATAGATTCCGAATTTTTGGCTGTAACAACGTGAATATCATGAAATGTTTGTATAAATAGCTTTGCAATTTTGCTCACCTGAATCCTGCGGTCCATTCAAAATTGTCCATGAGAGTCCAGATGGTATATAACCGATGACATTTATTCCATCTTCGTCTACTGCATCCCTGATTGACAGTGGAATTATTCACAAAAAGTTACCAGATTGTGAATAGGATTGGCTGTAGACTATTCACAACATTAGCAGAAATATGCAGTAATTAAACTGACTAAATTATCAATCGATAGTTTTTCAGCTTCAAAAGATGTTTATAACAGTAGCATTGTAGCATATAATAAAGTTTTTGAAACATGATAAGAAGGAACATGGATGAAAATGTCAAATCAGAATTGATTAGACTGAAATGGATTGATAAAAATAGTGATAATAATAATAACTCGACGAATACTCTACGATTCCATGAGTTCCTTCATGAGTATTTGCAAAAACTAACCATATATTCGATAGACGAAATGATTCATCCTATTTATTCTCACCTGAATGTGGGAAAGTCTATGATCATCATCTAATGTGCCAGTTGTGTCTGGTAAACCATTCTCAGTGATCAATATGTTCGGCTGGTTATAGTGATCGTCGATCCAATTCAACAGAGGTCTCATACCGAAAGGAGCAACCTGAGAATGTTAAGAGAGAATTCAATTTATGATATTGTTGGATTATTCAACAATACCGTATTAATAACATTTTTCGAGGTACTAGATAATTTGTTTTTTGAAAAAATATTGTTTCACTATCTCACTCTGGATTTCAGTACGTCATCCTACTCATTATCAAGATACCCATATATATCACAATATATGTTTTTCATTGAGAAATTTGGGTATTTCTCAATATATTTCTTTGAGATGTTTCGAATTCAACTGAATGTCAAATATTTCACGTGAAAAAAACTCTAGGATTGTGAAAATTGTGGAGAAACTTCGGTACATTCCCTCTTCCTTCTTTCGTAAAATACTGGTTCCATTGAATTTTGAATCGTTTTTTATATTGATCCACTATCACTTTATTGTATAAGAATTCAGCACATTGCGTTAACCAAAATTCCCAATAGATATATTTTTAAGTTCTCCGTTAACTCTGTTCCGATCGACTGCTATACAAAATGTATATGGAATTATTCTCATAGTTCTGAAATAATCGTTGAACCCTTCATAATGATTTTTTTTGACGACCGTTTACATATTTATCAGTCACATATACAACACTCACTTCGAAGTGTATCCTAGTTGTTGCAGCTGTTATATTCTCAGCACTGTCGCTTGCTGGTAGATAAGAAATAGCGTCCAAGGAAATACCAATTTTTCCTGTGAAATAGAGGATATGCAACTTCAATTTCCGAAAAAAAAATCAAACTATCCGTTCCCTTTGAAATTCGACTATACGACTTTCCAAAGACATGTTAGATTCTCTAGGTACAAATGCCGATGGATTGATCCCCCTTTTCAACGTGTCCGCACAAGGATATTCATTCCAAAAATAAAATTCAATGCAAGACTTCAACTATTAGTTGTTAACGCAAGCATTTGGAGATAGTCAAACTTCTTCACAAGCCAAAAATACGCTCGGCAAATTTTTAGAGAGTTATACCAACCTAAGCAGAAAATACCCGTCCTTTATCGATATATCATTTCTCTTGAATATTTTATTGTTGGAACCCTTCGCAATTCAGGACAGTTACATGAATCAGAATCCTCACATCCTATTTCGAGAGCACATCAACATTGGTACAATGTATCCAATGTCTTTTGTTTCCTTGTATCGCTTCAAATAACGCCAGAAAAAAATTAAAACGTAAATCGGCAAATTTTGTTTTTTCAGGCATATCTCCGGAACTAATCAGAATTCAGAAATTTTCTGAACGGCATATTGTTAGACTTGGAAATGCGCAACCTTTCTCTAATTTAACCATCTCCGTATCTCTCATGGTTTCCGAGATCCCCATATCTTGGACACAGGGTATAGTACATCTCTCACATCGTCCCACGGAAAGCAATTGATTTTAGACAAATATTAGAGATAAATTGTCTCCATAGACTTATTCAGTTGTTCATCGAAAATTCTCAATTTTATGACGAACTACTGAAAATAATGTGTCTCTTGTACATGTAAGAAA
Organism: Plagiodera versicolora; assembly: GCA_037013635.1. NCBI lineage: Eukaryota > Metazoa > Arthropoda > Insecta > Coleoptera > Chrysomelidae > Plagiodera > Plagiodera versicolora. Next base: position 9,949,975 of record CM072979.1, on the reverse strand, counting down.
CTGTATTGAATGATCTCGTGTAGGAGTTTTAATTCATTGAAATACCGCGCTTCTTCGAATCGATTCTGAAATATTTGTCATTTGGGACCTAAACTTGTCCACTCAACTCATTTTGTTTGTCAGGGCCTAACAATTATTGTCTGTATTATTTGATGTGATATGTATATAGATAATGAAAAACCTTGCTATCGAGAATATAGTCAAGTACTTGAAAATATAAACTTGAAATATCATTCAATCAGCCACTTCAATTATTCATTTAATTTTATACTTAAAATGACTCCTATTTTTGATATCAACTACTCAATGACTTGACATTTTGATGACAAAGTAGCTACATAGTCATGTTTCTGATGATATAACAATGTATCAATTTTTGTATACATATATACAGTGAGCACATAGAAAAATGCGTTATTTCAGATGGCATTTTCAGAATAGGGTATTGCCATTGAGAAAAATTATAATGACGTGATAACTCGAAATGTTCAATGTATGGAGTAATGTAATATTTGAAATAACCAAATAAGGTTAGTGATGCAGCCTCGAACGATTCCTTGGAGACATCAGGCGGCACCTCCATGTATTTTACCCTTACCACGACACGTGCGGCGGCGGACCAACTCTTTTCTAGATACTCGTGGAATTCACATAGACCACGCCTAGTCACAAACAAACGGTAAAAATGGTTGTTGTTAAGGCTTCACAGCAAGCACCACAACCATAAAGCGAATCTTTGTAAAAGATAGAACTGATCTCAGACGAAGATGTCGAAATGGCCTATCTAGGAGGAAGCGGATTGATACAAAAAAAGTTGGTAAGCGGTCTCGAATACATACCCCTCAAGAGGCTAGTCCTGAGAAAAAAAACACGAAGAATTATCATCAAAATTCTTCGAGTACTTATAATGTCACAACAGGCGATAAATCAGAATCATGGCTGGGCTCTTGACAGGGCATTTTAGGCTCAACAAACACATGAACAATATCGGACTTACGGACACAACAATTTGTAGATTCTGTCAGGAAAACACATTTTGTCCTATTGCGAAAGTCTGTCAAGGCTAAGATTTTCTTCCCAATAAATGAAGGACCCAAGGTCTGCCCTATGGAGTATACAGGGTTTCACAGAAGTGTGGGATCAAACTTCTAGAGGTCATTCAGTGCAAAAGTAGAAAACATTCGAGTAGTGGGTCCCATTTTCGGAAAAGTGTCACTACGGTACTAGGGCCCAAAGACGCTTTTAGATCCAGAAAGACGATGAATTGTATAAATAATATTCAATGCGTTCCATTTAGCTTTTTGTACATGATTCAATCACCTCTGGCAATTGGCGAATGGATTCAAGATCGCAGCGCCAAAGGGGCAGTCACAGCATCATAAATATTGACATTGGACAATTCAATTGCATTACGTTATATTTGTTTTTCGATAATGAAGTGCGAGTTTGTAATGAAAATGAAGACAATGCAGACTTATGCAGTGAGCTAGGGTGTCAATGTGTGTCATTTTTCTAAAACTGGTAAGCATTATCATTTGTTTAATTCGTCGTATCATATTGAAAATGATTCGAGGTTATGATAATGTTCTGAATGTAAATGTTCCAATCGAAATTTATACAGGATTCCGATGACTTATTTTGTTTTCAGATTCGAATAGCTAGATTTGGTAATGGGTATTTTGAAGGTACAAACACTTGCAGAAGTGTTCATGAAGGTGAAGAAGTTCTGAATGCTGGACATGTGATATTATTTGAATAGTTGAATTCTTCCACTGCATACAAATTCATGGTTGATGTCATGAATTATCAGTTCATTATGTTTGTTTTTTCTACTTATTTTTTCATGTCTCAGGAAAAATCTTGAAGACTTTGAGAACTGATGACGAATATTGTCTACCGAAATGCCATTATAGCTTTACCATTATATCATCCTGTGAACTCTGTAACTCCAGAATTTAGTCACTTCGATGGAAGATAGTTCCATCGATGCACTTCCACCATAGGGTTCATGATTAAAAGTAATCAAATCTCCAGAAGAAACACCTGTCATAACTTCAACTATAATATGATGTTCATAATGAAAATAAAATCTGATTTTATAACAAAGGCATTTTGGTTCTTGTATGAAAATTCCCGTAGAATCAAGCACTATCCTAACATTGAAATTTTTCGAAACATCTTGGTATATTTTTCTGTATTTCAGAAAAACCTGGAGATCTAATACTACAACACAAAACTCTACTTGGAAGAATTGGTAGTATTTCGAAGATGTACTCTTGACACAATTTTCGGGAAGTTTCAAATAAAATACATTTAATGTAATTAATGTAAACAGAATTTCATTCGTCTATTCACGATATTTATCACCAGCTTGAGAAAAAGCATATAAATCAAAATCGGAACTTTATTTTACCGATTCATAGTTTCCACAATAATTCAAATATAAAAATTTAGTATGAGATCAACAAAACACAATACAAAACGCATGGTTTGGAGAAGGATTATGTCAAGATTACTAGTTTTATTCTTTAGTGTCACCAGGTGACGTATCGTTTATGCTCATTTGCCAATCCAACGATGCCCAAACCACTGAGCCAAATCTTCACATACTTGTAAAGCAAAGTGAGCTGGGGCTCCATCGTGTAAATTGTTCAAAATCATCAGCTATAGAATTCTCAAACATTGACATCGACATTTCGAACAATTGTTGCGATGATATCATGTACAAAAGGCAGAATTGAATGCATTGAATCCTATTTAGACAATCCATCGTCTTTCTGAATTTTAACGCGTCTTAGGGCCGTAGTGACACTTTTCCAGAAGTATTGTTTCTAACTGCGAGAGTGCCAAGAACTCATCGATCAGACAACAGATTCTTTTTTTTCTTATTTGGAAAAAAAATCAGTTTCATCAATTTCGAGTCTAGCGATGGTGAGGCTTACATCTATCTTAGGACGAAAAAGGGGTTGTATGATCATTTTGCTTCATCAATTCATTGAAGAAAACACATGGATTATCTATCAAAAGATCTGATTTAGAAATCAGATGGTCATGCTCGATCATTAAAATCTGCAGTTCTAATATTTGAAATCCTGACTAACCAATTGCAGAAATACTTCATCTACAGTATTGTGATTCAATGAGAAAACAGAATAGCTTGCTGAAAATTGAAAAGGCATTACAATCTCTATTCGAATAGCACGACACATTTCCTAATTGTTTTTGTGACACTTATCTATGTTCGAGGAGAATATCCAATATTGAATACATAATGAGTGACAGAATAATACGTAGTGTGAATTATTATTCGAATTGTGTATTTGTGGGAGAAAATGGATGGGAAAATAAAGAAAATATTCATTCAGTATTGATATATATTCAATTATCTCAATATACGCTAATGATTTTCACATTAACATCAATTGATACATTCACTTTCATCTTCGAGAATACATTTTGTTTTGATAACATTCGCATACCACTTGGCAGATTTCTTGGCTACTCTTGTTCGGTTGGGACTATCGAAGTCTGTATAATAGATTCCGAATTTTTGGCTGTAACAACGTGAATATTATGGAATGTTTGTATAAATGGCTTTGGAATTTTGCTCACCTGAATCCTGCGGTCCATTCAAAATTGTCCATGAGAGTCCAGATGGTGTAACCGATGACATTTATTCCATCTTCGTCTATTGCATCCCTGATGTAACTCAAATAGTTCTGAAATTGAAACAGTGGAATTATTCACAATAAGTAACCAGATTTTGTATATGATTGGCTGTACACTATTCACAACATTGGCAGAAATATGCAGTAATTAAACTGACTAAATTATCAATCGATAGTTTTTCAGCTTCAGATGAAGTTTTTGAAGCATGAAGAGGAGGAACATACATGAAAATCTCGAATCAAAATTGATTAGACTGAAATAAATTTGTAAAAATAGTAATAATAATGATAACTCGACGAATAACTCTTCGATTCTACAGTGCTCCTCAAGAATTCCCCCCCCCTCTTATATTTGGAACGATTATACATAAACAAGTGAAATTTGGAAACTGAATATTAAAAGGTATCGAAAAAACCTATTCAATGATAATAATTTCGTCCGTGTTTATGGCAGTTTTGGTAACCAATATAAACGATTTAAGACAACGTATTGTTGCAGAATGTGAGGCTGTTTCCGCAGACACATTTGTACGAGAAGAGTTCAAAAATAGGATATTCAACTGTCAGGAAGTAAATGGAGGTCACGACGAGCAATTTCTTTGAGTAGATACTGATTCTTAAATCTGTTATTAATATCATACTGAATGTAATTAAAATTTTGATGTTTACTAATGAACCATTGAAACTGCCATAAACACAAACAAAATTAGTATCATTGAATAGGTGTTTTCGATACCTTTTAAAAGAGGTGTCGCTTGCCGTAGGGTTCCATTTAACATTATTGGTCACAATGGCCTTGTGACGTCATCTTTGACGGTTTCGTCATCTATCATCCCTAGTAGGGCAGCTTACAACCTTTAATATTCAGTTTCCAAATTTCACTTGTTTATGTATAATCGTTCCAAAGATAAGAGGGGGGGAGGGAACTTTTGAGAAGCACTGTATGAGTTCCTTCATTGCAAAAACTAACCATATAGTCGAAATACAAAATGATCCATCTCATTTATTCTCACCTGAATGTGGGAAAGTCTATGATCATCATCTAATGTGCCAGTCGTGTCTGGTAAACCATTCTCAGTGATCAATATGTTCGGCTGGTTATAGTGATCGTTGATCCAATTCAACAGAGGTCTCATACCGAAAGGAGCAACCTGAAAATGTTAAGAGAGAATTCAATTTATGATATCGTGTACAGATTGTGAGTAAACTTCAGTACATTCCCTCTTCCGGGGTCTCGAGAGAATATATAATGAAAAAAAAATCGAAAGGGTGATAGAACCCTATTACATTCATTCCCAAAGGAGAATATAGCTGATATGTGATGCACGACCGATTTAGTTTACCTTCAACCAGAAAATCGTAGAATTCTCCCATTCGTCTGGTTTATACTCGTAAACGCCAGTATCTTGGAACTGGCTAGGCGGATTGGTGATTGGTGGATCATCGACTGCAGCCACCAGAGATGATGTGAAAGTGTTCAACGCGAAGAAGTCGGCTGAACCATTCAGGGCGATCTTCTCTTCGGCAGTGAATTCTGGTAGACGAGATTTTTCTCTGCCTTCTCCTTTGCTACGGGTGGCAATACGGGATTTCATGATTTCGGGATAGTCACCGTTGAATATTGGGTTGGCAAACCATCCCATCTGGAAAATTCACAACTTATTCAAGATGAGACGAATAAAGAGCGATATTTCACAGGTGAAAGAGTTTTTAGAAACATCAGCATCAATTATCGATTGTTTCACAGTATGACAGATGGGTCTCACTACTGCCCTCCATGATCAGAATGATTACCCTTATTCATAAGGGGTCAAGGATAATTGAGAGTTATATCAACTCGATATTTTGTTCGCAGATTTATCGCTACTCCATTTATGACTGGATATTTGATTTTTTTGTAGAATACTGATTCCATTGAATTCTGAATTGTTTTTCTATATCGATTCATTATCATTTCGAATTGATATCTTTTTCAGTTCCCCGTTAACACCCTTCCGATCGAAATGCTATACAAAATTTATATAGAATTATTCCTGTAGTTTTGAAATGATCTCGAACCCTTTATGGATTTTTTTCGACCCTTTCCATATTTATCGGGGACTCAACATGAAAAACACTCACTTCAAAGTGCATCCTAGTTGTTGCAGCTGTTATATTCTCAGCACTGTCGCTTGCTGGTAGATAAGAAATAGCGTCCAAGGAAATACCAACTTTTCCTGTGAAATAGAGGATATGGAACTTCAATTCACGAAAAACAAATCAAAACATCAATTCCCTACGAAATTCCACTATACGACGTGCCAAAGACATGTTGGATTTTCTAGGTACAAATGCTGATGGATTGATACCTTTTCAAAAACAAAATTTTATGCAAGTTATTTTCCAACGTAATGACCTATTGTGAAAATCTAAAACCTCACTATTGGTTGTTTACGAAAGCCTTTGGAGATAATCGAACTTTTCCACAAACGAAAAAACGCTCGGCAAATGTTTTAGAGAGTCCTTCCAACCTAAGAAAAAAATACCCGCCTTTTATCGGTATATCATTGCTCTTGAATATTTTATTGTTGGAACCCTTCGCAATTGAGGACAGCTACACAAATCAGAATCCTCACATCCTATTTCGAGAGCACAACAACATTGATACAATGTATCATCCGATACTGGGTGAAGAGGATAATTGAGATAAATTGAAGAATCCACTCACCACCTTGCTTTGCCCTGAACCTCTCGTCGTATATCCTGTAAGTTTTAGCGTGGGCTCGCAGTATGTTATGGGCACACACGTAAGGCAACAATCCTTCGGAGAGGATGTTGGGGTAATAGTATCCAAAGCCGTAGCCGCCGCTGCATTGTTGTTTGGGCTCAGTGAAGGTAGTCCAATATTTGACTTCGTCTCCGAATAGTTCGAAGCAAACAGCTGCGTAGTCGGAGTACCAGTCGATGAAAGACTCGTTGATATAGAAGCCCTGGTTTGCGAATTCTATAGGTATGTCCCAGTGGTAGATGGTGACTAGGGGTTCGATGTTGTTGTCTTTCAAAGCTCGAATGAGATTTTTGTAGTAGGTGACGCCAGCTTCGTTGATTTGGTCCGGGTAGCCTTGAATTGTATAGATAGTTTGACAAAAATCCAAGGATGACAGGAAAATCGAATGATATCATTAGTCAAGACCATAATTTTGAACACAGTTGTGGTTGTAGGAAACTATTTTGGAAAATTGTGGTGAAAAGCTTGTAGGATTTCATAAGATTAAGATTATTGATTGAAATGGACTCTAGGTACAACTACTTCTAATAAGCGCTCGTTATATATCGTCGCTTCTTCAGAGAAGTATCACCAACTGTGTTATTCCAAATAGAACACTCTATATATTACAGCATTGTAACAGTCATTATCTACAAAATAATGACAAATTGAAAAATGCTGTGATATACAGTGTATTGTATATTTGACATAACAAAAATGGTGCAACTTTTCGTTAGAAGCGGCAACGCTGCAATGCTGAAAATATTTTCAATCGATAGATCACAAATTACCTGCATGTAACATCAGGAATAATTTTAATAACATTTTTGATAAATCGGTTTATAAGTATATCATTTACAAATAATTGATCTTCTCAATGATTAACAAACTTACCGGTAGGTAAAATTCTTGTCCAAGACAGAGAGAATCTGTAATAATTCACACCTAATTCTTTCAAAATAGCAATATCATCTAGATATCTATGGTAAGAATCAGTAGTGATGTCTGCGTTATTTCCATCTGCTATGGTGTTGGATTGATTATGGGTTATATAATCCCAAACGCTTGTTGTTTTACCATCCTCATTCCAGGCACCTGCAAAAGGATAGAAATTTGCAAATAACAACAGAAATGTATAATTTGCAATACGCGACTTGAAATTGGGTGCCAGAATATGAGATACCCATGTATAGAAATCAACATAAAGACTATCAAAGATGTGTCTGAGCAGAAATGAAAAGGAAGAAAAAGGATAGAGCATGGCATATTCCTCAAATTATCAAAGCATTCATGGCATTCGTAACTTCCACAGCTTATTCATCCAATAAGTTGATTTCTCACCTATTCAATTGGAAACAATAACAGAAAATGAATACATATAAAATTAGCAATTTAAAATCTTTCTCAATACTCAAGAATTTAAAACACGACGCATCAAAAATACTCTATTCCATGTGAATTTCACCTCATTGTATTTTACTATCATATTTCATTCTCATTCACTCTATCCACAATTTCAATTTCGATTACATAGAATTTACACTTACCCTCAACAGAATATGCAGATGTTCCAACACCAAACAAAAAATCCGACGGAAATCTTTTCTTGTTTAGACTATAGTCTGCAAGACTGAAATATTCGGTGATATTCAAAATAGTTTTTTGATTCGAAATTTGTTTACTCACCTTCCACTGACTATTGTCAATAATACAGCCAATTTCACGATGGAAAACATGGTTGAATTATGTTTGGCTTGAAAGCATCCGATTTTCTTATTTATAGCTATCCATTATCTTTCCAAGATGTTTCGGATGATATTGACAATTTTTTGTTATCAGATTTTAGCCAACTCTTGAAATTTCATCAAAATCATATAACGTAACACTCGGCAGAAAATTATTATATACAGGGTGATAATAAAATCAGTGCGCTAAAGTTTGATTTGGTCAAGAAATATTCATTTATAAGATCATGATTGACCTTCACAGATTAGAAAAGGATATTTGGAATCGATGTCGAAGCTATAGAAATCAAATATTCCTTACAAGGTAGAATTGTATATTTTCTCGGCGGGGTTGGCTATCTTTGTTCATTATCTCACTGCTGGGTTACGCTCTGCCTTTAGCAGCTGCTGATTGGGTGGGGGGGTTTTGGGCAAATTTGGCTATCGGGTATCTGCTCCCACGTTAGCACCGCTGGATATGGGTAAAGCAGGAATATACGTGGTGCTGTTTGTTCCTAACCAAATGATATCCCATCGATGGCTTAAACCCAAGGTGTGCGTATCCGTGCCGATGGGTTGTATGACACTGAGCCTATCAGCTGTCGCTAACGGAACCTTCGAGATACCGGGCACCCTCTCATCGTACTTAGCCTTGTCATGGTAAAGGGGCTCTGCCGTGATGGACACTTCCTACCTAGCTACTCGTGGGATTCTTATGGAAACCAATGTAAATAAAAAAGTTGAAAACATCTCTGTACCTACAATGGAGATGGATGTCGACTCATCGACTCCAGCTGACCTTCCTGTATCATCGGATCAGGAACGAGAGCTTCTTAGTTCTCCAACTCCTGACTCTGAAAGCAAGCCTGGGAAACTGGGCGGTGCTGCTAGGAAGCGACTAAGTCGTCTTCTCAAGAGCGGAATACCACATAAATCCGCCTTGAACCAAATCCTGGCGCAGCGGGAGCAGAAGCAACAAGAGAGGATACAAACTCCCTCTGAACTAGCCGGCTTCAGCAAACGCCCCCTCTCAAGCGGAAATTTACCCCTACCAGAGGCGAAAAAGCCTTGCAGGGATGAACAAGGTATATTGTCAGGCAAAACTGACTTACAAAAGCCCTCACATGGGAAGGCTGTTTCGGACATCAAAGTGGGAGTCCTGCATCTTGAACATCCGACAACCACAATGCAGACTGATCATCTGAGGTCTCTTCAGCATGCCATCATGGCTGCTGAATAGGATTTCCCAGATGATAGTCCACAGGTGCGATTCCAGAGCTGCACTTTCCGGCCTGGATGGTTACAAGTCACCTGTGCGGACCAGGAGAGTGTCTCTTGGCTTGGGGACGTAGTCATTACCCTTCAGCTATGGTAAGGTGCCTCCTTGAAGTGCGTCACGGGTGACCTACTTCCCAAGCCTCATATATGTGTGGCTTACTCCTCAACAGATTGAGGAAAATGGACCATGGTCTGTCAACCTTGGAGTGGACTACTCTACACAAGGAAGTCACAGGCCCTGGTCAAACATGGACCTTCGCTATTGACGATGGATCCATGTCTGTGCTGGAGAAACTGGGTTTTGAACATTTCTTCGGTTTTGGGCAGGTTCTCTTCCCACTATCTTCCCTCATCTATATGAATACCCAATAGTTTGAATGAGGTTACTTGGTGGATTGACTGACCAATGCTTTTTATAAGTAGATTTTCATTGTAACGATTTGCTAGTGTATAAAACTGCATGAAGAACGTTTTTTCTTGATTCAAAGTTAGTTTTTTTGTTGAAAAAATTCAGCTATCGCATCGAAGTTGCTTTGCATTGTTTGAAGCGCCTGCTTTGAACTCTTACCACTAGATAATATAGTGATATCATCCGCAAAGGCAACAAAAAAGTATTCAAGACACTATCGATGTTATTGATGTACAAACTAAATAGCAACGGCCCCAGCACACTGCCCTGTGGAACCCCAAGATCCATGGGCAATTCATCAGACCGTATTCCTGAGCATTCCACGAACTGCTTCCTTCCACAAAGATATGACCTCAAAAGCTGACTACATCGCCCACGAAGACCATTACCCTCAATAGAAGATAACAAAATGTCATGGTCAACACAATCAAGATCAAAAAATAATGCCAGAACTTTATTTTGTTTGTCTAAGTTTTGGTAGATATTGATCTATTTTCACGAAAACCATGTTGAGAGCAGGAAAGAATTTGTTTACCTTCAACATATGCCAGAATTCTGGTCGCTAATAGTTTTTCAAATATTTTAGAGAAAACCGATAGTATGGCTATAGGGCGATAGTTCCCGATTTGGGTTCTATCACCTTTTTTAAAAATTGGTATTATTTTAGCTAACTTGAGTGAGCTGGGATATTGACCACTATCAAAACATGCATTAATTGAGTGTGTCAATTGATTGACCATCCTTCCATCAATTTCAAGTTTCAGAGCTCTGAAAGGAGAAGCATTTTTCGTTGTAGAGTTTATGATTTTCCAGACCGTTTCAGATTTGTTTGAGGAGTTTTTAATGATTTCATCGAAGTACATTCGTTTTGCTTGACGTATTAATCTTTTATATATTCTTTTATATTTTTTGTAGAAGTTATTTTCTATCACGTTTCCATGTTTTTGTCTAAACAACTCTTTCAATCGTGTTGATGATGTTTTAATTCCAGTAGTGATCCAATTGTTGTTATTTGAATTGTGATTTTTTTGTAGTGAATTTAAAACAGTTGTTATAATAATATGTTGAAAAAGAGTTGAAAGCTAAGTATTTATCTTCAATGGAATAGTTGCAGAAGACATCATTCCAAGTTTCCATTTCAAGGGTACTCCGAAATGAATGTATGTTGTATTTCGAAAATGATCTGAATGTACGTGCGCTATTCTCCGAGGGCAACTCAACACCTAAAACTATTTTTTGTCCACAGTGATCTGATAGACCAGTGAAAAGAATACGTTTTGAGATGATGCTATCGCCGAAATTTGTCACAACATAATAGATCGCGGTTTGGTCATGGAACGCCTTCTAGACCTAACTCCTCTCCACATATTCCTGGAGAGAGAGGCCAGATCGACTACATATAGACTCGTGCATATTGCTAACTGTACGAATCAGGCTTATACGGAGCGTGGCAGAATACTGGATGACACTGTTAGTCACAGTATTCTGGGAATGACCTTTGACATTATGCCTCCAACAGTAAACTACGATCTGCCTAATTCTGTCCTAAGCCCGAATAGAGACGTCTGGATCCTCCGGAAGGAGGAACTACTGAGAGCAGAAAGCTGCTGGTTTACTGATGGATCTAAAACACCTGTAGGTTCGGGTGCAGGTGTTTATGGTCGCAGACCTAGGACAGAAAAATTTGCCTGCCTAGGATCTTTTGCGAACGTTTTTCAGGCAGAGATCTATGCCATTGCTCTATGTGTTGAGAAACTGGTAGAAATCAACCTCACACATAAAACAATTAAAATATTCACGGACAGCCAAGCGGCACTGAGAGCACTTTGCTCGAACCGAGCAACGTCCAAACTGGTTTTTGATTGCCAGAAGAGACTCTCTTCGATTGGAAGAATCAACAAACTATCATTGATCTGGATTCCTGGCCACTCCGGTTTGGAGGGCAACGAAATGGCGCCTCGAGCTCTCTTTAAGTTTCGCCAAACAGACACTGAATACCTGGACAACAGGAAGTTTCTCAAACTTCTGGCAGAGTATTCCAGGATTGACCCATTCCAAGGCATTCATTCATCCTTCGAAGAATGGAGCCAAAAAATTGTTGGATTACGGCAGAGATGTTCTACGTTGCCTAACAGGCCTCCTCACAGGTCACTGTCGTTTGAATCATCACATGACTAGACTCGGAGAAGACACGACTTGTCACAGGTTCTCGATGTTTGACAGGGTAGCAATCTCGCCCTCGGACCTGAAATGTCACTCACCAGATACCATAATCGGCTTCGTTAAGCCATGTGAGCCACAATAGACCCGCCAGGGTCGCAGTGGAGGGTTGTTTTGACCTACTCACTTTAAAACTAACCTAACCTATATATTTCCTCAAATGTATTTCTCTATTCGAGAATATTAATGGATGGAGAATTCGAATACGCATCGATATTTCAATACCACATTAACTAACTTATGAATCATGTAACAACTTGGTCTCAATGATTGCTACGCATGTGGGGTATTCAATGATAGAATTAATCAAGTTCAATGAATGAAATATGGTAAATTTCTCACATTGTCACACGAAAAGCAATTTATTTTAAACAAATATTAGCGATTAATTGTCTTCCTAGATTTATTCAGTTGTTCATCGAAAATTCTCAATTTTATGACGAACTACTGAAAATAATGTGTCTCTTGTACATGTGAGAAACTGTATTGAATGATCTCGTGTAGGAGTTTTAATTCATTGAAATACCGCGCTTCTTCGAATCGATTCTGAAAAATTTGTCATCTGAGACATTGAAGTTTTTTTTGTGAACTTGTCCACTCAACTCATTCATGGCATAACAATTATTGTCTATGTTATTTGATATGTATATGGATAATGAAAAACCTTGTTATTGAGAAGCATTTTCCTACGGCATATAGTACAGGTGACAAAGGACAGAAAATTGGTTTAGTAAAAATACTTTGTGACAAATATGTACGCACAAAGATTCAGCACTTGAGATAACAGACATGTAACAGTTTGCTGATATAATGAACCAAATTTCCATGAGATCTGTATGTAATTATGATACGTGAAAATATAAACTTGAAATATCATTCAATCAGTCACTTCAATCATTCGTTTATTTGTATACTTATAATGACTTTTATTTGTGATATCAACTGATCCATCTTTCATGGTAATGCCTAGCATACTGATGACATTCCGATAACAAAGTAGATACTCATGTTTTTGATGATATAACAATGTATCACTTAAAAAATTTTGGAGAACATACATACAATGAGCACGTGAGAGTAGGAACAAATGCGTTGAAAGCTTTATTCGGCCGTAGGGGAAATAAAGCTCATTTTGATGACGTCATCACTGTTTGAGTTTCAAAAATATTACAACTATACACAGAAAAATGCGTTATTTTAGAAGGTATTATCAGAATAGGGTATTGCCATTAAAAAAAATGATAATGACATAATAACTCAAAATGTTAATGTATAAAGTTATGTACGTAACAAATATTTGAAAAGAAGAATTTGATTGTTGGGATGACTGATTGCATGAGAAATGCAACATGAAAATGAAATACTAATCGGTGAAGTCTAGTCACGCCTAGTCACAAACAAACGGTAAAAATTGTTGTCAAGGCTGCTCAGCAAGTATCGACACAAAAGCCGAAAATGTCCAGTGATAAGGCTTCACAGCAAGCACCACAACCTTGGGGATACGGGGAAAAATAGAATAGATCCCAGGTATAGTCTGCCTGTCGTAAAAGGCGACTAAAAGACCGAACCCAAACCAAGGTGGAAGAGATCGTGCCGAGGGCTGAATGGCACTGGGTTGAAAAAAAATGTGTGTCGCAAACGATTCCTTTGGGGCACCAGGGGGCACCCCATAGTATGAGACCCCTTACTGCGGTACGCGGGGATCTGCCGCAGCGGATTACCTTTCCCTTGCTGCTCGTGGGAACACTATGAATCCAGAGAAAAAACAAAAAAACAAACCGCCCACCCGCGAAGGGAGGCGTCCCTCGGCTTCGGCCACCCAAAGCACCGGCTCGGAGAACCCGCCCACCCCGACCGCAGGGTCGAGTGGAAACGGTAAGCCCAAGCAAGTGAACTCTTCCTTACAGGCGTACAGGGACCGGAGAGCGGCCTATCGTCTGCTAGAGAAGCTAAAAGGCATACCCGAAAAGGAGATGTCGGAAAAGCAACTGGCCTCGAGAGATTGGGCTCGAGAAGTTGCTGCAATAGCCGCCGCGCGACCCCAAAAAACTGAAGCTGAAACTGCAGCTAAACCAGCAGCTAAGCGACGGCGATCGGGAGAGCAGAGCGATCAAAAAGCGAAGAAGCCCAACATGGGGCTCTCGCCCAAACGCCCCTACAGTGCGGTCGTAAAAAACCACCTCGTCAGGCCAGTTGTCGATAAAAGCCACCAGGACGGCAACATCACTCCGTCAAAATGGATGATGGTCGAGATGGCGCTTTTAAAGCAATTCAAGGAGCTCCTCAGAGAAAATCCGGGAGCTCCCCCTCAGTGCACGGACGCAGGCTGGTTCCAGGGCCGAGTCAAGCTGGTATCGTGCGCTGATCAGAGATCAGCAGATCTGTACGAGAAAGCGATCTCAAAAGTTGGCGGAGTCTGGCCAGGCTCAAGACTAGAGGCTGTGACGAGGGAGAACATCCCGCGCAGACCAAGGTCAAGGACCTGGCTTCCGGCAGAGCCATCAGATCCTGCAGAAACAATCGAATTTCTGCAGCTCAGCAACCCTAGCCTCCCAACCCACGATTGGAGGGTGGCAAAGGTAGGCGAAGAAAAAGAAGGAAGGAAGGCTCAATAATGTGGATGAAGAGAAGCTGCTGGACTCATCCGGTGGGGAAACTGCGGGTGTCGCGGATGAAGCTCCTGCAGATAAATCTCCACCACAGTAAAGCAGCATCAGCTGCACTTCTCCTCCGCTTAGCTAAAACCGGCGAGGAGATCGTTTTAGTCCAAGAACCCTGGATGCATAAACAGCGGGTTTGCGGACTGCAACTGAAAGACTACAATGTCATGTACATACAAGGTAAAGAGCCGCCTAGAGCATGTGTTCTTGTTAACAGGAAATACAGCTCTTTTACCTTACCAAATTTTTGTGATAGGGACAACGTGTGCATTGTGGTGCAACTAGGTCCGGTTAGTATATGGTTCATGTCATCATACATGGCGCATGATGCAGGACCTCCCCCGCCGAGACCGCTACAAGCAGCCCTATTGGAGGCAGCAAGGACGCGGACACCGGTCGTTATCGGCGCCGATGCGAATGCACACCATACTATATGGGGCAGCACCGACACAAATGAAAGAGGTGAGTTGCTCTTAGAATATATTCTAGGTAACAACCTTCAAATATGTAACAAAGGCAGTGAACCCACCTTCATCACAACCGTAAGGCAGAAAGTTCTGGACAGAACATTGACCAACGAACATGCCGCCAACCTGATACGGTCCTGGAGAGTATCCCGAGACCACTCCATGTCAGACCACCGATACTTGGAATTTGACATGGACGCACATGGGCCAACAGCCAAACAGGTCCGTAATAAGCGTAATGCGGACTGGGGTATGTACAAGGAACGCTTCTCTCAGGCCCTACCGGCAGAGATACCAGACATTCCCACTTCTAGGGCCGATCTGGATCGGCTGGTAGACAGCCTCACAGAAACTTTCAACGATGCGATGAATGTTGCATGCCCGGTGAAAACGGTCAGGGGAAAACCCAAACCGGCCTGGTGGTCTTCTGAAATTAGTGACCTCAGGAAACAATGTAGAAAGCTGTTCAACCAAGCTAAGAAAACCAATGAATGGAGTGCTTATAAAGCCGGTCTGAATAGCTTCAAAAAGAGTGTTCGACTCGCAAAATTCAAATCATGGTCTGAATTCTGTTCTAGCATCGACTGCGCTACAGAAGGCAACAGGCTGCGAAAAATAATCTCGTCCAACCCAGTGGCGCCAAGCTATCTCAGTAAACCTGATGGCACATGGACGACCAGGGACGTAGAGACCGTCGAGCTACTGGTAGACACTTTCCTGGCCAACAGCTAGGTGAGCAATGCGAACCAGCAGCTCCTAGCGTCGAAAAAATTATCAACCCATCAATCATCACCTCGAGCAGGATTGACTGGGCTATCACACAGTATCAACCCTACAAACCGCCTGGTAAGGATGATATCATACCAGCGGAAATGCAGGTAGTCTCCAACCTGGCGATTCCATGGTTAGAGGTCATATACAAGGCCTGCCTAAGCCTAACTTATATATATGAAATGGAAGGAGGTGAGAGTTGTTTTTATACCTAAAGGGGGTAAACAATCGCACAACATTCCCAAGGATTATAGGCCTATTAACTTATCATCATTTCTACTAAAAACACTAGAAAGGTTAGTAGATTCATATATAAGAGATTCACTGTTAGGGGAGGGAATTCTTTTCCAATCCCAACATGCCTACTGCAAGGGGAGGTCAGTAGAAACAGCCCTCCACGCGCTAGTACAAGAAGTTGAAAAGTCTTCAAACTGCAACGAATACTCACTGATAGCCTTCTCAGACATTGAGGGGGCGTTCAACAAGTTCAATGAATAAAATATAGTAAATATTTCACATCGTCCACGAAAAGCAATTCATTTAAAACAAATATTAGCAATTAATTGTCTCCATAGATTTATTCAGTTGTTCATCGGAAATTCTCAATTTTATGACGAACTACTGAGAATAATATGTCTCTTGTACATGTAAGAAACTGTATTGAATGATCTCGTGTAGGAGTTTCAATTCATTGAAATACCTCGCTTCTTTGAATTGATTCTGAAATATTTGTCATTTGGGACCTGAACTCGTCCTCTCAACTCATTTTGTTTTCCATGGCATAACAATTATTGTCTATATTATTTGATTATTGATATCGAGAATATATTCCAGTACTTGAAAATATAAACTTGAAATATCATTCAA
Source organism: Plagiodera versicolora (assembly GCA_037013635.1). Taxonomy (NCBI): domain Eukaryota; kingdom Metazoa; phylum Arthropoda; class Insecta; order Coleoptera; family Chrysomelidae; genus Plagiodera; species Plagiodera versicolora. The sequence continues at coordinate 9,933,165 of CM072979.1, read as the reverse complement.
TCAGTCACTTCAATTACTCATTTATTTTTACACTTATTATGACTTTTATTTTTGATATCAACTATTCATTGACATGAAACTTTGATAACAAAGTAGATACATTGTCATGTTTTTGATGATATAACAATGTATCAATTTTTGTATACATATATACAGTGAGCACGTAAATGTTGGAACAAATTCGTTGAAAGCTTAATTCGGCCGTTGGGGAAATAAAGCTCAGACACGACAATTTTCTTTTTTAGTTGCGCATTTTTTTGTGTAATAATATTTTTGATGACGTCATCACTGTTTGAGTTCTGAAAATATTACAACCATACATAGAAAAATGCGTTATTACAGAAGGCATTTTCAGAATAGGGTATTGCCATTAAAAATTATAATGACGTAATAACTCAAAATGTTCAATGTATGAAGTAATGTACGTAACAAATATTTGAAAAGAAGTTGGGTTGACTAATTACATAAGAAATGCAACATGAAAATGAAATACTATTTAGTGAAAGAATGTGTACTTCTTATTTGAAATTGCCGAGAAAATACAAATAAGGTTAGTGATGCAGCCTAACTGATCTCAGACGGAGATGTCAAAATGGCCAATCTAGGAGGAAGCGGTCTAGCAGCAACAGCATAGCCAGCAGAGAAAAAAAACTGGCTGTGCTCTAGACAGGGCATTTTAGGCTCAATAAACACATGAACAATATCGGACTTACGGACACAACCATTTGTAGTTTCTGTCAAAAAAACACATTTCGTCCTATTGCGAAAGTCTGTCGAGGCTAAGATTTTCTTCCCAATAAATGGAGGACCCAAGGTCCGACCTATGGAGTATACAGGGTGTCACAGAAGTATGGGATCAAACTTCTAGAGGTCATTCAGTGCAACAGTAGAAAACATTTGAGTAGTGGGTCCCATGTCCGGAAAAGTGTCATTACGGCACTACGGCCCTAAGTTGCGTTTAAATTCAGAAAGACGATGAATTGCATAAATAGGATTTGATGCATTCAATTTTGCCTTTTGTACATGATTTCATTGAATGTAATCTGAGGTTAGAATACTGTTGTGAATGGGAATGGTTCAATCAAAATGTATACAGGATTCTGATACCTATTTTGTTTTTAAATTCGAATGACAAGATTCGGTGAGGGGTATCTTGAAGGCACAAACACTTTCAGAAGTGTTCATGAAGGTGAAGAAGTTCTGAATGCTGCACATGTAATATTATGAAGTTGAATTCTTCCACTGTATACAAACTCATGGTTGATGTTATGGAATGAATTATTTGAGTTTATTGTGTTCGTTTTTTCTGTTTATTTTTTTGTTACAGGAAAAATCTTGAAGAGTTTGAGAACTGATTACGAATATTGTCTATTAAAAAGCCTTTATCTACCATTATAGCATCCTGTGAACTCTGTAACTCCAAAATCTAGTCACTTTGATGAAAGATAGTTTCATCAGATGCACTTCCACCATAGGGTTCATCAATAAAAGTGATTAAATCTTCAGGAGAAATGAGGCACCCCATACGACACGGTCTCTGTATACCAAACCATCGAATATTTCGGAAATTTCTTCTTTTCATTATCTGTATATGCACTGAGGCTGTAAAAGAAAATTATTTCGGAGTATACAGGGTGGCTCGAGAAAGTGTGACAAAGTGTATCAAAGTTGTGTTTTTTCAATGGAACACCCTATATTTTGTTACAGTTTTGGATAGTTCAGGGAAAAATAATACGATTCCATGGGAGGTACCATTATTCTTTTCTTTTTAAAAATGCTGGATACAATTGGAAACTGAATAACATCGAAATGTATGGAAACCATCCCTTCCAATTCTGACCAAGCATTGAAGAGGTTTCAGGCTATTGATTCCGATAGAACCCTTTTTCCAATATTATACAGGACGTTCAAAATTTATTGTCACTTTTTTATAATTTCAAACGCAGATAACTTTGTTATTTTGAATAGAACACCCTGTATTTTTTCAATCTGAACAATACAAAATTCGATTATTTTTCATTTTATATTCAGGTTCCCTATACCTAGCTCGAATAGTTTTCAAGATATTGGCATTTTCGAATAGTAGTTATCATTTCAATGCATTCTTTGAATCGAGAGAGCTGTGAAACGACATTTATTCAATATGGTAACATAATTCACATTGACAGTTATTATACTTCACTTCATCGAACATTTCACTGTTATTCAGATTCATATTCATTTCAAATTCACTGTCCGACAGTTTTTGAATGTTTGTTTCCGCAAAGGTGGATTGATAGGTGAGGACCACGAAATTGGCCAGCGAGATCGCCAGATTTGACTTGCCTTGATTTTTTTCATGGAAATATTTGAAGGATGGGATTGACGACACTCCTCCAACCACATTGAAAAATATGGAGGAGAGAATAAGGGCAGCTTTTCAGAGTGTCGCCTCAATAATTATTAAATGTTAGGCAGATTTTCATACAAAGAGTAGCTCTTTGTGGTCATCATTTCGAGCACCTAGTTTGAATTGAGTACATTTGTATTTCATGTTTTGTTGTAGTTTCAGTTGAACAATAAAAAAAAATTGTCTGTTCAATGAACTACGATCGGAATATGGATCTGAATAAAAACTTCATTTCAGTGAACAGTAATTGAGAATTCTGTTACCGAATCAAATGAATGTCGTTTCACAGCTCTCTCGATTCAAAGAATGCATTGAAATGATAACAACTATTCCAAAATACCAATATCTTGAAAACTATTCGAGCTAGGTATAGGGAACCCCAATATAAAATGAAAGATAATCGAATTTTGTATTGTTCAGATTGAAGAAATACAGGGTGTTTCATTTAAAATCACAAAGTTATGTCCGTTTGAAATTATAAAAAAGTGATGAATTTTTGAACGTCCTGTATAATATTGGGAAACGGGTTCTATCGGAATCAATAGCCTGAAACCTCTTTAATGCTTAGTAAGAATTGGAAGGGATGGTTTCTATACATTTCGATGTTATTCAGTCACCAATTGTACCCAGCATTTTCAAAAAGAAAACAATAACTGGAAAACGGTCATAGTTAGGTGCATGGTACCTTCCATGAAATCGTATCTATTATTTTTCCCTGAACTATCCAAAACTGAAACGAAATACAGGGTGTTCCATGTCACACTTTTTGAGTTACCCTGTATACTCCAAAATAATTTCCTTCTGCAGCCTCAATGAATATACAGATGATGAAAAGAAGAAATTTCCGAAATATTCGATGTTTTGGCTGATTCTACAATAAATGCATTTTGGTTTCTGTATAAAATTTTCTGTACAATCAAGTACTATCCTAACATAGAAAGCTTTCAAAACGTCTGGCATATTGTTTTGTATTTCAGAAAACTCTACTCAGAAAAATAGGTAGCATTTCGTAGATGTGCTTTCGAGACAAAGTGTCAAATAAAATACATAATGTCATATATATGAGATCACCTCTCAATTTTGTTAATACCTGAACGAAAATTGACTGCGTTCTTTAATGTTGCAATCTATCTATACACGATATTTCTATCAGCTTGAGAAAAAGCATAGAAATCAATATTGGAACTTTATTTAACCGCTTCATAGTTTTCACAATCATTCTAATATGAAAATTTAGTATAAGATCAACAAAACAGAAGCGACAATATTGGGTTCATGATATATTTCGTGCAAGACTAGAAGAAAGAGAATTTCACACGCTGTTAAGGCGACTGCAGATGGATGAACGCAAATTTTACATACGTTTATCATACTCTATTTTCTTCAGCAACCTGTCTGAATACTGTTTTTTAGACGCGCGGTGACTTCCATCTGACCGGCAACAGACGGAAAGGCGCGTTTCAGAGCAGCAGTGCCGCGAGCCAATGCTTCTGGAAGCGTTCGTCGATGAACGCTCCGCATTATTTGATAAAGGAGATTGAATATTACGAATGTATACTGTTTGAGTATATTTTTAATGATCAACTTTAATCGATACAAGAGGAATCATCATCCAATAGACATCTCGATTGACAAACTTTCTTGTAATACTGAGCAGACAGTTTGGGTGTTCTTGTTCTGTTGGGACTATCAAAGTCGACGTGGTGGAGACCGAATTTTTGTCTGTGAAAACACGTTAACAATGAAAAACATCATGAATAATGTCAAAGTAAACTTACGTGTATCCTTGAGCCCATTCGAAATTATCCATGATACTCCAGACTGTATAACCGATTACATTTACACCATCTTGTTCAATTGTATCCCTGATGTAACTCAGATATCTCTGCAAATGTGATTATAAATAATGAAAATTTGAATTGAAATACTGGATTACAGTTTGAACGATCTTTTCATGGAATCCAAAAACATTTGAAGAGGAGAACTTCATTTCGAATGAAACCTCATTGAAAAAGATTTTAATTCCATACTCATTGCTGCTTTCTTCTTGGGAATTAATCGATCATCACAAATATATCAGACAAAGTCTTTTTTTTGAGTCAGAAATAATTTGCAGGATTCGAGTCAGTGAAAGTTCTAGAAATCTATAGTTCGACTAATATTGAGTAGGTTTCTGCTCAGTCGTTTCATTTTATAATTCAAGAGAAATTGCGAGGTTTCAGAATGAAGCAACATATTAATATAATATTAATTCAAATCTCACTCACCTGAATGTAAGAAACTCTCTGTACATCTTGCAGTGTACCGGTCATATCGCATACACCATTTTCAGTAACAATGATATCAGGTTTCTCCACTGATGGAATAAACTTGCTCATATCGAACAGAAGAAGAATCGTATTAGTGATAGTGCATTTCTCACAGCTTTGAATGTAGATGAGAATTAGCTCCTCACAATCCTGATGGAATGCTCAACAGTGAAAGCAAAATGGTCATACTCCTCAGAAGTATTGTTATAAACTGCGAGAGTGCAAGAAACTCATCGATCAGACAACAATTTCTTTTTTTCTTATCAGAAGTGGATGTGTAACAGTCCCGAATCAAACATTTTCCGACCATCCACAATTTGCATTCACTCGTGTTCACTCCATTCATTCATATAATCATCATATACTTGTTATTCAGGTCAGCTCATATTGGGCTGATATGGAATTCAATTTACCTTCAGCCAGCCCAATGTAGTAGTTTCCCAGTCATCGGGTTGATAGTCGTTGACGCCCATATCCTGGTACTTGCTTGGAGGGTTAGTGATCGGTGGGTCTTCTATGGCAGCTACCAAACCAGCCGTGTATACGTTGATACCGAAGAAATCCGCGGATCCTTTCAAAGCAGCTTTTTCTTCGTCAGTGAATTCTGGTAGACGAGATTTGTCTCTGCCTTCTCCTCTGCTGCGAATGGCAATACGAGTCTTCATGATTTCAGGGTAGTCTCCATTGAATACAGGGTTGGCAAACCATCCCAACTAAAGGAATTGAAAATTTACGATTGAATTGAACTGAATCAATGATGGAAAATTGGGACTTGCTGTTAAAGTTATTTCTTAAATATATAAAACCATGTAACAGATGACTGATAGAATACTTACATCGAATTGCATTCTCGTTTCGGCAGCTGTGATGTCAGCAGCACTGTCAGAGGCTGGTAAATAAGAATAAGCATCCAAAACGATAGTGACCTTTCCTGAGAAGACAATAAGGTGATTCTAGACAAACTGAAAATTTCAAAATCTGAACAAATGAGATATTTGGTTAATGGAGATTGAAAGTACCTACTATGTTATTGTGGTTCTTTTTTATTTTTTTTTCATTCTTATTATTCACGGACACATTTTATGATGTGTGTATACAGAAATCTAAGTCATATTTGAAAAAAAGTTACGCTTTGTTGATTTTCATCATTTTCGTACGCATTAGAATATGATGGCCAATAAAGTGCACCATGGCATTTAATGCTTTTCTTTTTCCTCAAAAATTCCACACAAGCAGAAAATAAGATATGTGCTGTTTATAGCGAGAATGTTGTAGCCGAAAGAAGTGTGCGGAAGTGGTTTGCTCGGATTAATGCTAAAGATTTAGGCCAGGAGGATCAAGAATGCCCAGATAGACCGTCCTCCACAGAATAGATATGATTAGAACGGAAATCGAGTAAAAACCCACGCTCGCCATTACGTCAATTACCAAGAATGATAGATAAATCGAAATCAACCATACACCCGGTTTTCAATCGAAGACAGTAATGCTTTGTATCTGGTGGAATTAAAAAGGAATTTTTCGCCAAGTGATGAGATGATAGATTCGGAAGAGTATTACTCTCACTAGATAAACTGTAGACGGCCATTGAACAAAAACGTCGCGAAAGTGGCAATCAGAATTGCTAAATATCGGCACGAACTTTCCGGACCACCCAATATTAAACTCTTGAAATGTCACAGAATGTTACGTACCACCTTGTTTAGCTCTAAACTTCTGATCGTATACTCTGTAGGCTTTAGCATGAGCTCTCAACACATTGTGAGTGCACTGGTACTCCAATAACCCTTCGGAATGGATATAAGGGAAGAAATACGCATATCCATATCCCCCTGTACATATTTGTTTGGGCTCGTTGAAAGTAGTCCAGAGCTTGACATCGTCTCCGAAGAGGTCGAAGCAGACTGTAGCGAAGTCCGCGTACCAGTCGATGAAGGATTCGTTGAGTACGCCGTTGAGTTCTTGCAGAGCGAAAGGCAGTTCTAAGTGGTAGATGGTGACTAGGGGCTCGATGTTGTTGGCTTTCAGTAATCGGAAAAGATTCTTGTAGTAGTTGACGCCAGCTTCGTTGATTTGATCCGGAAAACCTGGAGAAATTATGGGAGTTAGTAGTACTTTAAATGATTGAATTCTACTGAAATCATTATCATTTTTAGGAGGAGGAGATTATAGCGGAATCTTTCATTCTTTTAGTCGGGATAAAAATATTCGAATTATTTATGATCGATAATCAATTGAAATACCACTAACAGTATTTATGTTGATCCAAATTTCTTGATAAAATGACACTATGAAATGTGACTTCAATCTTTTGCTATGGTTGACTTGTCCTATTCTATGTGGAAAACCATATTGTTGGTGAAGAAGATGTTGAAGATAGATCTGTTGATAGTTAAATTAATTTTTTCTTCACTATACTACATCCTGCCATCTTGATTTGATTTATAGAAATATATATATATATATATATATATATAGAAGTATGATAAATTCTTACCAGTTGGTAGAATTCTAGACCAAGACAACGATAACCTGTAATGGTTAACACCCACTTCTTTCATGAGAGCAACATCCTCATCGTACTTGTGATAGGAATCGCAAGCAATATCAGCATTTTTTTTGTCTAATATGGCCTCAGGTTGATTGTGGGTCAAATTGTCCCAAGTGCTCATTGTTTTGCCATCTTCATTCCAAGCTCCTAGAAATATCATCAATTGACATATACATTTTTATGTAAACAATAGCCATTCAACTGAAGATATAATGACTACATCTATTTGATAATCATCCGTCTATAAAAAACCATCGCCACTTCAGGATACATAATTACAATTGGGATGAGGTATTCGAATAAAATCATCTGTTTATCTGAACGACAATGTTGGTTCTTCATTGGACGAATAAATCGAGGTTACTATTGATGAATTCAACCTGGTTCCATCTGAATCCATCAATATCATGGAAAACGCTAGCATTGATTTCATCGTATCGAAAAAGAAACCGTTATCTACTACATCAAAGAAGGGAAATTGCGAGAAATTCGTGACCCTCTGGCACAACTTGGTTGGGATATCATGGACAGATAATTTGCTCAGCAGTGCCTGGTTACAGACTCATTAAAATCCTATGAGTATATCCAAATGCTACAATATTTTTGATGGAGCATTCGTTGTATTGAAGATTAAAAAGTCTGTAGGGTACTGAAGTTATGGTGCACAAGTATTTTGAGGAATTGTCTTAAGGTCCAGTTTTTTTATAGTTTGCCCGAAGGTGCAATGGCAGAATTTGAACTCAAACCTTGACGGATTGAAGGATCCTTTCGGTACACAAATAATTATAAAACCTACCTTCAATCTGATAGGCAGATGTTGCAACACCGAACATAAAACCTGGAGGAAATCTTTTGTTGTTGAGAACATACTCATCTGCGAGACTGAAATATTTCAAATTACAAATTTTGGATTCAGGTTCGAACTAATTCGAGATTCTAAACTCACCTCTTACTGACTATGGTCACTAGCAGTACGAATTTCAAAAAGGAAATCATGATGAAAAGTTCTATGATTATCGAGTATTCCTGATTATATATAAATTTTGCAGAATTTAGTTATCTGTTCAAGATGTATATCATTTTATCGAACTACTTCATACATCAACTACTTCAATTTTTATCCAATCTTGAATGTCAATCTTATTCCTCGATCATATATGAGATATTTAGCATGGCAACGTGATATTCATTCTTATCTTTGAAATTTCCATTCATTTTATATATAATTTGAAGGAGGTCTAAATTGAACAAATAAAGCAAAAATATTACTTGAAAAAATTGTAACTACTACAAAATGATTTCAATAGAAATTGGATTTTTTTATTTCGTCCCCTGTCAAAATGCAGTAGCAGGTGATAAAAAATATATATTCATATCGGAATAACTGAAAATGTCATCATATTCGATCTAGTAGTAAACTTTTAGTGAATTGGTTATAAAAACTTGTCGCTTCTATCATTGTATTGCAAGTTTTTGAAGTTTTCGAGTAAGAATATCTTCAAGGTGAAATAAACATATTTTCGTCAGATTTGATTGAAACTCTTTCAGATAGGCAAAATAATTAAGAGTTACCTGATAACATTCTTATCTGATGAAGTGATTTTTGAAATGAAGCATGTAAGCATGCAGTGAAATTGAAAATTGTATTCTTCAATCCATTTGTATGAAAATATCATTATTAAAAAAATGGTTTACACTACAATATGATTTAGATTCTTATTCTTTCATCGAAAACGCTATTTTCGATTACGTTGAAATAGTTTAACCATTTTACTTGCTCCATATGCCTCCTTGCTTTTTGCTTATAATCCTTAAAATTCTGTTATGGAATTGGAATGCTTTCACATCTTATGATCACAAATTTGCGAAGATATCCATTTGATAGATTTTGTTTTTTAGAAAGTTCCAAAATCAATAACATAAATAATCCGTGAATCAACAGGTAATGAATGTTTTACTCGGGAACTTTCTTCTTTGGATGTTATCAGTCACTGCGTTCTTTTATAAATATGTCATTATGTCATTAGAGTGTCCCGAAAACACATTTTTCTGAACTACAATTGATCATACAAGAATCTCAGGGTAGATAAGCATTCTGACATTTTTGAAAAATTCCAATTAAAAATTTCCAAATCTCCGGATGCATAAATATGAGATAACCATTAATCCGTGTTAGTCGCAAGAGATCATTTAAGAAAATGATAATAATAATAATATAGTGTGCTGTGAAAATGGATATCCTAATTCACACAAGCAGATTCATCTTCCAAGATACTGTTTCACAAACATTCCTGTAATACTAAGAAGATAGCCTGCGTGTTCTTGTTCTGTTAAGACTGATGTAGTCGATGTGGTGAAGTCCTAATTCTTGACTGCAAACAAAACGATAAACATTTCAAATATTGACATTTACTCCATCCTTCTGTTATATTATATTACTGCAAGAAATACTTTTGTTATAATTCTTCTACAGTATAGATTAGATGGAAAAATATTGATAAAATTGCCTTTGTTTTTTATATAATTCCAAATTCATGAGAAATATTATCTATCGACAAAGTAATCCTTTCCACGAAAGGACTGTGGCTTAAGAGAACTAATTAATCTTACTCAAATAAAATAATTTCTGAATTCATCTATCAAAACTCAAGAATCGTCACATTTTCAGTAACTATGATATCTGGATGATTGTAATAACCGTCTATCCAATTCAACAGAGGCCTCATGGTCCAATAAGGAACGATCTAAAGAAAATATCGAAATCATACATTCGTAGCTGTTCAACTCGTAAATAATGGATCTACTTTCTGGTTTTCATCTACCATGCTAACTACATGGAGCAGTTATAGAAAATCACCATGCACTTAAAAGATTCATTTAATAATACACAATACATAAAAATAGACATTTGGAAGATAGAAAGTCATAACCATGAAGATGAATAGTAATAACTGAAATGGAAAAAATCAAACGAAAACTGTTGAATTGAACCTGAAACTAAATATTATGTGCCTCAAAGGGGTGCAATACTTTTTAATGGTAAGTAGAATCTCGTCTACCGCCGAACGAGCACATCCGGAAGTTAAATCACCAAAAATGGTTTATAAACTCAGAGGAGAAATTTTCGATTTTCACTTGGTTCACCACTTCTCTGGCAAAACGATGTTTGATTGATCCGGTAGTTAAAGTGAATTCATGAATTTATATGCTGGATTATGTAAGGATTTTCAGATTGGATATATTTGAAGGTGAAGCATGAGAAGATTCACTTGAAACAGTGGAACCTCGAATGCTCAACGTATATTGTGTGATTTCAATGACTATAGTATTATTTTTTGTGTATATATGTCATTTTGCAAGCTTCATATTGGATTAATCAGAATAGACGTGATTCCATTCATTCTAGAGATTCTAAGTCTGCATATTCAAAACTCGCCTTCAACTTGATAGGCTGATGTTACAACACCAAACATAAAACCTGGAGTAAATCTTTTTTTGAACTTAGTCATCTGCTATACTGAAATATTGTTATCCTCGATATTGGCTTTATATTGCTTTATATTTTCGAACTCACCCTCTATTGACTAGAACCACCAAAACTATGAGATTCGAAGAAAGAATCATGGTGAAGTGTTGCAAATGAAGTTCATGTACCCTACTTTTTATATCAATTTTCACTTGATTTGATTATCTCGTCAAGTTGTGTATCACAATGACTTTCATAAATAAGCTGTTTCCATCTTTATTTATCCTTCTATGGGTTTCCACTTGTGATATAGAAATAATCGAAAAACAAATATTTAAGCTCCAAGTTAAGTTTCCAATTTTCATTCTGATGATCAAATAGTTACTTTTTTCTTATGTAGGAAAAAAAAACATTTATCACCAGATTTCTGCTCTCACATTTCTCAAAAATAAATTATGTGAATGAATTTTGGATATTTACTGCGAAGAAGTAATTGAAATGAATCATATAATAGATCTGAAAAATAACAGAATATATTGATTATCATCAATAATATCATTATCATTTGATAAAATGTTTATCTTCTAATGCGGAAATTTCTGGAATTATTATCTAAATAATTTTCATTACTGTTGTGTCACTAGATTCTTATTTTATATAATTCCAAAAAAAATTGTGTATGAAAAATAGTAATCAGAGTGATTTGATTACTTTAACATGATTATTTCATTTCAATTCGATTTCTTCATTGGTTATTTTAGTTCACATGAAAAATATAACTCTTTCAGTTTTTTTCAGAATGATGGGAGTATATAAGGTTTGTCTTCATACATTTTTTGTATCTATTTCAATTCTTCTTCTCTCTCCAATTCTATCCTAAGTATATCAATCGAATATATACTTTCATAGTGTCATCACTGAAAATAATGAAGATCTTTTTCATAATAATGGGACAGATTTTGAGATACTCTTACTTCCACAATCTCATATATATTTCATTCAGTCCATCCAAAGAAAAATAAGGGAAATAAAGCAAACAGTAATTTCGCACACATTTTTTTTAATACCATGCAAATCTTCTGAGAACCATTTGGTATTCCAAATGGTACTCAGAGTATGGTAGAGTGAGTCGATTCGAAAATACTAAGAAATGTAAGTTTCTCAACTACAAGAATACTTGTCATAACACGAAAAGTAGCAAAGTACGACAATGTACCTATTACGATTTAATTGTTATATCGGCCATATGCGTGCTGCGTCGCTAATATTGTCAGAAATTGAAATTAGTTATGTCCTCTAGCGACCACATACTGAAGTTCGAAAATTCTCTCCACATCATGGTTCCCATAGGTCGTACCATCGCTGACTCGATTCATACTTACCGATGAAAAATGTAGATGTCTCTAATATACTTATTCTAAACAACTTTTCAGTTATAATATGGAATTTCGATTATTGCTGCTAAGACAATTGTTGAAATATTTCGCTATTTGAAAGACTTAATAAATAAAGCATTTTTTTAGTCGAAAGTTTTTTTAGTAGGTATGAATTATATTAACCTATTATTTTTTTATTTACAGCATCTAGATCTAGAGCATGTTGTGAGAGATATGGATGTTTTTCGACGAATTACAGGTGAAATCGAACAGAATTGTTTCGGAAATTTTCGAAAAATTGCATAATATTGAAACAGATCTACATAATATCATGCATGGACTTTCGTCCATATCTCTAGAGAAGCACAGGTATTATTGGGAATATAATAAAAAACTACGGCAATGAAAGAGATTTTATTTCAATTGTCATTCAAATTGCAGTTGAACTTCCTTTTTCCTCTTTGATATTGTATTTTTCAGTTTTGGCACGTTATCCGCATTAAAAAGGACTCTTTCAACCTCGAACCTTTGAAATCGAATACAAAAGACCATAGCAAATTGTTGTCTTGTTCAGTGAATTTATCTTGAAATTTGCCCACCTTGTACAATCTAAATCACATAATTTTCTTGATCGACTTCCTAGAAATATTTTTGTTGAATTTGATTCTTTTTTTTCTTCTATTAATGAATAATAATTAGTCGATCATTCCATATTCTGCGAAATTGTATTACATTTTCTGTCCTTGCTACTTGGATTGTCATTTTACAACTATACTTACATGCACGAAAGCGTGTATTCTAATAGGAAAATGATATTTCTGGGAACTCCAACCACTGGTTTTTCCTGATTATATTTCAAAAATTCAGAATTCATAATGATTAAAACACCATGCTAAAACTACACGACACGGACATTTAAAGATTTTAATTATTCCAATAAATTATAGACAGTTTAAAAATATATGTTGCAGAATGAGAATTTAAGATTCCCTCGCAAACAGAAACGTAAATAGAAGTTGAACTTCATTACGCAGAATTAGAAAGTAAACTACGATTTGAAATGACCTTCTGGGGTAATAAATTTCAGCATTTAACATTTATCACTTATCACTTAATGAAAATATATCATACAGAGTAGCCATTCGAAAACTCAATAGTCGGAAGAAGTTCGAAATAAACATTGAAACAAATTGGGGCAAAACTTGCAATCTGAAGGGCTTACAATAATTCACTTAACTCAAAGCTGTACCTTGAAATTAAAGGTCGCGTTAACGAGTGATGTTTGTATTTTTGGAATGAATTTCAGTGTGTGATTAGATAGATAAATGAACATTTTCTAGTGAAAAAGATCGAAAAAAGATGTTCATTAGAGTTCATAACGGGTTCTATCAACTCTACACAATTTCTCATTAGGAAACTTTAAATTCACAACACTGCACTAGAGAAAATTGAGGATCTCAAACTCCACGAAACGAGAGAATGTAGTACTTCTCAAACATTCGTCAAAATAGGCGAAGAATTGGGAATTGATTGTAACGAAGGTGAAGAAGATGATCAATAAATTCTTGTCCATGCTATTTTTATTTCCGAATTGGAACTTGATGGCATCATTTCGTTTCTTGATTAGATGTACTTCTCTATTTTCAAAAAGATACTCCAATTCTAATGGAAATTATAAATCCCCGATAGACTAATGTTGTTCTTGCATAGATATGCAAAGATAATAATTATTACTTATTATTAAGCGTTATTCTGTTTGAATGAAAAGACACTACTGTTTATCATGCTTTGAATTCAAAGTGTGACCATCCGTAAATTTCACCGTTTGAAACGAGATTATCATCAACGGCCGCCTGCAATGTGCCATATTTGAGAACTAAGGAACTTACTGTTACTCTTTTATTTATAATAAACATGCATTTGTGGAACATTAACTGGCCTGTAAAATAAATGAGCATGCACGGTTAGTCGTCTAGATAATAATAATCTGAAATTACTACCCGTATTTATAGAATACTGGGAAATCGTAAATAGAATATTTTCTCTTCGTATGTAAGTATATTGATCAAGTTTACCGAGAAATCATTGGACTAACGACTTCGAACATTAGCATCGTTTTCAATGGTTTTTCAAGCAGGAATATGCTTTATGTGATCGTTATTTCGAACTGTTACTCTTGGATATTCAGTATGGAATAAAGCACAACAGACCGTTAGTATACCAATATCTGAATAAATGAACTGAATTAAATATTCACCAATGTGGTCCTAACGAATGTTGTGATTTTTACATAAATTCCTCATGGACAATACAATCTTTACCAAAAACTTTATTATCGATTCGAATGTCTTACGTGACAAAGCGTATAAGTACATACAAAAAACTTCATTGCCACATAGATCACAGTGTAAAGTCATCAAAACATTCTGTATGATTTATTACAATAAAATATACGACTCAGAAGTGATTTACAAGACTCGCAGAATTTATACTTATTCCGTAAATTATCACTATTACAACCGAGTAAATGTTGATCTCAAATTGTTACTAATATTGATTTCCAGAAGAAAATAACTTTCGATCTTTTTTTGTATTCCCAATTCACCTTCGACGACGCTACTGGAACTGGAATCATTTAAATGACCTCTTTTAAATACCTAGGTAAACATAAAAATGTCTTGAATACTTTTGTGCGGTTTTCTAGTGAAAGTAGACACACTTCCGCTTTCAATTTCAACGTTCAATACCCAGCCCAGGTAAACAGAATGATTTGTGATGTTAGCGAAAACTTTTATACTATTCCTTTAAGTAAACTGATTCGCAAAAATGATTGCTAATGAAAAGGTTGAAGTGGTTAGTCTTTTTTCTTATAGTTATTGAGTTACCCAATACCAACATGTATTCGTTTATTCGAAATCAAATCAATAGAAAATTCATTAAACAGTTCAACTGTTATGAATTTCTTCGTTTGAGAATGATGATAAGAATTCCGTGCTAGAATCCATTGTGCGTGTGCAACTGATACTCATTTCACTGGATTATTGAATATTAATCAACCACCAGAATGAAAAATATTCTTTACAGAATACATTCGAAAACTTTCACGTGTTCACAACCGACTTATCGACGTATCAACCACATGGCATAGCTACCTTATCAACGATAGCGGTCGTTAAAAATAAAATGACATAGTTATTATGTCCAAAAATATATTCCATTCACGGAATTCTTGATGTACAAAACAAGTCGTTATTATATTTCTCCAAAAACACACACATGAATAGCAGAATTCTTGGAACGATGGCCTGCCTAGTATTAAGGCCAGGCCAGGCCAGGTGTTTGTCGAACTGAATACACACCGACCAACGATTGACATTATTAAAAACGCCAACCAAATATAGGCATGCCGTATACTGGGCCGTAATGTCAAGTTTCGCATAGGGGTGCCATAAGGTAGGGTACCAGGCCCTTCATTGTTTATACTGTATATAAAAAAAAATCGATA
Source organism: Plagiodera versicolora (assembly GCA_037013635.1). NCBI lineage: Eukaryota > Metazoa > Arthropoda > Insecta > Coleoptera > Chrysomelidae > Plagiodera > Plagiodera versicolora. Next base: position 9,917,569 of record CM072979.1, on the reverse strand, counting down.
AATGATTTTTATCTCTAGAATGAGTAAACCACTTCGCTTCGAACTCATATGTTAGTTTATTGTACTGATTTGATATCATTATTCGACATCGATTCTGTGATTTCAGAAACATTTGATAAACAATTCATTTCGAACTGTTTTCTTGCCAAGTTTATTTCAGGGCAACCCTATACACAAAGAATAAATAAAAAACAATAATACACATAAAACAAAACTAAAAATTCCTATTATTACAATTATTTTCTAATCCATCCGGAATAAGTCAGTATCCTCTGAAAATTAAATAGACAATATTTTTATTCAGTTTTTATTCATGTATCTATACTATATAATTATACTTGAATTCAAGAATATGAGTCACACCTCATTTTTGGAATACCTACCTACAAGCTTGCGAAGGAGTGGTTTACATCCCAGATCGATTAATCAGCGAATTTAATTCGATGGATCCAAGACAATATTTTTCCATAATTCCAAAGCAAAGAAAAAACACAAGAAAACAAAAATTACCCACCTATTTACCTTCAAAATTAACTCAAAAAATCCAGAAAGGATAGATTTTCCGACTGTTTGTATAAACATGCAGTAATTGGAATTCGTCTCCCATTCTCTTGTATTTTTTGTGTTTTCATTGTAGAAAATTTCACACGGATTCAATTAATCATAAAATATTCATCAACTGATTCGGTTAATAACAATAATAAAGTTGATTCATAAGATATCACTAGTTCCTCTGCTTTTTAGATATCAATTTGAGTAGCGAAATGAATTCCAATTCTTATTATGCCGCATGCAGCCTTGGTGTTATTTTAAAATCGAATTTCACTATCACTTGTGTCTATGATGAATCTTCACAATTTTTCTATTCTTGATTCAAGAATTAGTTGAAACCATTTCATTAGACCAGAACCCGCTATTGGCATCTCTTTGTGTTGTGCCAAATTTGGTGATTACAAAGTTTTTTCTTGCTCGAATCCATGCCATACGACGTTCTTGTGATAATGCATCTAAATTTTCTCCACGCCCTTTGTACGCCCTAAGAATTCGAAAAAAAACGAAGTTTATCCCTTTCCCCCCTTTCAGAACACCCAACAACTGCACAAAAAGTTGGCATTTTTCAGAAAAAACAATTAATTTTGACCTGCGATTACGTTGTTTTTAATAGGATTATTGATTTGTGTGCCCCACAAGCAATATGGCCGCCTGTCAATGTTGTCACCTTGGAATGGTCTACTGACCCACTCACTTTAGACCTAACCTAACCTAGTTGAAACCAAAGAAATCGTCGTGTACACGTACACGTCTCTTGAATTCGATAATTTTGAACTCTTTCAAATAAGCTCAGAAATTTTGGAACGTTTCAATGGGAAGTTCCAGTACAAAAAGTTCTGCAGCGATTAAACAAAAATTTTTGTATAAAGAAGGAATTTACCGTTCAAATTAGGTATTACTTTGCCATATGTTGCCATTTCAAAATATAGGGGTGGAAGTCGCAGCTGTAGACCAGGATTACAATGTATTTCGCGTGAAATTTCATTCATATGTAATTCGGTTCTGTTGATCTACAGAGCCGCTGTTTCCTTCTGAATGATTCACTCTGTATAATTCAAAGACTATCTCTCAAGTTCGGAGATACTTTCTCTTGAAAATCTAATCGCTTTTGTACAAGCGCGATGACGATCGACTTGAACACATCTAACACCATATATACAGGGTGTCAATTTGAAAACTTTCATTACAAATATCTTTGAAACTAATAAAAAAGTTTGAAAAGCGCAATTTGGTACAAATGTTATGTAGGGGGAATTACAACCACCATACTAATTAGTTTCTTAAACTGCTTTCCATTTCGGGCTGTACAGAAGGATGTAATTCATGTTCAAACTCATTTCTAACATTTTGATGTGTTCTGAATACAACCAGCTTCACTCGATGATCTTCTGCAAAGGATTATTACAGAATGTGCATCTACTACAAGATAAGTGTTTTGAAAATAGATTACATCTGTTTAACTCAAATGGACTGCATTTTGAGCATCAAATCAAATCAAATAGCACTTCATAAAACACAGTGTATTTAATTCAAGTTATATCTTTTTTGGTCCTGTAAAAAATTCAGGAAACAAATCTTTTGCTGGTAAATTATACTCCAGAAGACGTTAAATTCAAGATATTACAAAAAGGGGGGTGTCATTCAAAACTTTGGAGCCCAAGAGGTGACTCACCATATAACCAAAATATGGTGGTCCTACATGTATAACATTTGTACCAAATTGCGCTTTTCTAATCCTTTTAGTTTTAGAGATATTTGCATTGAGAGGTTTTCAAATTGACACCCAGTATATAATAGACATAGAAATACGGCTCTGTAAATTGGATTTGAAGTGGAACCGGATATACTAATTATGAAATTACAAGAACTTAAACCCGAATAAATAACCTTCGTCGTGGGTTATTACTTTTTTATACTTAACGCTTCATTTATCTGAGTTTTACAAATACAGGACAAAGGTGTGGCATTTTCAGTTTTCTCACCTTATTCATCAATTCTTTCGACACGTTAATAGAAATATTCCATCAGTTACATCTCTTCATATTATTCCATTACTATCAGTACCATCAATAGACTGCAATAGTTTTGCAATTTATAAAGTGTTCACTGCATGATACATGGCGAACATTCTTCCATTCTTCCGATCGTTCAAATCAATTAGAAACTTGTTGAACTATTGAATTTTCATGCAGGGTGATTTAAAATCATGGTGGAATCAACAATATTAATGATACCAGTGATGCAATATCTTCAGTTTTACCAAAATGTTCTTCAACTTTATTATTTCAAATGACCAGGCGCAAAATGTCGTTAACTCGTGGGTATACATTGGTGAAAAAAAATAATTCAGTGAATGCAAGTTTTTCACGAAATGTGAACAATTTTGCTGTCTTCATACAACTTGAACTACTCTGTATTGAAATAAATTTGTTGAAATCAAATCATTATGGATTAAGGAATATGTAGTTTATATGTAGTTCTTTCAGAGATAATCTGTATTAAAAAGGAAAACAAAAACTAAATCGCGTCTCGTGGTAGAACGATATTCGTTTGTTTCATTTCTGTGATATTGATTTGTTATAACGAGAAATGGGGTATTTATAGAGCAGACAAACTTCCAAAAATCCAATAATTGCTTTCTGGGAATACTCATTCATTATTAACTGCACCCTAAATCAGGAAACCTCCAACAAGTTGGAATACATTACGAATTTAGTGGATAGTGACATGCGAACGCTAACATTACCGATGAAAATACTGGGTGGAAGATGAAAAGTGAATACGGTAAAAGTTATGCTCACATCAATCCAAGTAACTTACAGTGGTCTAGTAGAAGACCTGATCGAGAAAACATTGCATTGTGTTTTTAAATTGATCAATAGAGTAGAGAAAATAATCATGGTGTAATGAATTTCCATTTTTATTAAAATTAGATGACGATGATGATTGGGTGATAAAGATATAATCTTCATAACGAGGAAATAGCAAGAAAAAATCAAAATTTTGGACCCTGTGAACAGTAAGTGTCATCAACTTTTCAATAAAAGAAGTAATAGTTTTGTTCAATATTGCATATTATATAAGGTCAGTCGAATAGCATTTTTCTTGACAATCTTTGTTGCTTGTACTTCAATCTGAAATATTTCTTTATCGACTATTGATTGGAATGGCCTTCCGCATTCAACACCTCTTATTGGGGTACAGCAGCAGTAATTAAAAATGTTCCAATCGAGTTTGAGTTCTGTTTAGTATAATGACAGTTATTTAATGGACAAAATTCCCATCAATTATTGAAGGAGCACATTTGAATTAATTCAGATAGACCAGTTCCAGATTTCTTCTCATTGGTTGATGTTCGTTTAATACCAAGAAACTGAATTTCCATTTTTGGTACATTCACATTTGTAACTCGAACTCTTCAAAAAATATTAGGATTGGTGTTTCAAGAAATTATCATTACTCGAAAATAATATATCCAGATAAATACTCGCACTACATAATACTTTTATTTTAAAAAAATAGGAACATACTCGAAATGGTAATACCTCGAAATTTCATGTATTCAGAAATACTTTGGCATTTTCAGTAAGAAATTGGTATAATTTGTAACAAAATGTATGAGGGGTAGGAGGTTAAACTGTTGAATTTCAAGCATATTTTAACTACGGAAGTACAATTTAAATTCCAAGATACTATGATGACTCATATCTTTCAGTAGGCACAGTACAAAATGAATATAATTTGGTAAACATTGTACTTACAGCTATAGGACGAAATACAATTCCCGTTTATTCTTCCTATTTTTGTTCGCCTTCGTATCTTCAAATTACTTTTCGATCGTAGTCTATATTTAACCGTGTTTTCGCCACGGGTATAATCACGCATACCATTAACTTCCAGAGCTTTACTAGGTCAATTCGCTGGAATTTTCTATTCGCGATTTTCTAGAAACTATTTTGAGTACCTGTATATCGACAGACACGAAAACGGCATCAAAATATGATACGAATGTGTATCGGTTCATTGTACCCTTTATCTGTCACGTTATTTTATTAGATACATTTCAATATCGAAAGTAAATGAACCTACATATTATTATGAACACTATGAAAAAAGTACTTCCATTGTCACCTCTTACTCGCCTATGAATATATTCGAAATAGTACTATCAAGTGGAAATTATACACTAGGCAGATAATTATAATACTAAGTACTTTCAAAGTCGGTACTAACCAGAGAATGATTCTATTTAAACTTCAAAGGTTTATATTTCATAATATTGAATAAAATAAATATCATACATCAGGCTAGATTTGGATTCACGTCCGCCTTTGCCCGTATGTGTCTTTTAACAGCTGTTAACGTATGTTTAGAATTACACGGAATAGAAGCACACATTGAAACATGCCCTGATATACGTTATGAAATCTCACAATTAGATACGGTGTATCTTGACATTGTTGTTGACATTTAGAAATATAGAAGATGTGAAACTGATTGTTATAATTCCAGATAATAATGAAACTTGCATCGAAATTATTTTGTTTATGAATCTTCAACAGCAATTCAGTGCTGGCACTCGATGATTTGATGAGCACACAGTATCGGACTCGTTTATGGATACAGTATTGCGGAAATCAATACAAAATAACAAAGTTACCTCCGTTTAAAATTATAAAAAAGTGACAATAACAATGAATTTTTAACGTCCTGTATAATATTGGGAAACGGGTTCTATCGGAATCAATAGCCTGAAACCTCTTTAATGCTTGGTCAAAATTGGAAGGGATGATTTCTATACATTTCGATGTTATTCAGTCTCCAATTGTACCCTGCATTTTCAAAAAGAAAACAATAACTCCAAAACGGTTATAGTTACATGGTACATCCTATGAAATCGTATTATTTTCTCCTTAACTATTCGAAAATGTAACAAAATACAGGGTGTTCCATTTAAAAAAACACAACTTTGATATGTCGCACTTTATTGAACTACCCTGTATACTCCAAAATAATCTTCTTCTGCAGCATCATTGAATATACAGGTAATGAACAGAAGAAATTTCCGAAATAATCAGTGGTTTGGTTTACAGAGACCGTGTCGTATGGGTACCCCACTCTATACAGGGTGCCCGTAATTCGAGCTTAAGCATGGGGATCTCGGTTACCTTGAGAGATACGATGTTGCTTTAATTAGGGCAAAGTTGCGCATTCTGGCACTGATCAATAATCTGAAAAGAAATTCGACCTACCTTCCTTGGTTTTCAAGATATCGCGGAAAAACGGAATTTCGCGATTTTCGTTTTTATTTTTTCAATGGAAAACCGATCAAGTTATCCATTTTCAACCGTAACATTCCCATAGCAACTTTTTGCGAGGAATTAGGAAATAATATTACATTTTTTCTAACACACGAGGAAAGAAACAAATGACAGTCAATTTTTTTTTTCTTATGGACGCCATATTGAATTTTCATATTTCTGAATGCAGTTTTTTTTTCTGATTCCGACGATGTACTACACAACATGTTTTGATTTCAAATTATGGTCGAAATTTCCTAATAAACATTTTTTCGAAGATTGCCGTGGAAAACAAACTCCCCGATTTGTTCAATTCGAATTTTGACAGTTCAGTAGTTTTTACGCTTGGAGTCCACTCTTTCGAATTGCAATATGCCATTTTCCAATGAAGAGCAGAGGGATATGTTGAATTTTTTTTTTTTTTATAAACAGGTATAACATGTGAACCAAACAGAACAAACAAAATGAAAGCAAAATATGAATAATCAGAGAAGCTGTTCAAACTGTTCACCTTCCACCAGTACACATAATTCTCACGTTTTCTCACATTTGCACTTGCTCTTTCGATACTTCGTCTCCTGATCTGTCTCCAAGAGTCGATAATATGTTGCCGAAGGTCATTTATTTCGACTGGTACGGTTTTATAAACTTCATTTTTCATTGTTCCCCATAAAAAGTAGTCGAAGGGTGATAAGTCTGGAGAACGCGCTGGCCAACGTACATCACCATTATTCGCAATAACCCTATTAAGAAACATTTCCGACAAATATTCTGTAACCCTGTCTCGTTGATATGTAGTGATCTTCTTGGACCTAAGCGATATTGAATAATAGCTCAACTGAAATCCAATCTGAAAATTAGAACATACCGCTTGTAATATGTTTTCTTCATATTCATTAGCTCTCGCGATATTTATGTCTGTATCGCCGAAATGAACCATATTGGCCCAGATTTCTATGGAGACCTAGGAAATATCCAGTATTTGATTGCTGTCTTTCAGGAAAACGTTGTAGATATGTTTCACTTGTTACTTGAACATTTCGATGACAAGCATAATACATTTCCAACATATGACTCTGTTCTTCATTGGAAAATGGCATATTGCAATTCACAAAAGTGGAAAGACTACCGAACTGTCAAAATTCGAATTGAACAAATCTGGGGAGTTTGTTTTCCACGGCAATCTTCGAAAAAATGTTTATTAGGAAATTTCGACCATAATTTGAAATCAAAACATGTTGTGTAGTACATCGTCGGAATCAGAAAAAAAAACTGCATTCAAAAATATGAAAATTCAATATGGCGTCCATAAGAAAAAAAAAAGTTGACTGTCATTTGTTTCTTTCTTCGTGTGTTAGAAAAAATGTTATATTATTTCCTAATTCCTCGCAAAAAGTTGCTATGGGAATGTTACGGTTGAAAATGGATAACTTGATCGGTTTTCCATTGAAAAAATAAAAACGAAAACCGCGAAATTCCGTTTTTCAGCGATGTCTTGAAAACCAAGGAAGATAGGTCGGATTTCTTTTCAGATTATTGATCAGTGCCAGAATGCGCAACTTTGCCCTAATCAAAGCAACATCGTATCTCTCAAGGTAACCGAGATCCCCATGCTTAAGCTCGAATTACGGGCACCCTGTATATCAAGTATAGCATGTGTAGATAAATTCACAGAAATCGTCCTTATACATTATATAAACTACACACAGTCATTTATAACATATACTTTCCAGTGATAGAGAGCTTGTTTTAAAACTTTCCGAGATATGCGGTTTCTTTGGACCCACTAGAATTTTTCATGTCATGTATAAGTAATTTTAGTGGAATTAAAAAAATTAATAAAGGCAGTGAATCGATTACAATTATAGGTATGAAACGCTTCGCATATAGGATGACTTTTTTTAACATGAATATAGATATATTTTTGACTTGGTTTCAGTAGTAGTAGTATATTGCGAACTTCATGAAATGGCATAGTTATTTTCGATTAATAGACGTGGATGAAATGACATTATTGCTCTGATCATCACTATCAAAAATTGTATGATTTGATATGATGAAGTAATTCGTTTGATTGATGTGTTGTGGATTGCTCCTCCGATTTTACTTTAGTGAAACATGCGTTTACAGTCCGATCCTGTACATACGAACTGACATAATAACGATTGATGATATGACATTGAATAATTAATATCAACTACAATATCGATATTTCTCACACGAGAAAGATGAAACAGGCGCGGGTTTTATTATGATATACATACAGGGTTATTCCTCAATGGAATTTTCAAAAATACTCAAGTATCAGAATCGATGCAAATGTGTAGAATTAATTGATTATTCCAAGAACAGAAATGCAAATAGGGGTCATCTGGTATCATGTTTGGAAGGTCTCCAAATCGTCACTATAATCCTTGGTGAATTAAAACGGCTTCTTTATTAGAATACAGTCACAATGGAAAATACAATGAAATCATAATGAACGTTGAGACTGACGACCTCCAAGGTTTGAAGATTTTATTTCATAAATTTTTTTATCGATATATCAGAAGATCATCAAAGTATTTGTCAAGTGGCAGATAATATTGAAGTTCGACAGATATCATTGGCATTTGTCATATTACTGTTTCTTATATGAAAAATATTGGTAGGTACATTCGCACAAAATCTTACCCATTCGCTAAAGTATGCAAAATTCATGTTAACTTGATTGTGCTGTGAAAAACTAGGAAAGAAATTTTCCCCATAACAATACAGGAAAATTCCCTGAATCACTTGTTAGTGGTTATTTGTCTCTACTTCATATTTTATGGTAATATCATATTCTCAGACATGAATCTCTGTAATGAATAAGTATCTATCTACAATCAACAGAAACACTCTGCACTGTTTATATTATGTGAATTAATTGGGAAAGTACCAAGATATTGCGTTTTTCATCAATTCATCTGGAAAAACTCAACTAATGAAATCGTGAAATTCTATAAATCAATACGAACATAAAAAACGATTAACTGAAAATAGGTGAATTATTTTTCACGCCCCCTCGTGCACACCCCCAATTACTAGATAGATAGATAGATCTTTTCTTAATTAGGCATCCTAATAGACATAATAATCATAAATTTATAAAAAATAATAATAATAATAATATATGTTTATTCATGTTGATATAAAAAAAAGTAATACAAATATAGAGCGAATAAACAGGAAGATATCACGAAGCTTTAGTACGGAACTATCGCTTGTATGTGACTTGGGAAGTAATTAAATCTAAAATAATAGTAGTAGATACAATAACAATAATACAAATTTATAATAATAGAATAGAATAATAGTAATAAGGAAAATGTTAAACACATAAATAAATAATAAAATTATTTGATACAATATTTAGAGTATGTGTCTTGATAATAGTTTATTCATTAAAAATTCATAAGGAATTTAACAATTCACGAACAAACAGAGTAAATCACAGAATCTGTACAATTATTGACGATGTTCTTCGAAATTTAATAGTCATATCCGGTTATAAAGGTACAATAAGGGTGTGGTTTGTCTCATTTCAGGATTTTCTGTTTTTATTTTATTTTTATCGTTCAACTATTGTTAATGATGTTGTGAAAAACATATCTATTCGTTTGTAGAATCCATTTTTTTACCTCAACTTTGAATTTTGCAGTACTTTCGATATTTTTAATATGAACTGGCAGAATATTATACAATTTCGTACTCAAAAAATTGCAACTTCGTTGTCCTATATTTTTTTCACATTTCAATAAAACGGATTTCTCATTCTTTTTCCTTGTTTCGTACTTATGATCACTGAATTTTAACATAATTTTTTTACTTTTAATATTGAGGAGTATTTTCATTGCAAAGATTTGCCTGATGTCGTTTACTTGACGTTCTTTAAAAAGGGCATCACTAGAATATCTGATATCTCTGCGGAAAATTATTCTCAAGATCCATTTTTGGGTATTATTCAATCTATCCAAATGGTTGTCTGTCACTCCACCCCATCCCAGAATACCATACTGGAGTTGGCTTTGAATTAGGGAATAGTATATTATTTTGAGTTGTGGGATTTCTAAAAATCCTCTTAAGTATTTTAGTCGCGTTAACAATCCCCGGACTTTATCGGTTACACTGGTAATATGGTAATCCCACCGCATGTGTCTATCCACGATCACTCCCAAATATTTGATTGATTCAGCTTCTGGGATAGCTGTATCTTGGTCTATTAGTAATGGACCTAGGTCAGGTAGGCCGCTTGCGTATGAAGAGAATGGTAAATATTTCGTTTTCTCTATATTGAGGGTGAGTAAATTATTTTGAAACCATTTCTTTATTTTTTTCATATCATATTCTGCAGCTCTCTTCAACGAATTCCATTCCTCACCTTTGAACAGAATTGCTGTATCATCAGCAAAACTGATGACCTTGCCCTTCAAATCCAACTGGAATAAGTCATTCATGTACACCGTGAAAAGTAAAGGCCCCAATACAGTTCCTTGGGGGACACCGTATTTGACCCTTTTCATATCGCTGATGACTCCATTTATACTCACCTGTTGTGATCTATTCGATAAGTATCTCTTTGGAAGGCTGTGTGTTTTTCCTCTAATACCGTGTTTTTCTAATTTATTCAATAGTTTTTCATGGCAGACAGCATCGAAAGCTCTAGAGAGATCAATGAAAATGCAAAGATTTGGTAACTTTTTATCTAGAGCGTCATAGATTTCCGACGTTAGTTTTAGAATTGCATCTTCTGTTGATTTTCCCTCCTGAAACCCATACTGTCTGTCATGAATCACATTATTTGATTTAAAGAATGATGTTAAACGAGATTTGATAATTCTTTCAATTATTTTCGAAATATTAGATATGAGAGTTACTGGTCTGTAATTGGAAATTCTCAGTTTGCTTCCTGCCTTATAGAGAGGTTTTATAACTCCTACTTTTAGAGTATCTGGATAAGTTCCATCTTCGAAAATTTTGTTTACTTTATAGGCAATTGTCCTCTTTATTTCATTTGAAACCATTTTGAGGGTTTCAGCTCTTATATTATCTACACCGGGCGATTTTTTGTTTTTTAATAGATGTATCGTGTTGTAGACTTCAGACCTTAAGAAGATATAAACTGTAAATGAGAAATACTAATGGACATAATTTGTATAAATACACAAAGGTATAAAGAAGAATTTAAATCAATATCAATGTATGGGACAGACATGGTATATATGGCACAAATTATTGATGGTATAATATTTATAAACAAACATGCACAAAATCCGGCATCTAGGAACATTTAAATACATATAACAGACATTATTGCAAAATCAGATGGTGCTAACTTTAATGAATTTTAATAAGGATTTTGATTTTTTTTTTAAGTAGTGAGAGTGTGACTTTTTTTCATTGTATAAGGTAGTTGATTAAACTCCTGGAAACCTTCAAAAAACTGATAACTCATGGTGCTTTTGCGGTTTGTTCTGGTGAAGTGAAAATCATCACAATTTCTGGTGAGGTATGGATGGACATCTCTTCGAAATACCAGATATGTTTGAAAATAATAGGGTGCAAGATTATTTAGTATTTTGAAGATGAAAATCACAGTAAGATAATATATTCTTTGATAGACAGTAAACCATTGTAAAGTATTGGACATAACAACAATGGACGTATATCGATTGGCTTTTAAAATGATTCTCATACTACGATTTTGCAGCTTTTGTAGTTGGTTTAATTTATTTAGGTCTCATGAAAATAATACAGATGCACAATAATCAAAATGAGGTTGAATAATTGTGTTTGTATTTTGTATGTGCTGTTATTTTCGTTCCTATGGAAAGGGTTTGTGCTATTCTAGAAAAACAGTATAATTTTTTCCGTATTTTTTTGAACATATACTCAAAATGATTATCAAAAGACAGGAAATTATCTAAGTGAAAACCCAAATATTTAATGGTTGATACCATTTCAATTCTTTCATGATGATTTGTCATTATATCTATATCATTGATATTCAGAGTTTTATATTTGTGTTTTGTGGTTAAGACCATTCCTTTTGTTTTCGACACATTCAATTTGAGTCCGTTCATCAATAAATAGTCATGTACATCCTTTAACACCGAGTTCATTTTCTGAATTGCTCCATGTAAACTGATGCTATCACTACATGCTAACAGTGTGTCGTCAGCAAAAAGGTTGATGAATTCGCATTCAATGAATAAATCAATAACTCAGGTTGAACATGGTTGAATATGCTGCGGAGTTTCATCTTCATCATTATTGGATGCCTGACAGTTCTCGTGTACCGTCGTGGTAATGATCCCTCATATCCTTTGCGGTTACATTCAAAATTGCTAATATCAATCATCAGAAACCCTAATTTTTGTGAAATTAATGAATATTGAACATAACCTCCGAGTTATCATATCATTTCCATATGAATATAGTGACAAACAAAAAATACAGTTTGGAATAATTAATTATCAGTTCGAATTTTCATGAAACATGAATTTGATTCCTATTTCGACTGCTCTTTGTCATAAGGAATTGATGGAATTCTAATAAAGGATTTACCACAAACGATTCTCAACTCTAAATAATAAACACGTATCCGTAAATGAATTTGGTTTTGGATGTACATGAAATATATTGCAAAATCAATGAACTCAGAACAATATCCGAAGCTTCAATCTGATAAGTGAGATGGAAATATCTTTCATGATCTATTTCCTGTATTGAACATATTCAGTAGAAGCGATATCGACTGAAATTCTCTATAAAAATGTTGTCTTCGCCATTATATTTCTGAGGTTACTTTTTATGACACGTGAAAAAATTGTGATTATTCGTCCCGCCCGCTGAAGCTATTTCTATGTAAATTCACGTTTCAATCTATACCGATTTCCAGGAACGACGATGCAAATAATGCAATTCTAAAGTTGTTCCTCGTGCCACGAGTGGGTAGCCGAATGATGGTATGCGAATAGTCCAAATAATATATAGAACGTCTATTTCTGTGTCGAGACGAAATCAATGTTTTTTTAGAGTCCTGCCAAAAAGTCAAGTGCGCACTAACTTGCGTCAGTTCAAAAATATTCGGCAGACACATGACACAGTTGATACGTCGAGTCTAGTCTTTGATACCAGACAAAAATACGCTGAGAAAATAAGAGGTTGATAGACAAATCTCAGACACTAATTGAAAGCTGGACATGAAGTGCAAAACCTGAATGAATCTTCCGTGTTATTTTTGGAGGAGTCATAATATTTTCGACTGATGATCAGATTATTTTTACCTGTGATCGTTTCGAAAATAGTAGTTTCATGTTATTTTTTTCGCTTTCAGGCTAATTTTTGTATCTGTTCCAGAACTCATTTTGCTCAGCAGAAATATTTCCAAAAAACGTCGGTCAGTGAAGTCAAATGAGAATGTATTGTTCAACTCATACTGCCAAACTCAGGATTGAGATTTCAGGTCAAACACTCTGTTCAATAAAATTAATTTATAATTTGTCTGAAAATGTGTGATTACAATAAGCTATATACACAGTTAAAAAAAGTCGCATCAGAAATTCAAATGATATCACTGGTATCAAAATCGGAAGGTTCTTGACTATGATCATGTCATAATATGTGCAACTATAAAAATATCAAGCATCAAAAGATAGACTGTCATCATAAAAAAATGGTTGACTTTTCAAAAAATATTTTTTACCGTATATTAAGAAACAAATCTCGAATACTCAAGTACAGATAATTTTCTGAAAGCGTTTCCAGAGATTTTCCAGTTGAATATCTAGACTAGGCATTGTAAACTATTTCTTAATATGGTGAGTACCAATCTAATCAGTGAGGTATTCAAAATATGATGATATATTACCCAAGGGAATCAGATTTTTTAAGATTATAGTTCTTATCAACACAGTTCATTATTTCTTTCAAGAATCTGTCATCAACCACGACATAAACTACATGTTTCTTGTTGATGTGAATATATTTTCAGAATTCAACAATCAATCTCTCTTGACCTGGATTGAAACGCTATTATTCTGGATGCTGCTGAAATGCCCTTTTATTTATTAATCTTCGAAGCTTCGATTTTCAACATTCCAATAACTATAAACAAGTCAATTGTTTTCAACTTCCAAAAGGAAGTATCAAGTTTTCCCCAAAAAATGGTTCAAAGAAAATATGAAATAAGATAATCTTTTCCATAGTTTTACGTTCAAGCTACTCAAATTAATAATTTTTTTCAGTGTTAATCTTCGAAGGAATTGAAAAATTCAGCCAATTTTCAACACTGTATACTGCGTTAATAATATCGGATCAAATATCGTGATTGTCATATCAAGGTTATCCATTTCGCTCAATTCAAGAACCGATCATGTAAGATCCACTTTATTGATAGATCCAACGTATTTATTACCCATTATAGGCACATGCGTGTATGTTTATCATAGACCCATGAACTTTGGAATCCGTTACCTATTTCGATATATTTTCTTTGACATACGAAATGTGTGCGTGCCTCAAAAATACATTCGATCTCTACACACGAGGGTAGCTTAACAGATGATACATCTGCCGTTCAGAGAAAGATGTCCGTCCATCTGTCTGCCACTTCCCCCTATGGGATTCTAAGAATTGATGTTTAAGTGTATTAATAAGATTCTGGCAACGCATTTGGTAAGATCACAGATTGGGGTATTTGAGAGTCAAGGAATATTATTATAGTTATTTTAGCAGGCCATGAATGTCTCGACATGTGATTAGTGAGATAAATTCACACTTTTCCGCTTCTCGGAATCGTTGAAACATGTAAAATTGGCGAAAGCAATTATATAAATACTGTTTTTATGCACTCATTTAACATAACATACACTCGATGGAGATAAAATTATCAGCAAAGCCTGCAGACAATTTAATTAAATATATGCTAATTCATCTCTAAAACATGTATAAACATGTTATATCGTATTGCTTGCTTGTTTTAAATTGATTTCTACAGAAATGTCAATTGGTCATATTATGCTTGAACTTGAAGTGAACATGAAGTGAAATTCAAAAAAATGTATGAAATCATTCAAGAATTGGTTATATTGTGTTAGGTTAGGCTAGGTTAGGTTATATTATACCTCTCAATATTCATTTCAGTGTTATAATATAGTTTTAACGATCAATAAATCAATCTGAATAGTTGTCTTTTTTTAGGTACAATGTACAGTTGGTACAGTCTTGGTTATCATGTTTTTACTATATAGTATTTAATCATTTATGTGATCTCTCAGCATCTCCACTCAATGCTTTCGCCACTTAAAGAATAATTGATAATTCATATTTTTTACCGCCAAGTTATAGATATAATAGATTCGGTTTCGACAAGGATAGACTTGGTAATTTGTCCGAAATGAATAAAGCTGGCATCGTTGAAAAATGTCGCCCATTATGATGAACTACATAATTTTCCAATATCACTGAATCTGTTCCAGAACGACATAAGTTCGTGGTTTGGCACTAGAACGGTTTGAACGATTATTAATTTTATCAGTTGTGGTGTCGAGGCCCATTTCTGTTGCCTAATATTTCTTCCAAGAAAATATAATGTCAAATAAATAGTAGAGAATTTTTATGTTTCCTAATCGACATATCTTTATGTTTCGTAGAATTGTTTTGAATGTTTTCTTTTAACGGAAAATTCTGGTGATAGCTTTTGATATTTTTTTGAGAAAGGGAGTTGTAACAGGTTCTGTGATCTTTCTCGATTTCATAATGAAATACCTAATGTCTATTGGAATTTCAATTGGTGAAACCGGTTAGGAACGATAATGTCAAATTCATTTGCAATTTCCCTTTAATCCGTTGATCACAGGTGAATTGTTCATGTGTTCATGCAGGATATTTATGGCAAAATTCCAGTAGCCAAAGAAACGAAGGAGATATTTTGTATAAAAGTTGAGTCAAGTTTTTGTTTTACGTTTTATATAAAATGCAAGTTGGGTTTTCACATATATATCATGAAATTGTTCTTAGATATCTCCCGGTAACGTAAAATTTCTACATTTTATCTCCCATGGTGGTCGATATTCCAGAACAACTTCAACAATAATGTTTGCATCAATGAATGTGGTTATTGTGAAAGAAAAGGACAATAATTTCATTCATCTGAAATTGAGGACTTCCGTTTGTTATACAACTTGTGCAATATCACGAGAAAACTTCAATTAAACTCCAAGCAATTACGAAACAAGGCGGTACTTATAATGGGTGATACTGTATGGAGAAAGTTAAGTGATTGTTAACGATGTTCTAGGAATATTCTAGCGATTCTAATTCTTCCCAGAAACCATGATGGAACAAATGGCGGACGTGCAATCATCAGAAAATGACGAAATCCGATAAAATTGGCAGGAACTAGCAATTGGTTTTCAAATGAAAATATGTAGATTGTCGCAATGGAAGAACTAATAACTGCTTTTTGACTGGGTATATATTGCAACAATTGAGACAATTTCGAGAATCAGATAAACAGAGCAAGTATTCTTGGTTTCAGAATGTGTTTTATAGCAGTATGAGAAAATTTATTAAATTATTCAACTTTGAAGTCAGAATCTGCTTAGTCCTAGGAACACAAAAAAAATAATTCTTATGACAATTTAATTATGGAATAATGATCCAATATGAAGGGAAGCCGAAAAAAAAAACGAGTAAAATATATCATTGAAACCTTCAATGAATTCAGATTTTGACAGCTGTGAAATGAAATTTTTCGAATTTACTAAAAATTTCTCGTATAGTAGCAAATTTAGAGTACATTGCATAATTGAAAATGGAAAGTTATCGAATCAGCTTCGAATCAATAAATTCCTGAGATAGGTTTGTGGAAGTTCTCTGAAAAGGATGAAAATATGTACCTCATGTATAATGATAGGATAGTATCATTTCATTATTTTACGCTTCATAAATTTCAATCGATAATAATAGGTAACCAAGGTAAGAACCAATACAATAGAAATATCTAATTCGCTGTTCTCAGAATGAATGTAATTGAATTATTATCGATTGTTTTGACGAGAATAATCCAATCAAATCTTCTTGGAACGTTATCATTGGAATAACAAAGCAGTAATGTACTTCGCATAAGGCTGTTTATGGTTAATGTACAGACAGGTAGGTAGGTACTAAGCTAGAGATATTATTAACATTTCTTGAAAAAATCTAACATAAATATACTTTAACTATAGGTATCTCGGTCAGAAAATTCCACAGAACTGTTGAGTTTCCAGAATTTCAAGTTTGATAAGTGGTGGTCAGTCACAATCCATTGAATACTTTCATTGTTCATTTGTTGTTTTGAACACCGTTTTTTCTACTTCATTGCACAATGAATTTGTTTGCACGTTTCAAAAACAAGTTATGAAGCTATAAAGCAGATTACATAGAAAATGCGTAACGTAATAATTAGGTTTTAGGTGTCTATCGTAGTGAATATAGTATAGCATAGTATTCGAATAATATTATTCAATATTATTCCAAAAACAATCGAAAATGCAATATTATCATCAAATTCATGTATTTAAACAGCTAGGAGCAGAACTGAACCATGTATAAAAAAATAACTATTTGTATATTGTAGTTAAATAATCAATATGTTTTTCTTCTTTTCCAGAATGATCAACTGTTAGCTATCTGATAGGAATATTAAATCAGATTGAGACTGCGTTGAATGAATCCTTCTTCAATGTCAATTTCACCAGTTTCAGCAACAACAAAGCCATTCTCATTCACTTTTTCTTACAGATCTCTCATTTTCAAAAAATTATAACGTTATAACCTATCTTCATTTTTGTGCCTAATGAATAATTATAAATAAAAAAAGTTGTGAACCATATATGAATTTTTATTTATGAATTGTTCTAAAATTAACGATTTCACTCAATTTTTTGAATTTGACTAGGACTAAATGTAGATTATTCAGTTCATAATTTCACCACCATCTCACGTTATTCTTGTTTCTTATTCTATTTTTTTTTATATTCCGTTTCAAAGTCAGACAAATAAATAATAGAATCGTCATCCAATTCGTTTATTCTTCATTTCTGATTTTTTATACAATCTTTATAAATTATTATTCATTTATATATTATATTTTCATTTTCTTACCAGTTTGCGTAGTTTTATGATAAAATTTCATTGTTGGAAAGAATTAATATAAATATAATAAAACGTTCTCGTAAGAGGAAAACAAGTTACGATGTGAAAAATTCTCGAAATCCCAGATAGGTTTTCCTCGCAGGAAAACAATTCAACTGAAAACGCAATTGCCATGAGTAACGACTGATTCCGCTAATAATAATGAACACACACGGTTTCTCGTCTTTGAAATTTAATGTGTCATGTGTCACTAACCAATATCGAATTACCACTGATTCCTTGAATCAACAGAACAAGTAACACGGTCGACACGTTCACCATTCTGTAGTTAGAAATACTTATTGATGGCCAAATGAGGAACAATTTGAAGGCGTACTGAATACATGTCTGCTCGATAGAAACGGAACATTGACGAACGAGTGGACTGGTATTGAATTTTCAACAATCACCACACCATGTAGTTTCAGCCTTCAAAGAGCTTTTTCAACCGAATTTATGTATTTTCGTGGCGTATAATATCAATTTACTTTGGTCGTAATCGATGAATTCCATGGCATATTTCAAACGAAATAACCCACTTTGCCACATTTCTGAGGTAGTGAAGTCAATTATCAAATCGTTCAGTTATTGGCCATACTAAGATGTCTTATCTATAAAATTTCAAAATTGAATTATTTATTTTTTCACGATAACAAAAATAATTGTATTGTTGTATTGTGTCACCTTCACATATAAGTACGATAAAGAGAATATGACCTTTTTATTTTACATTTTTCTCCCAAGATAAAAAGTGATTGAATTTTGGTTTTTTATCTGATTAATTTGTTACTCATTTCTGGATCAACTTGAAGTACAACTATTCCGAAAATATTCTTTATCATTCTGGTATACTGATTATCAATACATTATTAGAACTTGAAACAACATGGTAATTAATCTTTTGTTTGTGGCATTTTTTGACTTGTTGTTTTGAGTTGATTCATAAAATTTCATAAATGAACGTTTCCAGGAAAACGAAAAAATTATCACATTTTTCAATGATACGTAATATTCGTCGAACTATTATAATAATTAGTCCAATCATTATTATAATCAGTTAGTCAAGTGCTATTTTCAGTTGATAGAATATTTATTCTTATGAAAAGTAGATAAGAACTCGACCCAGAGTAGTTACTATTTTAATGAACAAACCCGCACAAGCGACATTATAATATGTAATTAGACTTCTTATTCATATCACGGCTGCTTTTGAAATTATTATCGATCATACGAATTACATTACATTTTGAAGTAACATTACAAATAGGAGTATTGAAGATTTGAGGAATACCTACATATTACATTCTTTATATATTCCCAAGAGAATATTCTTGATAATGAAGAAGGCTTGATACAATTCGAAATAAAAAAGATGAGCAACATATTGACTATAAAAGTAAAGGGTATTGTATTCGAATAAATCGAGTAAATGTGGGTACAATAATGAGATGACTTTACATACTCTTGATTGATAAATTACAATAAATCAGTCTGAATTAATGGGATTTGATTTCGATTTCGAAACGTAAACTTATGTGAATACTATGTATAATTCGTGGAAATCAAATATCTTTGAAATTTGAAGGACAAATTCGTGAGACAGTAAAGTTATTGTAAAATAATATAAGCAAACACTCATTATCTAGAAATTATTCTGTAATTCAAAATATATTCATACGAGGAATCCAGTGAAGCCAAACTATTAGAAATGTAACACACTGTAACACAATAATTCTTTACTAATAAAAGGTATTGGCCCACATAATTTATATAAAATATATTTCTATAATTACATATATTTTCTTATGGAACATCTCCATCCTTTTTCAATGTGTCGAATAATTATGGTGATAAATTGAATCCATCATTATTCTTTGACATCACGTTTTCTCATATAAAAAATCCCCGAATCTTTCTTCAATCTTCACAGTTGAAGTGACAATAATACGCACAGATCAGAGGGTCTTGAATTATCATTCGAAGAAATTCCCCCAGGTGCATGACATCGTATGTTTTCTCATTCCACAGAATTACTATTCAAATATATCCTCGGTTCGCGTTGGTCGAAAATGAATAATCACCGCATCTCATGCAAACCGAACGTCACTTTTTTTAGACCGCAAGATATATGGCTGCAGTTTTAACATCGACACATATCCTTCTAGGAACTAGCTTGAAACAAGACTAAAATGTCTATATAATCTTCGTGAATTCCTTCAGCAGAATCTTGAAGGCGCTGCAGAATATTTACCTTCGCCGAAGAATTAATTCTGAGTAGTTGCTGATTGGATCTCGGAATGGAATAATAAAACTTTTTGTTTGATAAATTGAATTTCGAAGAATGACTGAATTATTATTTGGGCCCACAAACAAATATTTTCTCACAATGTACTCAACCATTTTAATAATTGTTATCGTATCGCAACGGAAGCGCTAGCGTTGCTGAAATTTTGCAATAAATATTCAATATATATTTGTTGAATCGAACCCTTTTATACGTTTTATAGATCAATTTATTCCACTATACAAACATTTTGTATGGCACATAACCTATTGGCATAGAAATTTCAAGCAAAAAATGAGTTATATATCCATCAAATAATTTTAGGGACATCCTTCATATTATACAGGAGTGAAAAATGCCCGTCCTAGGGAATGCCCATGAAAAACATTTTAATTTTTTCAGAATCAATGGGAATTTGAGAAAATTTTCATATTTTCCCGGATACAAAAAATATATAAAAGAATTCAAATTAGCTTCAATTCACCATTGATATGAATAATGATACACAGTCCTTTATAAGATGATGCATATGCATATTCAATATTTTTTCATGGACGTAAAATGGGCGTTAATGTGAGATTCATTGGATATTTATTATACAGACAGACAAACTAGTTCATAATTGATTGAAATTTCACTGCAACAGCATTCGTATTTGTTTAACTTCAAGGTTTGTAATGGTGATATAAAATCGATATTATTCAACGAAAAATTGTTCCTTAATTAACTTTAGTGGATAAGGCAACTAATCGATGAAAATATGTCAACCAAAATAAATGATGTTTGCGTTCGGTTGTGTCCATCTTGTTGTTTTCATTATCAAATCATAACACAATAATTCTCAGATGAATTAACTGAAAGTGAATTTCAACTAACCATGGACCTTCACTGGACATTCTATGGGAGTTTTATGAACCTAATCGGACGTCTACTGTATGGGTTAAGGTCGTTGTTTACGTTTATTGACGTTGCAATCAAATTTTACTGATGTCAGTTGCTACGTATGCAACTCATTCCATTCATAGAGCAGAAACATTTTTAGAATCACAGTGTGTGTACAGGCATCAGATTGTAGTGGGCCCAAATTGACGCTAAGCTATATATATATACACGTATATCTTCCGAGAATAGAGGATTCCCGGTACTACTTCACCACAGCGTTTCCCCCACCAGTCAACCTTCTTAACGTGAAACGAAAACACGTTATATCGTTCCCAGAAAGTTAACAATGCAGCTATTTCACTTCTACCAATCACGGAACTGAATCGTTCTCTCTTAATCGAAGCGTCATCTAGACAAGCGAGCTGGCATCCAAGTCTCTCGCTGGTCTCACATTCGGTATGTGACCGTTCGCAACCTCACTTTCATGATCGATATTCTCGCTGTATAACCTCAAAACCATAGCTTGGAATCTATTACACACCCAAAATAAGTCTAGAAAAATAATGCGTGATTGTGTTTCTTATCGGACTAGCGGATTATTCCGGTTTTAGTGATTTGTGGTGCCTAAATAGTCTAAATGGGATTAAGTGTTCTTGTAGGAGATCCATTCAATCATAATGTGGTGCATTCTTGACTATCATTGCTTGCTGCATCTGAAATAGGTAATATTAATTTATTATTACGACAATGATACAAATAAGGGTACAAAATATAGTTGAGGATTACGTTTATATATATACATATATATATGTTAATTATATACTTGTTTTTTTCGAATTAATTCATCACAAAACTAGATGATAGACAAATTTCAATTATTTGAATCCTGAATTAATGAATTTTCAATACTGATATTATTACAATTGATAAACTATCGACTCAAGGGCATTATTCCGATAAATCAAAGACCTTCCATTGAGATAATTACGAATTGTATATCATTTCCTGTTTCAATGGACGAGAAAATAGAATGAGAATAAAAATGAATGAATTTCATGTGATCTCGCATTGAGTTTTTCACTAAACTATTTTAACCTTGGTTGCCACTTACAGTTGTGATAAGTAGGTAATTCATATACATATTGGGTTCAGGTTGTGAGATACATTGATGAATGTGGAATTGAAATACCGAAAAATATTCAATTCCTGTAATCGGTATGAAAATAAACAGTTTTTTTGTGTTCATTGAAATGATCGATTTTTCAACAGATATAATTCGTCCTTAAACCTCTATTCATCAAATAATAATTCACTTCAGTTCAAACTACATAATAACCGTAGTTTTTTTTTGAAGAATACAACATAAGAATAAATAAAATACATCGTACATTAAAATAATTCACATTCATTCGATTCTGATATGTTTATGTATTAGTATTACTAACTTAAATATAAATAGATATATATTATTTATTAATGAACTGGTTTTTTCATTGATGAGAAAATAATTCGTTCCGTTATTAATAGTTACCTGAGCATATACAACACATCATACACATTGTACGTGATAACCGAGGGATGAATCCTGTAGGAATAATATTCTATGCGAAGCTATATATAGTCTATTTGATTGAAAGAGTTGTGATAGAATAAGTTTTCAGCAATACTTTAACAAAATTTTGATTCATAAAATATTGAAATATACGCACAAAAATTCAATTGTATACTATTGAACCGTTGAAATGAAAATAATGACCTTATTTTGAAATCAGAAATATAAGGTATTGAAGGAAATTGCAATTAGGCATTGTCAAGTGTTGCCAACACAATTGGTGCCAGGTGACGGGAATTTGAATGTTTGACTAGATAGCTTTTATTTTGGAACAGTATCAAAAGATAACCAAATCTGTTACGAATCTCTTTATCAAATTAATAGATTTAATGTTCCTGCTATCAGCAGTTTTGTTTATATAGGTGTGCTTTTGCTATGGCTATAAAATCGAGAAAAAAAAATTATCTAGATGTATATAATAATTCAGATTCACGGATTATTTTGCCTGTTGCCATAACTAGTTATTGATGATCATATCAATATTGATACATAGGTTAATGTATCAATGCCTGTATGTATTCGGATATGCCCCAACATTTAATCATTATTCAGGGATGTAAAGAGAAATCATCCACTGACCCACGGTAATCTTCCCAACTTGCTGAGTATTATAATTACATTCCTAATCGTTATGACGTTATCATTATAGTCGATAACTGTTGTTTATCATTTATATTGAGTAGACGCTTTATCGATTCTGTGTATTGATGACGAAATATTAGTATAAATAAAATCTATCAATTTTCATTGGAAGGTCATAACTAATAATAAAATGAAATTATATTTTCGTTCCACAAAGATAATATCATTTAATGTCATAGTATTTCGACGTTGTCTGGGTTCCATTAATTCTGTGCTATTATTATACAATAAATTCACAACAGAATTTTCAGGAAGTGAGCAGATTTGCAGCGACAACACAAACCAGTGACTAAAAAACCAGCGCCACTAACATAGTATTCATTGTCTATAGATAGTTTCAGTTGAACATGAACAATTAAAGTAATAAAACTTAAAACTCGGCATAAACTAACAAACTGTACTTAAAACTCATTCAATTGCTCAAGTAATGTTATGCAAGTTACCAAATCTGGGTCATTCCGTAAAATGTGAGGGAGAGAGTTCAATGACATCTATTTGAAGTAGGAAACAGAGCATTTCGACAGACAGGGCACTGTCTGATAGAGCAACTACTAGATTACAAATATTGGGCTTCAAAACGAATTTATGGAAATTAAAAGCCACCAATTCATATGCCCTAGCAGACTGATACTTAAAATTAGTTTTAAATTTTACTGACATTCACTTCTTCGGTAATTGCTATATTAAGCCGTGCAGCGTTGCCACTTAACCATTTACCAGATCCCCCAAAAAATATCATGTATGTAACAATATTTTGAATTCGTAATTGATATCTTCCATATCTTGTATCAGATAGCTATGAAATGTCATGGAAACATATAATTATTGAGATTGAAAACGTTCGCGCGTTCATTTACGATAATCTAATTCGAAAATAATCCGATTTTTATACATTTGTAAACTTGATTTTTTTTTCGAAAACCTGACTATTTAGTTATCAGAACATCATATATCATTTGAAAGGAACTTCAATTGTCTTTTAGGATATCAGATAATATACAGGGTATTCCATTTGGAAAAATGCACGTTTCACCATTTTTGCATCCATCTTCAAAGTCATCAAATTGAAACGGCCCTGTACAATAGAGAACGAATTTCCTCAGACATTATCGATACACAGGACATTGGTAAACTACACCCAAAATTTCAGCATTCTACGAATCCAAATACCGCAGTAATAAACATTTGATTGAAGCTATGTTTTGCACGAAAAATAAGGAAATCAACTAATTTATCGAAAACCTCTTGAGATAGGTATAGGGAAATATTATACGAAAATAATTGAAAAGTCTTAGAGAAACGAAAAATGAAATAAAATACGGGGTGTGCAATTTGAAATAACAAAGTTGTTGCTACTTTTCGATAGAAGTGGCAAGCGAACAAAACTGATTATCCAAGAAACCAAATTTTCTGAATGATTGTACGTCCCGTTCTCCATATACGTCTAACCTACCATCGACCGTGAGTCACCCTGTATATATATATGTTAATTTTTTTTAATAGTTGTGTTATGTTTAGGTTCACTTCAGCCAAAGCTAGACTGTGTTCCAAGGCATGAACAGACTTTGGGCACTTTGAGATAATTGTGGAACACAATTTGAATATATAAAGATATAAAAATACGAATTACAAATCTAAAATTTCCACTAAACAAACTTTGCTAATTTTCTGTATAAGCGACAACGCTGCATTGAGTAGCTTAATTTATCAGAAATATACCTCGTTTTCGTCTACGGTACGTACAATTGACTTTGGACAGCGATTACCAATAATATGATTTCTATATGGAACGTTTTTCGGAAACGTTATTCACGTAATTCTTTTAATAAACATTTTCTCGTCATACAAGGAAAATCCACGAAAACATTATAAATGTAATGGATGATACCATCCGTGACATGGAAAATATACATGATTGCAATGATATAATCAAGGGAATATAGCTGACTACAAGAATAGCATTTGTTAGGAAACGTAAAATTCAACAAAATTTCATATTATATCAAGAATAGGCATACAAAATCTTTGGTGTACTGTGAATATAAAAACGTATTTCATTCGCATACAGGATGTTGCCCAAATAAGTGTCGAAGTTTGCAGGAAGTGATTCCTTGAAAATAATACCTCTTGGACCTTTCCTTGAAATTGCTGTATAAATTGCATTTCACGGCCAATAGGTTCCTAGTAAAAGAATAAAATACCACGTTGTGTTGTGTTTGTCTCTAAATGGAAATAAAATAGAATAAAAAAAATCCTACCTACTACATTCTTCTTACTCAAACATGCTCACCGATAATTTATCATTTTCGAAAGCATGTAGATTTCAAGGAAGGGCCTGAAAGCCTGCATGTACAAGAAATATCTCACTCCATTGCCTTCTGCGCTTATTAGAAAACACCCTGTGTACAGACATCAGAGTTTTAATATTATTGTAGAAAATTCAAGCTTATCGTTAATGTACATGTGCTAACTTGAAATAATTCGTCTTATGATCAATTTTCATCACGTACAAACAATCGTTTCTAGGAATGATATCATAATCCTAACACCGTAACACTCAAAAAATGATTTATTGTCGAAAAATGATCACGAACGACATTAAATCATATGAAATATATTATCTATAAACCGAAATTTTCCAGTACCCAATTACTAGAAAATTAATTCAAATTAAGCAACAATACCAAAATTAATTGTAGGAAAGAGGTCAGAAATTCGACAGAGCAAATAATTTCTTCAGGTAAAATTCTTCCAGAAATATTAGGTAGCGTTAACCTATAATTTTTCAATTCTTAGTACATACTTTCTTTCTGCATGTTCTCTGAAATAGGAGCTGAAATAGGCTCAAACGTTTGATAATCTTCCCGGAAGTGAAAAAACCCCATCGTTTACTAACAAAGTGGCACAACCTCAATTTACTTGGAAATTCTTTCGGATAGTACCCCGTGTTCTCGAACCTAAAATTGGTGGATATATTAAAAGAGCGTTAGTGTTGATGTAAGTTTCGAGAATACGTTTTGCGGCTATCCGAGGTAAGCTTCCAAGAATATGGAGTTATTATGTTCGAACGGAAATTGATGTGATCCGTACAACGTTTCAGAAATAAACAGATTATACAAGCGATCATTGCGATGGAGGAAATTTCCTTCAGTTTATTGTTATGAAATCAGTTAATAATTTGTTATAGCTTACTAATTAAACCTGAGAACGCAAATAGACATTTCAAAGTACGATTATATCACTAGATCTGTTATCCAAAAACACAATAACTCCACAATCAACAGAGTAGGCAAATGAAAACTTCATAGCCTAATTGTTCGGATATGAATTTAAAATTTGGAGGTAAGCATGACGAATTTATATCTTTTAACCTCGAAAATTGAATGGAAAAAGAGGTCGTATCGTACATCTTTTCAAAGATTGTATCGAGTTTTTCATGACCCTGAGATTCCGTCTCCTTTGCCTGTATAGTATAAGTTTCAAAAGTACTAGAAATTAAAATGACAGGAATCGAAAAAACGTCATTTGTATGAACACTCGACGTATTCGGGCATTTATCCCAATACTGATTTAAAATTTGACAAATTGCTGTGAACGTTTCCAATGAGTCACCCATTACGTAGCAGAAATGGTTTGTCTGGGAATACGTTATTATAATAAAAAAAATTATACAACGAATATTAAAAATTATTTATTACATTAATTGGTAAGGTAATCGAAAACCGAACCATCCACTTATATACTGAGAAAAATTTTATTCTTAGGAATTCGTGGTAGATCAGGGCCACCCTGTATAACTACTCTAAACATCTGCAATTTGGATTTTAATCGAGCCAGTTGCCATCAATGTTTCTAGGAAAATTCTACCAGTAGCAGAACGAATAATGAATCATCTACAAATACAATGCAACTGTAAATATGAATTGAAGTTTTAATTGGGATAAACTACAATGGATATAATTTGAAAACAACGAGAGTGCATTCAATAGAATATCGCTGAACGGTAAATTCGTGTTCATCCTCATTACTCGTTTTATTTTTAGAATGGTACAACATACCGATGCTCTAATTATGAGCATCACTTTTACATACCCAAATATCTAAATATAGTACCAAACCAATATTTTCTTTCACGTAATCGATTCTCATAATAAATGACTATCAATACCTCGAACTGAACATCGCTTCATTATTGTTCGATTTTCTTGTAGCTCAAACAAATAATCGGCACATCAAATTCCAATGAAAGGTCTACAACAGTTTCAGGGCCACCATAAACGACCATAATATTGGGAACCAGGATATTTCATTATACTTTATTTACGTATTTATATAGCAATTCAGTATTGAAAGTACCATCAACATTTCGTGTTTGGATATTCAGTTCAATTTAAATTTTGAAAAGCATATATTGCGAGATAATAGCAACACCTCTCACATTGTTAATAACAGTAAATGATATACGCAGGTGTTACCAAGATATGAACGTATGAAAGTCACGATTCTACGAACAGATATTATAACTTTCCAATTCAGATTCCATACATCTACAAAGCAAATCCATGGCCAACCAATCCCTGTTCTTCTTCTTCATCTTACTCGTGGCAATTAGCTTCATTATGTTACCAAGTCTATTGTTCTCCGTGGTATAGATAAGACCTTCACAGGTCTAATACAGTCAACATTGTTTGCCTTATCAGAACTTGGTGATTTTGCGTTTTCGTTAACAATGTCGTATTATATGCAGAGTGGGTAGGGAATATTCCTTAAGAATTTTTGCTTTCAGCCTTTCCTGCACTCTTTATAATCAGTTTTTCTTCGAAGTGATCAATAAAGTCAATTAAAATCTTACTCGAGCACTAAGTGGTTTGAGTTTCCAATAGTGTTTTTGATTATATATTGCTACCATCGGTGAACAGAGTTGTGCTAAAATCGATAACACAATGTAGGAATAATTCTAAATATGTTTATGATGAACCGTTTTCAGAAATATGACAATTTCTCAATCAATGATTTATTCTCGATAAAAATGAATATTATTATGTTGTTTTCTTGTTTACTATTAGATAGTTTCATTTCGCTATGTTATATCAGTGCTGGAGTTTACATTCGATCTTGATTCTTATTATCCAGTGTTAGAATCAGTTTATTCAAAAAATTGTTACAGTTCAATAAGACACATTCCCCAATCTTGTTTATATAACAGTTTCCTCAATTCTAGGAACCATTAAATCTAATGGTGGTAGTCAAACAAAAATATGCATCGGAAACAACATTTGATATAGAGACTTGTCAAGCGATAAATATTATTGAATTCAAATGTTCAGAACAAATGAATCAAGTTCTTTGCTGCAGATTTTCCATAATTATCTGCCACATTGAATATGTGTATGTACAATATGTGATTTTAACTTCACGTCATTTGAAATCCTATAGCAGTTTCTCAACCTGAGTTGAATTCAATGGGGGAGACCACTAATTTTCCAAAACAACATAATCGTGTTCTGTATGTCCAAAAACTACCATTCATCATTCTTCAAAAATTTTTTTTTCGGTCTATATCATGAATGAAGTAATGAAATAGACGGAATTGATTTCGAACATACAATTTAATGCGCCATTTTCATAGGTTGCTCTCATTGGTGTAACGCATTATGACGTGCTTAACCCTACACGCTCGTCGACCTTGAGCTAACCAATCATAGATAATTGTTCCATGGTAAATCTTGCTGTGTTGCCGCACCAAAATACCACAACTTATTCTCGGAATAAAAGATGCAAAAGAATACAATATAAATGATATTTTTTCCACAAATTATCATGAAATGATATAGTCATTACTTATCGATAAGTTCTTGAGAAAATATATCGAAGGAGTAAGGAGTCATCCACAAGTAAACTTGACAACATTACACATGGTGTGAGCTACAGATATATGGAAACAGACAAAGATAGACTTAGGGTGTAGCACGTCATACGCTCATAGCACCGCCCACTTATTTCTGGCGTTTTTAAATTTTGAATGAAAATGCTGATTTCAAAACGCTGTAGAATCTATTTGCTTTGTCTAGCTCTAGAGTAGCTTTATCTGTTGGCCTCTATTCCAAATAAAATTATTATTATATTCTAAGGTTTAAATTTGATAACAGATGGCAAAGAAGAGCCTCGTGAGTTGCACAAAAAATATCGTAAGTCTATGCTTCGACTAGCCTTTCTATTGTTTGCAGGCTGGTACACACATTTTTTATTCCTTTCAGCATAGATGAAAGAGAACCCAATCGTGATATTCAGAATAAATCTACTGATCGAATACAAACCACTCGCATCCGTTGCTCCCACATGCCGCTGAACCTTCTCGTCTTCTTGCATACATACTTCGTTCGTTCGGGTTCTCAGTTTCGTACCTGCTTTTCGAATTTCGAATTTCCCGGTATCCGAGGCAGATAGCCGGGTCGCAGGTGTTCCTCGGAGAACGGGCCGCCGCCACCGTCTCTCTCTCGATCTCCCATCGTGACGAGGACCGACGACGGCATCAGCACCACCAGCACAGAACACGTTGGCCGCTTCCTAGAAGTCTGATTGCGGAGCGTTCGCGGAACGCATTATTCCGAGAGCGCGACCTCTCTCTTCAAGGAGGCAGGCGCTCTCTTTCATCTCGAGACAGAATTGTAAACGATGGGAAAGGATCTTTTTCGGGCGGAACGAAACCAAGTTGAAATTTCGGTGGAAAGATTCGTATTAGATTTGCCACATTTTTGAGTTAGCAATTCAGGGAAAATCATGAAAATAAGCTTATTGGTAGTAGTATCATACTATATTGGGATATCTCCTAAAAGTTGATACAATTAAAATATTGTGGACAACCTCTTGAATTCGATTCGAAAGTGAATTATTCTTCAATTTGAATTCTTCATTGTTGAGAATATTCAGTTTGTATGAGATAAGGAATTTTTTTATCGTATTATTTCGTTTCATAATTTTTCGAGGTATTTGCCACTTTAAGAAACAGAAATATTGGTATAATTTCTATATACATACATACAGGGTAATTCGTAAATTCATCGATATTTTGTCATTGCGAATGGCGTGGTGATAATAATAAACATTCCATTCAATATTTTTTCATTATCCTGATTTCCCTTCTTTCTCTCCCTAATTTCAAAAATATAACATGAAAAATGATATCAAATGAACCGTGAATACAAATTCTTATCGAATTGATTTAAAATGAAAACGTATTTCTGAACATGATATGTTTTCTCCTATTCTCTGAATTGACTCACGTTATCGAGAAAAAAATAGATCTCATCTACTATCTGTTATATAGAACAAAAATAGTACAAAAGATAGTCAAATAAATGAAAAGCATTCTAGCATTTGCTTATCTCTCACTTCTATAATAATTTCGAAGTTATAACAAGACTACTGCAAACATAACGATTGTTATTCGTTAAATTATTTACCTTATTCGTAACAAAAAATAATAATATCGGTAAATATCGGGTTATCTATATTAATAATTCCGTTCGACTTGACTTCCCAGAATACAATTGGTAATCGATAAAAAAACAACACCATATTATAATCTACGAAATTCTGGGAAGCTGACGTCGAGTATATAAATGGTATTTAGTGGAAATAATCATAAAAGTGGTCATTGTTCTTTACAACGTGTACGTTCAGAATCGAAAATATAACATTTCAATTAGGTATGTCGAGTGAGGCAACTGGTATTGTTCTCCAATACACTTGATTCTGAGTATAAGTGAGTCATAAAATACATTAGGTGAACTGAAAGATTCAACAAAGTTCAGGTCCGGTTTCGTAAAAATGTACACCATATGCTTCAGTATTATTAACCCACAGTGTAGCAACTAGTTTGAAACCACTCGAGGAACTACAAACCGGAGTTCGTTTGAGAATTATTCAAAGCATTTATGAATATCTTCAGAATAAAAATACATTGTTCTTTGGATTCTTAAAATGTCTATATTCGACACTTATCTCTTTGATCAGATCAGAATTGATCAAATTGATTATTATTATATTAAACCTCCATAAGCTAGCAAAACCATAATTTAAGGCTAAATTATTAACCTATTGCCGAATTTATTGGGTTGATTTTAAACGAAGAGCAAAAAATTCGGGGATAAGCTAGAATGAGAGCCTTAAATTATGGTATAATCAGATCTAGCAAAAATCTTATGTTTGATAGGTGGTTTTGCTAGCTTAACGGTTAAGCTAGCAGAACCCATGATTTTTCTCTTGAAACAAAGGGCAATAAATTCAGCAATAGGGTAATAAATTAGCCTTAAATTATGTCTAGAGAAAATTTTGAAAATTCGAAAGTGGTTCTGCAAGCTTAATGGAGGACTATATTAATTACAGATTTCTTGCTTTCATTCCGTGCTTTGTCTCATACTATGGATGAAATTCCCTTTTCTGAATTTCCGTTTTTTTTTTTTCAGAATAAATTTGCTTGTTGGGCATGGCATGTACGTGCAATGTTTGGCTATAGTACGATATGTCCCAATTGCAAGCACGAATTCCAGTGCTGCCCTCTCAATCGACCGCCATGTTGTCCGTCGAGGAGATCGTTGCATGCCAGCAGCGGTGGCGGACTGGTGGCGCTGGAAGCCACCCGAGCCCTACAGAGTCCGTTCTCCTCTCCTGTGGTGTCGGCCAGATTGCCAATGACCTTCATCGTTCCACCTTTGAGAACGCCCCTGCATCCCGTGCCTGTCTTCAGGGAAACCAAACCCGAAACGGAAATGGAAATGCTGGCGGATACCGTTCGGGCTCTGCGCCAATCAGGCTGGTTTTATGAGGGCCTCAGCTATCAGCAATGCAACGAGCTGCTGAGGGAGACCCAGGTGGGCACGTTCCTGATGCGGTACTCTTCCGACCCGAAGTTCTACTTCTCCATGAGCGTGCAGACGGAGCGAGGCCCCTTGTCTGTCCGTCTCTTCTACGTCAACGGCTACTTCAGGCTGGACTCGCAGCCGCACCTCAAGTCTGCCATGCCGATGTTCCCCAACGTCATCAGTCTGGTCGAGCACTACATCGCTCAGACCAGACTATCAAGAACTAACGCGCATGTATGGGTGGACCCGCAAGGCAAATGGTACTCTTCCATTCTGCTGGACAAGCCGTTCAAGAAACAACCGGAGACGTTGAGACTCAAACACCTCGCCAGATTGGCGGTCCATCGGGCTCTACGGGCCACGGGAAGACCGAGTCTGGCGTTGTTGCCGCCCCTTCATACTCAACTAGATTTACCTAAATCCCTAATCGAGTATTTGTCTGAATACCCGTTCTCTATCTGAGTTGCGCCAAAGACTGGTTGGTACCTATACATACCGACATCAGGGAACACCAATAACTTATTCTAAAATGCACCCGTGGTGCCTAGATAGGTAGGATAAACAAATTACCAATCCGTTCTGTTTGTTAATCTTATCGCAGAATTGTTCATTATGTGAACCGGTCTTGCTAGATGATCTGCCGAACTAAAGTTTGCCCAAATCTATTCAACGTTGTCATAAGTGGTGCTCATATTTATTTGACAATTTCATTGATACAACAAACAAATTAAGAAATCGAGTTCTTATAATTCATCAACAATGAGATTGTTCTAAGTAACTCAATATAAAAGATTGTGGTTTGGTAATGCAACCTTTTATCCTACTAATGATATAGTAGAAAAATGAATTTTTTATACGAGAGAATTAGCATTTTTTATTGGGAAGTTTTTAATAGTACATTAGTAATCAATGATTGGTCATTTTTTGATTTTATAACTATCGAAAATATAACTGGAAGGTTCATTTTTCGAATATCAGGAAAATATTTTTTCTACAGTTTAAAATAGACCTTACAAAAATCGTGTTTTCAACTGTAGAATTAATACATATAATCACGTGGGTAAACTGTATTTGTTAATTATAGGGAATACAAAATGTCCTACTTTCAGAGAATAACGTTTCTGTTTCTTACATAATTAGAATTGCTTCTCTATTTTCGCAAAATAATTCTTTGGATATTTTCTTTTCTGTCTCTGGATATCACTTGACCAATGTGTCCTGAATTTTTTAGCAATCTAACCAAGGACATTGAAATTAATCGAATATGTAGTGTTTTTTCAGGCATTACTTTTTTTACAATATCTGACTTCTTGTGTTCACACTGTTCATACAAAACTACTGATTACTTTTCTAATTGAAGACAGCAAAACGAACAATACATCATGTCATTACAAAGACAAGGAAATGAACTCAACAAAAGATTTTTCCCAGATTTATTAGTTCTGATAATAACGTGTATGTGTACACACAAATGTACTTATAGTTCTCTACTACAGCTGCCTAACTTAAAAATTTTAACTCATAATTTTTGGTTTTATTTAGGATAAATATTTATTTCTTCGTCATCGCCTAAGATGATGTGGTTATCAATCAAGATGCAAAATTAATTTGGAAATTATCAATGCATTACTCTTAGTGGAAATCTGATTATAAATAAAATGATAATTGAGCAATTCAGTGTCTTTACAATTAGAGCGAATTATTGATAAGTCATGTAAGTTCCTTTTAGTATAGAATAAGTGATTATTTGTAGAATATGTAAGCCATATTGGCTAATAGAAATATCTTAATCATAGTTATTTATTGGTTTTATCATTATGTTCTGTACATTTTGAAAAATTAACTTCATCCTCATTATTCCTATGAAACAATCAATGTTTTTTTATATTATATATTCGAATACATCTTGATAGTTTGTGCTATAGACTGCATTAGAAAAATCTATTTTTTATAGACGAATATTGGTACTGTACTGATTTGAATTTGTGTATGCAAATTTCTATTCTGAAATGGTAACAATTATCTAAAGAAATGGAATTGAGTGATTTGTTGTCAAACGTCATTACTACTGAGATTAACAAACAGAATATATAAAATAAAATGTAATCATGAATGTATTTATATAATTGTAAACTTGGAGTGAACGAGCGTGTGCGTATGTGTTTAGCCGAAATGTATTTATTTCTTTAGAAAAAATAAATTATTTATTATGAAAAATATTCCTGGTATTTTTTCCATACCCATCATATTCATATGCATTCGAGTTTCATTATGAATATCCTCCTGAAGAGATAATCATCAATATTAAAAGGTGAAATGTTAGATTTCGGTATAAATTGTTATTTTTTTAGCGATCTCGATCACAGCTAATAACCTGAAAATACCCATAAGTTTCAAGCAAAAGATTTTTCCTCGCCTCGATATTTTCTGGAAGTTTTGGTCCGACAACTCTTTATCATCTCAAATTCTTATTGTATGATGGAAACAATAACTGTATGAGAATCGAAATGAGAAACATAAACTAATTTCGAAATTGGTAATGTTTAGAAACCGTCGAAATTGAGTGAGTGGTCAAGAAATCAACAGTTGAACTGAGGTTAATCTTACCCTTCCTTGATCAGCATTGTGAAGTTTCGCCAAATAAATTTGGGTCTGAATGTTCCTAGTGAATAAGATTTTCAATGCGGACAAGTATTTTTCATGGAAAAAGGAAATAATTCACTCTGTATACCATTCAATCTGGAGTTCAACCACCTTGGAATTCACCAACGTAGGTTATGATATCCTCAAGCGGTTAACAGTAGAACAACTTATTTTTTTATAGACAAGCTTTGGGATTTTTCATCTCTATTCAGGATTAGTCAACAACATTCTTTGGCTCGATGCTGGGTGATGAATGACTGTCGATTTAATATTTTCCCCATAGAAAGTATATTATTGAAACTAAAGTGTTTTGTTGATTTTCACTTGAAGAAACCATTGATTAGTGAATGTTTTCTAGGAAATGATGAATTGTTCAAATCCCAAATGAACTTCTAGGACACGTGAAATGTTATATTCATTTCTGAGATCTGCTGATGAATTATCTCTTGTCCTTCAAAATAATTTTAAAAGTCTCGCAAAAGAGATTCATGACTCAGTTGACTCACCATGTATGCATTCATTCTATACACTGGGTTTCTGTTGAAACAATAATTTTGCTTTTAATCACAACTGACCTTCTAGGCTACATGAAATGAAAATCGAAAACTATAATTTTCTCTGAACAACAAAGATGCATTATATTCGAAGGTTTCAAAAGAAATTTCTGTAATCCATGAGTAAACTTGATCGACAACAATCATAAAATTTTTCTCATCAATTCATAAGAATATTTCTAGGCATTTCAGTATCATCTTATCAAGATTTTTACACGACACATCAATCAATAAATTCTGAGGAATACTAATCAATTCCTAGAGGCATTTCACACGAAAATCGAACATACTCATACATTTATTAGCGAAACCAAAATGCTATATAAATATACAAGATT
Source organism: Plagiodera versicolora (assembly GCA_037013635.1). Taxonomy (NCBI): domain Eukaryota; kingdom Metazoa; phylum Arthropoda; class Insecta; order Coleoptera; family Chrysomelidae; genus Plagiodera; species Plagiodera versicolora. The sequence continues at coordinate 9,881,694 of CM072979.1, read as the reverse complement.
TCTTCATAGATACGGTTATCACCAAATCTCAGAACACACGATTCAAAGAATCTGATAATTAACTCGTTTATCATTTATCAACCACGATAAGCAAAGATAAAATGGTTCGAAGAATTGATAGCCGAGTGCTGTTTTGATGTTATTTATTGTGATTCACCGACTAACAAGAATGTATTTATTTTGTACGAGAAGTTCTAGTCTGGTACTTACGAAACGCTGAGGCGTTTTTCTTTCGCCCATTTCCTTATAATATTCGCTATTTGATCCGCTTGATTCGAAGTGCTGCTTCTGAGTAGTTGAAGAACGTCTCCTAGCATGTCTACGGGGAATTTTTGGGCCACCACTCCCTGTTAATATAAAAGGAGACTCAGCTTTAACCGTTTCAACAGACAATCTAGGATATAATGAGCGTTCAATTTCTGCTATGAATTATAGGTTAGTCGTTTAAGTAGAAGTGAAAGGACATGTACACCAAATACTTCATAAATGTACTGGATGTTCTGCACATTCCACCCAGTACTAATAAAAAAATCATGTTTGAGCTCGTGGCCTCTTGAGTCAGCCCCTTTTTTGTTCAGGGGGCCTGTGGTATTATGCCACCCCAATCATCATATACTTATGCCACTGTGAAAATGTATAAATCATAATAGAAGATACTGCTAGATTTGTTCAACAAATCATAGGTACGTCGTTTTAGTAGAAATAAGAAAACGTTTATATTGAATTGAAAATAATGAAATATAGTGGATATTTTATTAGTTATGACCCAAAAAAGAAATTGATGAAACACCCTATGTGTCGCATAAAACTTCTGAGACTCCACATATACAGTGTGTCCCAGCTAAAACTTGTCACCCCCCTAATCTCCGAACTCGTGAAGAAAGTGGAAAATCGCTGAGACCCGTCGATTTTCTTTTCAAGGGGGAAGACTTTCACAAAATACATTACCATTGTGTTGTCAACCCCCTCATCCCCAGCACCCCCTATTTCAGAATTTTCAACGGGATTACTATACTTGTGATACATCATTTTGAAAGGAATTCAATCCCAAATACATCGGTGTACTGAAATTGAGGATCGATCAAGTGATGTTAAAAATGAAATGAAAACACATTTTTATCAAGATATTTTTATTTGTCCTCACCTAAAATGTTATCATCGAAAGGTTCACTGTGGGTACGCCACTGTATTTAAAAATTAAAGGTGAGACAACGTTTTCATGAAAAAAAAAATATGGCCATGAGCATATACACATATCTTTGTTTACGCCTTGGTATATTGGTATATTCGAGCCACTTCAATCAACAATTTGAAGAGTTTTCAAAATTGTTTATACTATACAAGAGAGAATATCCATTGTAGCTGCGTATTCTGAAAATGGACGATGTGCTAGAGCTACGGCTCGAAATTCGATGAAGTTCATCCAGAAAAACCCACACCAGATGATGCTGACGGACGTACAGAGTTTTGTGAAATCATGAGTCAATTATTGATTAGTGATCATAATCACCCCTACAATGTGTGCTTTTCTGGCGAATCTTCTTTTTATTTGCATGGACATGTGAACCGGCACAACTGCAGATACTGGAGTGACGTAAGTCCCCATTAGTACAGGAAAACTCTCAAACTCTCCAGAAACTGAATGTTTGGGCTGGTATTCTGGGAGACCATATTGTAGGTCCATATTTTATTGATGGTAACCTCAACGGACAAAGGTATCTTGAACTTTTTGAGTCAACTGTGAACCCCAGAATCACTCAGTTACTTGAAGAGGATGATAGGCTACTTGAAGGTCAGCTCATCTTTCAGGGCCAATATAATGGCCGGCTAGATCTCCTGATTTATCATCATTAGACTTCTTTATATGGGGTCATTTGAAATCCAAAGTTTATATTACACAGCCAACTTGTCTTGATGATCTACGCAGGCGAATTGTGTGGAGTGTCGTGCAGTGACTCCAGGAATGTTGAGCAATGTGTGAAAACATTTCGAAAATCGTTTATACTTCTGTATGAAACTGAATGGTTCATATGTTGAACCTTTCTTACGGTGATAACATTTTAGGTGATGAAAAATAAAAATATCTTGATAAAACTTATTTTTCATTAAATCTTCAACAACACTTGATCGATCCTCAATTTCAGTGCGCCGATGTATTTGGGATTGAATTCCCTTCAAAAAGATGTATCACAAGTATAGTAGTCCCATTGAAAATTTTGAAGTAGGAGGTGCTGGGGATGAGGGGGTTGACAACACAATGGTAATGTATTTTGTGAAAGTCTTCCCCCTTGAAAAGAAAATCGACGGGTCTCAGCGATTTTCCACTTTCTTCACGAGTTCGGAGATTAGGGGGGTGACAAGTTTTAGCTAGGACACACTGTATAGTATATTCTGAACCAACTCCGTGAACTCTACACTGTGTCCAAGATAAGAATGAACAGCATGCCTAATAATATGACATTTAGAAAGTTTTAATATCCCAAGTAGTTTCGGAGATATCCGGGAAAAACCGAAATTTGAGAATATCGTTTTTATTTTCTCCTAGCTTTATTTTCGAAGGAAATGTAAAACAAATAGCACTTCGTCATGGCCACTTTTCGAGGACTACACGATAACATAAGCAGAATTTTCGTGCGACGTTTCGTCTTTTAGAAAACATCATCAACTTTGTATTTTTATATGGGCCGAAACTAAAGTATACCCTGTATACGACTCCATTTTTCATTGTGAATACAGCAACATATCACACAATATGGTTTCGGAACCTTTTCTCGCGCAAAATGTAATTTAGTGATTACTTAATCTGTTTTTCTTCAATTTTAGATAGTAGGCGCTGGAAAAAATGACAACATAATGTTCTGTTGTCATAATAATAGTGTAGTTTGGTAGAATATTTGACATATTACTGTTCCTACTTTTACATCTCTTTACCTACCTAATTTGTGTCAAAAATGGAAAACGGCAGCTTTTCGAATACTGAAAAATTTGATATGTTGTCATGTTACATTTTGTGCCATAGAAATTGTGTTGATGCTGAACGTGCGTACTTTAATAAGTATCCAGAGAGGCGACAACCTGGTGAATCAATATTTAGACGGCTAGTTTTCAATTTAAAAGAATACGGATCATTTAAAAAACCTGTGGTTTCCCGACAAAAGCAATCTAATGAAGAAAGTCAGCGTGATGTGTTACAGGCCGTTGTTGAAAATCCTGAGATATCCACTCGCACCATTGAAGATAATACCGGAGTAGCCAGATCCACCGCTCACTTCATTTTAAGAAAAAATAAATATCATCCATATAAATTTAGGATTTGTCATGGACTCAGACCAGACGAAGAACCTTTTGTGAATGGTACACTAGAAAATGCCAAGACGATGAAAATTTTCCTTTCAAAATAATTTGGTCTGATAAAAGCATGATCACCAACAATGGTATTTTTAATAGGCGGAATGTTCATTATTGGTCACAACCATGGTCATACACATAAGGTCTGGAATCTACGGCAATTTTGAGTGGTGGGGGGTGGCACCAGTTTTGAAGAAAAAGTTTCCATAATTATCCGCTAGGAGGACATAGGGGTATAATCAGGTGATTAATCTTTGACAACAAAACAAACGGTTCGGACTCGAATGGTAAATAAAATCAATGACAGAAATATTATATCTTGCAAAATTCTCTCGAATAAATAAAAATCATTCTTACTTTCAAAAAGCTGATCGGATCTGATTTGTGATTGGCTGACAAAGTGACAATAGAGGACAGCGCTGCAGGTGGCAAAACATGAGAACCACAAAAATTTCCTCAATGTTTGGGCCACCCCCCACCAAACGAGTTGCAAGACCTATGTACGATCGTGGTCACAACAAAATCCGCGTGTACACAAATAAGTGTCCAGACATCAACATCGTTTCGGTTTCAATATGTGGGTTGGGATTCTCGGTACGAATATAATTGGGCCTTTTATGTACCGAAACAATTTAACAAGAGAGCGGTACATGAATTTGTTAGTGAATGATATGGAAGACGCTCTAGATAATTTGCCTTTAGCGGTTACTCACAGCTGCTGGTTTCAACAAGATGGTGCTCCAGCACATAACGCTAGAATTGTTCGTGATTATTTGAACCGTCGATTCCCAGGACAGTGGATTGGTACTCATAGTGATACAGCATGGCCTGCAAGATCCCCCGACTTAACCCCACTAGACTTTTTCCTTTGGGGATATATCAAGAATCAAGTGTAATCTAATCATGATTTTCAGAATGAAGAAGATTTTCTAAGATTGGTTACTGAATCCTTTAACAATATTTTCCGGATATGTTATACAAGTTTTGAATTCGTCTGTGAGACGAGCGTACTCGTGCTTAGAAAGTAATGGCGGGTTATTTGAACACTTGTTATAAGTTTCTGTTCATTTCCTGTGATACATATTAGCTCCTTGTTATTTATTACATTACAATTACATTTATAAACTAAACTTTTGATATTGCGACTCATCTTTGTATTCAACAACGCAATAATTCCGGCAAGTGGTTAGTTTAAATTTATACTTTTATAAATAGGACTATTCAATTCACTACATGTATCAAAATATGGCATTTTTTCCAGCGCCTACTATCTAAAATTGAAGAAAAACAGATTAAGTAATCACTAAATTACATTTTGCGCGAGAAAAGGTTCCGAAACCATATTGTGTGATATGTTGCTGTATTCACAATGAAAAATGGAGTCGTATACAGGGTATACTTTGGTTTCGGCCCATATAAAAATACAAAGTTGATGATGTTTTCTAAAAGACGAAACGTCCCACGAAAATTCTGCTTATGTTATCGTGTAGTCCTCGAAAAGTGGCCATGACGAAGTGCTATTTGTTTTACATTTCCTTCGAAAATAAAGCTAGGAGAAAATAAAAACGAAATTCTCAAATTTCGGTTTTCCCGGATATCTCCGAAACTACTCGGAATATTGAAACTTTCTAAATGGCATATTATTAGGCACATAAATGCGCTACTTTTCTCTAACTTAATCGACCCTGTATCACTTACCGTTTCCGATATCCCCATGCTGTTCATTCTCATCTTGGACACAGTGTATATGGTCTTACCTTATTTCCGTTTCCCAACGGAACACCCTGTATAAACGCAGACAATTCAACGACACTTCGAAATCATTCTCACTAAAATATATTTGATTCGTAAGACCGTGATGATACATTATCGAATAATTAATTGAAATAGGTATCAAATATCCACGATAATGCTGTAACATAGACTGCATTTATGTCGTCAGACAAGAGAAATAGAAGCATCTTACAAGAAAATTCACCTGAAACACTCCCACAATTGCTCCTCTCTTTCCTTCCCAAAACTCGGGATTCGGTTCGAGTCTATCCAAGGTATCAAATGCTTTTGCGGAATACCAAAACTCTCCCATTCGATAGCAATCGTTAGCGATCAACAGCAACAAATTGAAACTCTCAGATGAGTTTTCCATTTTCTGATAAAGCTCCCATGCTTGTTGCGCCTTCTGGTTCATTATATAACAACGTGCCAAGTTTGAAATGTAAACATAGTCGTTTTTTATTCTAGGGTCTTGGACCAACAGGAAAGTTTCTTCTGCCTCTTTGAACTGATTGCATGCCGTTTTTGCTTGTGCGAAATTGAAGTTGAATGTATCATCTGAAATTAAAAAAATGCTTGCAGACTTGTTCAGAGGTCCTCCTTCTCTCTTGCCATTACCATTACTATTTAGTTTTTTAATGTTGAAACATTATATATTACATATTTTACCTGAATGAAGGTAACTTTTGATAGAAGTTAAATATACTAAGACTTCCTCAAATTGTCCGGCAAGGAAAAAAGCTGCTGCCATGCACTGTCTACCGTGAATCGTATCGCATTCACTTGTGGAACTACCCACTAAATGAAAACATTCCTCAGCTATTTTGATATGCTCTTGCTGAAAGGACAATCAATAAACACTGTGACATTTATGTTTGATTTCAAGTGGAACACATTTGCATTTGTTTCATTACCGAATTAATGTCTTGTCCAAGTGCTGCATTAACAACGCCTTTCAGAATATATTCTTGCGGAACTGCCGGTTGCAAATCTTTCAGCAAATCGAACGCCTCCTTCGTATCATCATTTCGAAGGTAATGAATGACCAAATTGAGTCTTGCCTCTGGTACAACATCGACCAATGATGGAAATATCTGAAGAAAAAATAATCCAACAGCATTAACAAAAGCATTCAGAAGATGAAAAAAATGTTTTTACCTGCATGGCATTTTCACCATCTCTGAAAACGACCAGATTATGTTTCAATAAATCGTAGCCAAAACCAACATTGGAATTCCGCTCCACAATAGACCGTAACTCGTTTTCAGCAGCTTTGCCATTGTAAAGACGAAAGGTATTACAAGCCTACAATTGTTTCAATGAATCTTACCATTTGTATTTATGTATTTCTTGCTCACCTCATTAATTGGTGACAATTTTTTTTTTTTTCATTTTTTCAATAGATCTTTGTATGTTTTTCATTTGTCAAAATACCCAAGAAATGGAGTAAAATATGATTCAGTTACCTTCAAATTAATAGCAATCACAGAGTCAGGGTGTTGGTTCAAATATATTCCCAGTACTTCTTGTGAGACATCATAATAATCCAGTTTATAATAACACAAAGCCACATATACATTCAGAGCAATATTTTCCCTGAAAAAACCATTTGTAACCAATTTTTTGAAAAAATACAATTGTATATTGTTTCCATTTGTTGCGTACTCGAATGTCACTGTATATATTGTTATAGTTGCAAATGTGTGTTAGTAGAATTGATCAAGTTGATTTAGCTGGACATACATTGAATTTCTCTTGCATTTACTGCACATTAAGAAGTATAGAAAGTTACCTCTTCTGAAGAAGTAACCTCTTGTAGATATCTATAGCCTCCTGATAATGGGCTCTCAGGTAATGTATAGCAGCCAAACTCAGTTGATCTTCAAGAATGTCCTGTAGTTGTTGATGGTATTTCATCAAAATATTCTCATCCCTTAATTTGTGTGCCAGATGAAAATTAAGTCGAGTCTTTAATTCACTTGAGTGAACAATTTGTAAAATGTCTTTGGATTCCTCATACATGCCTGAAATGGTGACTTGAAGATTTTCCAGAGATGGGTCAATAGACTACTTACCCAAATAGAAATAGCAACAGGCTACATTCACCAAGAAATCATCATTTCCACCATCAGTTTTCAGTAAATTTTGATAAATATTCAGGGCTTTCTTGTAGTCACCCACATGGAATGCACAAAAAGCAATCCATTGGTCTATTATATTGTTACTTTTATCGGGCCTGAACTGAGAATTCAAGATACAGTTCTTTAAATTCAATTGAATCGAGAATTTCAGATATCAAAAACGTTTCACTTCTTTTGATACAGAGTTGAATTCTGATGTTTGTAATGAGGAAGATATGCGATATATAATTTATAGATTAATTTTCTATGTTATGGAACATTTTTGTAGAGAACATGTTGATTTCAATAGGAATGGGAAATCATGTGATACTTCAAAATTCATTCAAATGAAGAAAAACTGTGCTTTGATTTCAATTTGATAGTTAGCATTTGAATTAAAGAGTTCCAAACTCGCCTCCATAAGTGTGACTGCTCCAGCATAATCCCTTTTCTTCAAGTAATCTTCAAATTGAGGAGAACTGTTGGGTGCAATACTTTTTCCTGAAATCTTTGCACTTTCATTATTGGACTGGATAGCAGGTTTAGCTCTGCTCAATATCTGGAACATAATATATATAGGGATTGAGTGCCAGTGTGTGGTTTCTGCAAATATATTTGTCCCCTTCACACCAGAAAACTGGGACATTCTGTGTTTATATTGAAATAAAGAATTCTAGCAAGATAACTGACAATTATGAATCGAAACAAATTACAAATATCTGATGAAATAGCAAGGTTTCTATTACTCGTTCCTACAAACTGAATACAATAATTGATAGGAATATCTTATTTAATTTGGATGAATTATTGATAATTTGAAAATGAAATAGGGTAAAATATGTACCATTTTCCACAATAAATTAAAGCTTGAATTGGACTAACAGTTCGTAGTTGATTTGTAGGTATTCACAAATACGATGGTTGCTATGCTAATATGTGGGATTGTTACCAATTAAAGAATAAATAGACATGTTTTGGTCAGTATATATTATTTTCTGAGTGGTATAAAAGCAAATGATAATATCAATTACCTGGAATCCTAAAACTGAGATTACAACAATATAATGATGTGATAATGATTATAAAAAGAAGTTTCAGCAAAACTCTGAGACAATTTCAAATTTTTCTTCTTCTTTTTCATTACCCTTTCATTGCATAACAAGTTATTATAAAAACTACATGACAATGTTCTCAATGTTCAAAGTACTGAATTAGTTAAGGTTATAAAAGTTAGGTTCATTATTATGATTATATATGTCATATTTCCAGTCACGAAGTTTCCAGTTTTCGTATCTTTGGATTATAATATAGATTAAAAATTATGTAAAATGTTGGACGATATCAAATATATAATTTTGGTACTGTCTGGTAAAGGTGGAGTCGGAAAATCAACAGTCAGTACACAGTTAGCTTTGACATTAAAGGAAAAAGGACATAAAGTGAGTGTCGACATTTTACTGCATGATTATTATTGTTCATTTATATTTTATAGATATCAATTCGCAATTCTATAATCCAGATTATCTGGCCCATTGATTCATCTTCCAAACCCACAGTTTAATCAAAAGACCTTTGTTTTCCTGCATGTAATAGATTTTCAAATATTCTTTTAGGTTGGCTTGTTAGATGTTGATTTATGTGGTCCAAGTATTCCATATTTGTTACAGTTAGAAGGTCATGATGTTCATCAAGCTGATGGAGGGTAAGATGAAAAATTATAAAATACTCTCAAAATTATTCAATGACAGATTATATTGAACAAGATTCCAATTGCAAACACAGATCACTACCAAGTGATCTAACAGTTATGAATAATTTTAGATTTTTTCTAGTTGGGTCCCTGTTTATACCGATGAAACCCAATCCTTGGCGGTAATGTCAATTGGATTTCTTCTCAATGATAGAAATACTGCTGTTGTTTGGAGAGGTCCTAAAAAGACATCTATGGTCAAACAATTCCTCACTGATGTTTGTTGGGGAAATTTAGATTATTTAATCATTGATACACCACCAGGTATGTAGAAAACTATAATTTGAGTTGAAGTTTTATAGAAATGCACATCTGATGAAAATCAATTGAAAACAAGAACTATATATTTTTCAACTCTCTATTTTGGTTCCAGCATAACTGTATCTATTTTATTCTTGCAAAGTGTGTATTCTATGAAAGTTATTTAAAATCAATAAGAATTGTGATTCAAATATATTTAGGGACATCTGATGAACATATAACTGTAATGGAAAACTTGAAATCAGTCAAATTGCATGGAGCAGTGATAGTTACTACTCCACAACAAGTTTCTATAGAAGATGTTAGAAAGGAAATTACTTTTTGCAAAAAAACTGGAATACCTATACTAGGTATCATAGAAAATATGAGTGGGTATGTAGCAATTAGTTTGTGCTTATTGTATATAAAAAGTACACTGGGTGGTGCAAGTTGATAGGAAATTTCATAATTAGATTTTGAACATTACTCTTTCAGGTTTGTTTGTCCTCATTGCTCAGATTGCACGAATATCTTCAGTAAAGGTGGAGGAGAGTCTTTAGCAGAAATCAACAAAATTCCATTTTTGGGAACACTACCAATAGACCCTCGAGTTGGTCAACTACTAGGCAAAGCATGTGTGAAAGAAATACCGGATTCACCAAGTACCAAAGTATTTTGTGATATAGTTAATAAACTCTGTGTTACAATGTAGTGATATTTTGTAAAATCAATATATTATAATAGGGCATTCCAACGACCTGTCAGAACAAATTCAATATGGTGGGAGTAGGCACACAATGCTTTGTTTACATATTGTTAAGTTATAAATTGATCTAAAAGTTGTGAGATTTTTGTTTTTGTGACTGCATCAAATGATTTTTTATATTGTTTAGAGCTTATTAGTGGTATTCTCACTAAAAAATGCCTGTTACATGCCTTTTAGTCAATTGTGGAAGTCGTTCCAAGGATGATGTAAAATTCTTTTTAGTGCCTGCGGTTTTAAGCCACAGGTTTCTAACGGATAAAAACGAATTGTCTGAAAGGCTATGGATAGAAGCAATTAAGAGGGACGATCTTACTGAATCGATACTAAAAAATCAGAGAGTCTGTAGTAAACATTTTATAACTTTTATTGTATTTACATTGTACATTTTATTCAGAGCAAATAAAAGTGCACCCACATGACTGCAAACTTCACTGTGTCCAGCCATTCATGGGCAATGTGCACTTTCATCCTTGGCCACAATGCACCAAACGTCTAATGGTTTCTCATTTCCTCTCTGAGAATGTTTGATCTAAAAAAATTGCTGAATAAACAAAAGTCAATAGAAATGAACAAACCTCACCTTTCCCACTACAATGTAGAAACCATTCACCACTTTTGTCCCCACATTCACAACAAAGCCTGACTCAAAAGACTTGAATGAATGCAAGCTTTTGTAGGCCTTCATTTGTTCTTTGGTGTAATGGCTATGGGTCAGCACTAAATTCGAAACAATATCTATATTTGTAATAGGTGGAATTCCATGAATTGAACTATCCAATTCCTGGATGTTCAATGTAAAAGGGTCTACATCATTTATTATCTTCAGCTTCATTCGGTATCTGTAAATAAACATTCCACTTCACATATGGGAAACAAAATGTTGTGTAAACAAAAAACAAATTGGGTTTTCAGCTTACCTTTCACCAATATCTGGATTTTCCAACAATAATGTCCTTAAATATACACTCTGCATCTTAAAACTTCTATCATCAACAACAAACTCACACAACTTCGGAAATAATGCCGTAATGACGTCACTTCAAACAGCTGTGTGCCTACTCTCGCCATATTGAATGTCACGTGATTTGGAATGCCTAATAGATTTGTTTGATCTATGGAATATATTTTATTTTCTTCCTACTATTGAAGTCTTCCAGATATGTGCTGCATGTTGTCCTGTATATTCGATTTTCTGCAATATATTTGATATCAGGTTAATATCGCTGTTTTATTAGATAATTTTCAAGAAAAGCAATTCTAGTTATAACGGATCCAAGTACCAACTTCGTTATTTTGACTAAAAAGCTATATTATTCATTACTTCTACAGATTCCTTATATCATTTTAAGACTTTTCATCATATCTAGTCTGGCCCTTCGCGAGATAAGAAGACATTTCTTAATCCTATTAACTTTGGACCATCCTATTCGACCATCTATAAAATCTTTGAATATATTGGAATCATTTTCGACAGCCAGTAAAATGATTCGAGACCCTTAAATTTAGTCGTATTGTTAATCACGGTTTGTTAAAAAAAATAAGGCAATTGGATGTAATAAGCCTAATGATATATATCAAACAACTTGCACTTATTTAATGAAAAACTCTTTACACCTAAAAATCACTTTCATTTTTATCTGCCACAGTTAACTTGAATGTTTGCTGGGGAACTAAATCTAATACCAAATAACCTGTCTTCATTTGATTGAAACGTGTTTCTAAAATGAAACGTTATTTTTTATTCGTCCAATTATTTCTTATAAATTTCCATAGAATTAATGAATACAAAGGGTGAAATAAATAAAAAATATAAGTGGTTAGTTTTACGTTTTTATTATTTATCATACCATAAGTATTTGCCTAATAATATATAATAATAAGAGTCTTATTTCTGCACATGTAATAAATTACAAAATTAAGATAGTAATACTTTGGCCTAGAGTGCATATTTTATGGTCACTCGATCCATAAACACGGCAGTTCGCGCCCCCAAAATTGGGCAGTACATACAACATAAAATAATTAAATGCCGACAGAAAGAAGAGGAAAAAAAAAAAACAAATTAGAAGCACTTCCTGTGGACGATGGATGGACCGGACTCGTCGTACTCCTGTTTGGAGATCCACATCTGTTGGAAAGTGGATAGGGAAGCGAGGATGGATCCTCCGATCCATACGGAGTATTTCCTCTCTGGGGGTGCGATAATCTTGATCTTCATGGTAGATGGAGCCAAAGCGGTGATTTCCTTCTGCATACGGTCGGCAATACCAGGGTACATGGTGGTACCTCCAGAGAGTACGGTGTTGGCGTACAAGTCCTTACGAATGTCCACGTCGCACTTCATGATGGAGTTGTAGGTGGTCTCGTGGATGCCGTTGGCTTCCATACCCAAGAACGAGGGCTGGAAGAGTGCCTCTGGACAACGGAACCTTTCGTTGCCGATGGTGATGACCTGTCCGTCGGGCAGCTCGTAGCTCTTCTCCAGCGAGCTAGAGCTGGCGGCGGTGGCCATTTCTTGCTCAAAGTCCAACGCGACATAGCAGAGTTTCTCCTTGATGTCACGGACGATTTCCCTCTCAGCGGTGGTGGTGAAAGAGTAACCCCTCTCGGTCAGGATCTTCATGAGGTAGTCGGTGAGGTCTCGGCCAGCCAAGTCCAAACGCAGGATAGCGTGGGGCAGGGCGTAACCCTCGTAGATGGGTACGGTGTGGGACACACCATCTCCAGAGTCCAGTACGATACCGGTGGTACGACCGGAAGCGTACAGGGAGAGCACGGCCTGGATGGCGACGTACATGGCAGGGGTGTTGAAGGTCTCAAACATGATTTGGGTCATCTTTTCTCTGTTGGCTTTGGGGTTGAGCGGAGCCTCGGTGAGAAGTACGGGGTGTTCTTCGGGGGCAACTCGGAGTTCGTTGTAGAAGGTGTGGTGCCAGATTTTTTCCATGTCATCCCAGTTGGTGACGATACCGTGTTCAATGGGGTATTTCAAAGTGAGGATACCTCTCTTGCTTTGGGCTTCGTCGCCTACATAGGAGTCTTTCTGTCCCATACCGACCATGACGCCCTGGTGTCTGGGGCGACCGACGATAGAGGGGAACACGGCACGGGGTGCGTCATCCCCGGCGAAACCGGCTTTGCACATACCGGATCCATTGTCAACGACTAATGCGGCTACTTCTTCGTCACACATATTGATTGGTTAGTACTGAAAAAAAGGTGGCATTATAAAAGGTATCATTAACGAAAGTACGCTCATCTGTCAATTAATTGAAATGCATCTATAATGGAAATGTAATTTTTCCTCACTGAATAAATCTCAGTAACAGATTTTCCAGTGAATGCAGATCTCTTTAGTACTCCCTCAACCTTTTGTATATACTGAAAGCCACTAATTAATGTTTGAAATTGTGCGATTAAGTATAAAGTCGAATGTATCTCCTTGTAATTCTGTCAAGTTAATTTATGGAAGCATTTTAGATACAACGTTGTTGCCGATTTTCATTCATCTAATTTCCTCGATTAGTTTTATTGTAATTTCACTAATTTCTAGTGTAAATAATCTCAATAGACGCTGAGGACTTTTCAACTTGAAAATCACACCTAAAATCTGAACTATTACTCACTCCATGAATCCACACAAAACTTTCAAATTCTTAGAATACAATTAAATTGAATAAAGTGTTTTACTTATAATTGATGCTTTATTGATTAATCAACGAATAACTCGAGATTCTAACATTATAACCATAGTAGCCCAAGTATTTTATGAATGAATGAAAGTCGGAAAAAACCGTTGGTAACAGAAACCGGTACTGCTATGATCAAGTTTGTTCAGTTATGTATTCGACGAACCCGAATTTCAAAGAATGGAAACCAAGAACGAATGAAAACCCACACGAAGTTGCCCCACCCAGCGAATTACTCGAGAAATGTGTATCAAAAATAATTTGGAAATCACTGCACTTTGAACATAGCCGTCGAGTCCAATCAATATTTTTGGAAAAACCACGGTTCACAACTACACCTCGTTATAAAAACACTGAGCAAAATTCACTTAATTGATTATTGAACACTTACTTTGGTTTCTAGTAAAAAAGTATAAATATATAAATAAACGTTAGCACAGCTCTATGAAACTGCTGTACTAGGAATGAGGACCTATCACAAGACTGGAATGTCTGAAATCCAAAAGTCCAAGAGCATTTATATAATTATTTGCCCCTCCTCGAAGAGAACAGCTTGAGAGCGCAGTATCTGCTGGGTTTAGCCAATCGGGAGAAACACTACCATATAAGGCTTTGCATTGCATCGATTTTTCCCGCTCCCCTCCCCAATAGTCTGACATACATCATCACCGTGGATCTTTTTAGGGGAATTCGTCTGTTTCATTGAATTGAAAAGGATAAATCATGATATTATTTTTAAAGAGAACAAATACAGTTCACTACCAATTATAGTATAGATTTGAAATTGGTAGGTGGGTAAATATAAACATTAACGTTTCTACTCCGAGCTCAACAAAATTCGTTCTCTCGTAGCACGTGACAGACGTTACAAATATCAGTAGTTTTCAGTTGGAATACTTCCAACTATTTTTACTACAACCACCGACTCGGGGTAAAAATAGATTACAGTGTTCGAATTGTGTAGACAACACTCGTTAATCGTTCCCATTCATAGATGATGAAAAAACAGGTGCTACGCCCCTTACGAAAATGCCGGTTCAGTACAAATTAAATAAATTTCAATTAAATAGATATATAGGATACCAGATTGCGATGATATCTAATAAATAAATGAATTAGTATTTTCTTGAAATTCTTACCGTTGAGTTTGAACAAGACACGTCACAAAACAACAGCAACAGCGAGTACCTATCGAATGGAAAGAAGCCGGTCGCGATTTCGAAGAAGTGTAAGTCTGATTCAATTTGACAAGGTGAAGCGGGAAGAAAATTTGAATTTTATCCGCAGAATTCGTAGATTGTGTGACTCAAGATTGGAAATTATATTTTAACTGACGTTCAAAATTAGATTTTGAGCTGTCAAAACCAAGTCATTGATATAAAAAACAAATGAATTAGTTGTCGAGGTTGGCGACCTTCCCCATAACATAAAATTATGGACTTGCCCGCCCCACCACTCTCATTCACAATCGTTACCATATATGGGCATAAAGCCGATAGCGCGTGTCTATTGGTCGATTAACGGCGGTTTCGGCGGCCTAACCTAACTTGAACAGTCGGTCGGTCGCAAGGCGCAAGAAATTCTACGTTTACGCGCACATCGCATATCAGGGTTGTCGGCGGGTAGCGGGTTCGCGGGCTTGCCGGCCGATATCGTGATCGTTGATCTTGAAGTTGTCTCTTGTACGATTCATCCTATTGTCGCAGTCCTCGTTCATCGACCTTGAAAATCTCGTGTCTCACAGTATTTTACTATTCAATAATTATGGTTGAAGTAATCGAGGAATTCTAATTACGTACATAGTTAATTTTTACTATGAACTTGGTGTATCCAATAAGAATCTATATAATATATCTGAAACTTTTTTATTTGTCAGAATAATATTCTGGATGTGGTCGTGAATAGGAGGGTGAAATGTAAAGAATACCTAAGAAGTAGTTACATTCCTATTTCAAGTAGGTAGCTGAAAGTTGGGTATTCAAAGGACTACACTACTAGGTCTTATCCAAGATATATTTCGGCGTGTAGTTCAGTATACACTAAGTCTAGACATACAAATACACCCAAAAAGCTTCTTTTCAAGATATTGAGTATTGAAATTATGTAATGAAAGTATATAGGTGCATCATTTTGAATATAGTCAGTCATAAGAAAAACGTACAAAATAAGAAATACCTAGGAAAAAATTTATGGATAGTGCCTTTCTCTGAGAAATTTGGAAAGAATGTATTTTAATATTAGCTGAACTGAACTATCTATCTATAATTCATTCGAAAATATTTTAATTAATAGCAGGATGACATTCCACATTATCCAGTTAGAATAAATGGCGAGTGACGAACACAAATTTGAGAGAAATATAAGGAATATAAGACTCTTTATCTCCAAAGATCTATCACAATATCAAAAATAATCAACACTTCAATATAAAAACGAAAATGTTTTGCTGACTCCACATGTGGTAGGTATTTCAAAAATTATGAAATTTCAGGTTACGTCATCTCGACATTGACGACATTCAATGGGAAGTCCATTTAAATTCACCATCATAACAAAAATGAATCACCGGTCGGATTCTTGAATGATTATTTGGTGTTCGAAGGAAAGTCTGGGAGGGCTAAATTGTTGACTCACGATAGTTTATTTACTTATGTTTGCACGCAGAGAGAATACGTTGCATGAATCACAAGTGTATGTGACTTACTCATTGGGGTAGGGACTGCACAAAATGTGTCTATATTAGGAATCAATAGGAACTCATTGTCAGACTCAGGGAATAGTTCGTCGAAATTCAGAGGGTTGCTCATTCAGTGGCGTTCTTGAAAATTATCACAAAGAGAACAAATGTGTGGCCTGTCAGTTTTTCTCTTTCGAATTTGCTCTCATATTGTTTTTCACATTACTTAGTCAAAATATTCTAGCAGTATTAACGCATTCGAGTGAGTACTAAAATAAAACAATTTAGATTCCAAATGGGTAGAGATATTCCTTGACAAACAAATTATGGAAATTTCAAAGTTTTATCTAGTGAAGTAAAAGTCGAAATGAGTGACCTTAAAATATTTCATGTAACAAAAAATGTCGATTTTGTTCTGTTGTGTTATTTATTAGAATATACATATTATATGACCTTTCATTCATGTAAGTAAAATTGCTGATTAACTTCAATGACGAATATAAACAAGTACGAAAAAGGTTTGAATTGTTCAACCTGATCTTTATATTTGTGTAAGTTATATTGTGATTAATCTCTGAGCTCAAAAATGCAATGAAATATAATCGAAAATTGTAGATAACAGAAACCTTATTGGGAAATTAGTTCAAGTAGTTGAAAACTAACTTATTGTTTCAATTATAGTGGTGAATGTGAAGGTCGCTAGGTAATGTTCATATATTGGCATAGCAAGTAACAATTTGAAGAACTGAAAATTTTAGTAAGTGTGTTTGATTGGTGGGGGTCGACCTGCCCATTAGGCAACTCTAGTTACGCCAATGTATTTTGAGTGGAGTTTTAAATCTTAACGACTCTATAGAATACAGTATGTGGTTAGGTTCGAGCAACCTAATAAATTTTTTTCAAGTCATAAATACAAGGTTTTGAAAATTTCAGGCGATTTGAAATAAAACACATGAATCAACAAAATTTTGGTGATGGTTGCGTTTAGAACGAACAAGTCATTTTGTTTTTAGATCTAAAGAATCCAACGGAAGAGAATAATGTGAAAACAATGAGAACGATCATAATTAGAAAACTTCAATGTGAATATGTTCATTATTTGGAAGGCACTTTCATTTCAACGAACCGATTCCACCAATTAAACGAGAACAGTACCAAAATGTTAATAATAAATTAAGCACCATAAAAACCTTTCTAATGTTTCCTTTCTTGGAGCAAGATTTATCGCTCTCGATAAAAATGGAGCTACTTCTTTTATAAGGAGCATCTCACGTGATACTACCATTGCTTCTGTCTCACAGCGACTGTGTCTAGAATGGGTAAATTGCCATATGTGGTGTTAAAAATCGAGTGAGAAAACGCGAAGATGAGTAATTTTTATCGACTTGTATGGACATAATATTCATGCCTCAGTTTTCCATGATGAATTTTACACATATATATAAAAAAAGTTGAAAAAAAAACTATCACCTTCAATGTATCATAAATACAATAGGGAATTTGGATTTTGGATTCGTCAAGGAATTCAGGCCAGGAATGAGGCCATCTTTATACAGATTATTTGAAACTGGATGACAATTATGGGAAATTAATATTCATGAAAATTAGTGTTTTTTTTTTGGGAATCGTCCAATGAGCCATTCAGTTATGAACACTCTTTATATTTCAACAACAGTGTGAAGTACATTTGAGAATACAATTGAAATATTTTAATCATCGTAACACTTTCGATTTCTGACTTTAAATAGAAAATGCCTTTATTTTATATAATTTTTAAATTTTGCCACTATTTTCATTCTCATTCAAGAAATTTTAACTGATGAATTTGTTTAGGAAAATTCATATTCTCCACAATAAAAAAAATAACAAATCACATTTATTCAATGATATTGTAGGTTGTCATTGAATTTCTTGAATATTTCTTTTTGTTTAAGATGAAAAAAACTGAATTGAGAGTATATTTCTTGTTGCTGAAGAAATTTTTTTTTCATTGCAATTTTCTTCATACCTAATCGGTTCATTTTATGAATAATAAACAACATTTTCATTTCAAAGTTAAAACTTTGTGAACACAAAACTAAATAAAAGCATTCATAGAATACCAGATTTGATTGAAAATTATAGTTTGGGAAAATAACAGAATCGAAGAACAAAGATTATATCAAGCAACGATGATGTGATTTCCTTATACATCGTCAACAAGTTATAACAATATAATGGGCGTAACTATGGATCGATATATAGACGTTACATCCTGTATCCTGTTTGGAGATATTCAAATGACTGTTCTTGAGCTATAGATGGCAACTGGCGATTGTTTACACCATATGGTCTTGAAATCAATTCCTTCCAATTGAAGTGGCTTTGTATTTCATAAAATCATCGTAGATTTCAGAACGTAGCCTGAAAGAATGACAAGAAAGGGGTTTTTGTTCCCAGATATGAAAACTTGAAAAGCAACTTTCAGTTTATTTAACGATGAAAAAATTTAATAATTTATTACTCTTCTCTTCGTGAACAGTTTATTTCATCGACAATAAATACTAACACCCTTTATATATCATTATTCAAACTCTCCAAATTTATTTTCCTAGATATTTATCACACGTTCGAAATCGGAGCACTAAAGTAATATACCTAGTCCACCCCTGATGAAATTGGGAATCTGAATGTATATCAAAAGCATTACTTTAAAGGATTCCTGCTAGTCTTCCTCATATCAAATCTTCATTGAATTATTTCGATTGCCTTGTAACCCATTCAGGAAAAAACGATTTCCAGTGGTGTACTTGAGTAGCTCATGCATCATCGATGATATGACGTCATTTTCCTACACACAGATCGATAATAATCTTATTAAAATTAATTTCTCTTCAGTCACTGCATATTTCAGAACCAAACTTTCAGCTGTGTATCTTTGTATTATTACTATTTTCCAAGTGACGAAATTTCCTTATCAAAAACAGTAACACCCTATACATTATTTCTAGAAACCATTAGTTGGATCTTGATTCATAAGAGTTCTACCATATCATTAGAGTAGATACCATTTTTTACTTGAGTAATTTTTGTCATGTGTCATCGCTTCAATGTTATTGAGGACTTTGATTTCTACATGAAAGTTTTCAACAATCAATACTTGACTAGGGATGTTGGTTGAAGAACTCAAAAGTATAACTTCCATACTATCAAGAATTTACACTCTGAACATCAGTTTATACAGCAAATAAAATAAAGTAAGGAAAAAACGAAATGAGTTAAGTCCAATATATACATCTGTATGGGAGCGTTTATACAAAAGTTGAGCTAAAATAAGTAATGAGAATTAGCTTTCATATAGATATGTATATTGAAGATTTCTTATTTTATTTTATTTGCTGTATAACCTAACCTATAAATTCATAATTTTCTGGCTTATTCAGGGCCAATTCTTGCTAATTTTTTATTCTCGCGAATCGTGCCCTGAAATGGAGACTATAAGAGGAAATCAAAAGTCTTTACATAATCGAAATATTTCATGTGTGCGTGGTTGATGGGTTCCTATGACAATGAACATCCTTGATTGGTCAAACAAAATAATCGTTTGACCTCAGCTTGCGTAACATTTTTCTTAACGTTTTTGAACACACCCAACACAAATGCGCTCATCCACAATATATCATGAAAATAGTCACCGATTCATTTGAATTCGAAATGTAGGCGTTGTATTGACATTCATATAATGAATTTTGTTTTATATGGTTCGCTATAGTTTTCATGTTTTAGCATTTCTACTTGATGATTTCAGAATAATCATATTTTGTTGAGTCACACATACCTTATGATGAATTATAAAATGTATGATTGTGAAGATTATACGCTCAATGATAATGTTATCAATCTTAACGATGTAGATGATTGTCAAACAAATTGAATAATATCAAGTCACGACAACTTTTATGTCATGATCTGTTCCAGGAATAAATTTTAAATGTTCCAAGGAGTACGCTGCTAAAAATTGTAAAACGTCCAAATATACATTTCCAAAATGATGAATAAAAATTCCGAATCTTTCTATTTTAATATGCCATCGAATTGAGAAGCTCTCTTTCAGCGTATTAATTTTTCAAATGTGTTTTCCTCGAAACTTTTTCAAACAATTTTTTTTCGAATTGGCAGTTACTATTGTTCCCCTTCATCAACATTATTTGGATTTTTTCAATGAAATATGTAGTTAATGGAAGTGATTTCAATCTTGCTTGATTTTAGATGACAATTGCGGCCTCCAGAATATTCGGTGAACTCAAAAATCTGAATCTGAATGAAAATTATTGTTTGGAAAATCAATAATCTTTGGAATCAACTTTCAGATATCTCCATATTAAAAGAAATCCCATGAAATTAAATTTTTTTCTTCGACTGTTAATTTCAAATTATTAAATTTTATGGAATATTGATACATGTTTTATATAGACTTCGAATTGTTTATTTATAAATGGATTAAACCATAGACATATGTGGTAAGAGAGCCTTATCTTTTGGTCGAATCGACATCCGGGATATATCTATTATCTCATTCCACAATCAATACCATTGACTTTAGTTTCCTACCAACCCTATGCATTATCTTCACTAGAACTTTTGCTGATGAACAAATAAGTTCTTCACATCTGTATCATAATTTTTTTTAAACGGAATACTCACTTTGTATGTCATTTCAGGTGAAATATGATGAACTTGATTATCTATTGAAATATCTGAATTATCGACCCACAATTCTGATAATCCATTTACCACTTACTTGTGACTTTCCCAATAATCTCTATATGATACAAAAATATACGGATAAACCCTGTATTCATTTGATGATTTCATCGTTTCTGAAATTAAAACTTGAAAGATTATATACTTGGAATCGAATATCAGATAAAGGTCTCGATACTTCGATTTCGAAATTGAAAAGACATTTCTGAATCCGAAGAATATAATAATTTGAATCTACCGTGACAAAGATTCAGAAGTGACCTTATAATTAGCATGAAATTTAATCCTGCTTCACTTATATGGGATATCTTCTTTTCGTAATCGATTGGGTTCAAGTTTCATATTTTAATGTTATGCTAGAAAACTTGGCTCTTCAAATATTTCTGAAATCATCCGCCAACAAATCAGTACAGTACTTAAATTTTTGGGAGGCCAAAAACTAAAAATGCCGCCTCGCTCACTGAAATGAGTTGCCCATTCGTCGGAAGGGTGTGAATGGTCGCCCTAGCTTGGGCCCTGGCTTGCTCCCCCTAAATCCGGAGCTGCTACAAATTACCATATCATATTATCCATAAATATAAATAGCTAATAAACATAACGAATTTTCTTTTATCTTTCGACATCACCGAAATGTTTCAATTTGGAAGATACTATTATTTGTTGTGCAATATATTATATTTTTGTTTTCGAATGAAAAATTGAGCAATAATTTGCGTGTTCTTTAAATTTTTCCATCATTGTGAGTTATCTTGCTCTGAGTCATTTATTTCGACGATATCGTCATGATCGACAAATATGATACAGCAGGTTTAAGGTTAGTTTTCACAGCAAATACGATGAAATAAGGAATAAAACAAAATGAAATGAGAAACGTTCAATATTATTTATTATATCATTCACATCTACATACATATATGGTAGCATTTAAACAAGAAATAATTTCATATTCCATATTATTTGCTGATCTTTATGAATGAAATGTTAAAATTTTACTATCATATGCATATAAAAATATACAGGGTATAGTTCTTCAAACACTTTTTATGATGAATTGAATGAAGTGGCCATGAATATTTATACAGGGTCGCTGATATGTATGGAAACGGTCGATTATTTCCTAAAGTAAGATAGCTAGCGAAAAATGTTAGGAAACAAAAGTTGTAGGGTTTTTCAAAATCCATTAAACTAATGAAAAATTAAGTATACAGGATGAGTCAAAAAGTCAGGACGAAACAAAGTTGCTTTTTCTCTAATAGGACGCCCTGTATATTATTCCACATTTCAATTTTGCTCGAAATTCTGAACAAAATTGATGAAGCGCTTCATTTCCTAAATTCAACCGATTTCGAGATATCGAATTTTGAAAATAACTTTTCACTACTCTCAGATTTATTAAAAAAGCACGAAATGATGCATATTTATTATGAAAGTCACAAAAGGTGGAGTATGTGGATATTATGATTACAATTTAATTATAATTTTTTTACAGAAAATAAAAAAAGCATAATTGTTCAGGGTTGATTAAAATGCAATTAAAACAATAAAATGTATTTTTTAATGAAAGTCCAGGATATTTAAAATTTTATGAAAACAATATAGTTAAGACAGGAGGAAAAGAGAGAAAACAAGTTTTAATAAACAACAAATTTTTCTTTGAAATTCTATTTAATAAGGTGCTCAAAGTGTTTACCATTTACCTCCTGACAGTAATGAAGTATAAGTTATTTTCAAAATTCGATATCTCGAAATCGGTTGAATTTAGGAAATGAAGCGCTTCATCAATTTTGTTCAGAATTTCGAGCAGAATTGAAATGTGGAATAATATACAGGGCGTCCCATTAGAGAAAAAGCAACTTTGTTTCGTCCTGACTCATCCTGTATACTTAATTTTTCATTAGTTTAATGGATTTTGAAAAACCCTACAACTTTTGTATCCTAACATTTTTCGCTAGCTATCTTACTTTAGGAAATAATCGACCGTTTCCATACATATCAGCGACCCTGTATACATGATCTGTATAAATCGATGAAAGCACCTGAATAGTGTTATTGGCGTTTGGTGTTATTCCCAGGAAAATCAAGAAATATTTATGAAAATATAGGTAAGAAACAAGTCAGTTTGGAACGCTCTGAGCGTGACATTTATTTTGAAGGTCTGAGTTTGTTGGGTGAATGTCCAAAATCACTTTGTTCAACTAATTAATCATTATGCAGTTATTCATAATCAATAATTATGATTAAGTAGTGAGGTTATTTCATCTTCTCTTTCTTTATTATAAGGGAGATGCTCAAAATCTGCAATAAATATCTCAGGATTATACATCAATGTTTTCTAAATATCGCACTAATGTACACATGTACATATTTTCCAACACCCGTCCTCAGTATCTATCAGATAAGGCATCATACTCAAATCATGAATTTCTATAACAGAAAGATTTGAGTGTCCTCTAAAGATATAAAACGTGTCAGGGAGGATTTATTTGACAGAAAACTTTCCATTATCTATACGCTTTTATTATTTTTCGGGATAATTTATCTGTGGCCTTCCGGTACTTGTCATTCATTCTGCATCGAAGAGTGCCTTGGCCGTAATCCAACGCCGATATAGACAGCAGCATGGGACAGCGGAAATGTGTATTCGTGTTCGTTTCGTAGACAAGAGTTTAGAGGCCACTGTCAAGGTCAAGAAAAACGTTTCTTCTAGCCGAATAATTATGATTATGTGAGTTCGTAATAAGACTACTTTTCAAACAGAAAATATATATTTGAAATCAGTGAATCCGTATCAGAGTATGCTTTCAATAATCTATTTATCGAGTAATAAATTATTGCTAACACCAAACTAACATAACGATGAAGAGATGAAAGATGTGTAAGGGAATCGGTAGGTTGGGCGTTGCTTCTCAATTCTATGGGGGATATTCGACTAGTTGGAACGTTGCTACGAGGGGCATTTGAAAGTTTTTGTTCGAAATTCGAAAGTAAAAGCGGATTTCAATTTACTATTGTTTCAAATCATAATCTAATATACAGGGTGAACCACTTTCCTGTAATGACGTCATCACCATTTTTCTCAAATGGAACCCCCCCTTTTTTTTCAATTTCCAAATTGCCTTTGCTGAGCTGATTCCAAAAATGTATAATATGTTGCTTCAAATTGGTACAGGGTGGACAAAAATGCAAAAATTTTCATAATTTCCTATTGCCTGGTCTACCAAAAACATCAATTATGTGATCGCGATGTACGTTATAGGTAATAAAGATGTCATACAAGCGAGTCTAGATATAGTTTTCCTTTTTATGGATGAACGTTTTCGATGTCCCTAACAAGCAATCAGTATGATTTTCTACTTTTATGGTAATGCTATTTACCGTTCGTTTTGTAACCAAATAAGAATATCTGGGGATCAGTAGCGTAACAAAATAATTAAAAGTATGATGAATTACGACGACTACATTATGAATTTTATTCATCAATGTGTATCTTTCAATCGAATAAATCGTGAATTCAACTTTTTCTTATGGTGTTGTGTGTCAGATTTAATTAGTGGAATTCTCATCTTCACTGAATTCAATTTCCATCATGATTTATACAATGTTGATGTAATTTATTATTTATTTGCAGATTTTAGAGGTTGTGTGGTTATTATTGAATATCTCTGTGCAGAATGGATAGTATGAGTTTAAAGATCTATTGTTTGAGTTTATCAGGACACTAATTAAGGTGGGTGATTCCATAATAATGCCAAATCGATATTTTTCTATAATCACATTATAATCAAAAATAGAGATGAACGTTATTTGGTTTCATTACAATGAGGATCATCATAAGGTTATGTAAAAACTCTGCCAACCATGTCCAAAGGTAGGATGACGTGATCTAGGCGTTTATATAATTTTAATTTAATTAAAATAAACGGACGCCTTTGTTAAAACAATTATCATCTATATTTTTCCATCAAGTTCTTTTCGAAATGATCTATTACAAAGAAGTTGTCGTCACACTCTGTACGTTGTGTTAGTAGAATGAAATCAGCAAATTTCGAATGAAGATTCCTTATTCCATTTCGATGAATAATAAGTTTTACGTAACAAAATCCTTATCTTCTGAGATTATGGCTGCCAAAATTATTGAAATATTTCCATTTCATTATTAATTTGAAACGTCAAGATCTCTGTGAAATTCTAAGATAAGATAAGATAACACAGAAGTGATAATTTTCCGAGTTATCGATATATTATTCAACTTTTTGAACGTTTATTCATATCGATAAAATTGAGAAACATGAAATGGGGAATGTGCATATAAAATTGGCCAGTTTTATAAAAAACCACCCTGTATATAAAATTCCATATATCCTGTCCGCAACTAACCCTGTCAAAATTCTAATTGTCGCATCAATGATCTTTCATTACTATAACTCTAATTGTAATTGGTAAGATATATACGGTACAAAATTTGTTTAACAAATGATTTACCCATGAATTCAATGGCAAAACCTTATCATAAGTATCATTATTATTATCGACAATGTCATCCAACATGGTCAACCTGCCGAGATTCAAAGAGACCGGCCTTTTATGGTCTCGTAGATCGGTTTCGTATTTGGCCCGGATTATTGCTATACTGAATGACCGACATGACCATTAAGGAAAGTTTATACGAGGGTGAATCGAAAATTTGATGACTTTTTCAATTTCATCGTATTTTCATTTTTTTTTCTGCTGAATGATAGAATTCTCCAAAACCCTGCTCTTAACCTCTCCATGAAAATCCTCTCTTTCTAATTTTCGTTAAAGTTATTGTGGCTGTCTGTTTCTAATTGCTGTCAAACATAAACTTGCTTGTTCAGAATATGACTACGATAACTTTTGTTTAGTGAAATTTCTGCGAATGCTCCTCTGATAAACAGGTGAAAATTCCAAAACATTCCATTTCAATCATCTATTCATATACCATTACTCAAACGTAGATCACCCTGTCTATGAGATTTTCGATTAGTGACGTGATAAGTGAGAATGAAACCTGCTACAGGAGAAATGAATTAATAGCATATCCAAAAATGAATGTAGTCAGTACTTTACTAAGGCCCTGTAATGCTCTACTGACTTGAGAATAGTCGAAATTCCTTTCTGTCGATAATTTTTATATTTCTATGCAAATCGTAATCTGCGCATTCGTAGTCATGGTGATAGTAGAACTATTAATAGTGAGATTCGTTAAATTATGATGTCACTATGGATAAATCAACAATATGATGACGTCAAAATGTTCAATGATATCAATGATATCATCTCGATAAGAAGTTAGATAAGTTTTTTCCAAAAGATTTGAAACAGTTCAGATTCGAATAAATGGAGTAAAGATAAGCGATGATTTCATGGTGTGTTCAGTTAAACAACTTGATAATTCGATAAGATACCGCAACAATAGAAATTAAATGAAATAATATAATAAAATACGAACATATTTTTGATGATAAGACATATCGCATCGGTAGATCAATAATTAAAATGATTATACCTTTCAATAAGAACATAATACCTAATGTATAATATAAAAATATATATCCATTTTATTTCGGAAGTGGATTAACCATGGAATATACTATTAACAGTATTAATAGTATTTATACATAGGAAATCATTTTGAAAAAGATCATGTTGATATTCAGAAATACTTTTTTTTTGGATTTTTAGAGATTTTTTAGGTAAACCCACCTTTTCAAAGCATTACTAGTATTTATTCAAATTATTCTAAATCTCAAGAAACTTTCCCCATGAATATATCGAACGAGAGGGTAAGTATAATATTATATAATGTGAAGGGGTCTTATAGGTACCAATTTCGTATTATTATTCGAGATATAAGGCCACTTGGTGATTTTATCAATACATCTTGTTGCTTCAATTCAAAATTTATCTTTATATTTTGTTGTGTGAATCTTTAAATGTTGTAGTTCTCTCTTTTTGGTTGTTCAAATTGTTTGTGTTATTAGGTGATAAAATGATGTGCGTAATGTATAAAATTTGTTATTGTAAAAATGTAATCATATTTAATTATGTGTTGTGATATCACGTACAAGTTGTTGAGGCTATCAATAACTTCTGTGGGTTATTTGTATTATTTATTGTATATACCATGTGTTATTTCGGTGTACTCAATTATTGCTTTCAATAAACATATCATTATTATTTTTAACATAGAATTTATATGAAATATAATTTTTGAGAATGAACCCTGTAAGTTATCAAATAATTTTAACGCCTGTCTTTTATAGAGATTACAGTTGATGTAATCAAGGTAGGTGAGTCGTCGTAGATGCGTTAACGTAGGAAACGTTCATGAAGTACACCTGAAATGAAGTTAGGCATTCCAAATCACGTGACATCGAATATGGCGTCTGTTGGCAAATATCTTTTTGAAGTGTCATAAGAAATCATTCGGTTCGTTGTGAATAAATCATTTAAACGGCATTATCTCCAAAGCTGTGTGAGTTTGTTGTTGATGATAGACTTTTAAGATGCAGAGTGTGTATTTAAAGGCATTATTGTTGGAAAATCCAGATATTGGTAAAAGGCAAGCTGAAAAATCCAATTTGTTTACACAACAGTTTGTTTCCTATATTTGACATGGAATGTTTATTTACAGATATCAAACGAAGCTGAAGTTAGTAAATGATGTAGACCCCTTTACATTGAACATTTAGGAATTAGATTGGCATTTATGCACGAGTGCTTAACGTGTTAAGAACATTGTGTTCATCTCTATTGACTTTTGTTTATTCATCAATTTTTCTAGGTCAAACACTCTCAGAGGGGGAATGAGAAACCATTGGAGGTTTGGTGCATTGTGGCCAAAGATGAAAGTGTATTATAACAGCACATTGCACATGTATGGCTGGACACAGTGAAGTTTGCAGTCATGTGGGTGCACTTTTATTTGCAGCTGAATAAAATGTACAATGTAAATACAATAAAGTTATAAAATGTTTACTGCAGACTCTCTGATTCTTTAGTTTCGATTCAGTAAGATCGTCCCTCTTAATTGCTGCTATCCATAGCCTTTCAGACAAATCGTTTTTATCCGTAAGAAACCTGTGGCTTAAAACTGCAGGCACTGAAAAGAATTTTATATCATCCTTGGAACGACTTCCACAGTCAACTGAAAGACATGTAACAGGCATTTTTTAGTGAGAATACCACTAATAAGTTCTAAACAATATAAAAAATCATTTGATGCAGTCACGAAAACAAAAATCTCACAACTTTTAGATCAATTATAACATAACAATATGAAAATAAAGCATTGTTTGCCTACTGCCGCCATATTGAATTTGTTTTGACAGGTCATTGGAATGCCCTGTTGAAGTGGTTCATCACGTTAGCACAGAACTCGCCTAGTCAGGGAATGTTGAATAATTTCAATAACTTACTTTCCATGCTGTTCTATGAAGTACTTCTGTATGTCCTGTACCGTTCGCAAGTTATCGTCCACATTTCGTGAGATTCCGGTTAGCGTACGTTCTCTCTTTTATTAGAGAGTTGAAGTAATCACAGTACGTGAGCCATCCTAGACACGGTAACGTAAGAAATATGACGTTCCTGATATACATCTAAAATGGTGTTGAAGTATCTCCTCACGTTAGCACAGAACTAGCCTAGGCAGGGAATGTTAAATAATTTTAATAATCTTAACTTCCATGCTGTTTTATGTAGTTTAACTGGATGTCCTGTGCCGTTCGCAAGTT
Source organism: Plagiodera versicolora (assembly GCA_037013635.1). Taxonomy (NCBI): domain Eukaryota; kingdom Metazoa; phylum Arthropoda; class Insecta; order Coleoptera; family Chrysomelidae; genus Plagiodera; species Plagiodera versicolora. The sequence goes on along the minus strand of CM072979.1, from coordinate 9,852,834 downwards.
ATCGTCCTCTTTTCGTGAGATTTCGGTTAGCGTACGTACCCTCTTTTAGCACCCGTTAGATAGGTTGAGATTACGTACACCCGTAGACCCACAAAATACGAACACGTGAAAACTTGTGCAATGCGCATGCCCAGATGTCAGAATGAATTATTACGTTACCGTTCGTGGAACCACTTCAACTTTCTAGCACCTGTTGAATAGCGTGACAATCTGAGAAATGCGCATGCCCAGGACCCCAGGTGTCAGAATGAACCCTAACGTTATCGTTCGTGGAATCACTTTAACTCTCTATTGTTACTTTTAGTTAAAGTGGTAATTTTGAATGAATGCTGAAATATACCTATTTCTATGGAAATTTCAAAACAATCCGTTGAATGGTTCTCCGAAGCATTGAATGTAACATTCACAATGAATCAGTCATTATGAACTGTTATCTCTTTTATCATTGTTCTTAATACCTGAAAACTGATATGCCAAGTCTGAACTCAAAATTCCGATCAACAAGTCGGATCTTTGAACTATAATGGTTGATGGCCTCTCAATGCTTTCATAATAATTCGCCTAGAACGACTTTTTTATTAAAATATAGTTTTGATGAGTAGATGATCAATTAGTCTCGAATGAAAGCTCAAGAGCGCATGATTTACAGATTTTTGAAGATCGTTGATACCCAGATATGAATCTCGTTCGTTCGCTTTTTCAAGGATACACTTTAATGAAATGATGATTCGCCTTATATCGGCGTCCAACCAAAAAAGCAAGTTACACCTAGATAATTATGAATAATGAATAAAATGTATGCATGAATCAAAAATGTCTGCAACATATATAGAACCATTTTTCCGGAGAAATCCAAATTGTCAATATTTTTGTCTGAAAATGGATTCAAATGAGAATCTGCTTTCTCTAACCTCTCTGAATCTATTAACCTGAAAACAATTAGAAATCCGAAACATCAAAGAACAATTAACGGTCAAGTTGCGAACATGGATGAAATATGTTGATGCGAATTAATTATTTATTTTTCAGATTTTTTTATTGTTTCCATGGAAAGATATTGAAGAGCAAATAAATAAAGTATGGAGCTCTTCATTTGAATTTGTTGAAGATTTCAGAAAAAAATTTCACCATTATCTCGAAAATTATCCATGACCTCCTGCTCTATTGGCCCAAATTTATCAATCAATAATATCAAGAGACAATACTCGTTCAAGCAAACCTCATATTCAAAAAACTCATGATTTTCATACTACAGACTGTTCCGTATAAAACGTATATTGGACGTATGTTGGTTTCAAGAATAAATATGATATGAATTTTTTTATGCAGGGGTAATCGATTGAGATTGCTTTCCTAATTTCTTGTTATTTAGAGATGACCTTCTCAACTGAGTCTTTCCGTTGTTAGTGTCTACTTGTAGCAAAGCCCAGACGTGAACGTACAGGGTGGCCCAACGAAAACGTACCGGAAGGTATAACTACCAGGAAGAGATTTTATCGAGAAAAACCTGAAACACGTCAACTTTGTATTTGAGGCGGACAACTTTTGAAGCGAAAAGTATAGTCCAAACCTCACCCTCCTAAGCGGGGGTAACATCCCCTAATTCGTTTCAAATGGGAATGGGGGTCAAATGAAAAGCCCTTTTGATTCCCTATTCATTGCTTTGGTATTTCTAAAATTCCGTCTACTCGTTGCAAAGATATGGACCATTGAAATGTCGCTAGTGCATTTTTCAAAATATTCAAAAAGTAAATCGATTTCGCTTGAAAACTTACCGTTTTGTAAATGTTGAGGTTTTTCTCGATAAAATCCTTCTGATACGTACCCTGTATGTAAGAGACATATTCGATACGTCCAAAATTTTACAATTCAGTAGGTTCACTCAACCTATACTAGTTGTCATTACTTGATTACTAGTTTCTGTTATTTCAATCAATTTCATAAATATTAGAATTGATTAAACTGTTACTGAATGTGACAGTTCTGAAAGACTCTGTTAATCAGGACGATATGCATCCATTTAACACATTGACATTCTTTATGATCTGAACTTGAGAATCATCAATGAAAAACGCTCGTTTAGTCAGTGGGAAAAAAGTGCTCCCACGATTTTGAATCTTGGATAATACCCACCAGTCCCTACCAGTCTTAGTAGGATGATTCTCAATAGAATACCGGTTCCAAAGAGTACTTCAAATTAGGTAATGTTTTCATTATGATTTATTGTGAGCTTCCAAAGGAGGTCGGATGTTGTCAGCTTCTATAGTAGCAAAGATTGATCACAAATTGATCACGTAACATAGAGAAAATCAAAACTGCAGATGCTCAACTGTCCTTAGATACGTTAATATGCAGCCTAAGTGTCTATCTATATAGCGACAAATGCTAGAAGAATACTACATCAACTTGTAGGTTCATTTCAGAAACAACATACAACATCAATTGCATGTTGTCTCTGGTTTACTTTTACATGTATGCCATTAATTCGACTCTCTACTGAAAATGGATAATCCACAACTTTCATTCCTTATTGTCATTTTATTTTCATTAAATAAGTTGTCACAATAAATTATATGAAAATATATTGGTTTATGAATGTAATAACAAACTATTTCGAATCTCTTTTTCCAAGTCTTCCTTGATCATTTTGAATTGATTGGAAATATTTTCTATCTATTGAAAAAACAGATGATATTCGTTTAAATTTTATATACGAATTGACATTCTTCCGGATTACCGTTTATTCGAATTAAAATTTACTGCTAAATACCAAGCAGAGTCTGAAGCAATGCTGGTGACCTACCATACAGGCACTGTAAAATATAATAAAATATAAACTTCTCGCCTATAATTATTAACTGCTTTATGAGAATAGTGTTGATATAAAAACATTATAGTTTGAATTCGATAATTTTCGAATATATGCACCAATATAAAAAATATTAATTTGAACACTATAGTGGCTAACTAGATATTGGTGTTACCCCCTTAATCTCAGTGTGAAAAACACTCGGTTAAGTCCATTTATATTTCAAATGGGACGTATTTTAACAAAAAAGAATCGTCACCTATTCTACCCCGCTTTTTCTTAAATAGTAAGGCGGTCTTGCGACATATCGTTGTATTATAGAAGTCGAATTGAAAAATCACTTTTTTTTAATTAAAATCACAAAAATAAATCGACTTGACGAATTACTCTAATCAACAACCCATAACTGCAGAAGGTGTTCAAAATGTTGTCCATTTACTTGTCCATTTCCTCGCAAAATCCAGTTAATTACAATAATTTGTCCGGCTCGTTTATTTCTGAAGATTTAATGTGATATTATTTGTATATTTTTGTATCTTCATTTGAAACAATCGAAAATACAATTCACTCTTTTTCATCATCATAATTGGTAAATAAATATAATGAATATTGATATATATATAATTACTGTACAGGGTGATTACGACTTATGTTGAAAATAGAGAATCGAATACTTCTTGAAAATTGTCCATTTCACTATTGTAACGATGCTGCTTGAATCAAAGATTAGGATAATATTCCAATTTTTTTCATAACCAATTTCTCAATATTCAACAGTCGTCCACCCCCCAGGCAGCAAGCTGACGTCATAATGACGTCTCTTTTTGGTATTTATTGGTCCGCAACGTCATATTACCAAAAAATGACGTGAAAACTGACGTCATTTTTTGAATGTACTCTAAACGTCATAACCAGGACGTTAGTTTGACGATATTTTCACGTCATTATAAAACGTTAACTCATTGTTTTATATTTCTGCATTTTAATGATTATTCCAATGATCCTTATAGGTTCCTAAATATTTTTCATCGAAATGCAAAAGTTAAACGAAAGTTTACCATAGATAACTTAAAGTGTGTATAGGCAAGTGTACATTGTAGGTGCAGAATGGCATCAAATTTCTCTTTAGGCGAATAAACAGACGCAATATAGGTATTATTATTCAACCACAGCCCATCTTTTATGAGGTTCGTATGATTATCAACTCATTGAAAAACAGTTTGAATTTGGCGCTTCAAAACAAAACGTTCATTATTTGTTTGGCGTTCGGCAATCTCCGGAGTTATCGGTATCGGACAAGTTCGGCCACAAGCCAACACGCAACGTTGACGACGCACACGGCCACACGCCATTATCACAAAAATTTTGAGGTTGTTATGTATTCGATTTCGATTGAAATTTCCTATTAATTACAGAAGTCGATTTCCTTTACTAGTGATTTGTAAGGTGAGTTTAATATTTGGTCTATTGCATGTATTGGATTTGATGTCATGTACTCACCACTTACCATGATTCCGTTACCTATATCATATGATGCTACGTTATTTTAAGGCTTTTTCCTTTTTGTGAAAATAATTGTATCCTTAAGGTTAGTGTGCTGATTAAACTCACTAGGATTTTTTGTCGAGACACTGAAATAATTTGATGAAAAATCAAGAAACATATGATGAGAGTCCAAATTAATGTGTTAATACTGGTGAAAAGAAGCTTATTCTTATCAGTGAATCTACCTATAGAAAAAGAAAGAATCTTAGTTATATATACACAATTCACTTATTTTGGTTAACTGTATAATAAATAGAGTCGACTCTTCTAAGCTATGAAAGATCTTGAGATGAGTCTGCACAAATAACTTTCTGTTCAGACAACTCAAGGAGCTTCTTTCTTTCTTACTTTTCCAATGGTTTTTTCCTACATATCTGTTATAACTGGTGGTAATCTAGAAGACAGAACTTTCAACAATTTGTTCGACCAAATGAAATTTTTAAAATACTATCACATCTGTATATTTTTGGAATTTGTTGTTTGTGAATAATAGTAGAGTTTTCATTTATCTATTGGTCATTAACCATTAAATTATATATATTTTTTAACAATAATTTTTTATTTCTAGAAAGTTCCTGTGCCTTGGGGATTTCTACTCTTCTCACATCCCCAACAAGTGGAACAAGTACCCCTACATCAACTATCCACAATAAAATTAGGCATTTTTTCTTCCTAATGAGCTAATCAATTTTTGGTTTAATTCAAATATTCTGAGTTAACAATTTTACTCTTGATAATTGTGATCCTCATAGTTCAAAAAAATAACTCCCTCTACTCAAACTGTTATTTTATATATATAATATGAATATATATTATATTTCATTATATCTTTATTATATCCTTTGATGCCGATGGAACATATAGATTTTCGTTCTCTAATTGTGATTTTATTTACAGACCTTATAACATCATAGATAGGATATTGATTTGTATATGCACTAACATCCAAATAATATGAGCTTGAGACTAGCAAGTGAATACAAATAATTTTGAACCAATATCAATATATATATAATAAATAGGGACGGCCCATTAACGTCGAAATGTAACGTCATAATGACGTTACAGAATGACGTCTTTGGTCTGTGACATAATCACGTCATCCTACCGTCTTTATGGCGTCATTCTTTTCGTCAGCAGGACGTGTCTGGTGTCGAAAAAATGACGTTAAAATCACGTCAGCTTGCTGCCTGGGCCAGAATCAGTAGTAGTAGTAATAGTAATGGGCTAAATTTTATACATATAGCGAGAAATACACAGGAATTCTCTCACATTGTGATTTCCATATTCTAAATATACCTGAGATATAATTCGAAGATTTCAAAAATAATTTCTCGTTTTGGATAACTCAGGAGTTCGCAATAGCGTTTCTCATCACATCCTGGTTCTAACATCTCGGAAACCTTACAGAGATGTCTGGATGGAGAGGTGAATTTAGAAATTGCAAATCATATTTGGTTGCAGCACGATCTGAAGTTCATCTCAGATGCTGCTTTGGTGATTGTCAAATGTCTCAGAAATAAAGCAAGTACCGCAGCACCCAATCCTGTGGAATGATCAGAACAACCGTAATCGATGGTAGTGCTAGTTCTCTTCGATAGCTTCGTTCTTCTTTTAGATACACTAGCGAAGCATCCATGTGGATTTTGCCAATTTAATATTTCCAGAAGCCATCGGTAGTTCAAGAATTCCTCAAAACCTTCCATACCGCATAGGGTCACTAGAAAGAATTTGGTTGGTTAGTTTTTGATTGAAATTGCCCAGTTTTACAAATCAATGTTTCATTCAACGGCTCATTTGTGTAATATCAAATGAAATTCAAGAAATGCATTCTAACAATTGCCTCCACTGACTTTTCAGAATCAACTGACTGATCGAGAGAGACTGTTTGCTCTCTTAAAATAGAATTGCGATTAAAAATGTCACATGTCACATTTTAATAATTTCATGTTCTATTTTTGTAGTAACTCCATAGCTAGTGACTCATTCATTCAATTTTAATTTCGAAAAAGCACCATCCTAGAATGTCTAGTATGTACTTGTATGTACTGTTCATCATCAGGTGTGGTTGAAAATGAACGAACAATAACATAAACGCCAAAGTTGAACAGTGTGAGAGTTGGTGAATTAATATCTACTTAATGTTGCGCCAAATGGAAATCAAAGTTGGTTTCGACAATTACCTTGTTCGAGAAAAATATCGTGGTATGGAAATCCCAAAATCTCATTGGTCCGTGCTTCCTTAAGCATATATGAACAGAATTTCTTGATGTACCTCTCAGTCAATGAAGAATCTCCTGGAATGGTACAACCCTGCAATCTCTTTATTTGTAGATAGAGTAACCTGAAAATAAAGTATATTTGGATATTATACTCAGGAACTCAGGCTAGTCTTGAAATCAACTTAACCCTTGTCAGATATACTTAGTGATTTCCAGTTTCTTAAAAAATCGCGATATATTCTTTGAAAAATAAGTAACAATGTGAAGAAGAGAAAATTTCGAATTTTTCGCAAAATTTTACATATATAATAAAATACAAATATCGTATATCACAAATTGATTTGAAAACTCCGTTTTTTCAGCGATGTAATGATTGGCTCAACCATTCAAAACTGTCAATTATTCCTTACTTTTCATAGAATTCGTTCGTGAGCGAATTTTTTGCGAAAACGTAAGATTTTTGTTGCATGGCACTTATTTGGTAAATATTTTTTCATAACTGCCTGATTCTGAACTTCTGACTTCTGGAATCTCTCAAAGATCGGAAAAACTGTTCTACAATTGGCTACGAAATAAAAAGGTAAATCTGCGCTTATACAACTAAAGAAAACATATGGACGAACCATGCATTGAAAGGAACGGAGAAAATGTTGAGATTATTTTTTTTTAAGTTCCTTCAAAATGTCTTAAGATTCTTCTTTTCTAATTTTGAAAATACTGAAAATCATTCAGTATATCTGATTGGGGCTTAGTTGGTTTTAAGATTAGCCAGAGTTGATGACAATTTTTTTCCAAAAAATAAAATGAATTTTTTTCCATTTCAATATCACTGTGATGCAAACATTCATAATAGAGGAATATATTATATAAATAGAGAATAGAACGGAATTCAACGGAAATCTACAGGATGTGCATATTTTGACGTTTTTATAAGGAAACGTCCATAAATAACGTGAGGCATTTTTTAGGATTTTTCGACCCCCCGCCCTCCTTGGTGAGATTTCGCAAGATTTTCCTCAACTACCTCCCTCCCTCCCCAAATCTTACGTGAGATTTTTTGAATTTTGACAACAACATAAATTATTCAATTACTTTTATTTGACTAGCAATGACTAGTTTTGAAGATTCGAGAGTATTACGTAGTTCAGAATTCCTACGATGAAATTAAACACGACAAACACTATTGTGTGAAATTTCGCCATATTTTCACCCTACCAACATTTTTTAGTTTAATTTAACTTTACTTTCACGCAATTTCACATCGTTTTCTACTAAAAAAAAAATACGTAATACGGATTTGCTAAAACCCCCCCTCTCTTCTAAGTGAGATTTAGAAAGATTAAGCTTGACCCCTCCTTCCCTTGCACACCTCACGTAATTTATGGACGCCCCCTAAGATAAGTCGGTCGGTAACACAAGAAATGTATATCGTCTATAGTTCTCAAGTTATAAGCAAAAATTCAAAATTCTATTTTCAGACATACACATATCATGATTGTGAAGACGAGAGAAAATGACTCACAGTGTGGTGACACACTCTAGTGGCTTAGAGGAAAATGAAAGAATTATCCGAGTTATCATATTTTTTATTATCCATATGGCATCTCTTCTTGTATAACTTATATCTTACCTAATATAACTATTTGAAATATATTTATAAATACATACAATGGTATAAGTTGCTACGGACTCAGATATCAATCAATCGATAGCTACCAACATTCTTGACAGATATGAGATGGTGAAATTTCAACAAAAATTACATCCTGTTGACATAATATGTTTCCAGTTCTGATATCGTATATGAGTGAGAACCAGCTGACACCAACAAATTATTTTCATCACACCATGCCAACGAGCGAATACGGCTTGATTGGGTGGACAATTCAAGGATAGGGTATGGTTTGTCAACATCCCAGATACAAATGGTACGATCTTTGCTGCCCATTATGAGGAAAGAGCCATCTTTACTCATACAGAATCTTGAGGTACACTCAGGAAAATGGCCTTTATATGTCATCAGAGGAATTTTTCTGGCAGTGTCCACGTCGTAACAGTAAATTTCATTGTTGGAGCAGCTTGCGTATAGTTTCTTCCCGGAATTATCTAGCATAACATGGTTAAAATTATGTTTTATGTCACCAAGTATGGCACTTTTAGGAGCTGGGATACCGTCGAAATTAGTTTTGGTGTAGCGTACGTCCCAGATTTTCAACTCATTTGTGCCAACCGAGCATGAAACAAAAGTGTTATCATTCCATGAAAGGCCAGAAACCGGTTTTAAATTAGACCGAAAACCTTTTTCTTTACTCAATCTTTTATACATAGAGAGATGGAAAGGGCAAAGGTGAAAATCGGGATTACATCTGTACATGGAGTGGAACCAAGAAATTCTTCTATCCCAAATATATATGAATCCATACTTATCACCAGCAGCGAATTCATCAGTAGAACCGTATTTCACTGTGACACATTCGAGAGGTGCCGCCGCTCCTTCATAAGTATGTACAAGTTTCATACCAGGGAAGTTTACATCAAAAAGTAATGCAGATCGATTTGCGTACACGGAAACCAATTGTATCGAATTATACATCCAGGAGAGATCGCTTACGGCTTTAGACCCTGAATAATTTTCCATCCTTACATTTTTATCCGTGTTATGTATCATTACTCGTCCATAGGCATTACCCAGTGCTAAAATTCTTGCATTATCTCCTGTTCCGAACTGACATGCGAATATCCTACGATCGGTTATTTCTTTTCTCGTACGGAAGAATACATACTGTTGGTCTTTTATACATCTCAATCTCTCCGAGCGTCGCCACGAACCTGCAAAAATTGATAGTGAAAACAACTTCTAAGTTAACTGTAATAGGAATTGATAATTTCGCAAGTATTAATCTACAGGGTGATTCACCTAACTAGTTCATTTGAGGTTCATGGAGAACTGGAAGAGATATCACCTTGAAATTTTGGCGGATGATACTACTAAATATGTTCTATTTTTCTGAAATATTTTTGATTGATAATTTTGCTAGTATCAATCTTCAGGGTTATTCACCTAACTGGTTCATTTGAGGTTTATGGAGAACTGGAAGAGATATCACCTTGAAATTCTGGAGGATGCTACTACTCAATGTGTTCTATTTTTTTTATATTTTTAATTGACAATTTCGCAAGTATTAATTTACAGGGTGATTCACCCAACTAGTTCATTTGAAGTTTATGGAGAACTGGAAGAGATATCAACTTGAAATTTTGACCGATGGTAGTATGCTACTACTCAATGTGTTCTCTTTTCCTACAATATTTTCAATACGCTGTTACTTTCGGTTGATTCGGAAGTGATATTAACTTTGTGTTTTCAAATGGAACACCCTGTTTATTTTAGGATTTTTGAATTCTACGAAAGAAGGATCTGTTGCATTTTGAATTTCATTCCTATCGTGATTTGTCATCAAGATATTTCATTTTCACGAAATAATTTTACAGATGGACTGAATAGCTAAAATGTCCATATCATCTTCAATTTTCAAGATTTAAGGTTCAATCTCCGTATACACATCAATGAAAGAGTGTTCTATTTGGTATCGTTCAAAGTGTTCCAAAAAAGTTCAAATTCCAATTACTTCCTTATTTTAAATAGAATGACCATGAAATTTTCACACTATCCGACGCAGAATTTCATTCCTTATCGATTTGTATCGCTATAACATTTTGTTAAAATGGATGTTTACAGAGATATCAACAAAAATGTGGAAATACGCTCATTCGTCTCATGTGTATTTTCACAAGTGTGCTTTGGATGGTTCTAAATTTCATATTTGACGAATAATATGAATATTAATTGATTCTTAACACAAAAAGAAACAAATATGGTGCACCATCATATGGTGTTAGAAACATTATACAGAAATTGATGACTGATGGATTCGGCAAGGGTGGACCATGGTAATTGCCTTCGAGGTCACGTGACGTGGCGCCTCTCGAATTCTATGTCTGGGGTTTCTGGAAAAATGAAGTATTCAGAAAGGATGATCACTCTGGAAATTCCCTAGAGCCAAAGAATTGCACCTGGCTTGCGCAAAATTGTCAAAGGAAATTGAAAGATTGACTACTGAAGGTGCCCGGAGAAGAATTATTATGTGTCGTGAACAACATATACAACAATCATCAACAATCTTGAAAGATGAATATAATATGGACTATTTAGTTAGTCAGCAAATGCAACAGGACCAGCATTCTTCGGTTTAACCGGAAGTAACAGCGTATTGAAAATATTTTAGGAAAATAGAACACATTGAGTAGTAGCATCCACCAAAATTTCAAGTTGATATCTCTTTCTCCATAAACCTCTAATGAACCAGTTAGGTGAATCACCCTTAATATTTCAACGAGGATTTTTGTTTCAACTCACGTATTGAGATCAAAAAAGTATCACTTTCGTTGACTTGCTCCTTATTGATCTATCCAGCATTCCTTTGTGAAACTTGTAGCTGAAGAAAATCAAGCTGTCGAACGATCGTAATGAAACTTTTTCTATTCATATTCTTGAAGGTATTGGGAGTAGCAGTGGATAATTTTCTTTGAAAAAATATTTTGAGATTCTGTAATTTCATTGCATGTAGTGATTATTAAATGAAATTATCAAAAAATTATGATCCCAGCCAACCAATAAAATAAAGTTCATCCAGAAGAAGCTTCAAATATACGGGTACCTAAAATAATTCCGCAAAGTTCTTATTCTGCGATGACTTCGAAATGTATTTGATAATCTAGGAATTTTAGTTATTGGATTTATAATTGTTCAAAATTTCCAAGGTGTTCATGTTATTCTTTATCAAATTATATTATTGTTATGTTGTTAATATGTGTACCCTTTTAGTTAAAAGTCATCTTGTTCTTTCGAATTAAACGTACGTCATTAAAAAACTGTACGCATTTCAGATCCAATATTTCCAGGATGCTTTGCATATTTAGAGATATTGTTAATATTAAGAAAGTTTAATATTGAATATAAATTTACTTTATTATCAATTATTCTTCAAAAATGTTGATTTAGTGCAACAAGTAAATGTTCAATTGTAAACAGTAGTTAGAAATCGTATTCCTAGGGGAATTCAAGAACTTCAAAACGATTCATACTACCATTGATTACTAACTATAGAAAAATTACTTAAAATCAGGGGATTAACCTAAACTCATTAAAATACGTTTCATTTATAAGTACGAAGTTGTATGTTAGTATATTAGAGTTAGAGTTATAGTTTCTTCGATAAGGTAAAGGAGCATCCTATAATAAAGTTGAAATAGTTCCACGAACGTGTACACAAGAAAATAGAGAGTTGAAGTAATCACAGTACGTGAGCAGTCCTAGACACGGTAACGTAAGAAATGTGACGTTCCTGATGTACATCTAAAATGGTGTTGAAGTATCTCATCACGTTAGCACAGAACTTGCCTAGACAGGGAATGTTAAATAATTCTAATAATCTTAACTTCCATGCTGTTTTATGTAGTTTAACTGTATGTCCTGTGCCGTTCGCAAGTTATCGTCCTCATTTCGTGAGATTTCGGTTAGCGTACGTACCCTCTTTTAGCACCCGTTAGATAGCGTGAGTAACGTACACCCGTAGACCCACAAAATACGGAAACGTGAAAATTTGTGAAATGCGCATGCCCAGATGTCAGAATGAATCCTAACGTTACCGTTCGTGGAACCACTTCAACTCTCTAATGTACAGGACCGGCCTCGCTCCACACCGTATCTTTCTTTTGTTAGAATTTGGGTATTGCCACGTTATTGCTTTTTCATTCTAGATTCGATAATTCGTTTCTACAGTATATCTACCCAAGAAAAAAAATTGTTTTTTCAGTTTACATATTAGATTTGAATTGGTTCATTTAGAGTTATTATATTAATATCCAATAGTTGGCTTCTTTATTCAACTGAAGAAAAATTGCCATTCGGTCAAAACTCTAATAAATATGCCGTTTTCTAAAAATGCTGGGTTAGTTATGCCATTTTTTTGATTCTTTAATTTTATATGGCATGGTATAAATGTAATACTGATATAATACATAACAAAAAATATCATTCATAGCAGATAGAAATACCTGATAGAACAATTGAATATACCTTGCTTTCATCATACTAGACTAAATTTGAGATAATAGGAAATGAAATTTTATTCTCATTAATCAACGAGAATCTGTCCAGTGATAGATGAAAATTGTCGCAAAACTGATGGTGATACCAAAAACTTTTGACGAAGAATATAATCGTGCAAAATGATTTTGAAATTTTATAATATAATGTACTCACCATATCCTGCTTGTTGTCTGTATAAAGCCACAACGTCGTTGAGGGACATTTTCACTTTTAAATAATGAAGATAATAACAATTATTCTAAAATGAAGCAGTTACTCGCACTTCTGCTTGCTATAAAGGACTACGAACTAGTACTAGTACTGGCACTAATATAACACCCAGTGGTAGAATGAAGCACTGACGAACATTCAGGTAACATAAAACTACAGAATGATAGGACGGGGGTTGTTACTTGACAGTTCGGTTCTATTCTTTGAGTTCTCGACCACTCGATTTCGGTGGTTTACTTTGGTTCAACTAGAATTTTCTGCTCAACAATGAACTTTACTTATTGCATGGAATGATAATGCCATGCTACAATAACGCGATGAATTGAATTCGCGCACATCACGTGATTAATGAAATAAAACATGCGCAGTAAATCATATAAGATATACATGGGAAACATGATATAAGAATACAGGTATGCTACTAACTTTTCTCATTTTCGTTCGTCTCCGCGCATGACGTCACGCGGGGAGCAAAACAATGGTTTAGCAGGTATAAAATACGTTATTTCGAAAAGTTTACGGCTTTTTAGTGGCGTTTCTGGAACCCTTCAGTTCTATCGTGAATATTTATTGGTGTGTTGGACATCTCTAAAGTTTCTAAAACGAAATATGCCGGGTAGCGCGGTAGCTACTTGTAAAAATTATAGTCGAAAGACGAAGGGAACAGACATTAGATGCTTTCGATTCCCAAATAATGAAGATGTGGCGAAACAATGGATTACAGCATGCCGGAGAAAGGACAATTTTAACTTGGAAAGTTGTAAGTACCTATCACAAATTTCCCGAATTATCCCAGAGTATGATTGCAGGACTTAGAATTCAATGTTATTAGGCATTCCAAATCACGTGACATTCAATATGGCGAGAGTAGGCACACAGCTGTTTGAAGTGACGTCATTACGGCATTATTTCCGAAGTCGTGTGAGTTTGTTGTTGATGATAGAAGTTTTAAGATGCAGAGTGTATATTTAAGGTAAAGGTAGAAAGGTAAGCTGAAAACCCAATTTGTTTTTTGTTTACACAACATTTTGTTTCCCATATGTGAAGTGGAATGTTTATTTACAGATACCGAATGAAGCTGAAGATAATAAATGATGTAGACCCTTTTACATTGAACATCCAGGAATTGGATAGTTCAATTCATGGAATTCCACCTATTACAAATATAGATATTGTTTTGTATTTATAGTGCTAACCCATAGCTATTACACCAAAGAACAAATGAAGGCCTACAAAAGCTTGCATTCATTCAAGTATTTTGAGTCAGGCTTTGTTGTGAATGTGGGGACAAAAGTGGTGAATGGTTTTTACATTGTAGTGGGAAAGGTAAGGTTTGTTAATTTCTATTGACTTTTGTTTATTCAGCAATTTTTTTAGGTCAAACATTCTCAGAGAGGAAATGAGAAACCATTGGATGTTTGGTGCATCGTGGCCACATTTTGCACATTGCCCATGAATGGCTGGACACACTGAAGTTTGCAGTCATGTGGGTGCACTTTTATTTGCAGCTGAATAAAATGTACAATGTAAATACAATAAAAGTTATAAAATGTTTACTGCAGACTCTCTGATATTTTAGTATCGATTCAGTAAGATCGTCCCTCTTAATTGCTGCTATCCATAGCCTTTCAGACAATTCGTTTTTATCCATTAGAAACCTGTGGCTTAAAACCGCAGGCACTAAAAAGAATTTTACATCATCCTTGGAATGACTTCCACAGTTGACTATAAGGCATGTAACAGGCATTTTTTAGTGAGAATACCACTAATAAGCTCTAAACAATATAAAAAATCATTTGATGCAGTCACGAAAACAAAAATCTCACAACTTTTAGATCAATTTATAACATAACAATATCAGAAACAATATGTAAACAAAGCATTGTGTGCCTACTCCCACCATATTGAATTTGTTTTGACAGGTCGTTGGAATGCCCTATTATCAATTTTGAGGTTATGTTCATTTGTAAAGTTTTACTTGCTGAAAATTCAACGAAAAATATGTTTTAGCACGTGTGTGTTCAATCCATTTCGAAAAGGAATGTTTCGAGATTCCACTCAAGCATAAGTTGTGGAGTATTCGCCAAGTAATCATCGTATTTTGAGAGCTGATGCTGTGCCCACTATTTTTATACCAGGACAGCAGAAAAAAAGTGATGAAGAACGATCAGTCCGAGCTTCTAAACGAAGTACTCGAATGGAAGTAGAGAGCATTTTATTTGCTGCATCCACTAGTCAGATATATCAGTCTCAGGAAACTTGGAATATTCCCATCAAGTGGAACACTCCGAACATGTGGAAGAGCCAGAGGATATGGGGTTGGATGTCAAGTATGAAGTATTACCACAATTGCACACAGAGTAAGTAGTCCTCATATTTCATTAATTATGTGCAATATCACTAATACTCATTACCATTTTTAAGGAGTGAAACTGAAGTCAGTCTGCTGAAGAAGAGAATAGAGGAATTGGAGAAAGAGAACTCTGAGCTGTCAGAAATGTTGAAAAATCAAGAAGCAACAATTGAACAATATAAAAATGCAATGGCGAAAATTTTCAGCCCAGGCCAATTGCAGAAACTGTTCCATTCAGGAATTAAATGAATAAGTTTTAATAACTGCCAGAAGAAATCGAATAGAAAACTGTATAAAATAATCAATAAAAATAAATAAGAATTATTCATCAAATTGTTTTCATATAGTATAATCCAGTTCGAATAAGAGAAAAATAATATAAAAATAAGCACTGGTTCAAAGATGATATATTTCAATTTTTTTAATTATCGATAGGAATGATGATTCGATAGTTCATTCGTTAAAACAAATATAAAAAATTTCAATGGTAGTATCTTACACAGAATTAATATAGATCATTTTCAATCAATATTTTCTCATTTGATGACAGGATAATTCCTTTGGGAGCGAAATTATCATACCGAGCTGATTATATTCTTGACCCAACATTCAAAAAATACCCAAATTTAGACGAAATGCGATAGGGTCCAAGTTAGATTATCACAATTAGATATTACTTGACAATTCTTCATTATTGAGTTCGATATATTTGTTTGGAGAATATTTGAGATCGTTTTTCACCAGAAATTCGAAAAATATGCATTAGGGACTGAAATGATACTGTCCTGAAAAAAGAACTCAAACAGGTCTTGTTAATCAAATATTTCTGTTTTGAAATCATTTATATTATTCATTTCAGTAGATTACCCTGCAATTATCCTGTTCCTATGCTTCTATTCTTTTTCCCATCCAAAATTGAGTGAATTTCAATGAATTTCATAACTAAATGCCCTGTTTTGCTCCCCACATGACGTCATATTGTGCGAGAGAGACGAACTTCCATCTCTCTCCCGATGCGCAATAGCATACCATGTTTCTTATATCATGATGGGAAATCAAAAGAAACAAAATTCACACTTGCACTATTATTGTATCAGGCTGAGTTAAATGCAAATTAAGGTTAGATCATACAGTGCATATGAACAAGAATAAATAGAATGCACTGGCGAAATCACACATTTGTTACGACTTGACAAGAAAACTAACCTTTACTTAAATCTAATCCCCACATCAATAGGGTCGATGAAACATTATAATCAATAAATTTTTCCTTGATGTCTACAGAGTAACATCACATTGAAGCCAACTCTGGTTATATACGCAATAACACTAGACAAACGTTCGAGAATATTGTAAAGATTTCACACTACGCCACTGGAGCACTTCCAACCGATTCCGAGAATTCGAGAACGTCGAGAAACACCGACCTGTTCGACGGAGGAAGAAATCGATGATGTGAAGACAGTTTATTTGGAAGTAGCAGAAAACGAGTTCACTGTGTTTTGAAGTGTAGTTTGAATAAATAAACTTTGAAATTGTGCACTGTTTTTTTTGTGAGAACAAACCCAGTTTTGTAACAATATTCATAGAAATTTATCTCAGACATGCTCTCAGCCAAAACCCAAAGCGCCGTGTTTTCGCAAAAGTTTTTCGCGCATCCTACGACATTGTCGTTCCATTTTTAATGTATAATTCAGTGTGCTCAACATAACGATCCGCTACCTGATAATAATAGGTTTGTTCCAACACGTCTTGAAACCGTCCACATTATGGTCACTATGGTTAGTGGTTACGCATTATCGTCCTTGTTTCGTTAATTTTAGGTTATTAGCGTACGTCCCTTTTTGAGCACATTTTGAATAATGCAAGTCAACATACACCTGTAGGCCTACAAAACACGCAATCGTACCAACTTAAATCCAAACGTTTACGTTCGTGGAACTAGAGGGTTGAAGTATTTACACGAACATTAACGTTCGAATTCAATCTGCATGCCTATTTCACAAGTTTTCACTTCAACCAGGTAGTCAGGTAGTAACTACAAAATAGCAATACTAATCCAGTTAGCATTTATGACTATGTACCTCTGTTGTTGTTCGAGAAATAATTTTTTGCTCGATCTGGTTGAATCTGGACAAAAAGTTTAAGATTAATTTTTTTGTTCAAAATGGAGCAAACTATTGGTAATGAATTTTGGGGTTTGCGTTTTCCACCCTTTACAACCATGAAGTGAACCAAATAAATTACTGGCTTCTCTTTCAATTCCGTAACTTTCTTAGTGTTTCTGAAAAAACATTTCGAAACAAATTTTATGTACCCCCTTTGAGAGGCTGTATCTTAACAAGGAATTACGTTTATTTATATGAAAGATTCAGTGTGGGATCACCCCCTGAAATGTTTCACACTTATTTTGTTACATCCTCTATATTACGAATCATTTGTAAGAAGAATCTATGACCTACCTGTGAGTTAAGAGATATCCTTTATCAATACGATTCTGATCAAGCATCATATCAGAACAAATATCGCTGACATAGCACGGCATATTCAACGTAGAATTCTCCAATATTTCTCTTAGACATACGTCAGACTTGACCCCCTTGTAAATAGCTTGTTTCTGCTTCAAAATCATGTTTGTTGTCCAACCGTTATAACTTCCTAAATCGGCGATATTGTTATATTCGAAGTCATTTTTCAGCACTTCTATCCATTTGGTGGTATTCAAGAGTTTCTTACGGACTAAAAATTCCTCAGTTTCAATGTTGAAGTGAAATAGTATATTTTTATATCGGAATCTAACTTTTCCAATACACAACGTGAATCTTACATGTTATCATATACGGTGGGTCGTTTGGCAAAAGAAACGTAATCTTTTTTCTAATGATTTCACATGTCTTGATCAAAATCTCAATATTTGGATCAACAGGTCGAATTGTCAAATGTCGTTGAATATGAATCAACATTTTGTTCAACTGCACTGAAACAAAAAACAATCTAATTCATAAATACATTTATTTTTATCAATTTTGAACAATGTTCACATAACTACAAAATCGAAATGATATTATTGATTCACATGCAGATTTGGGCATTTTTCAGTGGATGTCAACAAAAAGGATTATCATCTTATATCCACAATTCCAAGTCAATTACCATGCAGTTAGAATAACAGTCATCCATTCATAAACGTTATCTACTGATTGATCTAATTATTTGCGATGAAAGATTCACTGTTCAATTGGGTTGTCTAAATTTGTATGCTACTGTGATGATTTTCCTTATTTGAGTACAATATTTACAAACACTGTGTTGTTCAGTATCATTTCGTTTAGTAACCGTTGATTATCATTATTTTTTTAGTATAAGTGTATCAATAACAAGTTGTTGTGAACCGACAAAAAGTGCATTTTCATGGGACTTTCATAATTTTTTTCGTAGATACCAGTACCAAGAAAAAATTAAATATTCAGGAATTTTTTTTGAATTGGGTAACAGTTTGTGATTGACTAATCCGAATAACTGCTGAATTTCATTAAATTGGACACTAGAATATCTCTACCTATTCATACCTTGTGCTAATGTTAATCCAAATATTCCATCAAATCTAAATTCTTCGAATTTTTCATCTATGAAAGTAAGTGTTCGGTTGAATGTATCGAAAAGGGTGTCTTCGATATTAAAACTTATATTTTCTTCCAGAATAAATGATGAAATCAAAAGAAATATGGGAATTTTCATATTTCCACAGATTCTAAATATTATTTAAGGTATATGTACGTACCAATGAAATAGAACTTTTATTAATATTTATGAATATAATGAAATTAATTTGGGAGGCAATATCAGTTATCTTGCTGTAGGTATATTGATTAGTCGAGTTATCAATAGTAAACATACAGTAGTGTCACTTGCTGTCAATCTGCTTTATATTAGCTTGAGTTGTATACAGGGTGGGGCACCCTATACGACACGGTGTCTGTGAACCAAGTCATTGATTCGAGAGGTAATTATTTTGGAGCCTACAGGGAGCACAAAAAAGTATGATATCAAAGTTGTGTTTTTTTTAAATGGAATACCCTATATTCTATTACAATTCTGAATAGGTCAGGAAAAAAACACGATTTCATAGGAGGTATTATGTACCTAACTATAACCGTTCCCGAGTCATTGTTTTGTTATTGAAAATGCTTGGTACATTTGGAAACTGAATAACATCGAAATGTATAGAAACCATCCCTACCAATTCTGACTAGGCGTAAAATAGGTTTCAGGCTATTGATTCCGATAGAATCCGTTTCCCAATATTTTACAGAACGTTCAAAAATCATTGTCACTTTTTTATAATTTCGAACGAAGATAACTTTGTTATTTCAAGTATAACACCTTGTATTTTTCTGTCTGAACAATACAAAATTCAATTATCTTTCATTTCATATTAGGGTTCCCTATAGCTAGCTCGAATGTTTTTCGACATATTCCTGGAGAGAGAGGCCAGATGGACTACATATAGACTCGTGCATATTGCTGGATGACACTGTTAGTCACAGTATTCTGGGAATGACCTCTGACGTCATGCCTCCAACAGTAAACTACGACCTGCCTAATTCTGTTCTAAGCCCGAATAGAGACGACTGGATCCTCCGGAAGGAGGAACTACTGACAGCAGAAAGCTGCTGGTTTACTGATGGATCTAAAACACCTGTAGGTTCGGGTGCAGGTGTGTATGGTCGCAGACCTAGGACAGAAAAATTTGCCTGCCTAGGATCTTTTGCGACCGTTTTTCAGGCAGAGATCTATGCCATTGCTCTATGTGTTGAGAAACTGGTAGAAATCAACCACACACATGAAACAATTAAAATATTCTCGGACAGCCAAGCGGCACTGAGAGCCCTTTGCTCGAACCGAGCAACGTCCAAACTGGTTTTTGATTGCCAGAAGAGACTCTCTTCGATTGGAAGAATCAACAAACTATCCTTGATCTGGATTCCTGGCCACTCCGGTTTGGAGGGCAACGAAATGGCAGATTGTCTTGCAAGGCAAGGCGCCTCGAGCTCTCTTTAAGTTTTGCCAAACAGACACTGGATACCTGGACAACAGGAAGTTTCTCGAACTTCTGGCAGAGTATTCCAGGATTGACCCATTCCAAGGAAAGAATGCAGCCAAAAAAATGTTAGATTACGGCAGAGATGTTCTACGTTGCCTAACAGGCCTCCTCATATAGGTCACTGTCGTTTGAATCATCACATGACTAGACTCGGTCTATCAGGTTCGCGATGTTTGGCAAGGTAGCACTCTCGCCCTCGGACCTGAAATATCAATCACGAGATATCATAGTCGACTTCGTTAAGAAGCTGGATTTATTTGGTGAAATTTGAATTGGTGTGAGCCACAATAGACCCGCCAGGGCCGTATTGACCCACTCACTTTAGACCTAACCTAACCTATTATTATTCTCAGTATGTAAAAAGGACCCTTTGTTATTTGAAAGGGCGAATCGTCTCGTCGGTGATGCTTCGCTTACTATCTCGCTTACTTCTCTGGATCACCGTAGAAGGGTTGGCGATCTGTCTCTATTCTATAGATATTTTCATGGGCGGTGCTCATCTGAGATATCAACAATCGTTCCTCCTTTGGCGGTCTCTTCGAGTTTAACCCGTCAAGTCCAGTCTTCACACCCCTTT
This sequence comes from Plagiodera versicolora, assembly GCA_037013635.1. Taxonomy (NCBI): domain Eukaryota; kingdom Metazoa; phylum Arthropoda; class Insecta; order Coleoptera; family Chrysomelidae; genus Plagiodera; species Plagiodera versicolora. The sequence continues at coordinate 9,831,842 of CM072979.1, read as the reverse complement.
GTGGTTAATTTGGTGACCTGCAGAACATCTCTCTTCAAAGACTCGTTCATCCAACGAACAGCGAGACTCTGGAAAACATTGCCCAGGGAGGTGTTCCCCGAGGCATATGATCTTCAGAAATTTAAAAAGAACACCAATTCCTACCTCCTTTCCCTTGCTTCTCACGATGTTCTCTGAACATTACAGGATGTGTCCTTTCGTGAGAAGTTTTATATAAAAAAAATCAAGATATTTGTATTTCCTTCGAATATATTTCATGCATTGAAATGATCTCAGAATGTAACTTGTATTGTTTTTGGTTATTATTATTTTTAGTATGTAAAAATGACCCTTTTTTATTTAAATCAATATATTTGTATTTCCTTCGAATATATTTCCATGCATTGAAATGATTTATTTTGTATTTTCTCATTTCTACAATTTATTTTTCAAATTATATCATATTATTTTCGAAACTGGAATTTTATTTCCCTAGTTATCCACGGATTTCCTCAATAAATAGAAACCATACTTATAAAGTACTAGGGACGTCCCAGGGACGGTACCAGTTATGCCATATGATACCTTCGGGATGTTGTTAGGAGTACCAGGTAAATCCTTAGAACGTACCGACGGGACATCCCAGGAAGCCCCTATTTTGCCGCCGAGGGATGTACCTAGACCATCCCAGTTACGTCCCGTGTCCTGACAAATGCTGTCCCAGGGACATCCTTCCAATAGATGTGAGACGTCCCTAGGATATCCCAGGGGCGTACTTGTGTTGTTAGGGTGTTCATGCAATTAAAATTCAAGACCAACTCTTGATGCTACACAAAATTTAGGTAACAAGGATTTGAATTCTGTTATACCAAATGATATCAATGAGACAGGAGGTCTTCCTAATGTATTGAAAATATTCGTAAGAGCTAAAGTGATGCTAAGGTCTATATTGACGAGTCGAAAGGTTTAGTGAATCGTAACATAGGTTTCATTACAGATTATCTGGCCTAATTTTCGCAGGGACCAAGTATATGCCGATGACATTCCGTCAGTCCGTGTTAATTTCGGTTCAAATGGTGAACACATATCTAATTGAGCCAATCAGTACAACTTCCAGCAAAATACAGCTATGAAACTGCTGAAAGACGAATGTTGCCAATATTCTTGGGCATCGACTGTTCATAAGATGCAAGGTTGTACAGTTGATCATGCAGTCTGGACTTTCGACTTTTTGCTGTCGAACAAGCTTCTGTAGCACTTAGTCGGTGCAGATCTTTGAACGGTATTCAAATTGAAGAACTTGATTGCCTCGAGTTAATAGGTAAAACCCCATGTAACAGTGCAGCATTAAATGAAATCTATCGGTTAAGCGATAATGAACAGGGAACCTTGCCCTGATCTGTGAGTTACGCTCTGTTCAACCAAAGCATATGCCAAAGTTTAAGGAATCAAATACGATCAGGTCCGGCTTCAAAAAATAATAACCCCTACTCAATATCCAACGTAACGCATCGAGACAAAAATTCTCCCAAAATTTAAATCGACCTTTACCTAATTACGTAGTTATCTATTGGATACTTCAGTTGCATTTAAGAACTTCACAGTCTTCACGTCTTTTGTACCGTTCAAAACGTAGGCAAAATTGTTAGGACAGAAAGAGCCTGTCCTGTTCACTTGTCCACTGCGCAAATACCCCACAATGACATAAAAAGTGCTAAGTGGTCCAACTCTATCTGCAATAGATTTAAATTCTCAAGTTCGCCGTATTGATACGTACGTACGTAAAAAATACGTTATTTTGTTTGTTCCAACACGTTTTGAAACCGTCACATTATGGTCACGCTCATGCGCAATTGATTTAATCTTTTCCAACCGAGAAGAGATCATAATCTGACCATCATCTTTCTGTTCCAACCAAACTCGTGACCGTCCTCAGAATGGTTTCAGGAAGGTCATTTCGGTACATGCTCAAAATTGAAAACTGTTTCAAATCATGAGTATTGACATGCGCATTAAGAAACTCTTTGTCAAAAGAATTAGGCAATCCAAACCACGTGACATTCAATGTGGCGGATCAGGGCACACAATGCGATACCTTGGCTAGTAAACAGTTAATTTTGTTTATTTTCGGAGTTTTTTGGTGTTTCGAAACGGTATTCAGATGGAGAGTGAATATTTGAAGACATTGATGTTGAATAGCAGAGACGTTGGTGTAAAGTATGCTTGGAACTATTCATTCAGTTCATTCTTGCAGAGATAAGCTATAACTTATTGTAACTTATCTCTGATTCTTGTCAGGCCTTTTCTTCAGTAAAAGAACTAATAATTAGCCACAATTGAAAATACACATAAAAAACGCACTAGAGATAACTAAATGTAACAGTTTCCAACTCAAGTCACATATGTAAACACCAAATGTGTGCCCTAAGCCGCCACATTGGTTTTTCGCTTTGACAGATCGCTGGATTGCCTAATTGATAATTTCTTGCATTCGAATCAAATGGAATCAAATAAGGGTGCGTTCCATTAAGCGCTCACAACGCCCAAAACACTCATTCAGACGTTCCACATGGCGATCACGATCGTTGGGGTCGTGGCGAAAATGTCATGAATGACGTCATGATTCATGCTCACGACGACCCATCTCAATAGGTGGGTCGGCGTGAGCGTTTCGATGACGCACAGAACCAAGTGGAACGACAAAATTCATGGTCGTGAGCGTGATCGTTGTGAGCGCTTAATGGAACGCACCCTAAGTGTAATCAGTATAATATGTAAATTTATGCAACTGACAATACAATCTCCACACAGCGACATTTGCACAGAACTAGCCAAGACAGGGAACATTAAAGTATTTCATTATCTTAATTTTCATGCTGTCTGTGCCATTTGTGAATCATCTGCACCTGACGTCACAGCTAATCACAACAATCGAATGTTAAATGGTGTGGTGCTGAAACAACAACTGAAACAGTAGCTTATTGTTTAGAGAAAATTCACGAATTATGTTCAAAGCTGTTTTATCATCAGACCTGAAAGGCCCATTTTGTGAAGGGCCTCAGATTTTCTATTTAACGTTCAGCTAATTGGTTAATCTGTGCTTGTAGGATGGAATAATGTCATAGTAATGCTGTTTCAGTAAATTTATTCGCAATGAACAAGGATAACTATAATAATAATCATAGATGGGCATGTCACGTCTGAGATGACAGATTGTTCCTGCTTCAATCAATGATCTTCAATAAACTTTAGTATATTTTACGTATATCTGAGATCTATATTCATCATCTTATCTGCTTGAAGCCTAACGTGCCTATTGCTTAAGAATATATAGAAACTATGGGTGCGTTCCATTAAGCGTTCACAACGCCCAAAACACTCATTCAGACGTTCCACATGACGACCACGATCTTAGGGTCGTATGGGTCGTGGCGAAAATGTCATCAATGACATCATGATTTAGGCTCACGACGACATATCTCAAGAGGTGGGTCGGCGTGAGCGTTTTGAGAAATTGTATGCAATTGTCAGGCACTGAACAGCAAATATGGCGACGACTGAGATTCCACATTCCACATGACTTTATTTTTGGGTGCGTTCCATTAAGCGCTCACAACGCCCAAAGCACTCATTCAGACGTTCCACATGGCGACCACGATCGTTGGGGTCGTGGCGAAAATGTCATGAATGACGTCATGATTCATGCTCACAACGACCCATCTCAATAGGTGGGTCGGCGTGAGCGTTTCGATGACGCACAGAACCAAGTGGAACGACAAAATTCGTGGTCATGAGCGTGATCGTTGTGAGCGCTTAATGGAACGCACCCTTTATGACCCACAGAACCAAGTGGAACGACAAAATTCGTGGTCGTGAGCGTGATCGTTGTGAATGCTTAATGGAACGCACCCTATGAAACCCGCATTGCGCAGAAGATTTTTTGCGTTTCCGGCTTTTCTGTCATCTGTCATGCGACCGAACATATATTTAATACCGCCATTTTCAATTCCTTCCTAATTATCTAATATCTCTTTGGGAGCGTTCAGCGTAGTGGTGTGTTTGAAACTGTTTTTACAGAAAAGCATACAATTTGCTTCCACAAATTTTGAATCCAATATGTCTTACAATACCAGAAGAGCTGGAGGTTTTGGTAAGTTTTTTCAACATTCCGTATTGGGCTTGCCTGTGGAGATGTGGCTGCATCAATTCGTACGTAATGGCGTCATCAGCATTTCATATTTTTCATTTTTACAGTAAACCAGCAGAGTGTAGGCAATGTTGGACAGCGTAGACCTGTTGTTACCAATAATTTCGTGCCAGGTGGTCAGGTAATTATTTTCTAATACTATCTATTCATCGATTCCGTAACGTAAAATCGCCATTTTTATCACATTCTATTTCCGTTACAATTGAAAATTGGTTATGGGAACCATGGTATAATTTCTCGATTTTACTTCATTAATACGTTCATAGTATCTTATTTAGGCCGATAGATACTAATAACTTCTAAAATTTCCAGATATCCATTTATGTGAATTGAGTTAACAGATATTAATTTACTCTGAGAGATAATTAACTATAAACTGTAGTTTGATCCATTTCTCTATTTATATTTGGTGAGGATTGTTGGCTTCTTATTCCAGTTATTCATTTATTTTAAAAAAGAAAACGTTCTTGTGGAAGTTCTATGAATCATTTCCAACCTGTTCAAATGTGATTTTTCTACATTGAGGTTTCGGTAAATTTGATGTTAACATTTGAGATTCCCATGGCTTGATACTATGCAAGAAATTGAATTATTTCTGAAGTTGACTTGATGAGTTTTTGAAACTGTGTGTAGAATGACCTACTCGAATACAGCAGTCAACATTGAAAATTATAAATTCGTCATGGAAATATTCATCTAAATTTATAGAAAATAATCTAATGGGTAATATTTTCTGTGGCTGTTTAGGTCCTATCATCGGGTTATGCTATGCAGAGCCTTGGTACTAGCACTCATATAGGCACCTGACTTTCATAATATTTGCTCAGTACTGGTTATGAGAGACACTCTGGTCATCATATAAACATTTGCCCATATTCTTGCAGAAAAGCTTGAAATATGTGTAAATAAATTGGTCCTAAGGTGTCTGATACTTGTAAACTGTACTATCCAAATAGTTATGTTGTATCTTGACTATTATTTTTGTGTTTATTTTAATTTGTTTTTCATTTGTACGATTTTTTTCATGAAGAAATAATTGAGAAAAAGAACCAACTGGAAAACAAACTTCTTTTAAATACAGTTTTTGATGGAAGTTGATGATATCAGTCATAGAAAGATCTAAAATAAATACTGGATGTCTCTGAAATGTCTCGCCTCATGATATCTTCATCATTACTTTACACCAATGAAAACATAAATGTTGGTGGACATTTTCCAGTCGTCCAGTTGACACAGTGTTTGATGTCATCAATTTGTGACAGTAACTGGCATTTATTTGACCAAATTAGAGTCAAGATATATACAACTGTAGATATCTCTAACCGCATGATGTTACTGGCATCTCGGTTAAAGATGCACCTATATCGGTACTTCGAACCTTAAAAGGTTTTTACCTACATAAAACCTGCTCTCACGTAGCTAAATCCTACAAACAAGCCAGTTCAGCCTCAACAGCAGCAAGCTAGACCACCAGTACAGAACCAACAGGCACCAAATACTTCAATTCAGTTCAGAAATCAACAGGTAGGCTTTCAAGTGTCCTAGAAATATATATTATTATCAATATTATTATATTCTGAAAGTCTGCTTTGTCTTCAATGACAAACTTTCAGTATTCGAGATATTTGCATAGTCCTCTGAAAATTATATTTGAAAATAAAGCATAAAAAGAAATTGTAGCTTCTAAATTCTTCGAAACATTGGTAGAAGTTAATTTTCATTTTCATCAAAATAAAGACCACATAATTGAAGCTTCTTTTCTTATTCTTGATATGTTTTTAAAAAAATTTCCTTCAAACTTACCTTTTTGTTTTTGTTGAAGAATTTATGACAAATTATTTCTCCACTTGACTATAATTTCATAGTTTTATGAAACTGTGCTATAAGATCATAGGAGGTGAATACATTTGTGAAATGCTTCAATGATCTGGGAATGGTGAAGCTTCATTAAAAAAAAATAGCAGTCGAGTTACAACATTATATCAAAGTGTCTCATATTTGTTAGGGTAATGCAATTTTTTTAGAGTTTTCAGCGATTATTCAAAAATAATTTTCATTGTGTTATGACAGAATAGTCTTCCTCAACAAACTAATGTTCAGCCACCAATTCCACAAACAAAACAACAATTCGAACAACAATTCCAACAACAGCAGCCGCAACTTCAACTGCAGCAGCTTCAACAGCAAGAACAGCTTCAGCAACAACATCTTCAGAAGCAGCAACTCCAACAGCAGCAAGTCAAAAATGAAACATCTGAGAGTATTGTACCTATGATTGGTGTTGAAGAAGCTGTGGATCCAACTGTAGAAAAAAAGAAGCCATTCTGGGCTAAAGGTGCAGGTGATAGATAAAAATAATGAGATTTAGGGAAAGGCAAAGTTCATATTGATAATCTTGCAAAGTATCAACTTTGTTTAAAGTTATATGAAAAAATATATGGTTTTCAAAATATTTTCAGAACTTGAAAGTGATTTCTAGTTTTGCTATTGATTAACAATAACAATGAAATAGTTTTCCAATTGATGGTCACAATCACATAATGCTTCAATGGGATATTATGTGAAATATCCTCATAGTATAACAATATGTGGAATCATCCTCATTTCACATATTTGAAATCTTTTCCTTATTGTTTCAGAGTGATAATCATTTGTGGCATATTTGGAGTTTGCACTGGGGCCACTTGCAAAATAGAAAAATACCTTTTTGGATAATCTTATAAAAAGTTTTTTTTTTCATACTCGATAAATACATGAAAGTAAGGGTGGGCATTTGTTTTCCTACAATTATTTTCAATTCTATATTCGTTGATATTAAACTACCTTGTATTACTTTGTCTTGGATGTACCAATTGTTAAATGATGACAAATCACTGCGCAAATTTGATACAAAAATACCATGCTCCAAGCGATTGACTTGTTGAATTGGAATTTGTTTAAATGATATTACAGTTACTGACTCTTTTTATAATTGTTTTGTTCTTTTTGGACGTTAAATAAGATCCGCTCATCTATGTGGTATTTCAGCTGGTAGGATTTCCAAGAAAGAAAAGGTGCGGAGACGGAATATCAGACTGAGTAAGATTTTGCAGCCCAAGAATGCTGTAATGATTTTAAACGAATTAGTGAAAAACACTTCTTACATGGTAGAAGATTTACCATCAAAGACTGATGAGAACCAATTCAAAGCAACTGTTCTCTATGAAGGACAAGAATGTGTTGGATATGGTGAGTTTTGAATTGTATTGACTCTTACAATTCAGATGAGTGTTATGCAACTGAATGAATCAGTCATTCATTCATAATAGTATTATTTCTACTTACTAAATGACCTAATTTGCATGAAAGTGGTCCTTCAACATCTTTTTATTTTTAAGAATCAATTCAATCAGATGTGCTTGAATAATGAATTCTAAATCATTCATTTCAAAATTCACCACATGGAGTCAGCAGGGTAATTTTTGTCATTGAATTACCTAGCGTTACACCTGTGGAAGATAAAGGTTGAGAGAGACTCTTGGTATTGTCGTTCTGACAATTTCATTTGCTAACTCTCTCAATCCGTGCATCTGAGAGTTGGCTCTAATTTCTCTGCAAATGGAGCCTTAGACAAGAGGCATACACCAAATCAATTAATACCTAGATATGAAGATTAAGGTTATACATATATTTCATAGCTTATAAGGACCAATTCACAGAATGAAAAATGTAATTGATATAACTAAAATATTTTGGACATTGTAGTGTTTCCACTTTCATTGTAAAATTGTAATAACTCTGATATTCCTAATATTTTCTTGGAAATATGATCTCATTTTTTACGTTTCTCAGCAAATCAGTACCATCCACTGTGAATAATGCTATCTAAGTTCTCACTGTACTAACTGTAGTCAATATCATCACCACACCTTTGTGATCTCCATAGATTTCATTGATGAATTTTCAGGGCGCAGCAAAATTCATGCTAAGAATTCGGCTGCAGAAGCAGCTCTTCGACACTATGTCAAGAACAACAAAATGACTGAAATGAGGAGAGATGAAGAAGGGAATGTAAAGATGGAAGTTTCTGAAGAAGATCTCACTAAATCCCCCCTTCCTTGGCAACATGTTGCTTCATTCGCCATTTTCAAACTTTTTTCTTCTTGGGGAGAGGATCCGAATCTCGCCAAGGTAATTTTTTCATTTTCTTTTTATAATCGAGAAATAACAAATCAACTCTTGAGTTGTAAGTATTGGAGTCTAATTGAGAGGGAAACATCATTCAAATATATATTTTTTCATTATCTGGTGATATTTTTCATTTAGTACTTGCTGTTGTCGTTCTTATAATATATCAAGGATATGGAATTTATGACCACATGGAGCAGTACTTCAGTTCTCATACGTGGACTGACGTTTTACAACCTGTGGTATATTGTATTGATCTAAAGATAAGGTTTCATTACTGTTTTTGAAACTGTACTGTCGGATCTTACATTATATTATGATCACAATATTGATTTCTTCTAAATGTTTTCTATTGGTTATCAAGTTAGATGCAACAACTAAACATCAGTGATCGATGGATAAAATGTATTATATTTATTATTATGTATATTTATAAACACTTGAATTGATATTGACTAATAGTTGCCCTTGTGGTTTTGTTATAGAGCCAGCAGACCTCAACTGAAACAATGTCGGGAGTAGTTCCAAAGCCACACGAGAATAGACCGTCCAGGAAGATGCCCGCTAATCCCGAAACAATCAATCCGTTGATGTTGATCAACCAGATGTTGCCGCACGCGCATTTTGAAGAAGTTGGCAAATCAGGAACCCCGCCGAATGTCGTGTTTACTTTCGAGTGCATCGTCGACGAACAACGTTTTATGGGAACAGGTAAAACCAAATTTCGTAACTCTTGAGGCATCACTAATTCCATATTGAATTTTCGACCATTCCAAAGTATCGATGCAATATAATGAATCAAGATCCACATCAAAAGGACCAGCGATTGCAAATTTTATATTTTCTACTGATCGACTGTACAATCTAATTTTCTATATCGTCCTTAATGTCCTTATTTTCGAAAAGATATTTCGCGAACGAAAAAAGTAGGGTTCATTAGTTTTACATTTATAATCTCAATAATTCAAGAGCGTACAAATTAATCGAATCATTCAAGAATAAATTCTACTCAAATTCCTTATTGTCAGTCTTTCACAAATTGATAAAACGAGTGTAAATTTTGATTGCATAGGGTTTTGATTATTATAGTTTGTGTTGGTTTCAATTACTGTACAGTTTTGTTTTCAGGTTCCAATAAAAAAGCGGCTAAAAAATTGGCAGCTTACGGAGCTTGTCATAAAATTCTGTCAATAAATTACCCTCCGGAAGTTTACACACCGCTCTATTGAAAGTGATCTGTGTTTGCACGAAGCAGAACATACTATCTTTTTGTGTATTCCAACACAGTTTCGCATGGACAAAATGTTACTGGATATGTTTTAGAAAGTAGTCATGTAACATAATTAAGTGTTTTGTGATTCAAACTTTTGCAATTAGGATAGATATTTTTTTTATTTATGGAAAACTGATGAAAAATAAATAGTACTAAGTATTGATTGATTTTTATTTTGTATATACAGTTACAGCTGAAGTTCCGAATGATAAATGTTGTCGACTACATCGTTAACTTCTATCTCTTTAGCTACGCTGAGAAGTGCGAAATCAAGGATTTCGTCAGATATCCTGAAATAAAAAGAATGGGACTTGAATCTTGAAATCTGCCGCTTGGCATCTTTTATCTTCCCACGAGAAACGACGAATAGCAGCGCTTCTAAGAGAGTATATTATTTTTGTTGTTGGATGAAGATTCTAGCGGTAATTGACCATGTAAGGTAAGTTTTCAAGCTAATAATACTGATAGCAAGGAAATGGCTGACGAACTAGCTAGGCAGGGGTCAGCTACACCCTACTTTGGCCTGAAACCAGTACTTGGAGTGCCCAAGAAACTACTTGGTAACTCACAGGACAAAAGATGGGGCTATATCAAGATGACCAGACTTGTAGATGGTGCGGCTTAAAACCTGAGACTATTGAACACATTTTGTGCTATTGTGAGGCATTAAACTATAGAAGAGTAGTGCAATTAGGGAAACCTGATTTAAACCTAGAGAATGTGGGAATCCTAAAACCTATAGTGACTTAGCAAAATAGTCAAAGGGACCAATATCTTTTAGGGTATCGGAATTATTATTTTTTATATAGGGGAAATACAATTAGCCTCCGGCTGCAGTATATCCTTCGGACCCCTGTAATAATAATAAAAAAAAAAAATAGAAGTCACTTTTCACCTCGCCATCAACTCCCATGGTAAAATATTCCTCGTACGCTTATACATCGGATTGCCTTTGCAGTGCTTGTGGAAATCAATTTTATACTGGACGATGCTAACTGCGAAATCCTTGGGAGGCATCTGCAGATACTTGGAAGTCTTCTTCAGCCGTTTCATGCTGACTGCGGTGGCCGGTCTCTGGGTGCTTTTATCCGATTTCGCTTTCCCATCTGTCTGAGTCTGCGACGTGGAAACTGATCCGAGCACGATGCCGTCTTCGTCGACTTCGACGTCGGAATTGTCGTCTTTGATGCAAATGAGTTTCGCGTTTTTTGCTCCGGTTACAGTAACTATAGGTCTGGAATTTCAGAATAAGTTGTCTAAATATTTTTCGTTCATACCCTAATCTTTCAAATTCTCAATACGGCTCGTAGGACCAATAGTTTGGTTTAGGCCTCACATGAAATTTTCTTGAGTTTATATAGCTGAATGAAAAAGTTCGGCTAAGAAAAGGTTTTTTTCTTTAAAAACCATGATTTTCAAGAATTTCAAGTTCTCGAATTGATAACTACTGTCATCAAAATTTAGTTTTGAGTTAGCTGATACTTTACAGCTTCCGAGAATTTTGTTAATGTTCTCAGACACGTAAGAGTCAATTCGCTTCATCCGAATTTCTAAACTTTCTCTACAATGGATTGGTTCCATTATTTGTATGCAATGAGTACAATAATTGAACATCGCGTATTCTCATCACTACCTATAATAATAAATTATAATAATTAATATTGATATCAATCGATATGTAGCTTATATGTAATGATTATCTATAAAAGTCAAACTATTACTAATAAACTATTTTTAAATTGTGACATGGTAAACTTTCAAAGAGCGTGAAATTGCACGTATCGGTTAGTAATGCATTACAAAGTAACAAACAAACAAACCACCCAGTCATAGATCCATTAACTAGTGTCCATGAATATTGAGTAAAATCAGAGTACATTATGGTGAGTATAGACTTTTTCAACAAATTCACATAACGATATACAAAACTCAAAAGAACACAACTTGTCTGCAAATTTTCATTTAACGTTATACTACTTTTTGAATTTTCGTATTGCGTTTTTTAGTCCTGCAACTTAAATGAAAGACGGCGTAGATAATTGTGAGTTGATTCTTAGCTACGAACAGCAACTTCCTAAACTACCTATTTATTCAAATATGTATTTGAGTTCTTCCCATTATTTCTAGATCGAGATGATAATGATCCAAAAATTAAATATTGAGTTCTCTAGCATTAGTTGATGTGATGAAATCATTCAAATACCTTTGAAAAAAAATCTCATGTAAAATCGATTGAATATAGAACAATGCATTGAATATTTCGTAAGATGACTTCAAGAAATAAACTTTGTATTTTATTTGTTAAAAGATAGCATATTATTGAAGAAAAATAGTGATAGCCTATCAGAATATTATATTACTCGAATTACAATGAAAATGTATGATTTGATTGCCGTTAATTAGTTTGAATGAAAACATTGATATAAAAATATAAAATTACTTTCATTGTGAAGTGTGTTGCTACCTTAATTGATACCTATATGTTCCCAGCCCTTTTCAATGGTGAACTAGGTTTTTATTTTGCACTTGTGCTATTGACGATTCAATAAATCTGTCACAATTCTCGTCACCGAATGGATATACTGGAACTCGTAGATAAATGGCCATAAAGGTTATTGAAATTATGAAAAATCTTGAAAAGTAATAATCGCAAGTCGAGAATATATTTATATAAACTATGAATGGGATGGTTCAATCATAAATTCAGAACTGCATATATGGTTACAAATCTGGAATACCTGTTTTTATTTTCATTTGAGAGTATAAATCATCTGAATAACTCGAAAGTTTTCAAATTCATCAATTTTAAATTTTTATAGGGATCGTGCATATCTTGCTCAACTAAGGAAGAGGTACGTGTTATTCTCTGAAGATATTCAACTTAATAGATTCAAACACCAAATCAAGAAACAAACATATAACATTATGTCCATTCCTGTATATTGTTTATTTTTTCGAAAATCTCAGTTTATGAACTGATAGCAATTATTGAGGTGTCCACTATTTGTGATAATGATTATAATTAATATGTGAATGAATAGATTACGTAATACATAACATCATTATTGGTATCTATGTATAAATCTATTTTTTTGAGTAGAAGTTGAAATTGATTATTCTCATGGAAGTTTTTCTCAATTCATGTTTTAGAATAACCATAATGTTATCTCAAGAGAATCATTATTATAACAAATGCATTGTTATCGAGAAATAATCAGTATCCAATATTTGTGCTAAGGTTAATTAGTTTCAGTACCCTAAAGGACATTCTCTTACTTGAAACCATAACTTTTGGATGTTTTTGAATGGATTTGTATCGAATTTCTGATCTGAATCTAATCCAGTTTCTGCGAAACATCTATATTCTATTATAAAACATTACGTGTATCGTATAAATATCTTGGGTATTCGAAAATATTATGAAACTAAGCATGGTGTGGTACCGCGTGCAAGATTCCTAAAATGACAAAAACAGGTAAACTACTCAACAATTATAACGTAATGACAAGTTTCATTCATGGATATGCATTTTCAATGCATGATGTTTTGTCATCAACAATAAATTTCAAATATCATTAGTACCACTACTTTTTTATTGAATGTTATAAAAAATGTACTGTCTATCGCTGTCATGATTCCAAAATTACTGCGGTTAAGTAATTTGAACTTTCTATGAGAAGTAAAATCTATTCACTTCAAATTTTTTGAACGTTAGGGACATCAATTTCCATCCGAAAGGAACTGAAGCATATGTGACTATTGAATGGTGAACAGTTTTTTCCATGATTATCAATCAATAGAAAGAAGGTGAAACTTAAAATTTATTGAATTGATTTATAATTTTTTATTACCTTTATTATTTACGAGGGATTCAATGTTGTAGAGTTGATGCTATAAACGTCTCCTTGGAATTCGATAAGACATATCTAAACAGAGTGTGTCATGTTCAACTGATCCAATAAAGAGACTTGACAAAACGAATCGAAATATCTAATATTTCGCATTCTTTCAGTGTTTTTTCAGAGATTCCATCTGCCAGTTTATATTACAATTCATTGACCATTTTTATCAGTATATTCGTTCGATTTGTTGAACAATTCATGTCATATAAAGTCTTGGTACAACGATAACAAAAATTAATCCAATCTGAAGCATCGAAGAGACGAGAAAGAATTTGATATTATTCACGTCTTGATTTTTTTCACAGATCAGAAGTACAGTTAGTTATCAAAAATGAAGTTGTAATGTTCCTCCCCCTTACATATATGTTTTCGTGGTTCATAAATGTGAATTCTGTCTTCAATCGATTTTTTTGATATGATTCACATATCGATTCAAGAAATTTCGGATATTTTAACTATATATCGATATTAATCTTCCTTAATCTCCAAACCTTGAAGTGTATATTTTGTGTGAAGATAACTTATCGAAAGATAGATTGGCTTCACTATTATAAATTTATGAAAAATTGAACACATTTGTCAGTAGTTGATTCGTTACGAGAGCTACTTTGTCATCACCTTCAATTCATTGAGATGGTGAGTTTTTTCTATACGTTCCAAATGATGACAATATTTTCAAAATATCATCATGAGTATTTCCTACTATACTGCTACATTTTGTGCCATTTCGGCAAGAAGAAAACTCAGATTGACTATTGAACCTTCGGTTTTCGAGACGTACAAACGAAAGGGTAAAATATTTACTGTGTAAGGTAAACAGTGGAAATAAATAAATGTGTGAGTACTTGTGGCGAGGCGAATGTATCAGTTAAATCAAACTAAAAATGTTGGACATGAATTATATTATTATATTTTGTGAAACGTTTTAATCAAAATTAATTATCCTGTTTTGATTTATTTATTGATAGTATTAGAAATGGAAATCAGTTCTGAATTATTATTGTATATTCGATTGTTTTTCTATCTTTGAAAATCACAAAAAACGAATGCACCTCGGAAACATTGACAATAACATTTCTGGAACTCAATATATGTAAATAATCTTCGGAATGATCATGTTTTCATTTTAAATGATTTCAGCAAATGCATGTTGAAATTGAGTAAATTATTCTGAAGATCAAGAGTAATCAAATCAAGATAATTTCATATCAGTGAAAGTAAGATATTTCTATTCTTCAACATCAGAAGATACAATCAGCTGAAACAAAGACTTTGTTATTGGATGTATCAACTTTTTCATTATACACCTAGATATTGAAGTTTCATCGATATTACCTTCTCTGTTTCCATATCGTAAACGTTATCAATTATGTCGATAGCTCGAGGAAACAGGAAAGAAGGACTTTGAAATATTGCAAGAGCGTGCAGAAAGCCTCTTCCGAACTAAATATAGATATCGCCTAGAGAACATCATAAAATTTAATATACATCTAAAAATACGACATCCAAACATTTTCACACGGACCAAGAATACGAATTGAAAATTTCCAAAGTACTCTTTCTCATTTTCTCCTATCGCTATCTCTTGTAACTATATTTTGATTTCACGAGCTATTTCGAATTAGTTCTGAAATACGCGCGGAGTGAGTAGAACTGAGGGATTCTTGTGTTACCAAAAACAAAAAAATATATATTGAAAAATGGTATGTTTCATTTGTGATTTTCGAACAACTTCCACTGATTTCAATTGAAAGCTCTGTTGACTATAATTTCGGAAAGACCAGTCTATACTAGTACGAATTTGAAGCAGCTGAAATATAACGCAGTCTTCATTTGATACAGAGATTAACCTCAACTTTGAACCAGAATCGAATTAACCATCAATAACTTCTAGGCACTGTGAAAATCAAAAGCTTTTTTCACATATGTATTTGGTGCAACCTTCCAGACCCGCTTCTTACGTAGCTTTAAGGAAAGAAGGAATACGTGTGTGCAGTATTTTAACATTCACATTTTTTCAAATAGAATATTCATCAGATTAGTGGTGAGTTGTTCACATATATCGAATTTAACAAAAATCAAACGAGAAATCCTGATAATTTTTTTTCCGCAGCAGATTACATCAAATATATACGTACGTACAGGTTCGTTATGTGTGATCTTGGGAATGAAATCACTGAAAACCCACTTACTTCGAAATCTGTGAGAAACATTATAACTAAGAAGCAAATGATGGATAAAAGATAAATGAAAATGTTACGGTGTCTGTTTTGTAGAAGTGGTATATTTTATGGGGAAGAATCGTAGTTGGTTAAACGTTAAATAACCCGGGCTAACATGTTGGGATGCGATAAGCATCGATTTATCAAAAAATCTGTTATTTCATGCCGACTTCAAATTATAGATCTGCGAGTTAGTTCAAGCTACAGAGAGTGGCCAAATTATTAGAGCCACCTTTGGAAATTTAACAATTTCCAAAAAATACTTTGTAATATGTTCATTTCAACTTTATAAGACAAAATCTGTCACAAATTAACTATCTAAAAACCACGTAAAGTGTGCTGAAATGGCTTGGTCAAAATCTCTGAAAGTTGTGGAAGAAAGAAATAGCTAATGAAATGATCACCACTAAGCATTAGTTGATCGAACGCTTACGTATAAATGTTATAAAAGAAAACTGTCCAGAATGCATTGAAAGCTGGCCAAGAAGGTCCACCAGGCATAGACGCAAAGAGCGACACCATAGAGTATTTGATATAAATCATGAATTATTTCCGATTTTTTTTTATCTTTATGAGCTAATTCAGTTATTCTGAAAACATTTTCTGAAATATACATATATCATAAACTGGATTAAAACTTCCACGAAAACGAATTATCTAATAATTTGTATGGTCCAAGAAAATAAAATGCGCAGATATCGAATGCAAAAAAGCTTTTAAATTGAAAACGCCACCAACGACTACAATAATAAAAGATTAATTATTTTCGAGTTCTAATGAGTGATTCATTATTCAATGTGACTCATGTCATTGATAAAAGTGTAAATACTTACATACATACATCACTAGATTAGACGAGATACAACTAAATAGAACAGTTCAATAATTCACATTTATGTACTGATATACACGCTGGTGAATGTCAACCAAAATTTTGAAAGTATATAAGATTATCTGAAATATAGACAACCTACATTATATTCATTCGCAGTATAGGAATTTCGAAATCTTTGGGTTCGTTGTATGTAGGTCAGTAGTTTTTATAGTTTTCCATAGTTTCCAACTTGTGGGGGCGCGCTCCCTAGGAGAGGGCATGCGGTTCTTTACTAAATGTCATTGTCGAATACAAACGCGTTGAATTTTTATAATTTTGTATTAATTATATATAAGTATATTATTTTTTAGTATTCTTGAAACATTTGTTTTCATAAAATTAAGAATTATGAATTCTCATATTAAATAAATATTTTTATATAATATTGCATATTAACAGTTGAGTTGATTTATGACATTAGATTGTAAGAAAAGATGATGATATCAATGAAGATGTCACAATAAACTATAGCGAATAAATGAAAAAAGGAAAGTACATTGTATTTTTGAAAAGGAATTTATAAAACTTTGATATTAATTCATATTTACTTTATTCACTTCGCAAGATTCTCAGTAGAATTTGGAATTGACATTGAATCAATATTTGAATATATGTAATTATACAGGGTGATTCATTGGGAAATGGGTGTACTGTAAGGGTAGGTAGAGGTCGCCTAGCTGGTTCTGAAAAACCCCCACAAGATGGATCTAGCGCCCTGTATAAGCGAGATACAGAGTGTTTTATATATTTCTCCTATTTCTTCAATGACTCATAACTTACGATCCGCCTTGTATATTTTATTCATTTTCACAACGTCAACTCGTTATCCTGTATGCTACCGAATACCGAATGAATGGAACTGATAATCCAGGTACGGACTCGGAAAAATTAAAAGAATTTCATCAGTTCAATACAACACCTTGTATGACGAAATTTCGAAAATTCATTTGCAGATATGAAAAGAGCAGAAAACATATTCCTAAAAAAATTAGTTCGGTACTTCCACATGCCATTCTTGTACCTGTTAATTTGAGTCCAAATTAATTTTTTCGATAAAAAGGTGCTACGAAATTTGAAAAAATACCGTTTTTGTTTCTAAATGTTCTTCTTTCACTCCCAATCAATCAAATCACCAACCATTTCATGATATCCTGAATTTTGTATCACAACCTTGATGTGGAATAAGTCGACAGGTCCGTATTTAGGATAAAGTACTATTACATTACCAGTTACAAACACCCCGTATATGTTATGCAGATTGCATTTATCCATCATACTACATTTCAACAAATGATAAAAATATAAAATGATCGCTAGAAGCTATAATGAAAAAAAAAAATGATTTGGAATGGATGAAATTCATTCTATTTTCTGTCTTCGTTTTTTTCAAAATGAATACAATTTTACAAAATTGTGTTTTTTAAAAAAAGTCATACTTTTTCGGAATGTGATTTCTTCCCATGTTATCATTCGTATAGTGTAGTATGATTATCACACATATGGGGTGTTTGTAACTGACTGGTTATTGAAAAAGCACTTTGTCCTAAATACGGACCTGTCGACTTATTTTACATCAAGGTCCATTGTGATCCAAAATTCAGAATATCATGAAATGGTTAGTAATTTGATTGATTGAAAGTGAAAGAAGAGCATTTAGAGACGAAAAAGACATTTTTTAAAATTTTGTACCACCTTTTCATCGAAAAAATTAATGTTGACTCAAATTAACAGGTTCAAGATTGGCATGCGAAAGTACCAAACTCATTTGTTCAGGAATATTTTTTTCTGCTCTTCACGTATCTGCAACGGAATTTTCGAAATTTCGTCATACAAGGTGTTGTATCGAACTGATGAAGTTCCTTTAATTTTTTCGAGTCCGTACCTGGATTGTTGGCTTTATTCATTCGTAATTTAGTAGCATACAGGATAATGAGTACATGTTGTAAAAATGAACAAAATATACAATGCAGATCGGAAGTTATCAGTCATTGAAGAAATCGAGGATATTCAAAAAACACTCTGAATCTCACTTATACAGGGGATAGATCCATCTTGTGGGGGTTTTTCATAACCAGCTATAGGCAACCTCTACCTACCCTTACAGTACGCCCATTTCCCAATGAATCACCCGGTATATTTCAAGAAATCTTCTGATAATTTTTCGACAACTATAGCAAAATGAAATTGCTCTTTGGTTTGATGGATCAATCATTCGCACTCTAGAATCATCATATTCAGTTAATAAAATGGCACTTTGAAACGGAAACTGCATCACCAAATGAATACACAGCGGCAGATGAATGTTTGGCACATTCACAAACATTCATTTCAAAGTTGTGAAAGACAAACAAACACCCACTTCAGGACTATTAAATTGCTGCGTGGGAGACGGACACATTCGACTACTCTTTATTTTGGAAATATTGGACAGCGTCAGTCGATTACACTAACCTATTCTGAGGTCCAGATAATAGCACATAACTTTAATAGGCCTGAAAGTGTGCAATCCAATTCATAGGAGGTAGCTGCACAAGTCAACGGGATTTATAATGGAATGGAAATGGAAAATCAAAATATGAAGATACGTTGAAAAATATCGATTTTTGATTTGGGATATTTAGCCATTTCACCCCCATAGCTTCAATAGTATAATATCAGCTACAAAGAAATTGAAGATTGTTGAAATCTGAAGCTATCTGAAAGCAAAAATAAATAATAATAAATAAGAAGAAAATGTATGAAAAAAACATTTTTGAAAAGAAAAATCTAACATAAAAAATACGAAGATAAATAATGTCAAGAAATTTATAAAAATAGTATTTCTATTGAAAACAGTGATCAGTATATTTGTTTTTTCTATATATTTCGAAATCGATAAACAGGTTTATAAAAATGGGTTGGGCTGATGGAACACACACAATTCTAAAGCTGATGAGGGCTTGGGGGACAAAATGTTTTTATTGGCTCACTCTTTATGAAGTGAATTGTTGAACAGATACTACCATCACTATTATTTCAAGTAGACCACCCTGCATTGTGAATATTTGGTTAGTATCTGTGAATATGATTCTCTGCCAAAATCTAAACCAAAATTTGTTCTACAACTATGGACATGAACTACAGAATCTTCTTGTCTTGGAATGACATTGGATGGTTATCATTATTGTCTCAATTTTTGTATCAGGAATATATTCCTCATCAGGACTTCTTCACATCTAATTTTGTAAAAATACTAAGAAACACCGAACATTTAGTTCAAAGGTGACACATTCAATAGAAATCAATAATTGACAAAAATCCTTGATATGATGGTTCTGGTAAGAATGTCTTTCTACTCAAATTTTATTTTTTTATGGGTAGTTGTCATTGATTGTATCACTGACATTAAACCGATGGTTATTGGGTAACATAAAATGAATGAGATAAAATAACAACAAATGAAATAAACTTAAAAACTTACTCTTTCCTCCTCTTGAGTATCCCATCCTCGATTCTTTCAGAACTCTTCAGAACCCTTAGTTCCAGTTTCTCTTGAGACTGTCGTCTGTCTTGTAATGTCTCGAGTACCTTCTGCAACGTTTCGACGTCCCCCTTCCTCCTCAGCTGTTCTAGGAACTCGGAGATTTTCTTTGAGTTATCAGTGTTTCCAACTTCCTTGTCACGACTGTTATCCAATACCAGACGTAGGAGTTTCATCACTATTTCCTCATGGTTGACAGACTGAAAAAATGGGTTGACCTTGGTTTGAACGTCTTTTTTTTGAAAGCTATAGTGTTCGTCGTCATGTTTTGATCTAAATTGAATTGAGTCATACGTCAATTTATCACTTTGTTATGCTGAAAATTACCCACATCATGTTCGACAAGCTATATAGTATGTTAATGAACAAGAAAAAGTTGTTCAACTTGAGAATAGAATTGAAAACAGATATCAATATAAATCGACAATACTGAAATGATCAATTCAAACTCAAAGAGCAAAAAAAGCAGATATTTTCAGAATGAAAATCACTCCATTATGTATATTTGCTTTAAATATTATGCAAACATTCTGTAAAGAAGCTGGTCAGGTATTATTAGAATGTTCGAATAGTTTTTTGCGACTCTCCAAATTTTTTGAAGCATCTTCAAGTTCAATCTGATTGATATTTCAAGGTATGTTTTGAACAATTGATCTCTCCTTTGTGGGAATTGTATCGAAATGAGGAAATTTGTTCGGTTTTCCACATTTCCCGTTTCCGTTCCGATGACCATCTTGTACCAGTCAGAGAAGCTTCACCATAACTTCCTCATGATTCATCATACGCTGAAAATAGAACGGAATCGATAACAGGGCCGCAATAATTTCGAAACCACCATCACAATAATCGTCCAGATACCAGTGAGGCGCCTGCCAGTCTGATGTCAACGGACTGTCAAATTTGAAAACCGAAAAATTCTGTCGCGATTGTGTGTTTTCTGGGAAAAGCGAAAAAATGGTATGTTCTGCTCGCTTGGCTAGTTTAGCAACTTGAAAATTGAGTAATGTTCCAATAATTCAAAATAAAGTCTAGAATGAAATATGTTGTTTATACTACGGCATATAAATACGAGAAAAATTTGTTTTCAATTTTGTTCTCTTGTGAAAAAGTCTGATTGCCAACTACCTCAGAATCATCAGAATATCCAAAGTTTTTGTTTCATTTCAACGTTGAAGAAGTGCTCACAAACTTCTTGTTGTTCAGGAAAAAAGTGGAAATAAATTTGATAGTAATTTACACAATCTTGCATTCGAACTTCTTTCTGAATTATTTTAGAATCAGCCAAGAAGTAGTAGGATATGATGTACAGAGTGACGCAATAAAACCGAAAAGTTTATTTTTTGGTGTTTGAGAAGAGAAACTCCTAGACTTAATTGAGGTTAGGATTCATAAATGGAACAATATGCAACGTCCACTATGATAGTCAAGCTAACTACGAATCAAATATTTCAAAATTCTTCTCCTGAAAATTACTATAAACGTAGTACAGCTCATAATTCTTACAATTCTGTAATTATTGAGAATTAGTTATTATTTTTCCCATTTCGAGATTTTTGAATGTTTGTTTGAACGTCTAATTGAATTTTTTCCATTCTGAGAAAAGTGTGGTGATAATTTGAGAATTGAAAAAGTGAATCAATATTTCCGAAGAGTGTTGAATAAAAAAATTTGTCGAATATACAGTGTGCATGATGAGTCTTACTCCACCTTTTATCTCCTTTACTGCTCGGACACGAAAATTTCAATTCCAAACAGGGCGTTTTTGAATAAAAATTTTTATAAATGGCTAGTGCGATACATCGTTGGAGAATATGTTGAACGTAGAATTCAAAAATTATTGTTGAATAAATGAACTTAATTACTGTGGGAGATGATCAAAATGTTTTCAATTCATTTTCTGGCATGATTGAGTGGCGAATTGAAATAATTTGTCCAGTGCAATTATTTTCAATAATTTTATTCAACATTATTCTTTGATTTATTTTCAATTGTATTCAAGAAATTGAAATTGATATTTCAATTCTAGTTTTGAAATCTTTATAACGATATTTCGCATGACCCCTTTGCTATTAAAAAAATCAAGAGAATACACAAAATGTAATGAGTTTGTACTATTTGTACTAACGATATTCTTCTGTGATTTGATATTATATTAATACAGTTTTATTTTTTTGTTATTTCAGAGTTCCGCAGGCACTGAGCCCAAGATCTGCAAACAATGCAACCAAGTCATCCAAGGGGGAGTGAGTAAAAAGCCAACCCTGCATCCAATTTATTTTTATATTTTTTAACACTTTAATTCGCCGTTTGATGATGTGATGTTTTTCGTTTTTATGATTTTCGCTAACAATCTATTATAGGTCTTAACAGCTCTAGGCGCTAGCTGGCATACTGACCATTTTTGCTGCAACGAATGCAAAAATCCAATAACTGAAACCAAATTCAGGACTAATGACAACCTTCCCTATTGTACCCCTTGCTACACCAAACTCTTCGCTCCGAAATGCTTCGCTTGCGATGAACCTATCATGGATGTAAGTTGGATATTCCTATTCGAAAATAAATATCTTGAGTTTATTTCATGAGAAAGAGAGTTGTTACGACAGAGGGATTCACAATGAGGTCGATAAATTTAAGGAGACGAGAAACATCGAGATTAATATAGAATTTTCAAAACTTTTGTGAAAAAATCAGGGCGTTTTTTGGATATTTCAAGCAAATATCCTCAATTTATTTAGCAATATGATATGACAACTAAATTGTGCATTTTTCCTAGTTCAATTGGTTCTTTGTTTACTTTGCCTCACCCTTAATATTCACCCAATGACGTAACTATTTATCATACGATTGTATAACGTCATTCAGGTAACAATATAAATATAAAAAGTATATCTCCATTAAATGCCATCTATTCGATGATATATATGATGATGAATATTTTTGGATAAATGATTAGCTCTTCAAGAAAATATTTATGAATAATTATTTTGGTTAAAGGTGATTGCTGATTCCATAATTATTATGATTAGGCCAATTCTGAACGATTATCAATATTTGGAAAACTATTTGTAACAAATCTCGACCCTTAACTCCCTTCTAATTAGTGCAGTTTTTGATTGGATACAGAATTTACTTCAAACGAGTTGAAAAAAAGAAACTATAGAAAAAGTTCATTGAAATAATTTCTCAATGCTTTTTCGAATGAACAGATTCATACAGGCTGTCCCAGAAGTTGAGTCAAGCTTGAATTGGAAAAAATACAAAAAAAATAAGTTGCATATCTTTAAAAATATATACATTTGATAACCTTTTTTTTCTCAGTGCATATTTGGTTGGGGAAAAAGTGATATGTTCTTTCAAGCTGGACCAGTTGGCTTCATATTTTAGGCAAGAGTTCACAGACTCATTATTCAGCATCCCATGACAAGAAAAATTATTTTAAAGTCAAGATTCGAGCGACAGGAATGAAGAAGCTGCAAATATTCTCTGCTCTTTTCAAATGTCCGTATTTTTATTATAACTTGGCCTATTGCCTGATTTCAGCATGAAGCCAACTTCTGAGACACCCTGTATGCAGTGTGTCTGCTGAAAACAGTAATTTCGTGAAGTACAAGTGGATACATCGTAATAAACTTGTGTGGAAGATAGAATCAAACATTTGAACGTCACCGTTATCACCATTCATACAATACTTTCTCAGCAGCTATTTTCTATAAATGAAAATCGAAATTTTCAACAATTATTTATGTTAGTTGCATCTAGCGTAAACAGCGATAGTAACACTTCTTATATCCATTTTGCGGGCAAAATATTAATCCTCAAACGATATTCTATGATAGCAAGATCGACAATTTCATGCTATAACGTTACATTTGCGTTTTTTTAGAAATGTGTCCAGGCCATGGGTGCCAACTGGCACGAAGACCACTTCGTGTGCAACGATTGCAAGTCCAAGCTGATCGGCACCCAGTTCATGGATCTGGGAGGAGTGCCTCATTGCCAGAAATGTTACGTCTCCAAGCACGCCGATAGGTGCAAGGGATGCGGCAAGCCAATCGCAGACAAGGCGATTGTTGCTTTGGATGCTAAATGGCACCAGATGTGCTTCAGATGCACCGTGAGTATTGGTTTACTTATTACACAAATTTCAACGAATGAAAATTGGAAATATTCTGGAACCAAGAACTTTTCGTTCTTCTGTATTTTACTTTCAATATGTTGATGAAGCATTCTGCGTAGTATATTCGTTCATATAATATAATAATAATAATAATAATAATAATAATAATAATAATAATAATAATAATAATAATAATAATAATAATAATAATAATAATAATAATAATAATAACAATAATAATAATAATAATAATAATATTGATAATAATAATAATAAACATAAATAAATATGAATAAATACAAATACAAAATATAAGTAAGAAGAAACGCACGCATATTAGTAACAAGATAAGGTTTATAAACTTTTTTGTAGGGGGGGGAATTTTCTTGGGGTTTGGATTCATTCAGGTCAACTCTATATACTGCAATATTCCTTTTATGTGGCTAGTCATAGACACAAAGAAATTTTTCGTGGGGAGTTTTATAAAAAAAAAAAAAACAAAAATTGATAAAGCTCAAAACAATGAGCGAAACGTCGTATAAAAGAAATATTACAGTATAGTGAGTTGACCTGAATTAATCCAGACCCCAAGAAAATTCCCTCCCTATGAAAAAGTTTAAAAAAAAGCAAGTATTCAAGAGATTGTAAGAAATATACGTAGGTTTATACGATCTTGGTACTTGACTTTGCAACGTTCAGTGAGTTTACTCGGTATCTGGTGTTTTTTTTCATAACCGAGTACATTGTCATTTGTGAGATATGACTCCACATTATTGTTAATGTGCTGAATCATGGATCACTCAGAATCCAGTTATCTTGACTGGGACCAGTGTATCCACTTGATATTCAAATACAAATATTACGTTGGACGTATCTTCAAAGCTTCTCAGCTCTGTGATATACGTGAATACGTCTACAATACATTTTAATTTTTCTGTATGTAAATCACATTCAGTTTGATGTGTTGTTCAGAATGGAACCATGAATAATGATAAATGAAGTTACTGCGAATATTTATCTGGTTGAATAGCTGAAATGTTCGTGTCTTTCAATATCTACATCAACGCTGGATATGTTTCAAAATTTCAACCGTGTCTCCATGGATCAGAATAGATTTGTCACGTTTACCTTCATTGCAAAACGAAATCACATCCTCTAAACCTGGTTCGAGCCTTGAATGATTCACATTCTATTCAAGAACCAGACCAGGATTACTTTCAAGGCGGTTCATCTGCATGTACTACTATCAACTATTGTGAAAAATGAAATTGTATTGAAAATGATGTCAAAATCAAATCTCGCAGGTTTATTATGATTGAACATATTTCGTTAATCAATGCTTACTTGCAAATGAAAATTTAATTTCTATTCTGCCAGGGGGGTGCAAGTGCACCGTCCATGATGAATCGAAGAAAGATGTGGATGCCATATCGTGAAATTTCCATTTTCTCTATGGATCTAATAACGCCCAATAACTTGACATTACATAATTAACAAAACACAAATCCCTTGATATTGATGATGATATTATAATTTGATTCATAACAAAATGAAAGGCTTATTAATTATTGGACACGCGATTTAATAACTATGTCAGATGTCATGTAAGATTATTCATGAGTTAGATTCATCTAGTAACGTGATATATTATTTTTGGCAGTGCGATTTGAGTTCTGAAATTGGGAAGATGTGCCAAAGCAAGATTATTTTTAGAGTAGGCGTAAAATTAGAGATGTTTCTATGAATCCTTCGATTATTAATTTCGAAATTTCAATTTGGTGATGCTCATCACGAAGTTGACACAACATATTGTGCTTATGAAATTAAGAGATAGATGTCGAATAGGATGGATCAAAGATAGAAAAAAAAATTATTATTCGCCAATGTACCTAATTGATCTTTTTTTACAGAGATGCTCCAAACCAATCATGAAAGATCAATCATTCCAAGTAGATGCGGGGAAACCACATTGCGTCAAATGTTGAGGTTCCAACTAGAATACCATGTTTAATGTCTGCAGAGAATATTATGATAATGGAAATCACTGGAAACTTATATGGTCACAACATACGAACTATTCACTCATTTCAACAAAACTTTTTCTCACTGACATTTTTTTGTAGGAAATATCATTATGACGCTTTAAAATATTCATGCTTTTTATATTGAGATATCCGAGCTATGTGAAATTATTGAGTTCGAATAATAAATGTTTACCTCAACTTTGGTCTCGTCTGCTTTCTCTTCAACATAATCCTCATTCGCTCCTTCCATTTGCACCATGGTGGGAATACAGTCTTCGTTGATAGGGGTCGTCAGTGGAGTTTTCTTCAAAATGGTCGATGATTTCCGCGCGAACAAACGACATTTACTCGGAAAAGTGGCAATTTGTGTGGCCGGTTTATCAATGGGAGGAGGTCTGTGCTTGTAGCTAGATGTTTTGTAACGAGATTTGACATTTAACCTGAAAACATAAATTACCGAATTTCGAGAAATGTTTTCTTCGTAAATCGATTTGCTCATATTCGTTAGTACTTTTCGTTATCACGAAAGTAGACAAAAGTTCAATCAATACAGGCGTTTACTGCCCTATAACAATTCAAGATGGATACATAGGTTTTTATAACAGATTCATCAATTGAACAATAATGTGTTGAAAATTAATGTTACAAGATTTACATCAATACATTTATATCAACAAACAAAAATTATACTTTATGTTTAGTTTGATTAAGAAAGATAGGCTTGCCAGAAAGTGCGATTTTGCTGCTTGTATTTTATTTTTTCATTGAAACTCCCTAACACAAGTTGAGTTCATCATTCAAACTGTATTCGTTGATAGATATTATGCATGACTCACTGATAAAAATTATTTTCAGCAGTTAGTACGAAGATATGAGTGATAATATGGAATATCTTCGAATTTATAAATTAGCATAGAGAAATGAGGTAGAATTGGGATTTATTTTTGGAGCAGAATCGAATCATGTGATAAAAATATTGGGTTTCCATTTGAAAAATTGAGTATGGCAATGTTTCTCATTCACACTTTGAACTGACTCCTTGTATACCCTGTGGATACTCTAGGACACATGATTGGTGCAAAATGTTCATTCAACCTTCAATATTCATGGATCGATTCATGCACATTTGGAAAACTTGGTATCTACATAAAAATGCCATATGTTTGTTGAGGTGCATATGTCACTTTTTTTTCAGAAAAACTTGAATAACTCAGAAACGGTCAATTTTAGATATGGGGTATAATACATGAAATCGAATTGAATTCGAAAATTATAAAAAATATAGGTTGTTCCATTTAAAAAAATAAATATTTTAGATGGATTCTCCACACCTTCTGAGGTGTATTTACGAAGTTTCGTTTCAGAATCATGATACTCCTCATGAAGGAACTCCCTGTATAGCAATGGTTTCGAGATTGATTTAATCTGTTTCTACATATTAGGTACTTACTTCCTCTTGGCTAACGCTTCCGCCGTTTTTTTCCACAAAGCATCTTTTCTGAACGAGGAAGTAGCTGAATACATCGAAAACCTATTTTCTATATTATTCTTCATTTTATTCTTATTATTTCTTGGATCTGTACGAAAGTGTTGGAGACTGAGCTTGGTAGTCGTAGATTTCAGCATACTCTCCACAGATACGGCTGTGAAATGATCTTCGATTTTTTGAATTGTCAATTCGGCATGGAGTCGAATCGTCTGAAAATTCGTGATTCCCAATCACAACTCACTCTCACGATCGAATGAAATATCCAATTATTTTTTTCACAAAACGATTACACTCACACATAAGCATTCGACGTAACCGTTCTCTTCCGATTCTGTGTGTATCATTTTAGTGTGTATGTCACACAAATCCAACAAATGCTCTAATAACTGCTTCAGTTTGTCCGAAGAACAGCTGCCTATCGAAGTAGGAAGATGATTCTGGTAAGCTTGGAGGCCGTTCAGAATGATCTGATAGGACGAGAGCAACTTTTGATTGCTGTTCTGATTCGATGGTTTCCAACTGTTCAGATCTTCTAACTGGAATGGAAAAATGATCATTCCAGATAATCAGAACTGTAACTCGAAAATTGAAAGTAGAGTTCGACAACACTTTTGAGATACTGCGTATTCACCTGTCTGACTAAAGGGTACAAGTAATTTCTTGAAAATCTATTGGAGAATTCTTTCACTCTATGTTGTCTTCGTGTAACATCTTCGTCTCCATCAGGAGGGTCGATTCCTTTCTCCAAAAGCGATCTAACAGTAATGGGAAGCATCAATATATTATCTGAGTTATCTTTCTTGAAATTCGATGAGAAAGTATTGATTATTTTTTATATGTTGAGAATAGTTCTTGCTCAAATTGGTGGTAGATCTTGCTACCCAAATAGAATATCAAAGATTTTCGAATCTCTTACAAAACTTTGTTTTTCATCATAGTATACCACCTGCTTTCATAAGAAAAATAAATTGAGAACGTAATATGTGATTTTTATTTTCAATCTTATTGCTGTCTTCTGTTGATGATGAATGAAAATAAATACAAATAATTATACCAACTGAACTAAAAATCTCTCACCCGATATCATTGATGGTGTGCAAACTCTTCTCTACGAACATCTTGAATTTCTTTTCGAATAAAGACTCGCTCGTTACCAGATATTTTTGAGAGACAATTTTCGAAGACTGATTGGACATTGTGAAAACACTTTTCTTTCGAAGAGTCTCTCTGTTCCTGATTGCATTAAGAGGGGGAACGATTGGTCTACAATTTTTCGGAGAATCACCTCCGGCCATATCTAGATCAAACGTTTCTTTCTCTTTTGTAAGAGTTAGTTTTTCATGTAGTTTCTTCCTAGAATTAGCTTCGTTAATCTGTAAAAAAGATTATCTTTTGGAATAGAATATGTTTCAGATATTTTGAGGAATTTTCATACCTGAAAGGGAATTCTATTTTGAAAATTATGCAAAAAAATCAAATATTCCTTGATAATATTTCCTAAACTAAAGGTTCCCTTTACCAAAGTGAATAATGGAAATTTGATGATATTAGAAGTGGTACCAAAAACGAAATAAACAACATTTTGGCTGAATAAGAATTTCAAACTCAATTTTCGTCTCAATGTTTCGAATGCGAGGATCTTCAATCATCTTCAGGTGAAAAATTCCGGATATGTGAGCACATTTATTTAAGAAGATTTTTCGGTTCAGTTAACAAGTGTTGCAGACTATTTCCTACCTCATTATCATCTATATTATCTTCATCTATCATTTTCTTTGACGATAAACACAATCTTCTCGGCGAGTTGTATGAAGTATTTCGTAAAATTGAAGAGTCGCTGTTGTCTGAATCGAATCGTTCTGGATGGGAAGAAAATTTGTGCTTGTGGAACATTCCATGACTGCTGGTATTGGTGTTCAACTGATATTCTTGATGCAATTCTCGATCTAATCGCTTCTTAGCTTTTTGAAGCTTTTCCAAATGCTGTAATTCACCTAGAAGACCTCCCTGAAATGAAGTAGTTCGTGAAAACCCCATTTTTTATGTCACGAAGCAAAAATATTCAGTTCTGTTGTTTTTGTGAATGTGTTCATCTGATCGATTATTTCCAATCTCCTTTATGAATCTTCATGTATCACTTGATGTAATGAATACAGTATCGGAATTAATTTATTTTTAATTCAATAAATTTAAAAGAATAGCTTGCTAACTAGTGACTTGAAATGTAGCA
This sequence comes from Plagiodera versicolora, assembly GCA_037013635.1. Taxonomy (NCBI): domain Eukaryota; kingdom Metazoa; phylum Arthropoda; class Insecta; order Coleoptera; family Chrysomelidae; genus Plagiodera; species Plagiodera versicolora. The sequence goes on along the minus strand of CM072979.1, from coordinate 9,801,835 downwards.
CTGTAGCTATGACTATGATAACTGCATCACTCGTAAATCATAGATAGTGACATTCATAAAGTATGCAACAAATGAAAAAAAAATCTTACTTGTATTATCTCGAGAAAAATAAAATAAAATGAGCTCGTCTTATAATTAACTTGGCCCTTACCGAGGTACCGAGTGATTTTCAGTTTCTTCAAAAACTATTAGTTATAGATATTTTTAAAATAAGTGAAATTTTTGATGTAATTCCCTAAGAATACTTTTCTGAAGTTCATTGAACATTGTAAAGGTAAGGCAACATTGAATTTCTGGTCGAATTTTATCTCAGGCAATGTCTTTGATTCTCAATGAAAATGCTTAAAAAAATCTAATCGATTTCTGCGAATGAATTAAAAAGATAATTTTTCGAGAAACTGAAGATCACTCAGTATATTTGATAGGAAATATTTTGGTTTCAAGACGTGCCGGAATTGATGACTATTGTTGATGATATTTTCTGGAAAAAATACAAATAAAAATGTTTACATGTGTTGCGCATTTTGATGTCACTATAGATTGCTGTCTACACCCAAGATTTATCTTTTTTGATACTTCGTGATCACTTTTAAATCTTATTCGTTATTAATATAAGTTCATGGATTGAATTACTGAATATGTTCAATCCAAAAGCTAGTTCATAATTTCACCCCCAGGTAGAGTCGATATTTTTGAAAAAGCCAATAAGAATTCTCAGTCGAAATATAAACTCAACTGTCCAGTATATTATGCAGTAGTGAAAATATTGTAAAAATATTCTGGGGCTGGAAAAACTACTGATTTTTGTCCGTGGTTTTGACTACATATTATTAAATATAGTTCGATGTAATTTTTTCGGATTTGGGAATGCTGTTACAGGAAGAACATCAACAGTAACATACTGCTTCAAATTGTGAATGAACTATTGCACCGATTTCGAAGAATTTCCATCAGACCAACTGAAATGAGGTTTTCGGATGAGAGACAGATTCTGTTTATTCACTCACCTGCCCGATGTCACAAAATTTACTCATAATATTCTGCACCAACCCTCACGTTTCACTGAATAATAAATCAACACCAAAAAAAGTCTGTGAACTGGCGAAATTCTATGGAAGACTGAACTGACGATATCCTTCAAAGTTGTTGGCTAGCAACCCCTGTTTTGTTTGTTGTCATCGAACTACCGCCAGCTGACTATCACTGGGCAACCATGAATTTGGAGGATATGTACAGGTGCATCGTTAAATTATTGGCTAGACAAAGAGAGACGGCGGAGGTGGTACGGTGAGGAAAAAATTGTGTTGTTTAATGACACTGACATTTTCGTTTGATACTACCGGTATGGTTTAGTTGGTGTCCACCCATTTCCAGTCGATAGCTTCAAGGTGATAATCATGATCATGCGATACATTTCTCACTTCAATTTTGAATTATTACAGTTTGTCTTTCAGCAATTCAATTTTTGCTGCTATGAGACAAATGAGAGTATACAGGAGACATTATTTATTCCAAAGCAGGAAAATACCGTTGAACTGTATAATGCTTCCACCACTATCGCCACCTTTGGAAAATGGTGAACTTTTAGGAGCTGTGATGGTGAGTTTGGTGCTATAATTCGATATCAATCAATTTGTATCAACTTACACATTAAATTCTGTGAATTTATACTATAATTGATAGTTGCCTGTGAGGACGTTTACAAAATATTGGAATGTATTAGTGAAAGCGTTTACATTTCATCAGAGTTCTATGAAATTGGGGATAGTTCTGAATAGTATAATTAATTCTCATCCAATTTTTGAAATCTGGATTTAAAAATTACCTTAGGAAATGAAAATGACGGACAGAAACCAGATATTTCTTATGTTCATAAAAGATAGTTTGTTGATATGTTGCACATAGGTCAAGATTTTCATAATTCCTAGATGATCATAACAATTGAATAAATTAAAAGAGAATGTAATACTCAGTGGAAAATTGTTATTCTTCACTTGACTCTTCACTGACCCATTGCAATTAAAAAAATGCTCGAAAACAATTGAACAAATGACGGAAAATTTATGTACAGGTTGGTGTAAATTATGGACACTCTTGATAGAAAACTAATGTACTTGTTGTCACCTCGTATTTCACAAAAAATCAGATGCTGAAAACCTCATATCGTCATCTTGAATCGTTTGAAAGATACAAGATGGCTATCTATTTCTGTATTTTCAACCTACACCGTAACTCTTTTCAAGTTTCTCAGAGAATATTACCTACTTCATGAGTACGATTTCAACATCAGTGATATCATACGCAATTCTTCTTATGATTCATCCTGTATATTTTCACATATTTTATTTTATAATCGAGTTACCTTCGAATATGTATGAATATACTTGCTACTTCTCTCTTGACTCTTCTGTTTCATTAATGTTTTCGTATGATTCAAGATGGATATTTGAAAATTGGACGTGCTTACTTGAGAAAAAATACTTCATGAAGAATTTAGTCAATGGACGAGATAATAATAAGGCAAACAATACGTTGTGATATGAAGTGAAAACAATATTACGTCAACTTTGAAACTGGTTTCACAAAGAGACAAGCTTCACTGAATTCCTCTGAAAAAAGTAACCTGAGGATATTTCCACAGAAACAAGTGATAATCGTAAATAAAACCGTAACTCATTACTGGATTAAAAATGTATACTTCTCGAATCCACTTTGTATGTTTTGGACGGTTCAAAATATTGATGTGCGAATTTTAGCATGTGATTCCGCCCAAACTCAGAAGTTTCAACCACCCTGTACAAATCAATTAAGCCGTTTCGAATAATCATCTACGATAACCTCAACGATATTCGTGATAATTTAAATGATGTGCAGCATTCAATTATCCTGATACACCCAGATTTCCTGAATCCCGACTGGAGGTATCCTTCTCGGCATACACATTAATGGCTCCCGAATGTCTACGAAGTACGTGTGAGCTGGAACATTTTGAGCATGTCAAAAGCACAAAGCAATCAATACTGGGGAGCTTTCGCGGGGTGTAATATTATCCGGCCGAGACAACAAACAACATCGACAGCCACCCTATCGAGAATAACTAAACACCGAAAATAATAGTTTTCTTGGCAATTTTCTACGATGGTAGCACTGAAAAGTTTCGTCTAATCAAGGGTTCATCAGTTAGAAAGAAACACTTGAAAATTCATCGCCAACTTAAGGTGCAATTTCGAGTGTAATTTCGTCTCGGTGATTCATTCGATTTGTGGATCTTTTTGTTCGTGCCAGAGTGCTGGGTTTTTCATTTTCACGGTGCCAAGCTTGAGAAAAGTGTGGTGGAAATGGCCTCGAAAGTTATCGTTAAAATTCCTGTCGCGCCATTTGGAAAGGTGAGTCAGCACAAGCGATTTCATTGAAAATTTTCAATATTTCACTATGAAAAAGACGGATGAGTCATCAGGAGAAAAATAATTGCAAAATATGAATACTCAAAATGGCATACTAACTGCGAATAATACATGAAAGGTCAAAGTTCAACCCTGAGAATTCTTGCTGAAATTATAGCACAGCTTTAACTCGATTATAAAAACTCTGATTTTGCTTAAAATCTATATTTTGACGAAAATCTTGAATACTTTATTTCTTTTGGATTCTTCATTATTTCGTTTTCAATCAATGGACTATTTTCATGTACAGTGTATTGCTAAAACAGGTGTAAGAGTTGCGGGCGGTGATTCCTTGTCAAAAATATAAGCTTCCCTTGAAAAATTACATAACGACAAATAAAATAAAGGAATAATATTGTCGCGTACAGGGGTGTTTTTTGGGAGTCACCCCTGTCGCTTGGGTCGTACTCAGGAAATATAAATTAAATGATTCCAATTACAAAATTAAATACAAAACAAAGCATATAATTCAATGATAATTTTGATGGTACATTATTCAAGAGAGATTTAATGATACAAAGAAATACAAAGAAATATAAATGCTTACCCTAAGATACACGAAAATGTTGAGAACTCAGTCTTCAGGAGGAGACCCCCCGAAGACTCCTCGAAAAAACCGTCTTCAATTACTTTTATCAAATCTATTATTATGAATCAGCAACATCGGCAAAATTGTATTAGTTATTCTCCTCTTGTGATAACATACTTTTCATAATATAATTTCTACTGACCTACTTTAATCATGGACTTGTAAATATGTGATTTGTTTATAACAATAATGAAATTGAATTTGGAATAGAATTATACTTGGTGTTTTACTGAATTGGATTTTGAAAAATGTATATCTTGACAATATTTCGAAATTGAGGAGGGACAATTTCGGATATTTTCAAAAATAATTATATCCTAATGGAATGTTATAAAGTTGGCACTGATCTTTGATACATTGTTGTTTATTTTAATTGATTTTCATATGTTGAATTTCACCGTTATGGGAAAAAGCGAACAATATGTTCTTTAGTACAATTCTCAATTCAGTTGGTATATATTATGATTTCCACAGTTTTTCACGATTCTGTGAAGATTTACATTTCATGTTGCGTCAATGTCTCTATTACCTCGAAATAACTTACAAACAGATCAATTATAATTGTTGGATTTTTAGGTGAACAAAACGAAATCTGGGATAGTCAACGGGGACATTGTTATGAGTAGACCTCAGGAGAGTCCTCCTCCAAGAACCCCGGACATGCCAACGGGTTCAGATTCTTCCAGAATAGCTCAGCTTGAACATAATATCAAATTCTTACAGGAACAGCACCAGCTGATGTTAACTGGACTGCACAAAGAAATTGAAAATCTGAAGGTTAGGAATAGAGGTGAGAAGAAAAATATTTACTACAATGATGAAGATAGAAAAGAAACATTGTGACGATTTGAATTCATTTTTTTTGGATGGAAATTACAGTTTAAATTGATTACTAGGAAAATTGACGATGGAATCTAGTCTGGAGAACTTGCAGGTCGTCAATTTAACTTCTTTCATGATTTCCGTTTCTTGAGTAATGAATGTATTCCACACATTGGCAACATAGCATATAAAGATACACTGAAAACCCAAGTTCATTCTAATTATTGTTTTGTTGTTACAGAATTACAGTTTCAGCTGGTTTTTGTCAAAGGCGCTTCTCCCAGTTCCCCTTCTTCCCCAGAAGATGACAGCAAACATAAGGTGAATTCCTGAGTATTTTTCCCGAGTTGATTCAATAACCATTTTCGTAGATTTATTCGAGTCCTAAACAATTGAATGTGACACCGCTTCAAGTGGAAATATTGGAAAAGGAGTTGGGAGAATTGAAGTTGCAATCACAAGAAACAGAAAGCAGGAACGTTTATTTATCAGCAATAGTTGACGAACAGAAGAAGTAAGAATCTCAATCCAGAACACATATCTGATAGTCTATTTACTTAAGGAAGATATTTGTGATATCTTGTCAGAAGTTGCATTGTTGTGTATCGACTTTTTTGTCAACAATATTTTGTAGACGAATTAATTATGATAAAACTGTAAAACCATTCGGATAAGTAAATTGACTCATCTGTTTTCGATTAGAAATCTTATGAAGTGTTACCAATTGAGGTGTAGCCCAAAAGTAGATTAGTTTTTCGAAGGTGAACTAGATACTTTTCCACAGGTGGCATTGAAGAATGGTTGAATTTGTCACAGATTTCTTCTTTCAATTAATATACAACAGCAGTTTTTTGAATATTACAAATTTTTCATTGTCGAAATATCTTTATTCATTTATTCAGCGTGTAAAGACTAGGGATATGATGCCAAATTTTCATTCATTTGATTACAACTGGTACACTGAATTTCAAGCAATAATGAACCGTTATAAATAAATCTTCATGACCTAACACATGAATAAAACCCACAAGGATCATGGACTCATCACATTTCGAAGAAAATTTTTATATACAGGGTGGTCCATTAATGTGAGGAAGTGAAATAAATAAATTTTTCGAATAGTATATTATTTCATCATCTTATTGTAGAACTATTTCTATATAATGTTATGATATTGAATTTTTGGAAAAAAATGCAGTTTTAGTTCACGAATCGAAAAATTTTATATTTTCAACAAGCAAGCGAGTGATTTATTCTACTTCGGCACACTAATGGATCAACCTGTATAAATATTCACAATACACTAAATGAAAAAAATTATTTCTCATTTCTTTTATAGTCTTCAGCATGGCAGATACAACTATTCCATACTTCCAATTGTTCTTCTAGAATTTCAATTTTGATATACACAGGGTATTTTAAATTTGTTACATTCCATTGAAATGTCGAAAACTATGAATGATAGGAAAATGATCAAATTAGGACAAAGATATGTATTTTCAGGACTAAAACTAGTGAAAGAGTAGAAAAGTAAAAATACGAGGAAACATTAAGGATGAAATATTTTATTTTTTTTTGCTTTCTGTTAGCAAGGATAAAATGCAAAACTGTCATTTATTTTGGGATAATTTCAAGAATTAATTTATCGTTAATTCATTTGATGTTCGTGATCATGAATCTCAGTAGAGAACTGAGTATTTTTTGACTCGAATCTGTGGTATGAAGATCCATAAAAATTTCATTCAACATAGATTTTTTTTTTCGCAGGAAATTAGAACGTTACGAACGAGATCGCGAAAAAGAACTCGAACGCGCAGGAGAACCAGACCCGGAACTGCTGCGGCAACTGGACGACGCAGAAACCATAATCCGTCGTTTGCGCAGAGAAAACTCAGATCTGCGGCGCGAACACGCCTCCCACTACCACCAGCAGAGGAGTGGGGAGAACGGATTCGCCCCCTCTCGCTCGGGCAGAAGCCACGGCAACAGGCATCGCGGCCACAACAGTCACTACAGGGGCAACTGGTTTCCCCCACTCCACTCGCAGAGCTACTGGCAGGGCGGCAGGGCGAGCGACAGAAACGCCACTTTGCCAGAGGGCGCGAGCGCTCTTCCAAGTTTGCCGGGCAACGCGAGCGACCATCAAGGAAGGAGGGGGTCGAACAACAATCACTACGGCGGGGAGGGGAAGAAGTACAGAGGGGGGCAGAAAGCGGGGAAACAAACGTAATGGCTTTGTGAATGTTTGGTTGTTTCGAAAGGCTGTCTTCGTAATCGATAGGTAGGGTACATGTTGAATGAAAAAAAAAAAAGTAGTTGAGTTGGCTCAACCGATGGTGATGCTTTTCCTACCTGGGCTATTAGTTGAAGAATTATTGTGATGAGTTTTGAGCTTATGAGTTGTGGCATCGTTGACAGAAGTAGAGTTGGCAAGAGTAAGTGTGCCAATGAGAATATATTTTCCTACATATCGAGTGCCCTGGAGCTTTCAGGTCAGCATATATTAGTGTTATTCGCAGAGAGAAATATTCCAAAAAGTGTATCGTTGGCGAATGAACATAAGCGATATGCCACCTGGTGGCACTAAAGATAACTAGAAATCTTGACACACCTCTTCTCCAATCCATCCGTTTTGTATTGTGTTTTGTTTAATTTATACTCAATTTGTATATTTGACAGATTGTGAAACTATGAACCAGTTAAACAATTTCCGATATTAATTTCCATGCTTTTCCTCATGCTGGTGATAAATATAATAGTTACACTTTATTAACGAATAAACACACCTAACCTAATGCAATGAAACTATCCAATGTCAATACTTAGTTTTGTGACTGTCCACTTTACAACCTTACCATTAGTTTTTTCAATTACTTCTTACCTTTTTTTAGACAAAACTCACAGTATTCTACATCTATCATTCAATTATTAGGAATTAGATTGACATGGGGCCTGTGTGTTCCACACTGCGAGATCTATTGTGTACGCCCTCTCGTTATATTAGAGTTCTGGGTCTAGGCCTATCTTAGTAACTTTATTGTATGGACCAGTTTCGGTCCTCTAGGTATCGGGAGGGTTGCGATTTCCTCGTCCTCTTGACAGAACCTACAAATGGTTGTGTCTGTAAGTCTGATATTGTCTGATCTGTCCGAAGCCCAACCATGATTCTGATTGTTCCCCTGTTGTGACCCAGTAGGTGCTTTGAGAATTTTGGCGATGGTTATTTGATGAACTCTTTGGTCTGTCTCATTCCCCGCTTGGTATTCTACTATTCACGAGATTGCTTGTTGATCCAAGAACTGTTTGATGTTTCTCTCAGTGCTTTATTCGCTATGCCACAGAAAGGTTTTGGACCGATTGGGGCACCTCGTGCTCCTTCTCGGACTCTTCGTTGCCCTTGTAACCTAGTACCCAGGCTAGAGATAGTCTATTTTGATTACACAGCTCTTAGGGGGTTTTCAAACAATCCCAGAAAAGTTTGGAGTTAACCTGGCTGAAGCTGATTGCTCTGATAGTGGCTAAACTGTGTTTTCCAAAACTCATTGGGACCCTGGTCTGCTCCTACACCTCAACCTGTTTTTGAGCCATGCCAATTCTACATTAATTGGGAGGTCCTTCCTGCCATGCCTCTCTGCCCGTTGAAGATATAGAGTGGCAGCATCATTCAATTACGTGTTGTGATAACAAGAATGACATGCAGAATAATAACAGGGAAAATAAACACTAATTTCGATTCCAAAATTCGTGATTGAAAATGAAAAGCGAATCATCTTCTTCGTTTGGAGTGAATTTAATAGATATTTGATATTCCTCTGACAATTTCATTTTTCTCGACTATCCTCACAATTAAATTGTGATATATCGTTGTATAAGGTATGAAATGGGCTGTGAGTTCAAGAGTGACGAACATGGGGTGCAATTCAAAATTTAACAGGTTCTTTCTCGGGGGTTGTTTGAAATGGGATCAATTTTGCTAAACTGCACGAAAGTATTCTGTTATGACAAATATTTTTTCAACCATTTTCTGTTGATATCAATTGAAATATCTGCTGGTCTGAAAGTTCTGGAACACCCAGTATATGAACGTGGCCATCTTCAGCAAATTTATTTTATCTTTCAATGACGAAATGGTATAATGGTATGTTCCATCATTAACGGCTATAAATCACCATCGATTTTTCAATTATTATCCTCAAGATATAGTAATGATTATTGTATAATTGTTCTATTTTGTGGTTTGAACATGGTATCAAAGGAATAGACATTCAAAGAATCATTGTATTCAAAATCTAAACTAGATTGGCTGGTATTGAGGATCCATATTACTTAAGATATTATTAGAGGTACTCTGTATCAGAATCTTTTCAATGCATATTTTCCTTTAACACTCAATCTCAAGAAATACATTCATATAATTATCCTATCTATCCAGTGCACCTTTGAATTTGGTGATATTTGAAAAGCAAATGAGGAAAACAAGTTAGATCAAGAATTTACAGAAAATTCATTATTGCGCTGAGTTATTTTTGAGTTTTGTAGTTTTTTTTAAACAATTCAAACACATTATGTGAAATACTCATTACAACTTCCTCTGCAATGAAATTGAAATTGAATTCGAACCCCTCGAATCTGACATTTACAGGATGATTAATTTTGGCCATTCCTTAGAATTATCTAGAGAATAAAAAGAGATAATTTTCTGCAAATGGTAGTAAGGGTTGATAATTTATTCAATTCAACTATTCTCAAAATGATGATAGGTCTGGATACATTTTTTCTTGGCCTACTTCTACGGGAAAAAATCATCCTGTACATGTATATTCTTTGAAAACAGTATTCCACTTTGATTATAACATAAAAGATGATAATTCGATGTTGTAGATTTTCGTGAAAGTTTCGTAATAATAACTCTGGAATATATTTATCTATACCTACGAATCAGATGTCTAGCTGTAATACAACCATCTACTAGCTATATTGTTAGTTTCTGGAGTACCCACTAGGTCATGATAATCTTGATCATTGAAACGACAATAATTTTCTCACACTGTTATTGTTGAGCTATAAGGCGTTCGATCGAAATCCGAATCATATTTCCTATATATCTGATCGTTATGAACTTTTTCTTCTTATGGCAAGTCATCGACAACTTCAATTTCAAATTGAATTATCAGTATTGATTCAATTGAAAAAAAGGTTCCTACAAGATATTTAGGAATACCCTGTATATTAATATGATACCATTCGACTGATTTTGATTTTGATCGATCGAATCAACCAAAGTTGAACATTCTAACTTGTTTTAATAGTTCGTTTTTGATATTTTTCCTCACGGCAGATTATGTTGGTCTAATTCTTGATAGAAATCTCAATTCCAATAGGAGTGAAATTTCTGCAAAACTCAGAAATCAGAAAGATTGTGTAAATTACTATCGACTAAACTAAAGAATCAGTAAATATTTTTAAGATCAGTTTGAACTTCAACAAAAATCACCTCTTCGATTCTGTGAAATATCTATGCTGTATAAATTCAGCCTGGGAAATCGTTTTTCATTATATATCTCATGCTTCAAAATACTGTAGATTGATGGCATTTATTAAACTCTTAAATATATTTTTAACTGTCTCAAACGCATGTACTGTATTTTTGTTGTGCTCATCATACTGAATCAATCTTTCACGCACTAACTAATAACTGTTTCATGTAATATTTTATCTGTAACATTTCTTTAATTATTCAATTAATTGTATATGATGTTTTCGAAGGTGATATTGTAATTTCAAATAGAATATCATATACAAAGTCAAAATATTTTCTAGAAAATCTATGAACTCATTTTTGGAATACACGAATCAACATACCTTTCGATCACACGGAAATAATTGAGAAGGTAACCGTTCTGGAAATCAAACTTGAATATACTTCACCTTCTAGAACAAACATATTATCATATATTTACGGGTATACAAATTGTGCAATTCCACTTGATACATTTTGTTTCCTAATATGTTATTTTGAAATTTATAATGCAACTGTCATCCGGCATTTTGTATTCTGTCCAAATTATGACGAAAAAAATAATCACACCATTGCAATGTTACCATTTTAAATATAAATATTTATGTATTCAATGCAATATGAATTAACATAGTACACAAATTATTAATCTAACTGTTGTTGATATTCATTCTTATAGATAGTTGGTATCTCTGAATCAAATATGTACCTTCTCATTATATTTATCTGTGCTGTTAATGAAAGAGGATATCTACAATTTAGCGCTGTGATGCACTCGAAATGATGATTGAATGGAAATATTATTCTCATGATCATTATTATATATATTCTTAGTACCAAATATTATTACTATTATTATACAATCCCATGAAATGTATATCAATGTCTTATTCCTAACATTCCATCGTTATTGAATTATATAAAATTATTGAAATATATTAAACATAAATTAGTAATAGTGGAAAAATATTGATGAACCACAGTTACATATTCATTAAACGTTTAGTCTAAGAATATACCAAAAATATTACTCAAAGCGGTACAGTCTATACGTGCGCCAGGATCTAGGCAGTCAACAATTTCAATTCATTGAATTACCAATGTTGCCAGATTGACGTTCGGAAATCTTCGATTCAAATATATGTAACTCTCTGAGTTTGATGGATAAACTCGCCTTTCTGCTCGGATTTCCTATGCATTTCTTGATTTTTGATGCAATTATTCACCATCATGATATTCATTGAATATATATCAATGACTCAAGCTAGCTTTCTCTTTTTGAACTCATTTATCTCATCATTCATGAAGCAGATGTATTCATAATGATTCTTCGAAGGATTTCAACAAAATATTATGTATTCCAGAATAAGTACTCAATATGAATAACAAATTGTCTCGGTTTTGTAATGTTGCTGAATTATACCTGATGAAAAATCTGCAGCTCCGGCAACACTGAAAAGTTCTGACCGTGCTATGAATCAATGTTGCCAGTTCACTAAAATGTTTCTTTGAATTTCACTACACACCTCAAAAGGTAAGTACGTCATTACATGAGATTTGTGCACTTTGAAGTCTGTCATCCTATCAAATTACTATATGTGTTCGCTGTTTTTATCGAATTGTTCAGGATTATTGTACGGACAGTTTCTGTCAGCCTAATTGAAAAATATGGGTTTCTTCGATACAATTCAACGAATACATCAACAGAATATGTATGGTTCAATTGTATCTGTAATCTGTCAGTCAGTGGAATATTACTCATTCTGGGGTTATCATAGATGAATATGAATATCTCCATACATAGCGGAACTCTGATTTCCATGTATATGAAAAGTGAATCTGGCAACGCTGATTATACACGTTGAGTTCTAATGGTTGTCTTGAAAATGTCAGTTGTCAAACATTGACGACAGCCGTTCGAAGTGTATACAGATGATGCTATTTTACTGTTGTTATTGTTTCTTTTCTGTGTACTTATAGATAAAAGTTTTAATTATAGTGTCAAATATCAGTGAGTTGTGAAGTGTATGATATTTTAATAATTGATAGATTTTTCTTCCACTTGTAAACCAAACACGACAACAAATCACTTCACCAAAATACGTGTAATCATCAGGTGATATTGAACGCATGCGTGTTAGGATTATCTAGAACCCGCCAACATGGAAGGAATACGAAACCGGCTTCATTCCCTTTCAAAGTGCCAAGAAGTTGGGTTAATAAGTAATCACCGGTCATGCCGTCGGAGAAATTAGAGAAAGGTTCTAAAATTGTTATGAAAAAGTTCAAGATGGATCCCGAAATACCTCCGAATAATTCCCAACAAGAGTTGGTTCGTGACAGCGAAGAATCTTGTGAACAAGTCGAAAAAACTTTACGAGACGTCAAATTTCGCGAGTGGGTCGCTGTTTTTGTGTTATGTTTCGTCAACCTGATCAACTATATGGACCGATTTACCATTGCAGGTGAGTTTTTATCGTGACGTGTTTATCAATTCATTATTTCTGAGAGTTCGAAGTGAGAGTATTTTGATTTGGAATATATATTTTAGTGTGGTGAAAACTCTTCTAAAACAATCCCTGAAGTGAAAGTGTATGAAACAATTTTAGAAATGATAATAACTGCATTTGTCTTTCTGCATGAAATACAATATTGAAGTGCATGTACACGGTTATCACATTAATCTTGTAATTTACGAATTCAATGAAAAATCACACGAATGCATTGAAGGTATTTCATGTCTTGTTTTTTGCCAATAACGAAAATTGACAGGAAATAACAATTTTGATTGAAATAATACTGAAATTTTAATTCCCAGAACTTCAGGAATTTATCCAAATGAGACATTCAGGTAACTAAGGTTACATCATGCAATGTGAGAAGCAATTGCAAACGTAGGTATTCTCATTTACTCTCAATCATTATTCTTGGTGTTTATATGTTAACTCGACATATGAAAGTAATCTTTTGTTATTTTGCTTTTCTGTATCTAACAGTGTCAAGATTCTTAGAGGACCGATGATAGGAAACTTCTTCCAATGAAATAATTTTGAATTAATATTTTTTGGTGTCATTTCATATAAATGGGTATACTGGATTAGAATAAGAATAATAATAATAATAATATTTTCTTGTACTATATAACTTCCTCATCACCTGTGAGATTATATCTTGTTCGTTGAATACGTTTCTATAGTTCTTCATTATTCACTTTTTCTAGAAAGAAGTTATGCAAAAAATTAATCTCAACTTTTTGCGTATGGAGTAAACTTTGGTATCCATTAAAATGGTAGGCATTTCGAACAATTTGTGTGAAATATTTGTTAATTATTTTAGTACGGCTTAAATCAGTGAAATTATAATTTGGTCAAAACCACAAAAATAATTACATTTCATCAATACGTTTATAGTCAATTGGAACATTGTACCGTTTAGGTAAATTTGCTTGTATTGAGTGGTTTCAATCTGAAGAATATGTTCTTTTCAGGGACACCATTCATTTTGTTTATTATTCGACCGAATCATAAATAAGTCTTTTGGAATATAGAATATAAAATATTCTGGCTACGCTACTGACCACGGACGTGCTTTTATTGCTTCGTGGTGAATTATGATCTTTGTAATTTTTGTATCTTCAAGAATGATATATGCCCCCGAGGCTCTTAACATCTTCGATGGATGTTAATTTCTTTGGACGAGCTTTCGTGCTTGTATCAACGGGATACCAATCTCAATAATCATATACATACTAAAAAGCAGTCGAACACGTGAACTACTTGTCGTTTATATGATTTATACGAGATACTAATGGAAATTGTGTTTTTGTTGAGGGTGTTGCTTGAAATTGGAAAGTAAAATGAAAAAAAATATCCAGTGGCATAGAAATGCTGGAGAGAAATGTTTTGTGAGGTTTTGGTTCGAGGTGGATGAACGTAGTTATTGGACGTCTTCTCAAGTTGTCTCATAGTAATTGTATTCTCGAGATATTGTATTAATAATGATATGGACAATATCGAATTCTTTTCATTGCATTTGCTAATGTCCATAAAACTGGCACAGCCGTTTTGGCACAACCAAACGAAAATCATGCAGTATTTAATAACTATTTAATAACTATTTTCTAACACAAGAAAAAATTTTCTAACTCAAACGGTTTTCGAAAAAACGGGGTTGTGCCAGCTTTACATAAAGCTGGCACAGCCGCGTCGTAACTTTTTACTCAAAGCAGCTACGAAGTTGATTCAAATGCTCAATTTTCTAACTTTTTAATAACTCTCAACTGGTGTATACAAATTTTGATTTTGAACAAATTTGAAGATTCTACGGGGGGCCGGCCTTGCATACATTTCATAAAATCTCGGTAATACGTTTTCTCATAAAAATTCATCAATAATCTATGATAATGAAGAGATTAACTAACAGGAAAGGCTTATTTTATCCCATTATAGTGAATGTTTCGAAAAACTGTGCAATACAGTTATATGAAATCAGGAAAAAGTAAAGAATACGAGAAACGTTTTCGTCTTCTAATATTTTCTAACTCCAGCACAATCACTTATTTTTGCAAGATTTCGATTCATTCAGATAGAAACTAACGTAGTACAGTATTTTCGATTGAAAAATTTCGAAAGAAAACATTTTTTTCACGAAACATGATAAACAGACCATACGAGAAAAGTTTTCGTCTTCTAATATTTTCTAACTCCAGCACAATCACTTATTTTTGCAAGATTTCGATTCATTATGATGGAAACTGATGTAGTACAGTATTTTCGATTGAAAAATTCCGAAAGAAAAATTTTTTTTCCACGAAACATGATAAACAGACCATACGAGAAACGATTTCGTCTTCTAATATTTTCTAACTCCAGCACAATCACTTATTTTTGCAAGATTTCGATTCATTATGATGGAAACTAACGTAGTACAGTATTTTCGATTGAAAAATTTCGAAAGAAAAAATTTTTTTTCACGAAACATTATAAACAGACCATACGAGAAGCGTTTTCATCTTCAAATATTTTCTAACTCCAGCACAATCACTTATTTTTGCAAGATTTCGATTCATTCAGATGGAAACTAACGTAGTACAGTATTTTCGATTGAAAAATTTCGAAAGAAATTTTTTTTTTCCACGACACATGATAAACAGACCATACGAGAAGCGTTTTCGTCTTCTAATATTTTCTAACTCCAGCACAATCACTTATTTTTGCAAGATTTCGATTCATTATGATGGAAACTAACGTAGTACAGTATTTTCGATTGAAAAATTTCGAAAGAAAAAATTTTTTTCCACGAAACATGATAAACAGACCATACGAGAAATGTTTTCGTCTTCTAATATTTTCTAACTCCAGCACAATCACTTATTTTTGCAAGATTTCGATTCATTATGATGAAAACTGATGTAGTACAGTATTTTCGATTGAAAAATTTCGAAAGAAAAAATTTTTTTCCACGAAACATGATAAACAGACCATACGAGAAATGTTTTCGTCTTCTAATATTTTCTAACTCCAGCACAATCACTTATTTTTGCAAGATTTCGATTCATTATGATGGAAACTGATGTAGTACAGTATTTTCGATTGAAAAATTTCGAAAGAAAAATTTTTTTTCCACGACACATGATAAACAGACCATACGAGAAGCGTTTTCGTCTTCTAATATTTTCTAACTCCAGCACAATCACTTATTTTTACAAGATTTCAATTCATTATGATGGAAACTAACGTAGTACAGTATTTTCGATTGAAAAATTTCGAAAGAAAAATTTTTTTTCCACGAAACGTGATAAACAGACCATACGAGAAACGTTTTCGTCTTCTAATATTTTCTAACTCCAGCACAATCACTTATTTTTGCAAGATTTCGATTCATTCAGATAGAAACTAACGTAATACAGTATTTTCGATTGAATGTTTCGTGGAAAAAAATTTTTTTTCTCCGATAGGTGATTGATTGATAAGTGATTGTGCTGGAGTTAGAAAATATTAGAAGACGAAAACGCTTCTCGTATGGTCTGTTTATCATGTTTCGTGAAAAAAAATTTTTTCTTTCGAAATTTTTCAATCGAAAATACTGTACTACGTTAGTTTCTATCTGAATGAATCGAAATCTTGCAAAAATAAGTGAATGTGCTGGAGTTAGAAAATATTAGAAGACGAAAACGTTTCTCGTATGGTCTGTTTATCATGTTTCGTGAAAAAAAATTTTTTCTTTCGTAATTTTTCAATCGAAAATACTGTACTACGTTAGTTTCTATCTGAATGAATCGAAATCTTGCAAAAATAAGTGATTGTGCTGGAGTTAGAAAATATAAGAAGACGAAAACGCTTCTCGTATGGTCTGTTTATCATGTGTCGTGGAAAAAAAATTTTTATTTCGAAATTTTTCAATCGAAAATACTGTACTACGTTAGTTTTTATCTGAATGAATCGAAATCTTGCAAAAATAAGTGATTGTGCTGGAGTTAGAAAATATTAGAAGACGAAAACGCTTCTCGTATGGTCTGTTTATCATGTTTCGTGGAAAAACATTTTTTCTTTCGGAATTTTTCAATCGAAAATACTGTACTACGTTAGTTTCCATCATAATGAATCGAAATCTTGCAAAAATAAGTGATTGTGCTGGAGTTAGAAAATATTAGAAGACGAAAACGTTTCTCGTATGGTCTGTTTATCATGTTTCGTGGAAAAAAAATTTTTCTTTCGAAAAATTTCAATCAAAAATACTGTACTACGTTAGTTTCCATCATAATGAATCGAAATCTTGCAAAAATAAGTGATTGTGCTGAAGTTAGAAAATATTAGAAGACGAAAACGTTTCTCGTATTGTTTACTTTTTCCTGATTTCATATAACTGTATTGCACAGTTTTTCGAAACATTCACTATAATGGGATAAAATAAGCCTTTCCTGTTAGTTAATCTCTTCATTATCATAGATTATTGATGAATTTTTATGAGAAAACGTATTACCGAGATTTTATGAAATGTATGCAAATCCGGCCCCCCGTAGAATCTTCAAATTTGTTCAAAATCAAAATTTGTATACACCAGTTGAGAGTTATTAAAAAGTTAGAAAATTGAGCATTTGAATCAACTTCGTAGCTGCTTTGAGTAAAAAGTTACGACGCGGCTGTGCCAGCTTTATGTAAAGCTGGCACAACCCCGTTTTTTCGAAAACCGTTTGAGTTAGAAAATTTTTTCTTGTGTTAGAAAATAGTTATTAAATAGTTATTAAATACTGCATGATTTTCGTTTGGTTGTGCCAAAACGGCTGTGCCAGTTTTATGGACATCATTTGCTATGCCAAACAATTAACCTCCGTTATAACCCAAACTCTTATAACTTGATATGTCCTAATAATGTCTGTCACAGCCATTCGTATGTATACACGATACATCTCCTGCCACCAAGTCCATACAACCTGAGTACACTTGAAAAATGGTCAAGACACCATGACATTCTTTGTGAAAAAATCTGTAAACATTGATTGTTGCTATAATATTGTGGTACTTGACACTTCCTCAAGTTGTTAAAGGATAGTTACTTTGTTGATTGATAACTCGACATTTTTGTTTCAATTAGAAGAATCCGTTGAGATAATTGGTGAAAGTTCAGGGAAGGAATGTATGCACAATTAATTAATAGACAGACTCAAATCTTAGGATGAATCCCAAATGTTTTTGAAATAACAAAAGATCACATAAATATTGAGTGAAATATAAATACCTGATAAGTTTAGTATACTCGCATGATTTTTTTCCAAAGAGAAATCAATGAAGTATCGAAACACCTGTAGAAAATTCTTGGAAATAATGATCATGATAATTAGTGTTGATGACGTATGGAACATTCGATTTTGAGTGATAATTGATTATTGAGTCAGTAGTTAAATTTTTTCACATGAACAATACTGTTACTAAAAAATTTTACAATTTGTTTGGATGCATGTATATTGTATAATCACAAAATCAAGGATATTATAGCCTATGACCTGATCACATCTGTATGGAAAATGCGAAAATAAAGCTCTATTCAGAAAAGCTTTTTTGTTCATAGAGTGAAAACATGAAGGGCATGTATTTTCAATACAAGTTGGCAATATTCAGTCGGTTTGAATCAAAAACTTGATTAATCTTATTATTTGAAATGGAACACCCTATATATCATTGATAAACTTTTTATTTCATAAAAAATGTGTTTATTTTTTTAATTTGCATATGGAAAAATATAATATAATAAACTGGGGCATTCAAGAAGTAAATGGTTACTCTTGTACGTGATATGGTTCACAATCACTAGTATTAGACTTCCAAGACCTACATTTCCGAAAGAATAGTGCTGGTTTTCCTTTGGTGCAGTTCCTGGAGACCAAACCTTGGTCGTCCTTTGAATGTCAGCTTAAGTCAGCCTCCCCAGTCAAATAATTTCGAGGATTAATCTTGTATTACTCGAGTATTACAAAAGAGAGATTTTAACTCTCAAAATACATTTCAGCAGTCGTCTGTAAATGCCTGTACATTAAAAAAAATCTCCTTGAATGACCGCACTACCCCAGCAACTTTCTTCATTTGATTTGTATGAGTTCGCACTGTTGCCACGTCCTGTATAAAGCTATCCTCTGTTGCAAGCATTAGAACAAAAAAAAGGTCTACCCAACCACCATTATAAAGTACATCTCTCTCGTCTCTTATTATTTCGGTAAAGTATGTACAGGTGCAATGACTTTTGGAGATTTCTCCACAGTAGAGCGAGAGAAAAAGAGCAGAAACTCCGCATAGGTGAACAAATGAAATATGCCTATGTCGTATTTCTGTTTTTATTGCTGCCACTTGACGTTTCACCAGACGTTAAAGTTAATGGTTGTTTCTGGGAGGATGCTGAGTCGAAATTACAGGTCGATTTTTCCACCACAAATATTTCATTTCGAAATACTGTTTCTGCGTGAGTTTTTTGTTGTTGTTCGTTCGACTAGTTTCTTGTGTATGGCAGGATACAGTTCATTCATGAATGAATGGATGGTTGATTACACCAGGGAATAAACGCATTAATACTAATCGATATAATTTTTCCCTAACGGTTTGCGTTCCATTCATTTCCATTAAGCTATTGGCAGAATCACTTTAGAGTTTTTAATTTTTTTCTAGCCATTGCCTTATGCTAATTCGATGGTATTTTATTTATTTATTATATAATTTTCTTCTCTTCGTTTCGCTGGTGAAACCACTTTTTGAAAATAGATATTTTGAACAATTGAATATCATAACAGGTTCTGGTATTTTTAACAGCCAATATATATTTTTTGTGTTGTGGGAAGTTCCAGAGTTCTTGAGAAAATTTCCGAATAGTCCCAGCGAGTTTTGGGTGGAAATGACAAAAATAATATGTGATATTTTTCAATAATGGGAATTGAAATAGTTTCTTGTCTGTATTTTTGAAAGAGTTATCTAGTAATTCCTAGAATAATTCTAGGAAGATGATATATTGGAAGACGTTTCTGAATTTGATAACTCCAAATGTAGACATTTCTGAGTAGCGCTGGAAGATTTTAACATATGTATCGGTGCAAAACTTTTGGAGTATCGAATTTCTACCGATATGGCTGCATGAAAGATTCCTCTCCATGAGTGTGTTGAAAAATACTAAAGAAGCTAGCAAAGCCACACACGAATTATGACTGGGAATTAGTCTCATAATTTTAGGCTCATTTTAGGCTAATTTATTACCCTAATCCCGAATTTTTTGCTCTTCTCTTTTATAGAAAAATTTTCGGCTTTGTTAGCTTCGGCCGAACTCAGCAACCATTTTTCAAAATCGAACTTCTTTCAACGATTCGATACCGTCATATTTTATGGCCATTTTTCGGCTAATTGATTACCAAAGTTTCATATTTTTCGCTCCACGCGTTTTGGAGAAAATAGGTATTTTCTGATTTTCGTGTTTGTATATCATCAGTCGAGTCATCAGCTATACATGAATTCGATGTAATTAAAGATTCATTTCGAATGTAAACTAATATTTCTGTATGTATTAGGTAATCTATTCAATTAGTTACCAACTGATCGTTCATTACTCAACACCGCATATTTATATTTTTTTGTTATGCTGTTACCGAGGCTAATGTGCTTCTTTTAGTCCAGGCATTTCTTGTTTTTGGTATCAAGTGGATATAGTTTTTTTTTTAATTTCAGGAAGAGTGTTGCATATCAGAATATGCCCTGTTGTCGCTCGTATTCTTTTTTAGCGATACTCCGACAAAAGAAGCTATATTTTTTTTGCGATTCAAAATGAAAAAAAAATGGAAACGGCAAATTTTTCTAAAGGATTCTTATATCACGCTGCTTTTATACCATTCAACATCATCACACATGAGAAATATCTCACTCTCACCACTTTGTTTTGAAACGTTTGTTGTTTGTTTAATTATATTCTTACATCTTCAGAACAATCAATTTATACATAATCTATCAGTCAACCCCAAACATTCCAAAAACTCTTATGTTTCACTGGATGATACAATAAAGCGAGTATGCTTCAATTTTTGAATGTAGTTTCTGCAATTTCGTATAGTTATCACAAATTTTCAATATCTCGAGTAAATGGCCTTTTTGAGATTTTCATGCATTAACAGTCTCAAAGCATCCAATATCGGAGATTATTTCACTATTATCGAATAATCCTAATATTGTTAGTAGTTTCAATAAACTAAAGGTGTATATAATTTACATGTTCACTGAGCAAAACAAGAAGCTTCTACTCATGTAATAATTATACTCTTCCATTGTATGCAATAATATTCTATTAAATTATGTAAAAAAATAGCTTAATGACTTTGTCAATCAATAAACAAAAAAATATTGAGTATTCATCATACAAAACCAGAACTTGTAGACTTCTGTGGTTCTATGCAGTCTACCATTGCTAATAAATCATCATTTTAATCTTATATAATGAGATGAATAGATAAAAAAAGTTGAGCTATAACATGAATCGTATCGTATTTGATTCATTATCTATTGATTATGATTCATTGAAATGATTCATATTCTAAGGGATTAAAGAACACTGAATGGTTAATGGTGATGATCAATCTGTCAAACTAAGATTCCATGCGAATCACTTCTGAATTTGTGATCATTAGAAATCATTAGTATCAATTTTGAACATGCCGTTTTAGACCAATACTTGTAATAATGGTAAACTGAATTTTGGTTATGAGCTTTATCTGAATGAGCTTATATTTTATACTAGATCGAAAAAACAGATCATTGAATCATAACTGCAAACATCATAAACACAAAGTTCGAGAGTGAGATGAAAAAAAACTAGTTCATTGAGTAAATTGAAGACTGTTGTATAATTTCAATAACATACTGAGATAAAATGAACATTTCGCTGGAATGAAACGCAGGATGATTTGGATGATTCATATTTCTGAAACTTGCAAATATTTGCTTCATTAAAAATAATCGGACATAAAGATGAATATACAAAAGACATTTTATTTATGTAGGGTGACATGGCATACGATACAGTCCCAAACAAACTCACAAAGTATTATGATTATCATTACGTTCATTGATTACTGGTTACCCCTATCAGGGATTACATTTTTAACATTCAAACCTTGTCATTTCTATTGAATGCAATAATTCACGATCACAAGTCAACCCTTCCCCATCACAGGGGTTGTTTGGGAAGGTTCATCCTCTGGTTCTTTCGGCACTGTCGATAGAGCCAGCTGTTCTTTTAAACAAACAAATGTCTGCCAATCCACCGGAGTATTTCACAATTTTTATTTACAAAGCCCCACCGCACTTTTATTTTTTGTGGTGTCGGTGAAAGAGAATCCATCGACTTTTTATGCATCTGATCCATTGTTCAAGTTTTGTTCTAGTGCTGTCAAGGGTGTCCAATTCTCTGTATCTTGACAGGTAACTGAATTTTCCTCTGGGATGAGATGTCTATAAAACTGGCGCAGTCGTTTTGGCACAACCAAATGACAAGCATCCAGTATTTAATACTATTTTCAGCTCCATAGTTTTCAAACCCAACAAATTGAATCAAACGATTTTCGAAAAAGTTTGTGCTAGATTTACATAAAGCAGGAAGAACCGCGTTGTAACATGTAACAATAATGTGAAAAAAAAAAAAACAAAAAACATTAATTTCAATGTAAGAGATGTTCAAAATGTTCGCCGCGAAAGTATTGAGTGTAATGTAGCAAATTTGTGAAATAAAATAATTTTCTTTTTTTAATGTTGATTTTTGTGATACATCTGAAAACACTCAATATTTCCGAACTTCCATTTGGCTGTTCCACACTGTATAAGAATTTTAATATATCTACCATCAAACGAGAAAAATTTTTCCACGACAATGCTAGGACAACACTTGAGAAATGCTTGTAGATTTTTCTATATAAGAAATATAGATTCTGGGGTTTCAAATCAGAAACGTGTTTGAATAATATATATTCTCAAAACTATTTTATAATCAAAATCATCTGGGAAAAAACAAGAATTGTATAAACATTTTTTTTATCAATGTTAAGAATAGGTGCGGAAAACCAAATGAATGCGGTTTCAAATCATCACCTGACTCGATGAAATAAGCATGACAAAAAAGACAGCTTCATGCGCAGACAATAGTAATAGAGAGAGAACATTAATCAGAAAGTGTTGATAACTGTAGCCGCCCATACGATTGGTTGCAATAAGATCATATGATACCATGAATGGAAGCGATCTCTAATAATAAACGAGCGTGAGATGATATATTCTATAATGAAATCAACTCGTAGCAAGTGAATGGTCAGCCACGACATAAACCTTGTGGTAGGTCGTGTACAGGGTAGAGAACTTTAACTGGTATGATTTCAATAGTGCTGTGGGGACACGTCAACATTCTAAAGTACTGATGTATATTTTCCGCGATTTAAAAACATTTGCCCTCGAAACCATTCTCGAACGTAACTCAATAGCTGGTCACCTCTGCTTCAAAATATGTATACTAGAAAGAAGATTGTTGTAAAACTAGTTCTCGATATTTTATAGTCCTAAATTAATGTACATTTTCTGTGGATTTTTTGGTATTTATACAAGTTCAAAGAGAAATCTGTGTCATATTCATGATTCAAATATTGTGAGTGCTCCAAAGTGTTCATCCTGTAATCTGAATGTTTAATGTTAATGTATTGTGATTTTTTTTTGATTATGTATCTTATGATGCATTGCCGCTTATTTTTAGAAATAATCCTATTATTATTTTATTGTTGATGTTTAATGTTTTTAACATGTAATGACTTTATTTACTAAATGCTGCAGATTTCAAAAGTATTGCGATAATTATATCAAGTGCATTTTCACCTAATTAAGTGATAAGTGTATTTCCTTACTTCAGATAATACTTTCTTGGTTTATTTAATTTTTTTTTGAAGGTGTCCTCATATTCGAATCCAATTGAAAATTGGTTGGATTTATCGGCGATCCAACATTTTTCTATTTTGCCAAATTGAAGAATTTTCGATTGAGAACCCCCGCTCTTACTTAATCTGCTACTTATTCTAAAAAAATTACATTCATGTCTCCATTGTTTGAACAAATTGAACTCTGCATATTCACGTTAGTTTAAATGAACAAATAGGTATGTATTTTTGAGTATCTGTATAATTTCAGGAGAATTTATATAGCAACAAAATAAAATAAGAAACAGAATAAAATGAAACGAGGAAACTGATCATGCATATCTTTATGCAAGCTACTAAAATTTTTATTTTTCGATCTAGCGTGCCATGGATCGATTGAAACGCTTCCTTTTTGATCAAGTGACATCTGAAAAATACAACTTTGAGGCATATGACTTCAGAGTCGTTTCAATAATTTTTTCAATGTCCACAAATATCATTTTTTCCAGTTAACTCGATTTTTTCAAATGGAAAGAGGGTGGCTCGTCGGGTTTTTGTGAAAGATCATTTTCTTACGAACAAATTGAAATAAAAATTCTTTCATACGTCAAATATTCACAAACAACGTTTTGTTGGATAGATAATGTCATCCTCGATCGAAATAAGTAAAAATATATAGGGTGTTCCATTTGAAAATCGAAAGTTGAGGTCATTTCCGGCCAAACCGGAAGTACTGCAAAGCAAGTGAATACGTCAAATAATGCGAATTGGCATATAATACACAACCCCCGAATTTTGTTCTTCTATCACCAATAATAAAAAAGTTATAGGGGCCAGCCACCTTGAAGAATCACCTGGTATGTGAAGTTAAATAAGCAAAAACTCTTTTTGTTCAATCGATTTTTCGAAAAGTTTATCATGAAATTTGATTCTGTCATCTCCATAAACTTCTCATTTTGTATTATTTTATTTCTTATTATATTTTGCTGCGTGAACTTTCTTTTACACTCCTTTTTTGTACGAGTAGGTAGTGCGAATTCTTCATATAAAATAGTAGCATCAACAATAACCATTAGGTATTATCAATGACGGAACTAATACGATATTTTCTTTGGCTTAGGAAAATTGAAGAGAGTTGTAAACTCAAAAAATTGGGAACATATCTGATAACAAAGTAGGTTAATCACTAGATAAACAAGAAGTACCTCACTGAATAAGGAAATACTTACATATCATATTATTACTGTTGCTCCACGTGGTATGGACGTTGCAACTGATATAGAGGGCGATTCATCATAAGTGACTGTATAAAATTCACGTTCAGTTAATTTTAGTTGATGATTTCATTTATATACACGAGAGTAGATAATATTCCATAACTTGATGTATAGTTTGTACGTGTTTGTTATTGTTTGTTATTCAGTTCTGATCAATATTCTGATCCTATTGCATGTATTGAGGAACAAGTACATAGTCAATAAACAAGTAAAGAAAGGAAAATACTCTGGTAATATTACTTTGAATTCTTGATTTATGATTATGTCGGATAGAAAAACCCAGACTTTGGTTGAGTTTATACCATTTTTATCGTTCCATGTTCCATATTCACTCTCTAGATAGAAGCCATTCTCAAACCTAATCTCATTGAACGATAAAAATAAAATACATCATGCGATGCTTTGCGGTATTTATTTTCGGTCTCCTCATTATCATCTCAAGTTAAAAAAAAAACACAGACAACTGAAAATTAGTTACTTCCGATGTGAAAAGAAATCTTCTGATTTTACCGACAACTGGTGAACTCTTTGATGTTTTCTTTTTTTTTCTGTTCTGTTAGAGTTATTGTTTGTAGAATTCGGAAAATACGCGGAAGTTATATAATGGGTAGGTATTTTTTGCATGGTTCATTGAATCCCAAGTGGTTCGGATCCCATGCATTGAGCATGGGAAATAATTCACAAAATATATCGCTTTTCATATTCCCAAAAAATAGTTTTTCATGAATTGTTTGAAAATATTTTGAGTGATGACTACAGCCAACACCCTATATAATATAGTTAGAAATCATCGAGGATATTGTTGTGACATATTTAAAAATAAATAAAAATCATTTTCAAATTTAGGAACCGATATTGACACATGAATTCGAATAATATAATCGTTAGTACTGTCGAATAGTTACGGTAAATTTTTCAACACTTAATCAAACTATTTCCTATTGAATTATTATTATTATCAACCTCATTCAAAGAGTTGAATGATATTTTCCGATTAATTCCGGTTTTCCATAATATTCTGCAAATATTATTTCAACTGTTTTCGGCATTCCCCAACTTTTATGCTTTGAAACTCACTCAAATTCCAATCTAGATACATATTTTACGATGACCAATTTCGCAGGTAGACTCAGATAGATATAAATTGGTTTGGGATTTTTCGTTCTATTCGTGGTGCATTGCCGCCTTGGCATATTTTTGTAATTGCGTTGTTTTTGTTGGATTCTGGTGGATCACAAAATCGGATTCCGAATTGGAGGCATACATGTCATGAGTCTTTTTAGACCACTTTAATTGAGCAGAGTGGATGTAAAATGTAATTTTTTGTGTCAGAGAATAGATATCAAATAATTATTAAATACTACATGATTTTCCTTTGGTTGTGCCTGGTTGTGCCAAAATGGCTGTGCCAGTTTTATTGACATCTTTTAACCATTTGTAACTTAACCCAACCTCATTTCTGTGAAATTCAGAAGTTCCAAACAATTTGAATGAAATGACAACAGTTTTTTTAACTTGGTTTCAAGATGATTTCCTTCGAATCATACAGCGATGCGCCAACAGTGTACGCCTTTTCGTGTTGATTAAACGTGTGCTCGAACAAATCGAGCGCAATATGTCTATATATATATTCTGAAATATCGCAAATGTCTCGTTTTTTCTCCGTATATAATGAGTATGTACATAACCTAACAAAACCTAACTTAATTCAAACGGTTTTCGAAAAAAACGGGATTTACGTGAAGATGGCACAGCCGCGTTGTAACTTTATAATCAAAGTAGCTACGAAGTTGATTCAAATGCTCAATGTTCTAACTTTTCAATAACTCTAGACTGGTATATACAAAATTTGATTTTGAACAAATTTGAAGATTCTACGGGGACCGAACGAAATTTGAATCATAATGAATCGAAATCTTGACAAAATAAGTGATTGTGCTGGAGTTAGAAAATATAAAAAGACGAAAACGCTTCTCGTATGGCCTGTTTATCATGTTTCGTGAAAAGAAAAATTCTTTCGAAAATTTTCAATCAAACATACTGTATGTACTACGTTAGTTTCCATCATAACGAATCGAAATCTTGCCTAAATAACTGATTGTGCTGGAGTTAGAAAATATTAGCAAACGAAAACGCTTCTCGTATTGTTTACTTTTTCCTGATTTTATAAAACTGTATTGCACAGTTTTTGTAAACATTTACTATAATGGGATAAAAAAAGGCTTTCCTATCAGTTAATCTCTTCATTATCATAGATTATCGATCAATTCTAATGAGAAAACCTATTACCGAGATTTCATGAAATGTATGCAAGTCCGGTCCCTGTAGAATCTTCAAATTTGTTCAAAATCAAATTTTGTATGCAGGGTGTTAAAGACGTGCTAATATTTGAAGGGGTGATACCTTGATACATTTTGAGAAAAACACTTCGTATAAACGTATATCCTGATAGTCTTGACTTTGGAGATACAGAATGATAGAATTTGGAAAAAAAACAGTTTTTTAATAACTGGGATAATATTTTTCAGACATCTTTGAAAAAATTGGTACATGTCTTCCATGCATCAAGGTGCATTTTATGGTGACGAAATTTTACATTTCCTCTACCAGCGGCGCCCGTACGGATTTTGCATTGAATTTTTGTCGAGAAAACAATACTACGTCACTGCTTACTTCCAAAATAAAAATTACTTTCAAGATCCTCATTCATTATTGAGCAAAATTAATCTCATGGATTTTCTTTGTCCAACGCATGGTTTTCGCTTAAAAAAATAAAAATCGTTTTACTTTATAGTTTATTCCTCAAAAATCTGATGCGGCGTGAAAATGTTCGTGCCTCGACTGAAAGCAAATTAAGTGATCAGATTTGTTGGAAAATGAATCAGAATCCACAAAATAGATTTTTTCTGTGCCAATGTGTCCAAGAATAACCCCTTCAAATATTAGCATGTCTTTAAGGAACACCATTTACGTAAAGCTGGCACGACCCCGTTTTTTCGAAAACCGTTCGAGTTAGAAAATTTTTTTCGTGTTAGTTAAATAGTAAATCAATAGTTATTAAATACTGCATGATTTTCGTTTGGTTATACCAAAACGACTGTGCCAGTTTTATGGACATAGCTTAATGGATGTGAAACAATATGCCTATCACTATTCTTCGGTTTTCCGTAACACTACTACCTCGTAAAGTCGAATGCATAAGCGAATATTCAAATGCACTGACATGATTCGTAGCGTTACATGAACTTTAGGCTGGTTAAATATACATTCAACGAACGATTCTCGTTCCACACTCTTATCTTTATACTATAATAGTAAGGTATATTGGTGAGGCGTGACTTTATTGATTACGTCGTACCTCACCTGATGATCAAGTTCCAGTACGTGTCTGCGAAATATGGGTCTGTTGTAGAGTTGTTGATAACTTTTCTTCTAATCCATAATTGGTTACAAAGTTTCAACTCATGATACTACGATCTTGAAACAAATCATGTGATTACTGGACACTTGCATTACAACTTATTTACTATTGAAAATATATTTTATTTCTCCAAACGGGAAAATATAATGTAATCAAGGTTTTGGTTGTATGTTGCTTCTAGGAGTATTTATATTACACCGTCAAATGTCAAACGAGTTTTATCCCCAATCTGAAAAAACATTTTTGGAGACTATTATTATGTAGGTAAAAATATTCAATAATTTATTAGATTTTTGATCAAAAGATGAAGATATGGGAGAGCTAAGTTACTTTTTATGGCTCAAAATTATGGTTCAAAGAAGACTAGGAAGACTATAAAATATAATCTCATCTCGTATCTCGTTTAATTGACCCTACTCTTATTAAAATTAATTTGAAGCGGTATTTATTATTAATCTGGTTTTGTTAAAATTTAAATTGCGATTATGTATACTCTTGTACTGAAAAGTCTCTCTGTAAACAAAAATGGTGACAAGTCATGTAGTACCAACAATCTTTTCACGTTTTTTTGGGAACTTAATGAATAGTCTAAATCCAGTAACGGAAGTACACATGAGCGAAATCGAATTTCAAGGTTCTTTGGAAAAGATAATACCAGAACATTTCATGGACGCATCCAGATCGTTCCTCAAATAAAACAATTGAAAATACGGTGATTTTAGGAGAATCAACTCCTGCTTTTGCAAAAGTGACAAATATTATAAATTTAATATCGCGCTGGAGTACATAATTTCCGAAATTCTGTTCATTTACGACAACTATATTCGATCTTTTTCTCTTCCCAGCTTACCCTCTCAATATTGTCGTTATCTACGCTAATGGACAGTTTCACGACTCACAAACAGTCCAAACAAAGTGAAACAACAACGTTTCAGATCGAAAGCAGACCTGCCTGTGGCAGGTAAATGTCCCGAAACCTGCAACAAACGTTCTAATTACGATAATGACTGCGGCTGCGGAAAATTATTATGCACCGAAATAGATAAAAATGCACTCACGAGAACTGTCTCTATAAATATAAATAGTAGGCCGTGAGACGATAGTCACTTCTTGTCTGTCTTCACGACGAAAAATGGGTGGAGTGTTCACGGCCTAGTTAGTTTTGGGGGTTAGATTATTGCCTACATCGAAAATCGTTAGCCATGGTTGATAAAGTGAAGAATAGGTATGCACAGGGATATTCAATAAAACGTTATTGATGATGAAAAGTATACACATTCCAAAACAATTCATCTTCCATATAAGAATTTAATGAGAGCGAAAAAGATAGCCTGCATAAAATTGAGATAGAATTATTCTAATAGTTCGAAGAAGGCATATCGGACGACGTTTCATATGGACGAGAAGCTGTCGGAATCCCCTGTTTGTGGAAAAATAATTAGAAACATTAACGATGACTGTACATAGAATAGGTATTTGAACAAATCAAACTGAATCATTCATTCCATTCAATTTGAGATAGTTCGAAAATTGATAATTATTCCATCAAATGTTCGAATTAACTACTAATTTAGACCAAACAATAACCGAATTCATTTAATGATTCCGCTCTCCTCATTACTCTCTTGGATTTCTCCCTATATGGAAGAATAATTCTTTCCGACATTGTATACAATTTGTTGAACTAATCTGGGACTGACACAAGTTATACATCAGTTTTTATATTTAGAGACAAAAAACATTACTGATATTGAAATCAGGTTGAAGCAAAAAATGCAATAAAAATTTGGCAACAATGCATGTTGATAATAATAATAATAATAATAATAATAATAATATTTATTCCTTATAGGTCTAGTCGAACAAGAAACACAAGTGTGGTTAGTTGATTAGTGATATTGAAAAAAATGATACGGGTAAAATTTTGGATATATTTTTAGAGTATTATGAAACACTTGCTTTTGTACACAGGCATCATGAAGTAGTATCTACATCTGAATATTAACCGTTTTATATATTCCCTTCAGAAGAATCTGCTCTTGTCACTACAACTTTGAAACACTCTATATGTATACTACATGGATATTTTTCGGCTGTGGCTTGTTTCTTTTTTTTCATTCAAAATTGAATTTACAAAATATTGATATGAAGGCCAGAAATGAACGATGGATATAATTCACTTGTTTGTAAAATAATGAAATGTTGCCATATAATTCATCCCGAGATATGCCCGCTATAGACGTTATTGATATTCGTCTGCCGATAAGAGTGCATATTTGCTGCATATTTTGGATAATAAATCAACTTAACAGCTGAAATAAACTTGTCTCGAAATCAATAACATCGTTGTTTACATCGATGCTTGACCTCTTGTTTACAGTTACTTATGTTTTGATATATAAAAAGCAAACATAACTTCCATATAATCGAAGTATTGTATTCGGCTAGATAAATCATCGATTTATGTCACTATCACATTTTCAAAACTTAAAATGATATAAAGATTCTGAAAAATTAATAAAAAATATAGTTTTTTATTCACCATAAGAAAATTGATGTTATAATTGTTATATACAGTGTCACTCACGGTCGATGGTAGGTTATAAGTGTATGAAGGACGGGACGAAGGATTATTCTGAAAATTTGATGTCTCGATTAATCAGTTTTGTTCTATCAATCTGAAATATTTTCAGCTCCACAGCGTTACCGCTTCTATCGAAAAGTAGCAACAACTTCGTTATTTCAAATGGAATACCCTGTATTTTATTCAATTTCTCGTTTATCTCATACTAATAATCATTTTCGTATAATACTTCCTCGAAAGGTTTTCAATAAAATAATTGATTTCCTTATTTTTCGTGCGAAACAGCTTCAATTAAATGTTTATTACTGCGGTATTTGGATTCTACTCTTCGATGAAAGCGGCAACGCCGCAACGCTGAAAATATCTCAGATCGATAGAACAAAACTGATTACTCGAGAAACCAAATTTTCAGAATAATCCTACGTCCCGTTCTCCATATACGTCTAACCTACCCTCGACAATGAGTGACCCTGTATAAATAGACCACCCTGTAATTAGTTTCATAGTTTACGTTCTAATCAAGTAATCTTCTGAATAAAATTACTCAACACATCTTCGAAACCGTTGTAAAATTGATTTCGAATTATTCCAAACAAAACATTTGTTCCAAATTTGAGAATCTCTACTCCTTGTAACTTGTTAATTTTCCTTTTTCTTATATTAATATTCATCACTGATTTTTTTTGTTGCAGGTTTGTAGATTCTACAATATAACAACATTTTTTATACCAAGTAGAACATATAGAAACAATATTGCGGTAAGCTCTTATTCCTATTTCATCGGTCTGATAATATGCATAATCCTACTTTCCTATATTATCTATCATATTGTTTGTTGGCGTTTCATTTTTCTTATAAACCATTGTTGTGAGGCCTCTTCGATGCATTCAAGAGGCGGATACCTTTGAAAGCATTAAAATTCATCAGATATTATATTGTCTGCTCACATAAACCCTCATTAGAAGGTTTAATGGGTATAAGATTATAAAAAAAAATGTTTTGAATAATGGATTAATTTCAAACAAGAATTTTATAGCATCGAAAGTCTGAATGAATGAACATTGTGCTGTCTAACAATAATGAGTATATTATGTTTAGGTAATTATTACTTTTTTTCTGGGAACGTCATCCAATATGTTCATCAACGTTTGTCCTTGAGCAATAGGCCAACTTTTAAAATTGTTTTTTCAGAAAGTGTCCACTGACGAAGTAATATAATGATAATTGGAATAATAATATCCAGTCTTCATATTACATGACTGTGTGAAAAAATGGATAAACATTTTTCGTGATTAAAAAAACCCAAAAAATTGCGACTGAACGAAGTTCCACGAATGAGGATGACCCACATATTTTGACCCAAAAAGACAATTTAATCCATGTTGAGGTGAAAAAATCACATCTTCGTTACTTTATTTTAAGTCAATGATTCTGTTGTATCTCCAGCTGTTGTGATTGCGGGTTTTTGAGACCAATATTCAATGATAATAAAATTGCTGTAATTCCTTTTGATGTTTCAATGAAGACTAATAAAGATGACAAAATATACTATCTAATGAAAATAAGATGCAGTTTCTTATTTGAACCTGTTGAAATGATATATGATTATTATTATCATAATATCGAACTGGCTTTGAGAGATAAACTGGTAAATATTCTAGGATATAATATTTGGTAGAAAGCCAGCTCTGTTCGGAGGTCTCCGCGTATTCGTGTTCGCTTCAAAATCGAAAGAATATTCATTCCATAACTAACTATTCATATGAATATGATTCCACAAACGCTTCATTACTAGAGGAGATGCACTTTCAAGGGTTTTTTACCTTATATTTTTGAATTTAATTCAAGATAAGGAGAATAATGTTGTTTTGTGCTGAAAGTCGATGAAATCATGTGCACGAGAGCAGTGACGTCATTAGTTATTGCGATATGCAGTTGAAAATGAAAATTAAATTGTTGAAATAAATTTATAGTACATAAAACAATATTGAATTCATACGTCGTCACTGACGAATTGGTATGATATAAATATCAAGTATCCTTGTAACATGTATTGTTTTAAACGCTTTCAATAATTTTTAAAACTGAAGGGACGACATAACTAATGATATCTACTAATAATTATCGCACCGAGTATAAAAAATAACTACAAAAATGGTGATATAATGCACTGACTGTGAGTCAGTTTTCTTAACTGTTTCACTTCCGTTCGTGCAATATCTTTGCTTGTATTATTCCATAGGTGCCAACAGAACAGCTCAGAACTTCTATTACGCATTACGTATCCAATTACGAATTCTTTCACGTCTACTAGATTAGGTTATCATCTGTCAAATGAAAAATGCATGCATTGCAGAAAACTAGCAATTATTTGTCCATTACGAAATTCTTTAGATGTTTATTACAGCACCGAGATATTGTTTTGTTGGCTTACGGTGCATTTTTAGGGTCAAGTTCGGATTATTCGATAGGAAAGGAAATAACAGGCAAGAAATAAGTTGATATCAATGTTCACCAAGAACAAAACCTACTTGAGGAAGTTAACAAAATATGTAATTGTTTACATTGTCGATATCCAGAGTACAAGCTAATGAAACGAGAGTATAGATGGAACTTTATTTCAAAATAATATTTTTTTCTTGAAACGTTGTATCAGGTAAATGATTCTATTTTAGTTTTTGTAACGGTTTTATCAACACCTATCATATAAGATCACCTATGAACGGTAAGCATATTTTTCATACAAAGAAATAAACGAAAGAACGAAACTTGATCTATATCAAAATAACCTCACGAATTCACTTGTTGCAATTTTTGATTCCAAGTCGTTATACTATATCGAAATGTCTGTTTACAAAGTCGTCAACTACCCGCCCACTCACGAGAGTGAAATTCACAAACAACAACAATATGCTTACACATAAAATGTATGATTCAGATGTCTGTGTGTAATCCGAATACATTTGGATGGGACAGCTATATTTCTCTGTTATTATTGAAAGCTATGCGTTCCGTAGTTTTGCACTTTTTGGACACAGTGTATAGCTAAAAATTCATGTCAGTAGCGACATGCGGTGATGCACGACAAACTGGTGCCACCAAAGTTGATAGGGGAGGTTTACCCAAAATATTTTCGAGGTAGTGGCACTTCCGGTGATACCGGAAATCAATGTGGAATCGCTACTTTTTTATTGAGAATTATAAACATTTTTATGAGCATAACCTAAGTTGTACCATTGCATTTTTTTTTTCAGAACAACGTTTGCAGAACTCAACAAAGTTATCGATTCCTGTAAACAACATTTTTGATAATATTTTTTACATTTTGTCTATAAAATATTAACATGACAGCACGGTACAAGTTTAGAATATGTTTCATTAGCTGATGGTAGCTGAGTTTTGATAAATGCGAGAAAACTATTATACTGTAACAAAAAAAGGAAAATAATGCCTTGAAACATTCGAGAAACTTATTACAGTAACAGTAAAAATGACAACACGAATACAGCGATAAAAAAGTTATACATATAATACAATGAACACATGACTCGTGAACAATGAACAAGAACCAACAATATGAACACATAGGAAGACACATCATTATGAATTTGAATACGATGCAATGATTCCAGAATTAGTTTTCCTCTCCAGTTTTGTTTGAATTGCCTTCAATTGGTTCACTGGTGTATTGAATGCAGTTCTCAGCTGAACTTCAAACTCGCCTTGCATTTTCTGAATTAAAAAATCCTGAATTTGTCCACCTTGATTCTTCAGAATTGTAGGAAAGGAATGTAAAGCCCTCGACATCCTGACGAACATTGACTGAGAAAAATGAGTGTATTATTCAAATTGTGATACACACTATTCGTATGCTTTGCTTTGCATAGGTGTTTATTTATTTTTTATAGACACGAACCTGGCTAGACTGTTTGGCGCCATATCGTCTCACACACGTATTAGCATTTTGCTAGCCTATTCTAGACATGCCTTGAAATATGAACAGAGAAGATGTTATGATGATATGATATATCGTACTTGTTATACTCGTTCTTCGCATTCTTTCTAATTCATTATACATATCAAGATAACGTACCACGCGAACTATTACGATATAATATCTAGTTTTTTACGTAAAAAAATGCAGACAGTTACTCTTTACTGCATAGTTTTTAATAAAAACGTAATATTTCTGGATGTATTTTGCGATTCCATTGTAAATATATTATTTCTAATTACATTGATGATATATATTGTGATGACTATACTACTATGATCGAAAATCAAGGTGAAATTATCACATGAAACTCCCGGGCATTAGGAAAGCAGGTAATTTTTTTCTTAGCTTGGTAGAACTGACTTTAACATTTGCCAAGCGTCTGTTAAAAGTTTCATTTATCTCCGAGTCACACGCGTTTGTGTAAACAACCAGAAGTAAATTTTCCAATTTTACAATGGGTAATTTTTTGAGCAGAGAACAAATGAGTTGAGAAATGAGAAACACCTCGGAATGATGCCAAATTTATTCAAAAGATTAGACTCTTTCAGTTAAACCACTCGACCCAAATTATACAAACTTGATGGCTATTACTAATCGGTATATTTTTTCAATATCTTATTTGTGACAAAAATATGGAATTTGGGTAACTTCCTGTGTCCGTTATAGGGCTAAACAGGTATCATAAATACCAAGTGAAACAATATATTCACAATAAAATTCTTTCACGTGTTGATACTTCCATAAAATGATTGGACAAAAAGATGTTGCTTTTTTCAGTGATTTCACACTGATTATTTATATGTTTATCAAATTTTCTTATTCGATTTTATAAAATAAATTGAACATTTGTCACCCTTTGGGAAATATAAAGCATACATTACATATTCCACGAATGGTATACTTGATGAACTCTTGATTATAATTTCTTCACGTTACCTTGAAAAAAAGTCAATCGTTGTTTGCATTAAACTAATGTTAGTTAGTATTTTCCATTAAAACAAGTGTTTTATAGTTTGTTATACCTGATACTTTATTTATATTTTTGGTACTTCAAATACATGTTGAGCTTTCGTTCCAGTGGAACTAACTAATGAGACGTTTTACTTCCTCGTCTGAATCCATAAATAAATACAGCGCAACTGCAATTATCCAATGTGTTTCTTATATTGGGACGGAACAAACTACCCAGTTTATTGTACAATTTACCAAACCAATTTACACCTTTCCTGACTATACAGCTGGGAGATACATTTCCTGTTCGAAATGAGTTTGGGGAAAACGAACTTAGTCTTTCCCGATTGGTGGAGTGCTTTGGAATCACATTAAAATGCAATTTTAGCTCTGGATAGGTTATTTGAGAGAAGATGTGAGGTTTTCGCACTTCTTGCACGATGATTCGTCATCTTCTTCATCTATACAGTATCGGTAAAATACATCTAAAGAATTGACAGAAATCTATAAGAGTAATAAGGAAAGCAAGTGTATTATATCTCATATAGGGTGCGTTCCATTAAGCGCTCACAACGATCACGCTCATGACCACGAATTTTGTCGTTCCACTTGGTTCTGTGCGTCATCGAAACGCTCACGCCGACCCACCTATTGAGATGGGTCGTCGTGAGCATGAATCATGACGTCTTTCATGACATTTTCGCCACGACCCCAACGATCGTGGTCGCCATGTGGAACGTCTGAATGAGTGTTTTGGGCGTTGTGAGCGCTTAATGGAACGCACCCATAATCGAGTGAGACACGTGACCACGTCAGAATCAATCACAGAGCATATCGATAGCCTATTAGAGGAGACATTCTCTAAATTTTTAGCCGGCTCCTCTTTTCGCTCTCATTAAACCACAAATCTGTCGACAATCTATTTCCGATGCTGTAAAAACTAATATCTGGTTACTCGTAATCTCATTGAAATTCTTCCATTCTCCTCTGCATTTTTTTTTCAATCTATATTCAACCCTAAAACATTATACCTACATTGTTTAGGAGGTGTAAAAGGTGTATGGAGAAGTTTTCGACGAAACCATTATCAGGTAACGTTGTCGCCGATATAAAACCTTTTATGCGAATTCGCTCATGAGAATGGTATAGAAGGCAAGTCTTACTTTGTATGTAAAATAACACGAACCTAGTAATTTCAAGGTATTATCCTTGATTTGTTTGATTACCAGCTATACTGTAAATATTGTCTGCAAAGATTTGTGTAGGAGTGCCTGAAATATTCCGTTGGAGTATTAGTCATAAAATTATTGGACTAACACGGCGTTGTGAACGGATTCTGAGAAGGAATCAAGTTATTGGAAAAATATACTCAATTGGTATTCGAATTTCATGAAAGTGCTCTTCCTACGAAAAGACGTGACGGCTTTTTCATTGCCTCTTCGTTTTCAATATTTATTGATTGACAAGGATGTTTTGTGAGTACGTGATTCAAATGGAAGAAGGCGAAAAATTCATATAACCAAGTTAGTAGTGTTCAAGTAACGAAATGTCAACATTTTTGAATACAATAGTTTTTGTAAATGTCTTAATAATCTTCAGTCAGTTTTTGTTTAAATTTGGCAGTGTTTTTCAATAACAAAAAAACCTGTGGGAAACTATAATGAAAAATTCAAATTAGTAATACACCGAAAACTTTGGCCAAAAAAGATGCCATGCTGGGGTACCACTAGACAGAATGATTTCAATTCTGATAGGCTGAAGATTTATTCAAATATTTACGAGAAACTATCTGTTGTTGATACCCTGCATATTGAAAACTGATATGTTCAATTGTTCTTCTGCTTGAACAATGTTCGATCTTGAAACGTCACTAAAAATCATATAACAATATATAAAAATATGATCATTATTTCCTACTTCTGGAATTTTCTATTCCTGGAATTTCCTACGAGACTATTTAGGAGTAGACAGAAATAGAACTAAATGCGTTATTGTAAATATACTAGATGTAGTATCGTTATGCTACATCACTTAGAATAGATATTGTATCTGATTTTGAGGTGATAATTGTAAACATCATCGTGAATGGCACTGACAGAGTTATTATGTGAAGATATGAGTAATGGTTAACAAAAATACGTTGAAAGAGGTACTTTATATAACAAAAAGGGAACTTTTAACCATCAAAATAATTTTTCATCATGAGTAACCCTCATATAAACTGTTTGATGAAAAATGGAGTATAAAGTAAACATTTTCTTTCACTAGTATTCAAGCAAAGAACCAAACACCCCAATGCCCTTGGTAAGAAATTTTGTTTAGTAGTCATACCTACGTTTCATCACCGACAAATATTTTTTCGATAAAGATGGATCAGCTTTCGATTCAAAATAGAGCACTGATCTAGATAAAATTAAGCTAGTAGAATCATTGATTTCGCAACAATGATTGATTAGGAAAGAATCAACTTCAACCCATCACCAGAGAATAATTGAAAAACCTCGATTAGGACGGGTTTAAGACGGATCGTTCAGTTTTCAGTTTTTGTATTTCCATATATAGTCCATTTATTTGAGGTAGATAATTGTGACAATTTGAAAATATGCACAGTTGATGTTTTTTCTAGCGATCTGATACGATAATACATTATACTGAAGTTGAATTATTGAACAATAATAAAGCCATATTTCAACCTAGAGGAAAAGTAAACATTTTCTCTCATACATTTTATACAAACACAATACTTATTTGAAATGAGCTATTAATCTTCAGATAAAACTCAAAAGCTCACAGTTCACATAATCAAAACGTTTTTTCATAATTTTTTTTTTTTTAAAGATTGGTGCTAGTAGTTTGAATACAGGCTGCCCGTTTTTCGAATGATACAAGGTAGGTGCACCAAATAAGACCTACCTTAACGAGTGAAATTTGTAAACCGCCTTTTCAGGGCAAATGTATGTACATTTGTTGAATAAAGCCGATTTATTATTATTATTATTAATATTAAAGGTTGTAAACTGCCCCACTAGGGGTGATAGATGACGAAATCGTCAAAGATGACGTCACACGGCCATTGTGACCAATAATTTTAAATGGAACCCTACGGCAAGCGACACGTCTTTTGAAAGGTATCGAAAAAACCTATTCAATGATACTAATTTTGTTTGTGTTTATGACAGTTTTGGCAACTCGCTTTTGAAAAAACGCATCATTATTATTATTATAATATCTCTTACAGTTTTGAGTAGCTTTGGATTGAATCAATTTTTTTTGCGATATCCTCAAAACTGTAAGACATTTCGACTCGATTTCTTTTAAAATCATCATTTAGAACGAAAATGTGCAACTTTTCCCCTATGTAACCTACTTCGTATCTCTTAAGATAAGCGAGATCCTCATGGTGGCATTGGCAAAACGAACAGCCTGCATACATACATTGACTCGGGGTCCACTGTCTCTTGACCTTGACCATTCATTATATTTTGAATGAAAGTTAATCGCCACACAGTTTCATCGATGGTCGTTTCGTGAAATTTAAATTCATCAAAAAAACCAGCCTCACTCTCAATTAAATCTCGTGAATCGGCTGGCTGTATCTGCTTCAGACGCGACCCATCATCGCCATTCGCGCAGCATCTTCGATGGAACGAATCCGAGCGAACGAATTTACCAGCCGCAATCGAATGGGGGGTGAAAACGGAGTCGCATAAACATATGTCGTTGACATAAAACGACGAACTGTTGCTTCATCACGATCCCCTTTCGCCCTTCTGGCAAATAAACTGTATTTTTTTGATCACGCGTGTTGGGGGACTAAGCACAAAGGAGATGTGTTTTGTATCGAGTCTGAGTAAACCGCCAGAGAGAGTGTGTGTGACGAACAGAATGTTTATTTTTGATCGTGTGTCTAGGCGGTTTACAGGGGGATATCTCAAGAACGAATAGAAAAATATTTCGAGGAAATTTGGCACTAATGGCGAGGAAGAGAGAAGTTTTCAATGAATATACAGGGCGATTCACCTAACTAATTCATTAGAGGTTCGAAAGGGAACTGACAGAGATATCGATTTGAAATTTTTGTTGCGGCTACAGCTCAATGTGATCTATTCCTCCAAAGAATTTTAAATACGCTGTTACTTCCGGTTAAACCGGAAGTGATATCAACTTTGTTTTTTCAAATGAAACATCTTTTTTATTTTAATATTTTTGAATTCTACGCAAAATTCTGGATTGGTTGCATTTTGAATCGCTCCCCTATCGTTATTTGTTTTTGAGATATTCCAGATTTTTTCTGAAAATTTTGACAGATGGACTAACTAAAATGTCTGTATTATCTTCAACTCACATGATAGAGTTCAATTTCTGTATAAACATTAATGAAAGAGTATCCTATCAGGTATCATTAACAGTTTCACGAAATATTTAACAGGGCGTTCGATATTTCAATTTCAATAACTTCCTTAGTAGATTTATATAAGTATACCATATTGCTAAAATGGATATTTACAGATATATCAACAAAAATGTGGAAATACGCTCATCCATCTCATGTGTATTTATGTCCAGTATGGAATTTTAACATGTTCATGTGAAATATCCCACAGTATCGATAGAATGACCAAAAGTATCCATTGATCCGAGATCTTTAAAGTAATTGGGCATAAAAATCTTAATAGACGTGGTCAGGTTATATAGGATCAATGAAACTAATTAATCAAATTGTCAAAACTTTATATAGTACAATGTTCTTTCCAAAATACCTCTCTAAAAACATTTGGAATAAATCGATAATATTTTTATCGAAATTTTCACGAATATTGCAAAAAAAATGTTTTTCCATAGTTATTCAATTTTGGTATATATTCAATAACTTTGAAAACAGTTCGAACGATTGACTTGACCCAACTTTCTGTTTCGGAGTATCGTTGGAAAAAGAGACTAGCAGCAACACCTCACTTTCTGCCGAGCTGTCTCAACTATCTTGCTTGAATAAATAGAATATATAATATATATAGCTTGGTTTTCTCCTTCCACTACAATGAAAAAGATTGCTACTGCAGGCAGTTTCAAGTAATCAATTTTCCATTAAAATCCTGTATCATTGTCGTAACGATTGACCGTGAATCACCCTTTTGAATATCTTCCACTTCAGCTCGTCCGCGTATTTACCTCCTCCCCTTTCTGCGTAATTAGAAACTTGTTCGAGGAGCGATAAGAAATTGCCCCCGTTTGCTGTTGGTATAGTATCCGATTCTCCCTTTCATTGACGTGTTCGTGCATGTACGTTTTGTGGACGCATTTCCCTCAGGACTTTGCTGCTAGATGTTTAATTTCGATAACACCGATCGGCATTTCCCGGAGGTGGAGTTCAGGAGGATATTACATCAAACGACAACAATGACGATAAGAGTGTCGATTATAATACATCATTTCGCAATAGCGCTGAAATTTATTTTGTATTCTGCTAGTAGTTCTGTACTGCCATCGAATTCTTTTTAAATTTTCATCAGCAATAACTGACAATTTCATCAGCCTCTTATTAAAACATACAGAAATACTTTTCGAATATTTTGCTTATTCTCTTTACATTATCAGCCAAATTCGAAATGTTGAATTATGGAATGTCATCTAACTATGAATAAATCGAAACGACAACATTATCATAGTTTCCTTTTTATATTGCTGTAATAAAAACCCAACTCCCCGCGTTAGTTTGTTCTGTCTGAAAGTTCTAATGAGTAATCTAACTTTCTTAGTCAATCCGACCGTGATTTGTAACATTTATTTAATCATGGGATGAATATAAAATCAAATCATGAAAAATCAACAATTATATTGATGTAGGGGGATAGGATATTGGTGGTTGAGGTCATCAAATATAACATAAAAGAATTTTTTTAACCATAATGATTAATTATTATCTTCAGGCTTAGGCAATGGTTTGAAGAAATTAATATTAATTAATTAATTTTTTCGTGCTTAGTGGTTGTTCTTTTCTCTTTCGTTTGCTTTATCATGAAAGATGCATATTTGAAAGGTTTTTTTATTAAATGATGAGTTTTCTGAAGTCCATGCCATTTCTCAGAATTGGTTATACTTCGACTCATAAAGATTGAAGCACTAAATTGTGTTTGACGTTTGAATGTGATCATTGAAAGAAACGTTCGAATTTTAGAGTCATTACCCTCATTATTTATTATTTCCCAAACATTCTGTATTCATCAAATTGTATGAACGTCTGTGAATAAAACTAGTTACAAGGAAATGCAATATTTCTTCATTTATTTACTCACGAAATTCGTGTTTATTTCAATTTTCACTCAATTTCACCAACCGAATTTGAAAATCAGTTAAATTTAGATAATCAATGAGACCAGTGTTTTTATAGGTCCTTTATTGTATCGTTTCGGGACAGATATTCCAAAGTGTTATATGACGTACGGTAGTTTGTCATTTATTACACAATTAATGAACCGTTATAAGTAACCATTACTCGTCACATGAGTGTATTGTTGGTTTTACAATCATTCAACATTATCGATACAAGCAGTGACGAATTGAAAGGAGGAAAGGTGCAAACTGATAAAGAAGTATTTACATATCGACAATAGGACTTAGGATTTGAGACGATGATCACCTGAGAATAATGAAAGAAATATTAAAAAATAAGAAATTGTAAAGCCAATTATGGCTGGGTGATGATTATCATTATAGAAATAACAAAAAATGCAATTTTCTTTTCGAAATATTGAAGTTGATGTTGAACCAGATAGGGCCCAATCGATAATCCCTTTAAATAGCTTATGTGTGTGTGTATGTGTGCTCTCCATCGTATTGAATATTCAACAATTAATCAATTGATGAATTCAAATAAATAATTACTATGTTATGGTCAAGATCCTGATTTCTAGAGCACATTCAACTCGATATATAGATTAGATTATCTATCCACTTTAGGACATTTGCATAGTGGGAGTTGTGGTAGTGGCACGTTTGTAATGTGAAATGTCGTTACTATGATTAGATGCATTTTTAATAAACGATTCCATTTTTCACATGACGGTGAATTGCCATCGAAAGACCGAGCCTGGTCCACGAAAATCCTCAATTTCTCATGAGGTTGAGGCACCTTTTATGAGACCAAACAAAGAATAATCACGCGTATCCCTCTTCATTTTTATTCGGTGATATAGAGGACGATTGCACAATAATAAAAGAACCGGCAGCGAAGGCACTTATTCACACTTACGCTTGATTAAAAAACCTGAATTATGACCCTAATATTGTGCCCGTCACTCTCCACTTTGTAATGGAGAAATATAGCTCCAAGAAGAAGGGCACCATGATTCATTTCAAGAGGAACAATTGAGGGCAAAGTTCACAATAGGTAGTTGAATTCGGTGAATGATGTATCCGGGTTCGGGTAGATCTTGTTGGATGGGCACGATTCACAGAAGCTTTTCACTAAATTAGAGCCATCATGAATTTGCATCAAGGGAACAGAATTCCTCTGATTTTTTCAGAATTCAATTCGATACTTCTTGTTTTTTTTTCTAAAGGTTTTACGATTTTTAAGATTGGTATTATTGTTTCTAGATTGATTAGATTTCAAAAGATATGTATCGATTAGAGAAAATTGTTCTATGCATTACACTGTTTCGATTCATAAAATATTTACACTCAAATTGGATAACTATTTTTCAATGCTCCTAAAAATTTCGATAAGAATTAACAAACTTCATTAGCGGATCAGAGATTTCTCTCCAAATTAATTTGGCATCGTTATGAAATCACTATGAAGTGTTGCCAATCAGAAGATCAGATTACCAAATCTGTCAGAACTATCTTCCTTGAATGAATAGAGTATAGTAGCATGAACCAATTGACGAAAGGAAAATATAATAAAATACTGGGTTTTTACAAACTCGAGTGTTTTCCAGAATAGTAACCGAAACAAAATAATTCCAATGAATTTGTGGCCAGCTAGATATGAATGAAACAATTGTGCCAGTGAAAGTTCCAACTGGAAATTACTCAACTGTATGTGAATTCACGTCCTGAATGCGAAAATATTCATTGAATAATCGAAGTTGAATGACCTCAACTTCGATGATACCAAA
Source organism: Plagiodera versicolora (assembly GCA_037013635.1). NCBI lineage: Eukaryota > Metazoa > Arthropoda > Insecta > Coleoptera > Chrysomelidae > Plagiodera > Plagiodera versicolora. Next base: position 9,757,699 of record CM072979.1, on the reverse strand, counting down.
GCTTACTGCCAATGCAAAATAATTCATGTTGTATATCCACTACTACTTCTAAAAAATTCGTCGTCATTCCTCTATCATAAGAAATAAAATGATGTTGAGAAAAGACGACATATCGGCTTCGAATTGAAAACTTCGAATTAAGCATCGATTTTTCAATTCCCAGGCTCAGCTCTCCAGTTCATTCATATTTATTACCACATAAAATAACGACCTTCGGAGATTTACTAGTTTGGTCTTTGCTGGAAAGAAAGCTTAACACATTCCATTATCTTTGTTAATGTCTTGACAGCTCACGAACATGTATTAAGCGGGATTGAAAAGAAACTTTGAAGAAGGGTTTAGTCACACCGTCTCTATAAATGATTGTTACCTACGTCTAATGGCCTTTAAAATATTTTCTTTTCGGTGCTTATCGATGCTCAAGATGTTCACAACATTGCAGCAATAATTCTTAATTTCATCGCTTAGATTTTTTTTTCTATTTATGATTGTTTATTAGAAAATCTAGTATCAAAGACGATTTGAAAGTTGAAACTCGAAAACGCATTCATGATGGATTTATGCAACATCCATTAAGAATTCGAACTAAGTGAGAGACACCAATCAATAAGAATAATAATGGTTCATTAATTTGCCAAAACTCTGACATTGTATGTGACTATAAATTTATATAACTGATATATACAGCATAATATTTCTGCATATAAAGAATGAAAGTAAAGTGCTGCATAACCAAAATAAAGGCTGAAAAAACGATATTATGAAATATTGTGAAGAAAATTGATATTTCAACCCTGTTCTGTTGTCAAAGATCCATGGAACATAATTGTCTAGCAGCTATTTGACTTCACGCATTCGTCGTTATATGTTGAAAAAAAGTTGCCAATTCAATGCTATGCATAGTTATTTATAGAAACCTTGTACAGGTCGTTTTATTATTGGAGCAGAATGTCTGTTCAGGAATCAATTGAACTTGAGACGTTGAAATATATTTTTTCACAGAAGTTTCTGTTTACTGGTGGTTTGTCTTATTAATTTTATTTATAACTATTGCTTTTGAATTTCAGTAAAATTTTTATGAAAGCTATTACCAACATTACATTGGAAGTAGATAGATATGGATACCATTTTTCGAAGTAATAAATAATGTAATAGTTCAATGTAATACCTTATTCAAGAAGAATAATCTATGCATGATATTTTTTAATGATTTATTATTTCACGTTGGTTGTCGTTGTAATTGCAACAAAATTGTTGAATTAATTAAAGTAATTAAAACTCCAATATCGTCCATGAATGATAGGGGTTATATCCTTGAGTGTCGTCTATAGCAATAATAATTATTTAATTAAATGCATTATGCAGGTTTGTTTGTTTGCATAGTGATAACCTATCGATGAGTTATGTTTAGTTTGCTTATATCGCTTATCGCCATGTAAAAATGTTCTATATATCTTATATTGCTCGAGAAAATTTGAAAAATAATAACACAACTACCCTTAAAAATCACTAAAATCGATGAAAATGGCGTGAAGAAAGATTTCCAAAAAATTCAAAATTTCTGCCGTGATAATGTCAAATAATTCAACAGCCTAAAGGCAAATTTAACTTTATTCGATTCAGATTTTGAATAATCATTATTACCTACCTTGAATCAAAGTCGTCATTCGTCAATCACGAATTAACTTATTTTTTGTCTATATAGGATGAGAATTTTAATATTTCGGTTATACTCATATTAGTCATAATTTTATTTTTCTAATGATCGTCTTACCAACTTATTTCTGTATCTACTTATATTAAAAAAAATTGCAACTCGGAATATTATCATTATTTCAATATTGTATTTATTGATATTGAACAGATTTATTAATATTGAATAAATGACTGATTCATTCTTTTTATCCTAGGTATCCTGCCTGACATCCAAAAATACTATAACATACACAATGAAAAGGGCGGCCTGTTGCAGACAGCTTTCGTGCTGAGTTACATGATATTCGCCCCACTTTTCGGTTACCTTGGCGATAGATACAGCAGAAGATGGATTATGGCCGCTGGAGTCTTCTTGTGGAGCCTTACCACTCTTTGTGGATCCTTTATGGATGTAGGTGATGATTTCGAGTTTCACTGTGTGATCGATCTGATGTATTTCAAGTATTCACCAGACATCAGATTTGTACTGAAAAAAAAAACATCATGCAATGAAATCCTTCTGAATATTCAATTCAGTTCATAGAAATGTGTTTGTATAAAATCAGTTTGATCGATTCATTTGTATTTAGGGGCTAGCAAGTCTACTTGCCGAGTTAATATTTTCGATTTTTTTTGTCAATATTTTTAATCTTATTCATATATTTTTACATGTCAGTACCATTACAATTGATTTTTTAACAGTAATTTATGCTTTAAAATTTATATTTAAAATTTTTAATACCACTTACCTAGGCTATAGAAGAATCACTCTGTATCAGGGTTTTAACATTTTTTTATATTGATTTTCACAGAATTTCTGGTGGTTTATGTTCTTCCGGGCAATGGTTGGCGTTGGCGAGGCTAGTTATTCCACGATAGCTCCAACGATAATCAGCGATTACTTCATCGGAGATGTCCGTTCCAAAATGTTGGCGTTCTTCTATTTTGCCATCCCAGTTGGAAGGTAGGAACCTGCTAGACTTCATCAATGACTGAGAGAGTCCCTGAAAGAGTAAAGATAGGAAAGTCAACTTCAAGACAGAGTTTGAATTGTAACCCAGAACAATTAAGACAATTTTATTTATTCGGCTTAACCTGAAATGTTTTCAATGGGAGAGGTTTTCCTTTGATCGTGAATTCATTACCGGAACATGAACAATATCATGAATCTTATCCTAGTTTGCATCTAAACGTGATCTACCCTTGCATTGTGGAGATTTTTTTAAAAAAATAGTTGAATGGAACAATGATGTTTATTCTGGAGTCTGACTATAAATAAGGATTTACACTATTTAAAAAAAATTGTTCCTTTCACAAAAATATGTCCAAGGGATCTTTCTATTGGTAAAACTTCTATTCCGAAAAAGTACTCAACATCGACATCAGGATAAAAAATTTATTTATAGCTGTATATTTTTATTCTTACATCGTTCACTATCAACATCAAATTTCATGAAAATACCTCCTCACAATTACTACTGAATATTGGACCTGATATTGATGCTAGTCAATATTCATCGACCCGAGAATGCCAGTCATTGTAAAACTCAGTTCCACATGCCTTTGCTAGCTTCATATGATTTTTTTTCCATGGAAACGAATAGCTTTCGCTTCGGCAACTTTCAAAGAGAAAAGTCCCATAAAGGCGGACATCAAAACGCCCAAGTAAACATGCACTATAGCCAAAGCTATAGCCACATTATTTGTGAATACACGACATACGTTTGAACTCTCACCTTTTCCGTTTCATTACCTATTATTTTACACATGTGTAAACAGTGTCAGGTTATATTTCGTTTATAAATATCTGAAGTTTGATTCGATATATAAGGCGTCTGTTGATGATGATAAAAATAATGAAAAAATCTATTTTTTGTTTATCTAGCTCTGCCAAAGCTAGGAGTCGCAGATTTTTCTAAACAGAAGAGAAACACATAAAAATATTACTTTCACTCTCTGATTTTTGTTATAGGTGGAAAGTAAAGACGTTTGATATATTTTTTGTGGCTTCTGGTTTCTGAATCTATATCTGAAACATAAAATGTACTAATAAATGTTCGCAAAATATTTCAAATGAACTGTGCATTAATAAGAATTTGCTTCAAGTATGAAAGCGATCGAAATGTATCATGTAGAATTATACATTACTGTTATTGATAAGGTGATTCATTTAATATTTTGCTGTAACAGGAAGTTAATTTCAAATACTTCCAATTGTTCAAGAACTGTTCTGGATTCTATTCGTCACTATTCAGAAAAACGATGATAAACTACACGTTTCTCTGGTTGTGAGGTAGCCATGTTCTCTGAAATAAGCAAATTGATTACCATATATATTTTATCAATTCACGCCATGGATTGCTATCATTTTCTTATTGTAATAAATGAAACAAATGTTGAATAATGTATTCTTCAAAATCAGATATTATATCAAATATTCAAATTCTCCTACCTCATAATAGATTAACCCAATAGTCCTGTCTGACCAAACCTGTTTCATCAACATTTTTCTACATCCACCCAAATTAACCCACTTATGTTAATGAGACAGTCAATAACCCAACTCGGGAACTTGAGTGGTGTTTCTACCCCCTGGGTGTGCGATCAAATTGAATAATAAAAAGAAAATAAACATTTCCATTGTGATGTTAGGTTAGCTAGCGTGGGTGAATCAGATATGCACCCACCACGTCATTGGTTTTGTTGGATTTGTTGAATGCCCTACCTTATACCAGATGGTCTATGGTTTACAAATATTGATCTCGTGTTCCTTATTCTTGTCGTATTGTTTGACTCATTCCTATGATTTATTTGACTTATTTTTTACTTTCCATTCATTTTTGAAAGCGAACCCATTTTTATGGGCAATGGTTTTTTTATTTGTGAATTATTCATTTTCAATTCCAGCATAATAGGTTTTCATTTCAAAACAAGGGGAGGAAAGAAAATAAAAATTAATTAAAGATTTCCTTGTCATGAATGAAGAGAATTGTGAGAGCAGTTGTCAGCAATCTTTTTAATCAGCAATCCTTTGAGAAAATAAGTTGTTAATTTTAATTGCTTCAACCCACATAAAACTTGAATATTTACTGTTGTTATTGAACAATTCGAATGATAGAATTGACTTCTATATTTTCAATTGATGAATGATCGAATATAATATTGATTTCTCATCGAGAAATCGATCTCAATTTTGCACTATTGGTAATGAAAAATAACCAAATCTGCCACAACTCTCTTTTAAATAGATATGTTCTGACACAAAGCAGGTATCTTTCTCAAGCACATACTGATTTTTTTTTGTTCTTCAGTGGTATGGGCTACATTGTAGGTTCTGAAACTGCGAAAGCTGTGGGTCAATGGCAATGGGCTTTGAGAGTAACGCCGGCTCTAGGTTTGGTGGCTGTTTTATTAATCATATTCGTTTTGGGAGATCCCGAAAGAGGCCAAAGCGAATGCAGTGGACATATGGAAGCCACCCCTTGGCTCGAGGACGTTAAAGACATTGTACAAAAGTGAGTGTTTCAATATGAATAAAATTTTATTGTTCAACTAAATTGAAAGTTTGAAATCGAGAAAGAGTTCAATTTATATTTAAACTTCGAAGGTTTATACATATTTAATTTTTCTTTGCAGCCGGAGTTTTATGTTTTCCACTGCTGGTTTCACGTGTGTGGCTTTTGTAGCTGGAGCTCTCTCCTGGTGGGGACCATCTTTTATTGAGATGGGAATCAGGCTACAGAATGATGGCAATGTAGATTCTGACAGGTAAAAATCTATATAGGTATCGATACATTTCATGGCAAGAAAGTTTGTTGAACCTCCACAGACAAATCATGGTACACATAATCGAACTCTTGATGTGTTACAGCTGTTTTAACTTCACACTGATTAACCATAAAGATTGATCTATTTATTGAGTCATTATTTTTATGCGGTTAATGCACCTATCACAACCTTGTTTTTACCAAGATGAAAATTTTCAGATTTGTATGATTATCATTGCGTGACACGTCGTCTATTATTATATTATATGATTGACGTTGCTTGTTTATAGAAATCATGAATCAATCCCTGTTTTGTTTTGATCATAACTTGATAAAAGCGATTCATCAAATGAAGGATACGTTTGTGACACGAATAATTTGATTTTCATTTCATGCAAAGTAGTGTGTGGAACAAAACAATCATTATTTTTGTATCAGTATGAGGTGTCAACTATGTGTAAATCATTCGTTATTATCGTTCTATTTCAAAACCTCTTATTTTGTGTTTGTGTACTATAAATGTTTCAAATTCTTTATGATGTAATATTCTAGATCAGGGGTGCTCAAACGGTCGATCGCGATCGACCAGTCGATCGGGAGTGCGTCTAAAAATATTGAGGTAGATCGCCAGCAGTTCAAGTTTGAGCACCCCTGTTCTAGGTGAACTATTTATGTGGACTAAATATCGCATTATTTAACTTCGAGAGTTGTAAATTGTGATTTGACTGTAGGTTCATAAAAATCATTGTTCAATTACGTTGCAATATCATTATATCACATTGGAGAGCTATAAATCGTGTAAGATAAATAAAATTTCAGTTATAGATCATCTCTACGACATAAAATAAGTTTGGCTAATATATTTTATCTAGGACCACATATTGACTCAATCTTGATAAGTTACTGATAATGATTGATATTATAAAAATAGCATTAGCATTAATTCAAAATTATCAATTACTCTCAACCATTTGTTGAACTTATCCATATCTTATTTGATTTGGGAAATGTCCTGTTCTAGATGTTTCCACAATCAGGAATAGAATATTTTCTTTGATTTGCATTTTGTCAAGCAAAAACACTAAATTATGGAAATAATAAATAACTGATCTAAAACTCACAAAACATACTAGATAACAGCATCACATACTTTTTTTTTGGTACTAAACAAACCCATTGATGCATAAAAAATTTTAAATGTTTGATCATTCACGTAAAATTTTCAATAGGATATTTGGTTCGTAAGATCGAGCGATCCTGGCCATTCTCGTCACTTGCCTTTTTTCTTTTTCATTCGATAAATCATTAGGAAACTCGGTTACTTTCCTCAACGTGTGACAGATCCACTGACAGCGCTAGTTCTTTTCCAGCGTCGCATACAAGTTCGGCATCGTCTCGATGGTGTCGGGCCTGCTGGGCGTGCCCTTGGGCAGCTTGACGGCGCAGCGTCTGCGCGCTCGTTGCCGCCGCATCGACGCCTACGTTTGCGCCGTCGGCCTGCTCACGTCGGCGCCATTAGTGTTCGCTGCCTGCGTAGCTGCCCGCTATCACGGCGACCTCTGTTTCGCGCTCGTCTTTTTCGCCGAGTTCTTCCTCAACCTCACGTGGTCCATTGTCGCCGACATCTTGTTGGTAAGCGAGGACCGGAGGTCTTCACCGCGAGAATTAGAACATATTTGTCGATGTGCCATTTCACACTGAAGAATCATTTAATTTTGATATCTTGTGATCAGTCAATGAAGAAGTCATGGCTGTTTATTACCGATTTTGCGGTGTTTATTGATCCATTGGAGGTATGCTGTAACAAAGAATTTATTTTCAGAAGTGAATACATATGAGTGCTTCAAACTATCAAGTCTAGTTAATCTGGATGGCAAAAAATGCGAAAATCATCTTCAAGCATTTTGAATCTTTCTTTGACATTGAAGATGAAATATCAGATTTTTGAGGAACCGCCTATGAAATTTGCAATATAATTTCAGGGCCTACCTATCTGACATTTTTGTGGCGTCACTAGGTTCAGCTCACTGCATTGAAATTCAATATTCAGATCTGCTGAAAGATTATGTTTAAAATGCAGAGGATGACATATTATTGATTCATCACACTCGGACTATGAAAGAAATGAAGGAGTCATTCTAGGACAAAAATAAAAGATAATCATGAGAAGTTATTTCTTTACTAGTATATTTTAATCAATTTAACGTATATGATATACAATTATTGTTTTAGAAGTTTCAATCAATAAATTCCATCGGCAAATGTTCTAGTTCTAGTTGGCAGGTATTGTAAAGGATGTTTCGAAAATGTGGTGTTATGGAAATAGTTTGAGAGTTTAATTCTATCTGATGAATAGAATCTCTGAAGACTAGAGCTAGAACCTCAAATTTTTTGAACGACGACACCATGTTTTCGTATGCATCTGAGTAAGAAACCGGCGCATGGAAAGCAGTGCGGTTGTGGACAATAGCTAGTTGGATGACATGAAAATGCATTGATTTATAGGAGCATGATAGAGTTGGAAAATATTTTAACCGATTTAACTCACCAAATCAATTCATTCTAGAAGATAATCCCATCACATTATTCAATTTAATTCGAATTAGGAACTGTATTTTTTGAGTATTCACTTTTCATTTACATGGTCATACAAGAGAACCGGAATTGCCGAATATTTCAGGAACGACTGGAAATAAAGTTATGTTATTGGGAATATTATTTTATTATACCGATATATCCCGTTGCTGAAATATTTTACTTCGTGTAATTTTTTGGGGAACAGTTGGAAAACCGCACCGTAGTCCTGATAACATATTAAATTGGTCTAAAATCGCATGATAGTAGTTTTATGGGTATAATAAAAATTTACCGTTTTGGATTTTGAAAAATCAATATTTCGAAGAAACGCGATATACTTTTCATCTCAACAATGTCGAATAAGAACGTATACAGTGCTTCTCAAAAGTTGTCGAAGATGACGTCACAAGGCCATTGTGACCAATAATTTTAAATGGAACCCTACGGCAAGCGACACCTCTTTTAAAAGGTATCGAAAAAAACTATTAAATGATACTAATTTTGTTTGTGTTTATTGACGTTTCAAAACAATGTATTGTTGCAGAATGTGAGGCTGTTTCCGCAGAAACATCTGCAAAAGTACGAGAAGAGTTTAAAAATAGGATGTTTTACTGTCAGGAAGTAAATGGAGGTCACTTCGTACAATTTTTTTGAGTAGATACTGATTCTTAAATCTGTAAATAATATCATACTGAATGGAAAATTTCAATGTTTACTAATGAGCCATTAAAACTGCCATAAACACAAACAAAATTAGTATCATTGAATAGTTTTTTTCGATACCATTCAAAAAAGGTGTCGCTTGCCGTAGGGTTCCATTCAAAATTATTGGTCACAATGGCCTTGTGACGTCATCTTTGACGATTTCGCCATCTATCATCCCTAGTAGGGCAGTTTACAACCTTTAATATTCAGTTTCCAAATTTCACTTGTTTATGTATAATCTTTCCAAAGATAAGAGGGGGGAGGGGACTTTTGAAAAGCACTGTATGATGCAGTTTACTCTTTGATGATGTCTTGGGCTAATGAGATATTATTGAATATCAATTCACATGATATGCAGTCTTGAGGCAATGTCAAGAGATGATTCATATGTATATTCCTTCCAAGATATAAAAACGAATATCTGACAACAACATCCTGTTGATTGATGAAAATGTAGCATCCACATTGACATCCGAAGTTATTTTTCGAATATACTCAATTTTTGAGTATCAGGTTATTATAAGTAACGATTCACTCTCCTTTGATTGTTTGAACCTAGATATTCAGTTCTAGGTGAACTACAACTTTTCGTTTCATATTTTTTGCATGACAAAACTAGTTATGCGATGTCACAAACAGCCAAAAGCTTATTGTTTCAATAGGAGGAACGACACGTCCCTATACCATGAGACTTTCATCTAGTTAGCACAATGGCTAACCTAACTACGAAGTAATTTCAGGACGATACATTTCCTCGTTTTCCAACACTGACATGCTCCGTCAACTTTTGACGAATGTTCGTCTTGTTTCAGTACATCGCTCTCATTCGGTGCTATCACAATCGCTGCCGGAATATGTGGTCTGACACTTGGTGCCTATCTCAGTCAGGCGCTTAAACCTGTGTGTCCGAAAGTCGATCCGTACATTTGTGCCCTCGGGCTCATCCTTTCGGCCCCCTTACTGCTGGCCTGCACGTACGCATCGACTTGGAACACCGCAGTTTGTTACGTTTTGTTGTTCCTAGGGCAGGTTCTGTTGAATCTCAATTGGGCAATAGTCAGTGATATTTTGCTGGTAAGGATAACCTGAAGGAAGTGTTGTTTTGAACCCTCTCACGTTTGACCAATTGCGATAAATGTTGTGATTTTTATCTCCCCCTGTTTCTCGTTATCACATGGACTGACTTTATCATATTTTTTCGTTTGAATAAAAAAAAATATGTGTAAACTTGATGTATGATAGATGGCGTTATATTTGTGTTCAGTTGAGCCATTGATATGTTGTGACTGCGATAGGATTTTTTTTTTCTAAAAAATGGTGTTGGTTGTGATATTCTTGCAATCATATCTACGCATCAAAATGCTCGTTAATAATTTATGGAAAACTGTGGTGATTATTGACATTTATTTACTGAATACGAATCTGATAGAGATCATATGAAAATTGTGTGAATCTTATAAAAGTTATACATTCAAATATTTATTTTTATTCTTGTCGGTTCATCTATGATTCAAATTCATTGAATGGAGGTAATATGATTTGACATATAAACAGATCTTTTGATTCATATTCGAAGGTTGAGTCTTGTTGGTTGCCTAATACAATAAGAATGTCTTTATAAACGGACATGTTGTGTCAAACTGTAGTCAAAAATACGCTATTCGTTCTTGATTCTTTCTTTGTTTTTATTTTTGTAGAATATATTATATTTCTGATAAATAATATTTTCACCTTAGGAAGCACACTGTTCTATAATTTCACTTTCTCTAATACTTTTCAGGTGAAGGGTACAAAGTAAATAATTTCTTAATTATCACTGGTTATTGCCCATGCAGCCAAGTTATTTAATTGAGATGGCAATACATACATTAACTGAAACGAATCGAATATTCATAATATTCATGTTCATAAGTACTTATTACTGATTTTTAATATAACAAATATGATATTTTTGTTAACACTAATGATTTGGGCGGATCTGTTGCTGTAGCTGTGTTTGTTTGTGAATGATTGTTGTTATTCCTAACCTCATTTCAAATGCATGATTTGCAGTTTCAGATATAAATCCTAATGTTGTGTGTGTTGATATGGAAAACTGTGAAACGGCTCTTCAAGTCAGCTGTCTAATCTATTGTTTCATTTGAGGATTATTCATTTAACAGTATTTTATATCTTGGATAATATTATGTACAATTTTGTTTGAATAATCAGGGTTGCTTTCACTTAAAGTTAATTATTTTTTTGGATTAAATTCTTCCAGCGAGTACATTAGTTTAGGTCAACTTATAGAATAATTTATTATTATCAAGTCTGGAATTTTAAAGCATGTCATTGGTGAATATTATACGATGGAGTATAATTTGAATAGGGTATAATGCTTGATATAGGTACTAATATTGAAAATTAATATTCAATTAGCTTCATTTTGGCAATAACCTATGGTATGCTGTAGGTAAACTAATCAACTGTCCTATAAAACTGCGCATGAACGGAATTTATTTCTCATGAAGTTATGATAAAGTACATATTTTCAAAAATACAAACAAATATTGTTTTGAATTTCATTCATGTGCATTATTTCAATCTTGATTTGTAATTCTGAAAAACTGACCAATTATAAATGATTTTGCAGTACGTTGTTCTGCCCACAAGGAGGTCAACCGCTGAAGGATTCCAGTTGTTGGTTTCACATGCTTTGGGAGATGCTGGCAGTCCTTACTTAATAGGAGTTGTAAGTTATTTGCTCAAAAGAAAAAAATATACTGTTGGGATGACAATAACTTGATGGAATGTTGCCAAATGAACCCTCATCATAATGTTCATTAGTCTTCATTACAAGTATGTTTCACCTTCCTGATTAATTTTCCACCTCCTTGAATTAGAAAGTCAATGGTGATATTTTCAGGAAGTACTAATCGAACTAGTGAAACTGATGAGAACTAGTTGTCGAAAAAAATGGCGGTTGGTAATTAACACGAATATTTTCATGGAATATCATTATTGACTTCTTAGTGTTACACAATTTAATGCCAAGTGGGGTTGAGGTACAGAGTTGAGGAGTAAAAAAATGAATGGTTGTGATGACTGTTGAATAGATCGGAAGAATAAATCAATTGAATTTTTTAAATTTCCATGTTGACGATATTATCTTTCCTTCAGCTTTCCGAGGCTTTCAAGATAAGTTTGAGCTCGCCAAGCTCAGCAAACTCAACGGATTATGACACGCAGTTATCGAACTTCAAATCCTTACAGTATGCTTTGTTTTCGACATGTTTCGTCGAAGTGATAGGAGGTCTCTTCTTCCTCATAACTGCTTTCTACATCGTTCAAGATAAACATAAAGTAGAAGAGGCAGTCAATGGTTTGTATTGATTTTTCATTCTTGTAGATAAAGATATATAAACTAATCTAGTTGATTGTCAATAGAGTTGATCAAAAGTACTAATTTCTCTACAAGTTTCATAGAACATTAGAAATTGTATGCGAATATTGCCTTTTCAGTGTCACGTATTGAAAATAAAATACAAAGCTCTCGAACGAAGAATGAAATGTTTGATGTAGCTGACAAAATAATCGCCGAGATTAATAATTGGAGAAGATGTAATTTGAAAGATCCTCGTCACTATCATTCCATTTGTAATAATATAAATATATGTAAATAAATGATTTTTATTAATGCTTCAGTAATTGTGTCATATATATTTATCGCTCAACTTGTTTCAAATGATCAGCTAAGTGTAGTGAAAGTTTAGCAATGAAGTTACTATGGCTGAGTAATTTCCCTGATTCATGAAATAATGTGGTTTGATATTATTTATAGCCAGTTCAAAATCAATATTTCTCTCTTGGAATACAACATTTTCATGTGAATGTCTGTATGAAACGATACCACGTATCAAAGACCAAAATACGAGAATTGAATAAACTTACATTTAACCAACACACCACAAAATGAAGAAGACTTTTCTATTTCCGGTGAATATTCGGTATGGAAATAGATATTTCAGATAGGAAGATGACAATCAAAAAGAATAGTTCTTGAAATACACATTACTTTGTTATTAATTGTTCAGACAACAATAACAACGAAAAAAAATATACCTGTACTGATAATATTGGTATATTCAATAAAATTTTGTAATTTATCATTTGAGTATAATCGCAAGTTTGAGTCTAGCGTCTTCATGGTTTTCGTGGTTTCATTTTATACATATTTTTTAGGTATTTAACGAATTTTCCTAATATTTATGACTTATAGGGTCCACCCGTCATTCTCGCATTGAGCAAGAAGAATAGCTACAGGTGGAATATAGTTGAGCACTATACCTTGCTATGTATGTTTTGCTTTGATTTTTTCATCCCGTATATTATGTGGTGGTGGGATTGTGATGTTTTGTTATTATTATTCTCATAATCATTTTTGAAAGCTTCATGATTATAATTTTCAGTTATAGATATAAATTTTTGACAGAAAAAATAGTCATTTGGTTTTGGTAATTTTTAAAGACAGTTACATTTCTTTACATCGTCCATTAAGCTTTGTTTGTGTTTTCATCAGAAACGTCGTTTGTACATTTGAGATACCGGAGTTGGAGAGAGATTGAAACTCCTCGAACTCTCCTGAATTAGTTTTATTCTTACTAAGACTAAATGAATAGTCCACAATTCACTAAACAAAAAACAGTGAATTATGTACCTTAGGTTTGCATACTGTTGTTAGATACATCTTGATCGTGACTGATTTTTTTCACATGCTTTACCAATTTCTTCCTAAATTTCAATTTCGAATCAATCATTATGGCTCACAGTTTTTGTTTTTTTTTTCAGCCAGCAACGCAGCTCAGAGCCTTCTAGTGAATAATTCCGATAACGACCGAAATATTTCCTGATTTCGTGTCCACTAAAAACTATTTAGTATCGTCTCGGAAGAATCATCACCATTGTCATCAAATTTTCGTTCATCAATCTTATTATTATTGTATTATTTATTCACGATGAAAACAGTATGGTGTGGTAGATTTTAATGGATCCCAAAAGATTTTCGGTATTTGTTATATAAGTGTAAAAAGAGAGGACGAATTTTATTGATGTTGAACTTGAAATGTATACAGAATGAATGATTTAATTTATAAGTAGTATTCGGAGTGAATGTTGAGACATTTGAATAGTTTTCGAAGACGTCCAAACTTCTTATTTTTATGTGTGGAAACAATTTGATAGAACGAATTGAATTAGTTGCTTTTCGATTCTCGATCACTAAGTTTTCTTTTGAAAATCCTGATTTTCAGGGAAGATTATTTTGATTGAACACATAATTCGAAAATAATTGATATCAGTTTTATATGAGTAACGTTAACTTGTTTCAAGTCTTATAGACGAAATGTTTATGAAAATATTTCAAAGGCATCACAGATTCTGAACGAGATGTTGTATTTTGAAATTGAAAATCCCAATTTTAATTCGATTTTTCGATGCATTAATGTCTCGAATTAAATGATATATTTTTTGTAATCAATGGAACGTTTGATGTCGTTTGGAGGAGAACAAAGCATTATTATTATTATAATTTCGTTTAAAATTCAAACATCTGTATGTAATATTTTGTTTCGAAATTGGCGGAGAGAGTGCTTAGAAATATAACCAGTTGAAATATTTTCGTATATAATAGTGTTGCGTTTTTTACCAAAACAAAAAAGATATCAAAAACGATCACGGTAACTTATTTTATATATATTTATTATTTATCTTTATTATAAGGTGGATGCAACGTCTATCATATCACATTTTTGTTCAGGTTTTGCCACTGTTCACAGGTTTCACCAAAAAACAAAAAATTAATAGATTTCGCTGAAGTTGAGTTTGAGATGAGATATTTCGAACTGATCAGTCAATCTTTAATGTATTTCAATGAATATTTTGTGTTCAGAGCCTTAGAATATCTATTTGTGTAGAAATACAATGCATCATCACTCAACAGATTAGAAATAGCACTACAAACAATAGACATGGGAACTGATAGTGAAATTTAGGACTCAGTTTCAGATTTTTTTATTCATTATCATCTTATGTTGTTACTATGAAATCGATTCACTCGAAGTTTTATTCTGTTTGGTTACCCAAGAGGATTGTGATTTGAATATAACTAGAAAATTCTAAAGATTGATTATTGGAAATTTACTGATGAAATTGAAAGTTTCTCATTTACTCGATGAAGAATGTCCTTAAACCCCACAAATTATCACAAGTGTTTCATTTCAAATTATCGCTTTGACAATTTTTTGAAAAGAACCCGATTTGTTATTTGAATATGGATAACTATTTTCTGTATACTGAAGTATCTTGGAACGATAATAGCTTGGGCGATAAAGACTGAAAACAATATTTGTATTTTTAAGTTTGTTGTATCCTGATTGGAATGTAGTATATGATTTCCCAATGATTTATTTATATTAAAAATGCGAATGTCACCTCTGTGGTTTGGTTTTTGTGATACCCCTAGTATACTAGCATCGGATCTTCTCGTTTCTAGTATTTGTTTTAAAGAACATTCTTCCTCATAACATTATTCGTTGAAAAATACGTGATGATATTATGTTCTTATGAAACGTATAAAACTATTGAAGTATGCTATTGATAATTAAGAAGAAGCCATTGATGAGGTAAAATAGTGATAATGCTTGTTTCAAATGGCAATAAATATAATCTACTGGATATTGGTATTGCTCAATATATTTTTCATTACTCATATATATGAATACATTTACTAATGTGGGCTATAACAGGATGAAATAATCATTTAAATTGATTGAAATGATGGTATTGATTAATTTTATTTCGATTAAGTTCCTTTAACGAACTCTTTCTAGTTGGGTAAATTACCATTGATGTTAGTCGATTGAATAATCGACATGATGTTTTTATTTACTGCCAGAATAAAATGCATTCTCACGTTTGCATCATGAAATTTTTATTGAGGTCTTGGTGAAACGAGGTGGCAACGGATTAATCGTCGAGATTAAAGTTTTCTTACAACTTCTTGTATGCAGGTTCGCTTGAATATTTTATTGTAATACGGAGGCGTCAGTGAGTATGGGTTATTTTCGGAAAATAAACTTGAATTTTTCGTTATTTTTTTTACCGATTGCATAAAAAAATCAATGGAAATCGTAATCCATTCACCATGCAGTGGAAACAAAATATCCGGACTATGAATCGGAGGTGCAACAAGGTGGGATTACGTTGAATGAACCTTGTGTGTTAATTTTTCTACAATCCAATCAACTTTTTATTAGAAATAGGTATTTTGCTCTTAGAATCATATATCTATGTAATCAGCAACCAGCATGGAACACTCCGTGTGACACTTTGCTAGTTAATACAGTATACCCAGTCAACCAGTTTTGGTTGCAGGAAAGTTGTAGGGAGTTAACATCGTGGAAATGCGACTTCACAATGTTGATATAAAAAACTGCAACCAGTACTTACTGGGGAGTGCTTAATGTCCGCAACATTGTATATCACTGGTAATTACCTAATACATCACAATGTGGATGTGTGGAAGGTACCATGAATAGCAACATTGCGACTTCGCATTTTAGCACTTATTGGAAAGATTATTGAACCAAATGAGCTTTCACATTACATCTTCCGTTGAAGTTATATTCATATGTAATTTGGTAATTACCATCGTGGCACTAAATTTGCTCTCTATAAGCGTCTTCTAATTTAATTGAAATAATGTTAATTCTGAAACACCCATGGAATTAGTACATACCTGGAAAGCAGAATAAATATATCTCAGCTGCCTTATATTTCAACCATTTTATAATGCCTAAGAAATGTGCATAGGTTAAGTCTATGAGATTTATATACAGGGTGGTTCACCAGTAGGTATAATCAGGACCAGCAATAAAACACATCATATGCCTGCTCTTCATATTGAATCTATTTTTTATTCTTAAGGGGAAATAATTAAACAACTATTATAAAATACTGATCTGTATATTTTGAATATAACACAGGGTGAGTCAAGCTGTAAGCATTTCTAGCCAGGCATATGGATGAACAGAATCATCAGATATATATATTAGTCCAATGCATTCAGCTTGACTCACCCGAAATACTTTATAAACACTTCAACTCACATTGTAATATCATAGAATATAAAAACAAAAACATTATTTTCGAAACATAATGAAATAAAAATAGTATTATTTACAAAACAAAAATAGTATGCTGCGTACAGACAAAATAAAATCAAAGGAAACAACAAAAACATTGATTGTTACCATATCAGATTATTATACTATGATGATCCAAATAATGGATTGCCACTGTCAACTGAAAATAATATTAATAGAAATTATTTTGTTTTTTTTTATAGTTTAATACTGTTCCTGAACACGTTATAGGTACACTTATGTTGATGTTATCATGTTTTATTTCTAATCAAATTATTGAAAAATTTTATATTCAGCTTTTATTGTAGAGAAAGATGTTTCTGAGTATTGAAAACAGTGTATACATGTTTGACATTATAGAATATCATTCAATATTCTGATACTAAATTCCGATAATGATACGACAACACGGTTGGATAGGAGTCCATCTTGTTAAAAAGCATTGCTTTTCAATGGGCATCACCTTCCCAATTGCACATTTATGATCATCTTTTTGCCATTGGAAATGTATACTTACCGCATGCACCTAGAGCTGTCTTATATTCTTCTTAACAAACTTCTCAAAATACTGCACACAAAACCAACAATTCAACCAACCATTAAATACGCACCACACAGATCATAATATATTATTTTCATCTTCCCTTTGTTCCTTGACTTTCATTCGTGTGCACGTGTTGTTGCCAATTCTATGTTCGAAATATATGAACAGGGATAAGTCGCAAAGTAATAGCAATGTGCACTTCATCTGAATCTCTCGATTAAATGTTCCACTCAATCATTAGGAAAGTTAACATGGGGACTTCGCAACGATAACAATATGTGGATGTTGATATCCACAAAGCGAAGTCCCATGTAAAACCCAGAGAGGTTTCCAAGATGATCTTCAATGTGATATTATTTGGTATTCCCTGCGACTTACTGTTACTTTTTTGGTTGACTGGGTAATATACACAATCATTTGAGAATGACGAGAAGTGAAAAATACGTTTTAATATCTCTTTGAGGAGATACAGCAGATGTGATTGGGGCGCTGCTATGTTGGTAGGACCGTAGAAATTTACCATTGGTAAAGTTGAGAAGGTCGATTAGCAATATTCTATATATTAGTGTGAAGTTATCCACAGATTCCCAGCCACAGATTCTGACGTGGAGGAAATTTCAAATCTGTGGCTGGTATGCGAATTAATTAGCACCCGGACTAAAACCTGTGGCTGTGAACCAGATATGTGCATGCAGTTTGAATGTGTCTATGAGAATGATGTAACAAATGGTAATTATTGTGTGGAATCCTGAAGTCATGGTGATCTTCTAGTTGCCCACACGGTTTTCCAGTACACGAATTTTCCATTTCGTAATACTGAAAATTGAAACCCCTGTATAATCGGAACCTGGCGATGTGCGTCGATGAAAATCATGTCAGAGGTGTAGATTTTGATGTAGAATACTATGGTGGAAACTATTTCCTTGTCACCCACACGGTTTTTCACTAAACGAATAAATTCCAAGTGGATAAGCAATATAATTCATGGGCTTATATTTGTTTTCACATTCACTATTCACCACGAGATTTCAACCATTTTTAATTTTATGCCAGAAATTTTAAGACGTATCTCACGTGAAATTACTTGAAGGCGGTCATTCTTTGTCGAATTGAATGTTCACTTTTTCAGGTTCCGATTATACAGGGATTTCAAGTTTTAGTATTACGAAATAGAAAATTCGTTTACTGATAAATCGTGTGGGTGACAAGGAAATAGTTTTCACCATAGTATTCTACATTTTCATCGACGCACATCTTCAGGTCCCGATTATACAGGGGTTTCAATTTTTAGTATTACGAAATGGAAAATTCGTTTACTGGAAAACCGTGTGGGTGACCAGGAAATAATTTTCACCATAGTATTCTTCATCAAATTGTACACCTCTGACATGATTTTCATCGACGCACATCGCCAGGTTCGGATTATACAGGGGTTTCAATTTTTAGTATTATGAAATGGAAAATTCGTTTACTGATAAACCGTGTGGGTGACAAGGAAATAGTTTTCATCAAAGTATTCCACATCAAATTCTACACTTCTGACATGATTTTCATCGACGCACATCGCCAGGTTCTGATTATACAGGGGTTTCAATTTTCAGTATTACGAAATGGAAAATTCGTTTACTGGAAAACCGTGTGGGCAACTAGAAGATCACCATGACTTCAGGATTCCACACAATAATTACCATTTGTTACATCATTCTCATAGACGCATTCAAAATTCATGCACATATCTTGGTCACAGCCACAGTCCAGGTGCTAATTAATTCGCATACCAGCCACAGATTTGAAATTTCCTCTACGTCAGAATCTGTGGCTGGGAATCAGTGGATAACTTCAAACTAATATTCTATATAAAAGAGCGTTGGAAATGCTATACCAGAGAGAATTAAAAATAGGGATACCTTCAATTATTATGCTCAGAGTAGGCTACAAACATTTACTGGCTACTCCAATCCCTATATTTATATTAATTTCAAGTATAGAACTGCTAATCTGCTGCTGCTTCAGAATTTTTATATCCATTTACTTCAGGAGTAGAAATGAAATCGAATTACCCATTTGTCGCTTTTGAATCGTTAAGTTACAGTGTGATACGCTACCCACCCCCTGCTTTCATAGGCAGAACTTGTAGTGGAAGTTTTATTCCAAAGATCGAGTCATAAAGTTATAAGGTATTATTATAATGTTGATATTGGCAATAAATGGAAGTAGTGAGATGGATGGAATATGTTTCTTCTTGATGACTTTTTCGTAGAGTACATTTTTCTCACGAATTAGCTCAGTTAAAAAATATATTTATATCCATTTCAATTGAAGATGAATTATAGACATGAAAACAGTTACTTTGGTGAATAGTGAATATCGATTTTGAAATAATTATTGTAATTGCAAATCTTCCCCTTCATTCGATATTGCATAATTTTGATGTTTTAAAATATATACCACGAGAATTCTGCGTCCATCTAATCGAATTACAATTGAATTGAGAATACAAAATATACAAAGTGTTGAGGAAGAGAGTTGCGACAGATTTGGTTATTTTTCAACAGCACGAAGGTAAATTAAAAGTATCTATTCAGTCACCAACACCTCACAATTAGTTCAAATTCATGCATCAACCTTACTTCATCTTCTTTACTCCACAAAAATCTCATTAATTATCAAAATTAAGTAGTTTATTGAGAAAATTTGCTTACTCACCATTGGCTTAACTAGAGTTGACTAAAGGGGGGAAGGGGGAGTCGACCCCCACCAGTCAACCACACTTATGTAATACTTCCTTCAAAAAAAGATATATCATAATAGGTATAAACATAATATACAGGGTGTTTCATAGTGGATGGAACATTAGACGTATCTGGAGAACAGAAGGACAGATCATTTCGTAAATTTGTGAGCGTGGATAATCAAACTTGCTTTATCGGTCTAAAATATTTTCATCAATGCAGTGTTGCCGCTTGTATCAGAAAGTAGTAGCTACTTTGTTATTTCAAATGGAACACCTCGTATATTATATCATTTTTGGAATCCTCATGAGATTCCTCACAACTTTCCCACATAATTCCCTATACCTATCTGTGACGATTTCCGAGATAAAAATTATTTTGTCAAAGTTTTGTGTAAAACCTGACCATTGAAAAATATGAATTTTTTCCCAATACAAATTCACAAAATATTGCAATTTGGGTTATAGCTGCATAAGACCATCAAGTATTCTGTCGATAAACTGGATCTCAGTTTCAGCATACAGGGAGGCTCAAAAGTGAGTGTCATCCGGGCACTCATGAAAATGACTGCAACTCCGTTTTTTTTAATGGAACACCCTGTATATTATCACTTATTCGAAAAGCTATAACATTTTCCATTCTAATTGAGTATACTTTCCCTATACCTATCTCGTACAGTTTGTTAGTTATGATCACTTATGTTATAAATTCGTTTTCAATAAAATAAATATTGGATAGTGCTCAATATAGTAGGCTATGAACTTCATTCTGACAGAGAACTTACTTATTATTTCTTCATTGTCATTCTGTATTCAAGTTGCATAGGTGTAAGAATACTATGGCAGAAAATAATTACTTGAATGCGGTTTAGATGGATTTATTCATCATTTATGGTCAATGTAACAAGAATATCAGTAGTACATGCAGAGAGTTTAATGAAAAGCATAAAGTGATTTACCCCGGATGAATCTGGAGAAATTCATCAGATTGAAGAGAAATTTTGAAATGTTTTTGAAATCTTTCTAGATTTATTAATACACATGTTAGACTTTGATACTTTTAGCTTTTCATGATGATATAAGCATTTCAAAATTTCTCTTCAATCTAATGAATTTTCTCGAATTCATTCGAGGTAAATCAGCATACTTTTCGTTAAACTCGCTGCATGTTCTAATGATATTCTTGTTACATTGACCATAAATGATGAATAAATCCATCTAAACCGCATTCAAGTAATTATTTTCTGCCATAGTATTCTTACACCCATGCATCTTGAATACAGGATAACATTGAAGAAATAATAAGTTAGTTCTCTGTCAGAATGGAGTTCATAGCCTACTATCTTGAGCACTATCCAATATTTATTTTATTGAAAACGAATTTATAACAGAAGTTATCATAACTAACAAACTGTACGAGATAGGTATAGAAAAAGTATACTCAATTAGAATGGAAATTGTTATAGCTTTTCGAATAAGTGATGATATACAGGGTGTTCCATTAAAAAAAACGGAGTTGCAGTCATTTTCATGAGTGCCCGGATGACACTCACTTCTGAGCCTCCCTGTATGCTGAAACTGAGATCCAGTTTATCGACAGAATACTTGATGGTCTTATGCAGCTATAACCCAAATTGCAATATTTTGTGAATTTGCATTGGGAAAAAATTCATATTTTTCAATGGTCAGGTTTTCCACAAAAATTGGACAAAATAATTTTTATCTCGGAAATCGTCACAGATAGGTATAGGAAATTATGTGGGAAAGTTGTGAGGAATCTCATGAGGATTCCAAAAATGATATAATATTCCATTTGAAATAACAAAGTTGCTATTACTTTCTGATACAAGCGGCAACACTGTATTGATGAAAATATTTTAGACGGATAGAGTAAGTTTGATTATCCACGCTCACGAATTTTTGAAATGATCTGTCTTTCTGTTCTCCAGATACGTCTAATGTTCCATCCACTGTGAAACACCCGATATATTATACAATATTCTTATATAGCTTCAAATTGAATAAATATATTCTATTTTTCTATAAATGTCATTTTGAAAATGATTAAATGATTATCCGAAAGTTAATGATAAACATTAATGAAATGTTCGAAATGTTCACCATTTTGTAAAAGGCACTTTGCGGTTCTGGAACCCATACTTCTTATACATTTGCTTATTTCGTCTCCTTGAATACCTTCCAAAACATTCTCAATCTTCTGGTCTACACAACTCAAGAATAGTCACAGACTATCTAAATCGAACTTTTCCCGATTCATTGATTGGAACAAGAGGTCCAGTAGCATGGCCTGCCAAATCTCCCGATTTGAATCCGCTGGATTATTATTTGTGGGGATATCTCAAAAATAAAATTTATGATACTACGAACCCGACAATAGAGATTCTTCGCGAGAAGATTGAAAATGTATTGGAAGGTATTCAAGGAGTCGAAATAAGCAAATGTATTAGGAGTATGGGTTCCAGAACCGCAAAGTGCCTTTTACAAAATGGTGAACATTTCGAACATTTCATTAATGTTTATCATTAACTTTCGGATAATCATTTAATTTGGATTTCATTAAATGATCGTTTCGTTTAATTATTACTTGTTTCCTTGCATTGATTCTGTTACGTTCCATTCAGTTTGAGAAGAGTAAGTTGATTTTCTTATCGAAATGTATTGCATGTTGTTAATTAAACTAAAGGTACCTAAATGTGATACAGATCCGACCCAAACAAATTTGGATAAGGGTCAAAATCAACTGAAAATCAACTTTGAATAACATCGTATAATATGTCGTTGAATCCAGCGTTAAAAGTTATTTCGAAAAGTGTCATAAAATATGCAGGTCCGTATTGAAAAAAATTAGGTTGAGGGTGGCCCAGTGCGTACGAAACGTTGGATACGAAATCAGCATGTCAAATTGAGGATAATTTACTGTCGAATAAAAAATCCCCGTTACGTTTTTCGATAATATCCGAAATAAAGCGGGAAAATGAGAAAAATCAAAACGACAGAATTTACTTTTCTTATGATATCTCAATAACCGGCCCTGATAATTTCGATTTGTTTGAACTGCTTGACAATGATTCTGTGAATGCAACTTTTTCTCCATTTGACCGACCTTCTTAATCTTATGGTTCAAAAGTTCCAAAACAATCCCAATAAAAAAGTGGCCACCCTGTATATTGGTTTCAATAATTAATTGTAAATAAATAGTGTTACGTTTTAATTTGTCATTTTACTGTACGTTTTATGCGTTTTAATAACTATGTTTGCACTTTCTTTTCTATCTTGTGTTTATGGCATTTTTTTCAGTTCCCATAAAATGAATTTGGAAAAACAATAAAATCATTAAATTTTTTTTCAAATTGTTACTTACATTTTTTTAAGCAAAGGGGGGAGGTTACGTCCGCGATAGCCACCGCCTCGTTACGCCAATGATACTGACAGTAAATCCTCTTCCTGTAATGTTGGCTGGCTTTTTCGTGTTACGTCAATCTTTTATTACTTTCAAATGTTGATTTAAAAAGGTTTGCTAAATTTTTTGAAAATATGTTATCGGAAACATTTCATATACTTGCATTGGAGTTCTGTATCATTTTCAGTAAACCCTGTATGAGCAAATACACCCGGAAATTTTTTTTTCGTCGATGGTGATTGATACATTTCCAACGAACCGAGAGAAGAAGAAAATGAAAACAGTTCGGTAGCGTTTGCGTACGAATGCTAGCCTTTAAAAGCTTCTGATACCGAAGTTTCAGTACAGTACTATTATTGCATCATAGCAAAAACAATCGGTGATCAGAAACGCGCTGACAGTTTAAAACTCAACCATTTTCCAAATTGACATGTTCTGAATCATCATCGTAGATAGAAGGAATAATGACTGCCATTTTTTTATGTTTGGTGTTTGTCGCAGTCTCAGAATGTTTGCCCGTTGATCAGAAAACTGATGATTTCGAATCGCTAGATGAGTTCCCAGACTATCAACTCGGTGTCAAATATGATGAGTATCCAGTAAGTATCGTTTGTTTGACATTTCATTCTAATTATTTTTTCGCTGACTATTCCTGAAAAAACTTGCATTCTATTAAGTTATAAATGGAAGTTTCTTACCTTTTCAATGTGATTCTTCATTCGCAAAATATTTCTCATTTGTGAGTTGATTTAGGATACTCTTATTCTTTTCATTCAACCATAGCAATAATTATATTAATATATCTTCAGATATCAGGTTCACACAAGATGCACTATTTTTCAAATGCAGTTTACTTACTTTCTTTCATTTGAGATAATCCTGGTAATATATAAATATAGTTGAGTATAACCAAGTGAAAATGACATTAATAATTTTTTATACTGCTTCCTGAATAGAATCAACTTGTACTATAACGATGAATACAATATACAGTTATTTGACATAATCGTAATGGGCGTATGTGCGGTTGCATATGTCTTCATTGTTATTCTTGTCCTGAGTCATGCTCAATTAATCTCCAAACCACGGTCATATACAAAAGGTCTGGAATCTACGGCAATTTTGAGTGGTGGGGGGTGGCACCAGTTTTGAAGAAAATGTTTCCATAATTATCCGCTAGGAGGACATAGGGGTATAATCACGTGATTAATCTTTGACAACAAAACAAACGGTTCAAACTCGAATGGTAAATAAAATCAATGACAGAAATATTATATCTTGCTAAATTCTCTCGAATAAATAAAAATCATTCTTACTTTCAAAAAGCTGATCGGATCTGATTTGTGATTGGCTGACAAAGTGACAATAGAGGACAGCGCTGCAGGTGGCGAAACATGAGAACCACGAAAATTTCCTCAATGTTTGGGTCACCCCCCACCACCCGAGTTGCAAGACCTATGTATACGGTCGTGCTCCAAACTATCATCAAACCACGAAACGAATATAATAATAGTGAAATATTCCTAGGACTGCGTTCAGTGACATTAGATTCAATGTTTTTTTTTTTTTAATTTTCCAACACTCTGCACATGCTCCATTTCACATCTGACGAAAGTGATTTGGATTTGGGATTTGGATAATAGTGAAATATTCCTAGGACTGCGTTCAGCGACATTAGATACAATGTTTTTTTTTTATTTTCCAACACTCAGCACATGCTCCATTTCACATCTGACAAAAATGATTTGGGCAACTATTCTCAAAACTTTTATTTGTAAACTGATTCTGTTGCAATCAGTAGCTCATTCAAGCATTTGTTATTGTCTCATTTCGAATATGTTCAAGATACTCAATATTTCTAGTGCGAGGCTGTCGAGTCAATCATTAAAGTCTACCATCTCTCATGATGGTAATGAATGAACGTTTAGTAGAGACGAATTGAAGAAGAAAAAAAATGTCACTGTTTATCATTCTTAATTCGTACTTCTGCAACAAGTTGAAGTGGCATCCAACACGTTGTACCATTATCGCTTCCTAGCAAATTAGACAAATGACGGCTCGCTATGATAAACAGACATCGCCGCCCTCGACTAGTTTTTATCGCGACAATTAATCAGGCAGCGTGGAAAAGTCGGATGTTTTTCTTGAAATGTGCATGGGCGGATAGCAGTAATTATACTAATCAAGGACGGCGTCTTGAAACGAAGGGACGCAATTTCGAAGTCCTGAATCCTGAAACGTACTTGCATGATGGGGTGACTAAAAATAGTAATGGTATACCTGTCTCTTTGACAGGATGTAAATGAGAAACATTCCTTCGGAACATTTTGTTGGTACTTATCAGTTATTTAATTGAATCGTTCCGTAGACATTCATAGAAACCCACAAACAGCCAGACGACAACTTATGAATGTATGAAAGTATTTACAACCTCTTTGAATAAGAGAAATACTGCGAAGGTAAAAAGCGAATTATTGGGACTTCAGAAAAAATGCGATAACCATTGTAGATTCACTGACCTGAGGAATCCAAATGAATACAATATTACCGAGGGTTATTAAGAATATTTCGAAAGGAAAATTTCACACGACCAAAACCTATCCGAGAATTCTCATTCTTTCCATTCCTCATAATGATTATTTCCCAAATTGGATATTTTTCATAGAATCTTCCTCATAACTCTTCTTGTATCTGTGCCAAGTAGATATCATTTGAATATTCAACGACTTCTAACCCGAAAGTCAACACGATAAGTTCATTAGTAAATAGTCTAGAATGATTCATAACATTTGAATAAAAAGAAAAATATCCTGTGAGTGAATCTCAGCGTTGGAAAATTGACTATGTCTTCAATGGCGTTGATGAACAAGCATACTTTGCTCTGTTGAAATGAAATTTGTCTACAGGAATATCAGATATTTTATTTCATGGAGATCTTGAAAAGCATATTTATACAATAGAACAACATCAATAAAAAGTAAAACAGTTGTTTATTGAAATTTTTAAAAAGTGATACGTCTTTGGAAGATCTTTGTTTTCAAAAAAATTACATGAGAGTGATTATATGTGATAAGAATTCCAGTGAAATTTTTCCGGTCCTCTCCACCCCGCATGAGTGAGTTGACAGTTTTGAAGGAGTAATCGAAGAAATCAAACAATCCGCATACAAAAACAAAATCAGGCATCATTGTCACATTCACTGTACCTATCTTTATAAAACACCCTGTGAACTACAGAACGATTCGAAGATTCTTTATTATATTCAATAATCCAACTTCTAATGCCAAGAATAAAGAGATTATGCTTTTTTGAAGGAATATCCTTTGAAGAAGTTTTTCATAATTCATGAAGATCAAGAGCATAGGAAGGATAATATCCCTGGTGAGATAAAGGCTATTGATGAAATAGTTATGTCGCAAAATGTAAAATTCTTCTGAATGAGAGGTTAGACTGGGATCTACATATCGATCACGTATGCAGGAAACTGAACTCGGCCTTCTTTGTAATTAAGCAGATAAAAACATGTGTAGCCAAGGAGAGTTTATTGAGCATTTATTATGCAATGGTATACTCCCACATCTCTTTCAACCTAATGTCATGGGGATGTGGTAGAGATTTTGGTAGAGTGTTTATAGGGCAGAAACGTATCGTAAGATTAATATTTGACATCGACTATCAAGATAGTTGCAGACCAATATTTATAAGGGATTCATCTATATTTTGAAATGACTGAAATTTATAAGAAGCAACTTGAACACCTTCGATACCAATGCTTCTTCGCATGCATACAACACGCGCCATGAAATTCCAAAATTCTCCTCTCTACAAGGCATTGAGTTTCTACAACAAACTGCCAACGGCAATTAAAAATTCTGAATGTGACAGAATATTTTTCAATATAGAATGTTTGCTGACTAAAAAAGGTTACTATTCCCATCAAGAATATTTGAATGATCCATTATTGTAAATTATTTTACTTTCAATTTGTTACTTGTAGTGTGCTGTCGTCATCTTACTTGTTCCGTAATAAAACTTCAATTCAATGATTGTAATTATGTATGGTCATGGTTCATTTGTACTCAGGTTACGATTTTAATCATACTGATAATCGTTTCACTCTTAAATATCTATATCTTGTGTTGTGCTGTCGTCTTATCTGTTTTGATTTTTTTTATACGTGTGATCATTGTTTAGTTCATTTATACTCAATGACCAACAATATAGTTTTCTTGTATCATGTGATTTATGTATTGTATGACTTACCATATGTACGCACTGTACCTAAATGGCTAATGAATTTTATTATTATTATTATTATTATGTAATGAGTTTTCCAACTGCGTCATTCATAGGAAAATATAATTCTGGTAGAGTCTGACAAGGATATACTGGTGTCTTGACGTTTCTATGCCTTCCTGAAATTGTGGTAGAAGTGGTAGAAAATATATAGTGTGATCACTAGATTCACAACTTCGGAGACCGGATTTCTGAATGTACTCAACCTCAATTCTCGAATGTTGAAAACGAATATTGTCTTATAATCATTATCATTTCTTATCACTTTTTTTGGGAATAGATTCCAGGTCAGATAATTCTCAATGAACGAGTGTTTGCAAAACTGAAGCATAGGTATGATCGAACGAATTCAGTAGAATAGAATGAGAAGCTGAACGAAAAATGCTGGAAACTCACGAAGAGCACGAATTTCGTATTTTAATAAACACCTTGAAAAATCCTCATGAATTCCTGAGAGAACTGTAGAGACAATTTGATTCACTTGAATCTTTGAAATACATCCTTGTAGAAGAAGTGATCTATATCCAATTATTCCAAGAACTGGATAGAAATAATTTTGTCGAAAAGCTGAAGTATTGCCAGTGGGTACGCAAAATGAAATTGAGAGATCCAGGTGTATTTTGGATGTGTTTTATTATCAAATGAAAAAACTTCTTTCAAAAATGAATATGCAAACCAACAAAATTTGCATTATTACGATTGATAACCAGAATGGATGGTCTCTGAATGTATTGACAAGCATTCTAGAAAATCATATTCTTACTCCAAACTTTTCTCGAAACGAAGGTACCGGCGAACTTAAACTTATTCGGTTGATTGCAGACACAGCAGGATGATATCTCAATCTTGTAAATCATTTTTCAGTTCCAGCCTTATAGTTTTTGTTCCTTTTATTTTCTTTAGTTTATGACACTGAAATTGTTCTGCCTTTGTGAACAAATCTTTATTTGATGTTTGATGCACGTTCACAAGTTAGTCTTACTATTTGATTACTTTCAAAACGAGCAAAATTCTACACAATCTGGATATTTGGAATTGTCGAGTACCTACTGAGTTCTTAACACAAATCAAGAAGTCTGCGTCACGATAATGCACCAGCTCACATATTATTGCTCTTTCGTGTTTTTTTTTTAACAAAAATAGCACCGTATTCACCATATTTGGCTACCTGCGATTTTTTACTATTTCCAAAATCGAATTCTTTTCGAAAGAATCTGAGTTCACCTTTTCTTTTGAACAGCCCTTGTACATATAATGAAAATTGAAATGAATTCATGACTGAATACTTTGAATATTCCAGTACTTATTTGAATGTTACCTCAAAACAATTAGAAAATATGGTTATGGAAATAAGGTATTCATGAATGCCCATGAATACCTGCTGATCATTAGATCTGAGTATCACGAACATTTTTTCTGAAAACTCTACGTAATATCGGACTCATCGAGCTTCTTAAACCAGCCATTCAAGTGCACTTAATTATCCCGTATACCTAATTCAATCACACCATGCGCTATCAACCCCATTTACCTCCCCAAGCGCGAGAATTCGATGCCATTAGGGCGCTGATTCGAGGTTAAAAGCCGACGGCAACCAGTCCTGTCGTGCTGCGACACGCAAAAACAATTGCATTAGTCTCCTGTGGGAGGCAATACGGAAAAACGTGTAAATCTGTTCGGGAAAATATGAGGTATATTTTTTTGTTGTCCGAATATGAGCTTACCTAAACCATAGAAAAATTACATTCTCTTATTGATAATTACTCCTTCAAATTGTTTAAATAGCAAGGGGGTCGTGCGACACATTGTACTTCCGCTCAAATATATCTCAAAAATATTGAAAATTTCTTATATTGCACTATTGATGTCAGAAAACTCACAAATTAATGTCACGTAATTAGTTCAACTATATATCCCTAGATTGCGCTAGTGACATTATCTCATAAACTAAAAGCACAGAGTTCACTTATACTCTGTGCTAAAAGAATTGAATTGTCTCAAACATAAGCAGTGTCATATTGCTACTTGTGCCAGGTGGTCGTCTGCCTGAGTATTGAATAGAGTGTTGCTTGTCGATTTATGTCGGTACATGTATTAGGCAATCCAAACCACGTGACATTCAATGTGGCGGCTTAGGGCACACAATGCGATACCTTGGCTAGTAAACAGTGAATTTTATTTATTATCGGAGTTTTTTGGTATTTCGAAACGGTATTCAGATGGAGAGTGAATATTTGAAGACATTGATGTTGAATAGCAGAGACGTTGGTGAAAAGTATGCTGGGAACTATTCATTCAGTTCATTCTTGCAGAGATAAGCTATAACTTATTGTAACTTATCTCTGATTCTTGTCACAGCATTCGTTTTCGATATTAGATGAAGTTGGGATTAATTTATAATCTAGATCCTCTCACATTGGATACTGATGTTGATTTAGATCATTCAATTGATGCTGTTCTTGTGATATTCTGGTAAAAAAAATGTCTACTGCAGACTCTCTGATACATCAGTTTGGAATCAGTGAGATCATATCTCTTGATCGCAGCTAACCATAGGGCCCTTCGCTTCCTAGTTAAATCGTTCTTACTCTATAACTGCTCTATAAGAACCTGTGATTAGTAACCGTAGAAACCGATTACATGCCGACTTTATTTCGGTTAGTACGAGATCTACAGCCAACCACAATGCATATGTGATAGGCCTTTTCTTCAGTAAAAGAGTTAATAATTGGCCACAATTAAAAAAACACATAAAAAACGCACTAGAGATAACTAAATGTAACAGTTTTCAACTCAAGTCACATATGTAAACACCAAATGTGTGCCCCAAGCCGCCACATTGGTTTTTCGCTTTGACAGATCGCTGGATTGCCTAATTGAGGCAATTGGAAATTATTTGTAATTATTTAAAGTGACGTTTGTCGTAAGAAAGACAAGTAACATGTTTGAGTTCCAACTTCCATTAATATTTCTTAATAAGTTTTTTTTGAAATGCTTTTAATAAACAATATTTCGTAAATTATTCGTTTCTCTATCTTCAAAGTGTTATGACTCAAGAAAGAATAAATATTTTGAAAATAACTATTACACCATTTTATTGAGCGTCAAAAATCATTTCAACTTACTCGGAACTATATTTTCGTGGTATGTTTTGAGTTATGACCCAAAATGTGAAGAATACAGACATGATCAATTTCAAACGTTTTTTTTTTTTAATTTTGACATTATTTGAGCGGAGGTGCGACATCATTGGAATATATTTCGAGAGTAGAGTTTCAAAATCATCATATTTTTTCAGAAATATTATAGATGAAAGAGGTGACAATTTTAATTGTTGAAAAATACCTGTTCGAAATGAGAATTGACGTGTCCCAGCGTTTTTCAATGTTGTCTTCAGTAACGGATATCAAAAGGGGGTAGGTAAACTTACCATCCGTATAATATATGAACTAAAATTAGAAATACCTAAGGATTGTGAACATAAGTGCTCGATCTGAAATCATTATTTTGTGCTGAAATTTTCTACAAATGTATTGTTCAATCAGCGAAAATTTCTCTTCAAGCTTTTAATCAAAAAAGTCATCTCGAAACGTTGTGAAAAAATTGTGATTTGATTCGCGCGTTTCTACTTCTTATTTTTTTTGGCATTTCAATCCTCATTTTGTTTCATTTGATGTATGAACTTTTCTTGAACTACTAAAATGATTCATTGAATATCAAGAAAACCAATATCTGATGAAGCAATAATTAATATTCTCAGTCGAGAAATCTGTTTTTTTGTCGAATTCATATGAATATCTATGATATTTGAATCTTGGAAATAGTAGAGGACATAAAAATTCTCAATTGAGAAACGCTATTCTAGAAATATAGCAGACAGAAGTTCAATTTTCAACAATATTCCTTATCAAATATTTTTTTTCACTAATACTCATAATAATCATTCATTAATTTTGATTCTTCATGAGATTAAATATTTGTTCAGTGACAGTGCACTTAGTGTATAAATAATGTATTTGCACATGCATACAATGCAATGAAATTCTGTTTCATGTGTATACAAATAAAACTGTTAATGGATTCGTAACCTTCAAAAGGAATATAAATAGCTACCCTTCCAATCTTCTACACTTGAAATCTATAATATTCGATCCGAGTCGTATATAGGGTGAGCAGAGAATGTTTCCGAGGTCATTAGGAATCTGAACAATATTGTTTCATTCTGGATTCTGAAATTTTGCATGATTAACTGCCAGATAAATACTTTTCGAGAGGTTTTTAAGTTTCAACTTTCAAATGCTCCGTTATTTCCCCGCGAATAAGAACTTTATTTTGTCTGTTTAGATGTAGTGGCTGTAGATGAAATATCTTGCCAAAATAATTCACAACAATTGAATATAAGTTTTAAATGTATCTGCTTATACTAAAATTGATCATAATATTCATATTTTCAGTTGATTGTGCCGAAAAAACGAACTGCAATGCTAGTCAACAGACTTATGGTCGCACTCAAAGAAGCTATGGAGGACGATATTAGAGAAAAATCGAACGATAATCCGGATATGTTACTGTCTGAGTCGAATCAAAATTCTGAATCCGAGGACATGAGAGCGGTCAGTATAGTTTTGAAAAGTAATGTGTGAACGTTCATCAAACCTTCATACACTAAAATGATTAAAAATGAACTTCGATAACAATCTGGGGTATTCAGGTGTCCAATGTAGGGCATTGGAATTTGTTTTTTTGTACCATCACCCGTTGCAGTAATATTCGTATGATTTTATCAAGAAAACAAGTTGTTCCAAAAAATCACAATTTACCTTACCCTCAAAGCAATGTCAGTATAAGAATAAGAGTCTCAATCTAGTGGCTTTAAAGATTCAGAAGTTCATGAAAAAATACTTTTGATTTTATCAACTTCGGAAGGATATATCTTCCTCAGTATGCATTTTGGGCCATCAATTCATTCATCAGACTAACTTTGTTTTTCAATGTAATCTCACTCACTCTCAGAAAGCTTCGTACACATTTTTGACGCACAACCTGTATATTCATATTAATAACATATTCTCACTAATATATTTACAATGAATGAGTAAACATACGACTCTTGCAATGTTATGTTTCAATTTAGAATCGTTGTTTAGTTACACTTTTGAATCGATTTACCTCAATTTGAATATGTGTATTTTCAATTCGGACGAGTTGAATCAATCCTGAATAATTAATTTCATTAGTTTGAATTTGATGATTACAGTTCAGATAGTTCAAATTTAGATTTGAGCAACCATGAGGTACAAATTTTCACGAATATGCTTCTATTACAGATGGATTTGCAGAGAAGAGGACACAGTCATATGATACAACAAAAAGGAAGGAATTATTGGAGATGCTATTTCAATGCTGTAACATGCTTTTGATTGTTGACAAACTCATTTGCCAAATCAATCATAAGCATTTAATTTTCATGTACTTGATAATCAATATTTCTAACTTCAATCAAATAAAACTAAGATTGTGATATTATTTTGATGCGTAATATTTTGTTTAAATTTCAAAATACATGTTTCACATAACATAATAGACATTTTCCTTGATTTTCTTCTGAACATGAACTTCTTTACTATGCAGTGTTGCTATAAACTCTCATACTGGTTTTGAAACAATTGTAAAACAATGTACGAATTTGTGTGCGAAAATCCTTCAGAATTGAGTTCCATGTATATATATCTATGTTGAAAATGTTTCTTGTAAATTTTTTCTTCTGTTCATTTTGTAATCGGTTACCTATATTTTTATATATCATGTAATCAGAAAAATTGATTGATTCGTGTCATATATCACGATATTTTTTCGTATTTAATAAACATTTCCACTAAGAATTCCAGCACGGAAATATTTTTTGACACCTCTTGTATAATCAGCTTTTCCGTAGAACTCCTCCCTTAAAGGTATTTGGATTATCTAAAAGCTTCTCAGTATTCTTTCAATCAGAATTTCTATATAATGCACATATAAAAATATGAATACCTTTCAATTAATCTTCAATATAAATTTTCGTCAACAGAAGAATTGTTTTACGTCACACGTAATAACATACCCTAATAATGAAATCAAGATTCAATAGAATTTGAGGTACTGCAAGAACATCGGATTTAAATAATACTAATTATTTAGAAAACCCATTTATAATTCGTATCAGTTCATTCACATACCTATTTGAACTAAGCAATAACTTTTTGCAATTGCTGCAATATTGTTGTCACTGACGACGAAATATGACGGTCTAGGTGAACTTGCTTTTGTTTTGAAAAATGTTCAAATTGCTTAGAAAGATTATTAGTGGGTGGAAAACTCAAATCTTTTTCAGTTTTTTTTTTATTGAAATTCAAGCAACCATATTTGAGATATCTGGAGTAGAATTCGAGTAATCATATTTGAGATATGAGCTATTTCATTAATTAATCTCAACTAGTTCATAATATAAATTCATTATTTTATAATTTATCTATATTACAATACATTGTTCTTACATAAAATTCCCCTTCACTGAATTCAATGGACACACTGTATACAACTATATGTGCAATATATTAGTGAATGTGAATGTGTCCATAAGGATTCTGGGTTGAACTTGATGTTCCAAATGAAAAAAAAATTCTCAGACGTAATTAGCTACTCAATTCATGGGACAAATTTATATAATTAATTGGTTTCAGGAGCTTCATCAGTGGTAGATTTGGTTGACACTGAGTTCGTTCAACCCAAGAAAATTTCTTTTGGAACAAATGTATTCATCATTTATTCATGCATTTGGAAACTTTCCACTTCTTTGCTCTGATATTTTATGTCAACCGGTTTATTTGAAGTTATACAGCAATATTGACTCAATACGAAAATTATCCTTTTTGGATTCCCCAATCGACTCCCGATCACAATAAACAAATACCCGAGGGAATTGGAAAAGCCTGCGAAGGATTCGAAGTTCTCGTTCATTTGTAACCCACGATATTTACTCTTCATAAGAACTCTCCTTGTGGAAATAATTGTAGTTGAGATGAAATTGATTTCTCGGTTTTGAGATCATACACACATGGTGACAGTAGAAAAAGGAAGTTGCTGTTTTGATCCAAGAATTGATTATACAAGTAAGGAAAACATATTTCATACCTCAAACCTATTGTAGATAAACAATAGAGAAACTCGCGATAGTACCGAATTCTTGTACTTGTTATTTGGCGATTCCAATGGTAATTCAAGAACAATATCCTGAGAGATTGAATTAGATCAGATTGGAATACATTAGTTCTTGGTCTAGGCCTATCCTTGTAACTATACTCCATAGGCCAGACCTTAGGTCCTTCATGTATCTTGACAGGACCTTCGCAATAGGATAGAATATTCTGAGAGGTAGTCTACAGTCTACAGTCGACAGATTTTAGTGTTTTCCTGATTTGTTGAAGCTGCTTTCTGAAAGATGTAGACTGCTTCCAACTAAATTTTTGCTCTTTGCGATGATGGTGCGAATGATAAAAAGGGAATTGTGGAATGAAAAAATTTCATGGTAAGAATAGAAAACAAATTTCGGACGTAACAATATCAAAAGGCGACTGGATTAGTATTGAATTTTTCATAATCGCTGAATTCCATGGAGCTTTGAACGAATTCACCCAATCGGCCAGTCGTATCAGTATGATGCAAATTTGACAAATGAATCCATTTTCACATGATAAAAAAATCCGATTCGATCGAGAGTACTACGTCCCTGGCATTGATTCACCATCGATTGTTGTTGTTGACTCATATGATATCTCAAATTTTCAGCATTCAATACAGACGAGAATATTGAGGAAATTACATTAACGGATTTCGTGATAGAACTGTATGAAATGACATTATTTTATTTCATTCTATCGTGAACAAAGAGGAATATAAATTTGCGGAAATTCTTGCAGCAATTCTGTTTTTCAAGCTTCTTGCATTTCTCCTTATATTTGAACACTTCTATTATTCACCTTATTCATCTCCAGAGCCGGTATCGTTTGATTTCTTTCTGGCTGGAAGCTTCATTAACGTTAAGGATCTTTTAATGTTGTATAAACTCTCTTTGCAGGAGTTTTTAGTAGGAACCTAATGATTTTCATTATCCTGGAATTGGTAGGGATCACAAAATTATGAAATATTTCATTGATCACCTGAATTTGTTTTCGGGGGTCCTCATATTTCCATATTTTATATAATTCAAGTAAATTTTACCCAATGGTAAGTTGTCTTCAATAATAGTATTTTATACAGGATCGGGCAAAAGAACAAAACACCTGAGCTGTTGCTTGTTATTCGTAAATGACTGTTGTTTTTATATATTTTTGGACTTCAAATGACGATACACTGCGATTTTGTGAAACTACTGAAATATATACTGAGTAGTGTCTAGCATAATCGATTGTAGTAAAACTTATGAATGAATCCTGAATAAAATTTATGTTGCCTCACCCTGTGATTGGTGGTGAATCTACTAAAATACAAGTTCCTTGATTTGTGAATTGTTCACATCTACATAGAGTTCGAATTTATGAAACTTAGAAGATTATTCGCTATTTTTAGTACCCAGTACAAAAAAGTCATCATAACTCGAATAGTATCAGGTATAGGTTAAAAAAATATCGATGGTTGATTATATTCTCGTCATTCTGGTGAAAGAACTACATCAGCATTTCAATTGAAAAAAGTAGATATGTCACAAGATATTCCCTGAAGGTTGAAAGATTTCGAATTCATTGATCTGAAATAGTAGTTTAAACCATAACAATTCGGAGTACATATCTCGAAAATGACAAGACTAGGCAATATTCCAATGTATGTTCAAGGCAGAACTCGAATGTTATATTGTGGGCACTTGAAATTTTTCCCAGTTCACAATTCACAAAAATGATATCGTATATTAATTCTTATCTACTTATCTCTACCAATATTTCATATGTTTCTCTCGTATTGCATATTGTATCGTAACATCACAAGATGGAATTCTTTTATATTTTCATCTCTACCGATGTATGTATTCATTCTTTATTGTATTCAGGATATGGAACGTAAACTATGAATTTGATATTCATTCATTCGCCATCAGTCTGAACATTTGAGAATCATGAATCACTCTGTTGATTCCCTTTTGAAAAGATGATTATTGATTTAAATTAATCATCACTTGTTTTTGGAGAATTTTCATTGCTGTTTTATATTTCTCTAAAACGCCAGGGCATTTTTTATGACCCTGTTTTACCAAAGAGCCTTTATTTCATTCTCAATAGCTCCCCTTTTATTTAGAATAATTTAATTGATCAATAAAACCACCTAACATTCTTACGACCTTCGAACGAACTTCAGGAATTCATGACACGATTTTTCCCCTATAATTGAACTTTAAAGGAATAAAAATATCCAGGAATCAAAATTGATGACCATACAACTTGAATCAATTTGCAAGTAGTTCAATACAAAGATCTATGAAAGTCAAATTCGAATCGAATACTCATAATATCCAATTTATCATTCACGCATCAATGTTTCATAATCATGATGATGATAATATTCATTTACATTCAATAAGAATAAAGTCATACAAGAATCTAAGTGGAAATGGGTGTAAATGAATTATCAACTCAAATATAACAATAGTAATTGTATCAATAACACTATATTTAGTATACAGGACAAGATATCGAAGTACGCTGTAAGACATTCGTTTAGTTATCAGATTTACTCAGTATGTAAATAAACATAAAGAAGTATAAACATTCACAGAATAGCTTGATATAGTGAAAATGGTGAAAGCTTTTGAATATAACGAGAAGAAAACGTATCATTACTCTTGAATTTTCCTGTATATATTTCTTTGATAGTTTCCTAAATGATCCGTTCAACTCTTCAACTCATTAGGAACTACATTATACAATTTTGGTTCTAAAAAGCTGAATATTCTCTGTGTTGTAGCATAAGCCATCAATTCACATTGAAATGCCTGATATGAATCTTATTATGAGTCATCTGCAAAACACATAAAACTATTATCAATATATTCAAGAAGGTCATTCATGAAGACCAGAGACATTAAGGGTCCCAAATTTGATCCTTGTGGTACTCCAAACGTTAAAAACTCTCATCAGTATCGAAGGGTGCTCAGTTATTCTTCGAGTGGTTATCAAAAGTATCCTGGCAGTATCAATGTCACTAGGCCAGATACGATTCTCCAATCGATATATGTACCATGTGTTGCTCGAATAAGTGGCACGCGTGAAAGTTTATATGATAATTAGACCGTCCCTGTTGCGCAACTATTGGCTACCCTTTCATCCTCGAGGAAACTGACAAATAATAATCAGGTTCCCACCTAATTGTGAAGGGAAATTCAAAGGCACTCAGGTAATGAGCTCTCAAGTGACAAATTAATAGGCTCATCCTTGATAACTATATACTCGCGTTTGGTGTTTGATTTCAGAATTAATTGGGGAACAAAACGAATGTACGAATGAATGTATGGGGATGTAAAAACGTATGCGATGGTACAATTAGGGCTACAAGCTATACTGGTGATGTGCCAACTCGAAAAAAAAACAAAACTCGAGTTAAAAATCACGAAACTCGAGCAACGTAATTCGAGTTGACTGTGTGGTAGAGTGAATGATTTTTAGTAATTTATTTCTTCAACTTTGCATTGCTACTGCCATTTCAATTCTCTCATTTTCATTTACCCTTGATTATGAATATCGTGGGTTTTCGAACTCGACTCAGAATTTAACTCGAGTTGATTCGAGTCGACCATCGATAAGCTTTTCTATATGTATTTATTCCCTACTACAGATAGTAAGATAACATAAGAACTGAGGCACCACAAGGATATGGTTTGGGTCCTGTATTATGGGATATTTTGGATTTTGAGAAACTAGACTTCAAATAATGGATGAATTTTGAAATAAATGAAATTGGGTCTTGAGAGATCTGATTGTTTTGAGTATGAATATTTGATGACAGTGTAAAGGATTGTATGCTGAATTTTGATAGATCGATATCCTCTTCAGTTTAGGATATCAGGAGAAAGAGAATAGCGCTACGTTCCTCTTAACTATGACGTATTGTAATATAATTACGTCCTTGTTACTCCAAAAGATTTCTATTATACCCAAATTCACGATACTAATGAAACAAACGGATCAAAATTAATAGTCACAAGTTGAAAGGAATAATGGTACTCATTCTATTGAGCATAAAACTGATATTTTGCATTCTTTATAATCCTCAACTATCATGTCATGCTCAATTGAATATCAATGGCAACATTTCATGATAACGAAAAAATCGAACTATATAAACATGGAGACTAGCACCTCTTCTCACATGATTACCATCATAAATAACAATGTATCTATATATTTTTGACAGGTATATTAACTGAGGAACGTTCATAAAATTGATATTAATGTTCCGCAATCGATGATTATCTCAGATAAAAATTGCATTCTCTGAAATCTATTCGATGTTTCATATATTGTAAAGATATCATGATGGATTCGATATTCTGAATGAAAATAAATAATAGTTTCTAGAGGCAACACAAAAATTTCAACTTGATCTTATACACCTTATGGTCCGTATATTTTTGAATGTTCTCTCGAGAACATGAATTCTGTCCTCAAATGAATTGCCATTTCCTCTTGAGACTTCTATTTCATCGATGTTCTCATGCGAATAATTTCAGCAATTTTAGTTGCTTCTTGGAAATTTCTATTAAATGATTATTATCTTAAATGCAATTTGCGAATTAGGATGACGCTCTGACGCCTTTCAGAAATTTCTTTATCACCTGTTCATTTCCATTGGAACTGAGGAAAGGATTATCTTTTTTAACGATTAGTTGAAATTCTATATTTTTTCAAAATAGTATGATTACTAGAAAATGGAAATTAAAATTCAATAGGATAAAATTGATAAAGTAAAAAGTGAAAATGAGTTAGTTCAGTTTAGGTTACGTTTCGTCAGGATCATCATAAATTTTCTGAAACAAAATAAGTGGTACCTCTTTATTATCTTTTCGCCTGACTTCCATTACTGATTGAACCTGTTACCTGTTAAAAGACAGATTATACACGTGGCAGATTTGTTATATAACAATAACCTTGAAATATCATCCAAATCATTTCCCGAATCAGCATGGTGACTGCATCCACAGTGAAGGAGTTGAACAGATTTCGTGCAACATTTCATTCGGAGCAATCGAGCATTGTCACTCGCACAAATCACTTTCACTCATTAATTTCCGAAATAAACAATTCACAGTCTCTAATTGCAACTCAACTAATCCCCTGTTTATCCGGATTCCCACACAATAGTTTAACCTAATAAACCCACGTACGTAACTGTAGACGACATAGTACACATAACACTAAATTACCACTGAATTTGAGAACTGGAAGGGAAACTTGGGCTCTTGAACAAAACTTATTGTTAGTAATGGCTATTCGACTATGGGTCGCCAAAGTTTTTCTTTCCGTAGATGAAGGTTAATTCAAGACTTTAAAACTAAGAACAAAATTATTAACATTGGACCTTCGTCACAAAATATTACCGAAGTCCATAACGATTGAAAATATTTCTTATGAATTCTGAGTAACATTCAAGTTTTATAATGCAATCAATAATGTGTGGATTGAACTCCATTTATTCATTCTAATTTCTTATCCATCAATTTTGCCATTATTCTAGATAATAATGATTCAATAAAAGTTGAATACTTTTATTTTCCTATTCACTTTATCCCAATTCTTGCGAAAAAATATTGCCATGAAGATGAACGTATTCTAATTTCGTTTTATTTAATTCCATAGTTGATTTTCTTTGCTGAATGAACTGTTGTCTTTCTCCATATTGATAGTTTTCTTTCGTATTCATAATAATCAACTCATTGAATAATAAATGGTGGTAATATCACCTCAGGTTGTTATGATGAAATATCAGATGAGTAGCCCAAATGTCCGAAATGAAATACTTCATATGCAACCCACAGTCTTATATACAGGTCTGGAAACTTTTTTTTTTCATATAAAACTTCTCACGGAAGGAGACATCCTGTAATGTTCAGAGAACATCGTGAGAAGCTAGGGAAAGGAGGTAGGAATTGGAATTCAAATTTCTGAAGGTCATATGCCTCGGGGAACACCTCCCTAGGAAATGTGTTCCAGAGCCTCGCTGTTCGTTGGATGAACGAGTCTTTGAAAAGAGATGTTCTGCAGGTCACCAAATTAACCACAAAGGTGTGTGAAGACTGGACTTGACGGGTTAACCTCGAAGAGACCGCCAAAGGAGGAACGATTGTTGATATCTCAGAAGAGCACCGCCCATGAAAATATCTATAGAATAGAGATAGATCGCCAACCAATCTACGGTGTTCCAGAGAAGTAAGCGAGTTAGTAAGCGAAGCATCACTGACGAGACGAATTGCCCTTTTTTGGACAGAATCCAACAGCTTCAGGATATGTTTAGGTGCTGCACCCCAAATATGGGAACAGTATTCCAGGACATGTCGGATTTGTGCCTTATAGATCGTGAGCAGCTGACTGGAAGTGAAATAGCTCCTGGCACGAAACAGAAAACCAAGTTTTTGGGATGCACTTTTAGCAATTGATCTCACATGACTTTCCCAAGATTCTGTTCTGGGTGATGGGGAGTGTGAAGAATAATTCACCGTACTTATCCGCTAGGAGCATAGTTGTCTTGGCAGAAATATTATTGTGTGTGATTGTGATGTGTGATTGGTTGACAAGAACACAAAGAGAAGGCAGGTGGCCAAACTTGAGAACCACAAAATGTTCCTCAATGTTTGGTCAACTCCCCACCCTACCACTTCCAGACCCGTATGTAAGACTGTGGTGCGACCGAATGGCATGGCATGGAACTCGATAATTTCTGTGTACTCCTTTGAAGGCTGAATTTTACACGAAGTGTATCTCATTAAACTGAACTGAATATCGAATGACGAATTCCGTGGAAATCCTAATAAATTGATGCTGCTAGACATCCATATTTTTTTTCAAAAGTTCACTTTTTCGACTCAATTACTATATGGAAGCGACTGAAACAAGCATGAAAAATCGAACCAATTTGCTGGTGTGAAGTGTGAAAGCATTAGAGAGGACTCAGTACTAAGTATCCCAACCAAACACGTGCTTTTCAAGGTGATGTAATATCGGAGGTCTGGAGGGGAAATACCCCTACACTAATTGCCAATTAACCTATTTATGAGCAATTTTCTCCAGAGTCTAGCCTATGTTTGTC
This sequence comes from Plagiodera versicolora, assembly GCA_037013635.1. Classification (NCBI taxonomy): domain Eukaryota; kingdom Metazoa; phylum Arthropoda; class Insecta; order Coleoptera; family Chrysomelidae; genus Plagiodera; species Plagiodera versicolora. Next base: position 9,715,458 of record CM072979.1, on the reverse strand, counting down.
TCAATGGAACTGTGTGAAGATGTTTAATGATACAGGGTCCTCACCTTCTGTCTTCACAGCTCAGTTGCAGGTTGGGGTTGGCTATTGAAAATTATTGATCTGATTGAATATTGTCATTATTGTTATGGATATGTGAAACTCATGAAACTTCTTTGCTTTTCATAGTTTACGTAAATGATCTGAATAAATTCATGACGCTTAATGAGACTTGTAGGTTGATAAATTACGCTGACGACACGAATATGCTAGTCAATGTAACTGATATGATCAGTCCAGATAAGATCTAGACTTTGAAAGAGCCAAATCTTGGTTTCTACAAAACAAACAAGTTCTCAATGGAAATAAAACAAGCCTCGTCAAGACGTCATGCGAAATTGAAAATTCTGTTTGATTTTCATCAACAAAAAATCGAGTCTACAATCGACCTAGTTGGATCTCGGGAGCTCTTCAGCAAACAGTTCCAGAATATAAGATTTTTTATTCATTCACAGAATTCAACATTACATTCAGAAATTGATCAGCTAAGGTGATGGAAAAATTAATGAGGCAACTTTTGGATAATGATGGACAATTGATAACTTTCATCAATTCTTCTTCTGGTGATTCTTAATTCCAAAATTTCGATTTTGATCTTCTTCCATAGTTCCTGCAGAAGATGACACGTTTTATCAACCATGTGAATGCTTTTCGTGAATTTCAGAGGAATTGAAAATGAAATAATCATTATTCTTTTCACTTCATGCGAATACAACTTGTGATGATAATTCGAAAAATGCATTCGACGTTTTTATTTGACGTTTTCGAAATCGAATCATTCGAAAATTATGAGCATTGTATGTACCAGAATGTTTTCGCGAAAAAACTGTCACTCTCGGAATCAAATGGATAATGTTTTCGCTCTATTAGTACGTCCGGTATAATTATGGCCTTTGGAAGCATTATCCACAAACTTTTCAATGGCATATCACATGTCATTAAAATTCTCTGTACTTCATTAATGGTTTGGAAATGAAAAAAGAAATTATGTTGAATTACAGGGGTTATGTTATAATTCAGTTAGAAAATTACGACTCGTTATTATTCTAAATAGAATTTCACGTACGCATCATCAAATAATACGAGAAATGTAGAAAGTTTGGTTATAAAAATCGTCCGATTCGTCAAATTTTTCAGAAAGTACATTATCCTGCAATTATTCGAGTGAAATTGATCAGATTTGAATATTCCGACGAATCTCGACTCCAATTTGTATTTGAATATCAATGTCAGGATATGTTTATCGGAAACTTTGCTCGAAACTTCTGCTTTTTAATACAGTTATAATCAATCATTTAACATATAATCAGTATTCTCCGTTTTATATATTCATTATGTTAACATAATGAATATATGATGCAGTAATTGATGCTGAGAATAATCATTATATTCGAATACATCTTAATATGGAAATCAATTGTTTTATGTAGTTATTGGCTGTGGTGATTGATTATTCGCTATAATGATTGATTTCAGTGGATCAGTTCTTGATAACAAGTGCCTTATCATTTTTTGTTGTGATTGATAGACCTTCTGGGATTAGCATTCCATATTGAGTGCATCACATAGATATCAAGTGTAATTCGTTGTATTTTTATGAACGCTTCTCAATTGTAACATAATCAATAATATAGTCAACATATACAGGGTTATGATAAAGTAATGCACAAAATTCATAAAACGTACAACGATCACTTTTGAAAAAAAATGCAAAAACATTTCAAACTGTTCTTTTTATTCCGCATCTTTTGACATAAGTTACAAAAATAACACGTCAAAGTTGTCCAAGTTATGACGTCATCAACTTTTTTTTTAATGGGAAGCTAGGATTTTTATCACATTATGTGATAGAGCTTGTATTTTTACACACGGGAAAAATAGTTGCAGTAGGGCTCACATAGGAAAAAAAAAACGAGAAAAGGAATGAAAATCTAAATAAACGTAAGTTTCATAATAACTTGTCAATTAACTAAACAGTCCATTAAACCAAAATTATTTCTCATAGGAATTGTTCAAACTGTGTCCCGTTTACTAACTGACATAGGCCAAGACGATGGTAGACCGCATTTATAGAGTTTTCGATCATCTGCGGAGTTATACGAGTTATTTCGTGTCTAATTCGTTCCATTAAGTTTTCTAAATTGTCTGGCCGGTTAATGTAGACCCGACTTTTCAAATGTCCCCATAGAAAAAAATCAAGAGGGGTTAGATCAGGTGACCTAGGTGGCCACTCCATTGGTCCACGTCTTCCAATCCACCGTCCTTCAAACTGGTTATCCAGAAACCTACGAACAGAATGACCATAATGTGGTGGTGCGCCATCTTGTTGGAACCAAATACTGGGATCCAAGTTGTCCCCATTATTTGGATCCGGAAATGCCGCAAGTAGGTCCGGAAGCACTGCCATACGAAGATGTTCCAAATATCGTTCAGCTGTTAAATTCCCGCGAAAGTAATAAGGATCAATAAATCTTCCCCGGACGATTCCTACCCAAACATTAATTTTTTGGGGACGCTGGGTGTGTTTTGTCTGCATCCAGTGTGGATTTTCCCGAGCCCAGTAGCGAGAATTATGTCGATTTACAGAACCACTTAGACAAAACGTTGCCTCATCGGAAAATACTACACTATTGAGAAAATTTGGAATTTCGTCACAATGCCGCATGAAGATTTCACAAAATTCCAAACGTCTGTCCGGATCATCTTCTGAGAGGTCGTGAACAAGATGAACTTTGTATGGGTGTAGTTTTTCTTTTTTTAACATCTTGACTACAAACGACTGACATTTTCTTGTAAGGCAAGTTCTGTTGTGGTTGCGTGAGGGTGTTCTTCTACTGACAGCAAAATATCTAACTTCACATCGTCGCTTATTCCTGGTCGTCTAGATTTTGGAGCATCCCTCACGCTTCCTGTTTCATCAAATTTTGCAACAATTCTGCTCATTGTGCTTCTAGCAATTGGAGGTCTGTCAAAATGTGTTGCGTTAAATAAAGCACATGCTTCCTCATGACTTCGAAGGCGATCGCCGTAACCTACCATCATTAGAATTTCTATCCTTTCTCTTTCGGTTAAACGAGCCATAATAATGAAACTGTGGTGACACGAATTGTACGACTGACACTGACAAACCGTTGTTTTAGTAAAACAATTGAAAAAATGTATAAGAACAAATGTTCTTACTAGATAAGTTTGAGTTTGACCTCTTTTTATAATTGGTTATGTTATTTAGTTTTTTATTCCTTTTCTCGTTTTTTTTTCCTATGTGAGCCCTACTGCAACTATTTTTCCCGTGTGTCAAAACACAAGCTCTATCACATAATGTGATAAAAATCTTAGCTTCCCATTAAAAAAAATTGTTGATGACGTCATAACTTGGACAACTTTGACGTGTTATTTTTGTAACTTAGGTCAAAAGATGCGGAAGTTTGACGTGTTTTTGCATTTTTTTGAAAAGTGATCGTTGTACGTTTTATGAATTTTGTGCATTACTTTATCATAACCCTGTATAATATCTTCCTAAGAACATATTGATTAATAAGTGATTCATATGACGTTATGGAATATAGATAATGTAATTTTAAAAAATTGTGAAATATAGAACTGAATCTTTGTGAAAATGCAAAAAAAAATCTACGTCAGGAACTGTAAATGTGTCAACACAAATGAAATAAATTTGAATTTGTTGGTCAATTTTAATTTTCGGTGAAAATTTTGATATACATATACATATTACCGGGTCTCGAAGATATTTTTAGGTTTTCAGATTCTTCAAGCGCTCTTGAAGTACTCGAGTCGCCTTGTATACATGAAACAAATCTGAAAACCTATTGCTTCAGTTGTAAGATTCATACGATATCATATAACATCAAAAATAAATTTATCTATGTAGGTTATATGATCTTGAAACAATGTTCAATTCGCTGAATCTCACATTACCAATATCCACGGAAATATATCTGACTGCATGAGTTTCAGAAATTTGATTATTCGAGAATAATTTGAGTTACTATAATTATTGGTCTTCTGATTTGGGAGAGTAGTTGCAGATTTCGGTTATCGTATTCATGGTCGTAATTGGACAATTTGACTTTGAAACACAACCAGTTTCACCCAATGATCTGCGTTAACGAATCGAAGTATTTACGAACCTATTACGTTGAAATACTTTGAGAATCAATAATAGTATTTTACATTAGTTTGACAAATAATGACACCTCACAGTAACTAAATGTATCATCAATTCAGAATTAATTTGATCTTAAAATCCACTTGAGCTCAAGGGAATAAAGACATGGAAAACATAATCCTGGAAAATTGGTTTGCTGAGAAATGCCATTCACAATGGACTTGTATCAAAAGAAAAACCTAGGCAGGAATCTGGCACAATCTGACGAAGTTTAGTGTTTGTCCAAACACAGTTTTCCCATTAATGAAATTTTCATACGTTTTATTACTTCCTTTTATCACCGTCTAAACGCTTTCATTATTGTTCACTTCATCGTCGATTACCATGGTTCGTAAAATCATAAAACGGTGATTATTATTACTTCACAAATTGGCTATTGAATAATCTGACAAAATCTTGCAGTTCGACATTCGTCAGAGGATATTCTCGACGAATATCGTGAGGATATGATATGAAATTCCATTTACTTCGCTGAAAGGATTTACATGATGTGGGTGTCGCTTTGTCTGACTGACTGATGAAAAGTCTATCGACGACGTTAAGTTTATTTCCACTTCTGCAGCTGCACTAATTATGAAGTCTGAGAGCGCAGAAAAGGAATATTGAAGTGAGGATTACATTCTTGTTCGAACGATTAGAGAACAAATCGACAAAAATAGATGAGATGGAACGTCTTTCTCGGTCATAGAAAAATGGAAGTATCATGAAGATGTATGCAGACAATGAAGTAAACATGTATACAACTATAATTCTAGAACTTCAAAATTTTTCGGAAGTGACGCCAACTGATTTTGTATAGAACATACGAGTCTGCTTATCGAATTAGGTGAGTTTTTTATAATAACAATGACAGATATTAATTTTACCAACTTATATTGTTACTGCTTCGTATGAAGGAAATTGAGGTTGAATAACTTCATGGTGAATATAATGCACAACCCTTTGATAATCAACCTTCCATTATTAAGGTCCTATATACAGGGTGGCCACTTTTTTATTGGGACTGTATTGGTCACTTTTAAACCATAAGATTTAGAGGGTCGGTCAAATGGAGAATAAGTTGCATTCATAGAAGCATTGTCGTGAGTTCAAACAAATCGAGATTATCAGGGCCGGTTATTGAGATATCATAAGAATTTACTTTTCTTATGATATCTCAATAATTTACTTTTCTTATGATATCTCAATAACCGGCCCTGATAATCTCGATTTGTTTGAACTGCTCGGCAATGCTTCTATAAATGCAACTTTTTCTCTATTTGAGCGACCTTCTAAATGTTATGGTTTAAAAGTTACCAATGCAATCCCAATAATAAAGGAACCACCCTGTATAGTCTGCCCTAGGGGTCTATCTGCAATAACACTATTGCTGATTATTATTATATGCAGATGATTCCAAGATCCAAGAAAACCTTGCTCACCATATTCCCAAATGCAGTTTTGCAAAACTTATTCATGCAGAAGTAATTACATGCAAACTGTGGAGGAATTCAATGATGAAAAAATTTGAACGAATCTCGCAAAAATAAAACTGATATAACCGACATCATCTTTATCCACATTTCACTTTGAGTGAGTTATTTAATGGTTCTACAAACATAGCTAGAGTTCTTGTGGGAACTTTTAAGGGTGAATACTTCAAACTAAGAGTCACCTCATGAAAGCAGCCACACATAATTTATAACTGAAAATTTTCATGAATAATAATGAATTTATTTTTTTGGTGGTGCATGATTTATCTTCATCAGATGAAATCCTTAATTCCGTGGCCACTTCCTATTTTATGTCATGCTTCCAGAAATCACCATGTATTGCTGTTATTGTGTCATTAATTACAGAATGTCACATTCCGATCCCCCATTGCTTGGCCTTTCAATCATGTCGAGAAAAGTGTGGTGAGTGGCGGAAATACGAGAAAATTCCAGGACTTACAGATAGACCAAATCCAGTAAATGAATTGCTCTACATTTACTCTACAATCAGTTGTCTAGTCTGAATATTCCAAAGATATGACCGCGTCCATTTTCAAATTCTTGTCAATTATAAAGTATGCGTTTTCCCATTCTCCATATGTTCAAGGTGAATCAATATTTGACAAATAACAATGTTTTAATGTGATAAATCTTCTCATGACACTTCACAGTAAGCACAACATTTCTGTTCTAGACACTATGAAAAAGTTGTTAATAAAACATTGGGTACCGTTGCGATGAAAACATCTGAGTGAGACAATGAAAAATTTAATGATCCATTAAAAAGTTGGGATCTTTCAATAAGATGAAAAAATTCACCCTCAAACTTTGCCAAATAATGTAGAGAACATGATTCATTCCGTCGCGTCGTACGTTTTTTTTGTGCCATAGGCTGGTGAATCATTGTTATTCTTGGTTGGGCCGTCAGTTCAAAGAATTTTGCGTTACTAATGAAATAAAGCACTTTCATAAATAATCATTAATTTCTCAAAGTAACCGTTACCAAGATTTCAGCTTGAGGTAATTATTCATCGTTAGCATGGATTTTTCCAGTAGCAATTGATTTAGTCGTCAACTAACTAAAGGTGAAAAAAAAATGGATTACTCGAAGTTGATACACATGATAATGAATATGTTACCTCAGCGGAAAATGTTTGTTTAAATGAAGCATGTGAATGCTCTCATCGAACATTTGGAAATTTTTGATTGTCAACTCTTACTGTGAAAGATAATTTGAATTAGAAGAACTGAAAAACATCCCGCATGTTTTCCTTTTTCCTACTACTCTACTCCCATTGGCGTCCCCGTATATGACGCGTCACATTTATCTTCCCGTTTATTGGACGCCATTCGCTCCCTATAAAACTGAACATCGCATGGAGACTCACTCACTGTAAGTCTAGTGGTGCTTTGCCTGCAGGAAGAGACAAAAGGTAAGGATCGGTGTTCACTTGTCCTACTGTCTCCATGTCGTATATTGTGCTTCGTAGATGTGATGGTTGTGATTCTGGATCTGCCTCTGATAATGCGTATTTCTTCCTGAAACTATTTTTCGAAACTATCATTGACATCACTCGACTCAGGAAATATTGCTGGAGTATCAAATGGGTGGAATGAAGGAATCAATGATGATTGGAATGAATTTGTTCTTTTATTTATATACGGATTCTTCTGATGTCTTCTAGTTGGTATTACATTATTTTCAATATTATATTCCTTGAGTACATTTTTGAATTTTGTTCGATATAATACTCGACAGCAATGCTTTTTATCTGGAACAATCCCATTTGAAAGTTACTATGTATTGTGATTCCTATTGTCCCCTATTGAAGCAATTCAATGCCTAAAATAAATAAATGAATTTTATAATTGCGAAAGGTGTTGACATTGACATTGAATAATTGCCTCATACGTAAAATTTTCATGAGAGTGTTTTTTGTTATGGAAGAAGAATTATGATAGCAAATTGCGTATCGATATGTATTGTTTCATTGAAAGAATTCAGGCCTAAGACAGTTTGATTAGTTTCAGTGAAGGATTGATTGTTTCAAGTGAATTCAATGATACCAAATTCCTTTATTTTCATACATTAGTTGACGGTTCGTCCTCAGGAAACCCAAAGAAACCATACAATAATACTATTCTTCAAACCACCTGTTACTTTGATTGTCATTGATTGGTTTTTAAATATTTGTTTAGTTCTGTATAACTGTGTCCACAGCAAAATTTACAAAAGTATTCATCGATTATATATATATATATATATATATTGATTAAATTTTGAAATGAACCAGATCACTCAGTTCCAAAACAGCAAATACGAATGTTATAGGGTTTCATCGGTTTTCAGGAATATCGCGAGAAAGAATGGGTCAAACAAAATTGAAAGAAGCGACAAAATATTCTTTGTTGGCATATTTATTTTCATCAGAAAAACTATAATTGGATTTGGACACGGAATCTATCAAGATATATCAAAAATTCATAAATGGTTCTAGAAAGGAATTAGTAAGACAGTGTAATCGAAATACTCAGAAAATGATAAGATATTTTTCAATCATTTCACTGAGAATCCATCGCATACAATAGCCATAACAGTTCATGAAATTGAGTACAATTCGAAGAATATTTTCAAGTATTAACGAAAGATTAGTAGTGACGAATCTTCCATATTCCTAGTATTTTGTGGAATTTATGTTATTTATCTATGGATGGTGCTCTGTCGGGAATTCCTCATGAATGATATGAGCATAATCCTCCTTAATCCTGCTCAATATTGATGAAATTCAAAGTGGGTCCTGGAATAATCTGTACGATCTATGATATAGATTCGATATACTATGTGTAATTAGAAGTACCGTAATGGAATTCTCAATAAATCATACAGGTAATAACAATTACCAATTTGTTGTACCTTTTTCGACACATACTCATTACTCATTATAGATACTAGTTTCATGAAATAACGTTTCATCTCACTGAGCTCGTTCATTCAAATCATTCCTGAATTTCAATGGGAACTTCATTTCCTATGCTAATGGACGATGAAGTAAAGTTCATTCTATATTCATACATTCTAGGTGAACCAAAGATTATAATATTTTCTGCAGTATTATTTTCCTAACAATGTTCAACAAGTCAGATTGGATGCAAAATTTATTCTGATAATTCAAATGGAAAGTACGTAATTGAGTTTGGGATAACATAATTTGGGTTGAATCCGGAGATTTCCTTGACCTTGAATAACAACGTAAAAATAATCGTATCGAACAAATCATAAATACAAGCCTGCATATTGGATATAATAGTTACGAAAGTTCACTTGAAGAATGAATTATTATAATTATTGAATAGGGCCAAATATATTTGAAACATTGAATGAATATATTGTTTTCGTAATTTTCCGTTATTTCGTCAATATATTCCTATTCAGTCATGAGGAGTTTTTGTGTCAAATTAGGAATGTTTCTCAGCTATTGTTTCAACTTCATAAACTCAACACCCTGTATCTCAGTGATTACGTTTTTCGGGATATGAGTATAAATGAAAATATAATTTTGTCCCACAATTAACGATTATGAACTCACGTACACTACAAAATTCACCTTTAGAAGTGGAATTCCAGCCAAACAATTGATTTTAAACGAATATCTTGGAATTGGTCGATCTTTATTCTCACATTCCAAATGTAATTCCACAGAGTTTGAGAAATGGCATCCACAGCAATCATATGTAATTCAATTTTCACATGACACATGATTTTTGTGAACAGTGCGTTCGGTATTTCCTTATTGCTTGAGAAATCTTTGGAAATATAACTCAAATTTACGACGTCGTCGGCAATTATTTTCATGCTTCAATAGGATCGTTATTAGAGAAAAACTGATGTATAGTTTCATTCAAAAGTATTTATATAAATTGATCTACTTCGCCTAGAGAACACAACAGACGCGCTGTATAATAATTATATGCATGATATGCTTTCTCATGGACTTTTTGTGAATGATATACATATGGATAAAATTGTGGCATAAGCAGTAGAAATTCACTAGTCAGAAATACGAAGTAATATTTTAGTCTTTGTATTCCTACGTTCATCCTCTGAGATCGGTTTTTGACGTTTCGTACATTCACGTACTCAATGATATCACTTTTTTTCCATAACGAATATTATTTCCGAAAATTCTGGCGTAATTTTATCTTACCCTCGAACCAGCCCCTTCAGAGTATAAAAGAATTCGCAAACACCTTACTGATCTGTCCCTTCTGAGAGCAATTCCATCAAGAGAAGAATATATCAGACTTTTATGCTGAGAACGAAGGCTCTGCCCTTCGAAAGAAAACTAGAATTAACCAACTGTCAATGTTCGATATTCAACTTCGAGTCTACTGAGATTGAAAACATCGATTGTATGAACTATCTGAAATGGAAGTGATATTAGACTTGTCGTTTGAAGCATCATTATTCCGTTGGAATTGTTGTGAATGGGATTTAATAATGTATCTGGTATATTTTGGTATAATAAGCGACACAACTAAAAGCTCTTTAGATCCTCACTCCTACTGGTGGTCCATTAATCATCACCGGGATTTATGCTTGTTACTCCTATTATGGGACAAAGTTTGAAATTATTACTTGGATCTGAAGAAGGGTATATGCTCATATAGCGTGAAACCTTACACTTCCTCCTTGTTATAATGAGAATTTTCTCTTGAGGATTTTTATTTCAAATAGGTTACTGTTTTATAAAATTTCTAACATGGAGCTGAATTTTCCAATAATTATTTGAAGGATGAGGTAGAATAAGAATCAGAGGTTAATTAAGAATTGATCAATATATAGATATTGTAAAATTATAGAATTCTATAGTTGATTCGTTTTTATAATTTTCCATTTCGATTTATTCAATATTGTGAATGAATTCTCATGGGTATAAAAATTACCTGAACAATTTTGAACACGTTATACTTAAAACGTCAAAGTATTCAGGAATTCCATCCAAAAGTTTTGATATAAATACTACAATACTGAATTCAATACATCAGAATGTTTACCAATCGAGAGAAAAATTACGATTCATATTGGGAAAATATTCATCCATGACGAAGAATAAATGAGTCATTTTCCAAAAATAAAATCACATATGTAGTTTCATAATAAAAGTATCAATTCAATTTACATTCACATATACACAAATGAACAGCAGTAAAATAAAAGAAAACCTTATACTACACCAACATATTTGGAAATTCATCGGAGACATTATCTTGAGAAACCATTAATCAAACTATTTTAATTCGCGACATAAACTTGAAGAAATTCAGCTTGTTGAATATCTTTTTATGATGGAATGCGAGAGATATATTTTTTCTTCTTCTTTGCTGAATAATGTCATGTACATCAGCATCTAGAAATTCTTCATAATTTCATTAGTATTTGTGGAGGACTCAGTATGCATAATTGCCAGCAGCGTCCAGTTACTTTCATAGATTTAATGGACGATCATTTCATCACAAAAAAGATGATGAGAAATAGTAATTGACAGGTTTTTAATTGGTTTCAGATACAATGAGAGCGTATTGGTAAAACAAACGTTAAAGTGATGTGATGTGACACAATTTTGTTTACCAACAATACTTTCATTCCAAGATGTCTAAATCCATTCGGAAACGATTTTTCCTTCAAACATACTCGAGAACAGACAGGGGCACATTCGTTTTTCATTTGCTTGTAATCATGATTCATATCATGAATACACCAAATTATATTCTTATCATTCTGTATTAAAAATGTCATTCTTTTTAAGTCATTTCGAATACCTCGACCACTTCTTGATTTTCTGCATCCGATGTTATAGTTTAAATGATAACACATGGGAATTTCCTTGAACATTGTCTCCTCAAGTAGAATGAGGTGTGTTCTTGATATATATAAATCTTTTGGAATTTTGACAGAATGATGAAGTGACATCTGCGAACTCTTGATCCCTTCATCATTCATGAATTCCCAACTGTTTCACGTAGCATTCTATGATCTTAGTGAATTCATAAGTAAATTGAAATATCTCTTAGAACAAATCGAACTGTGCTGACAAATGCTTGGATATGAATTTATATGTCGGTGAGGTGATGAATGTTGATTCAGTTAAATCAAAATAATAAGCTATATTATATATGGGTTAATGCAATGAAGTTGACTCCTCAATAATTCGATTCGTGTAGGACGTCAAATAACTATGTATTCAAATTAGATAGCAGCCAATATATGTACACCCAGTACACATTACCACGAAATTCAAATCATAATTTTACTCCTAATTCAATGATGAATATGGTTCTTGTGAATTTATGAATGAATAATGATTCAAAATACCCATCTCCTGGAAAATATTAATTCATCAGGGGAAATTGTGAATAAAATTGTTTCTATTGTTTTGTTCTTCCATATGAATCGAATCAGAATATTTTTTATATTGTATCTTATTTTCCCAATATTTTAGGTGAATGATTTATCCAATCTGTAAGCGAGAAAAACAAAAAGAGAAAATAGAAACCAACATATCCTCTGTTCGATGAAAACTTGTTTGGATTATTATTTAGCGATATGAAAAGTTCGAATCCACCACTTTGAAAATCAATTCTAGATTACATTCTCTCACTAAATAGCAATAGGGGTGAAACATTTTTTATACTTCAATTATTTCATGGAACAACTCAGAAAGCAGAGGGCGAGACAGGTGAACATAAGTGGGGTATCTACTACGGGTCATAAGTGGTATTCGAGAATTCACTAGTCTGGGATCCTCTTTGCAACATACACCATTGAGTTCAACACCTATGTAGAAACGAAACACTAAATGCTTGAAGTGTACTCGAAGGATGTAGAATGTAAGCTGAAATCTCTCATCGTGCCACCTACCTAAACGTTGCCTAAACGTTAGGTTGGCAATGAATGATATGTTTATATCATCATTATTATCATTGAGACTACTAAATATCTCGAGAACTAAGAATCGCATCAAGAAATGTTTCGAATGAAATTTGTTCGATTTGAAATTCAAAAGTTACTACCCCCTGCTCTCTATCAGAACTTGGGGTTACTCACTCTTATCGATAGACAATATTCTTGAAAACACCTTCATGGTTTTGGGTAAAAAACTCACCCTGTATATGATTGGGTAAACGAATAATGCATTTACATTATAGCATCGAAAGGGCATAATGTTATCAAGATCACTCTGTATAGTATTCGTGAAATATTGAATTTATGTTCGATTCTCTAGTCGTATAGCGTATTCTGTGTTTGTGGAAATGTATTCAATATCTCCAATGCTGACTGGTGATTTACTGTTGAAATGGAACGATTTATTTTCGATTTCATATGGCCATTTTTGCTTTCATCGTTTTCCATTCGATTTCCACTCCGAAATGCTACAATGATAGTTGTAATTGTTACCTTTACATTGGATTCGAAATTATTATTTCTCAAAAATAGAAGAGTCCAATGAACTTCGAAACGAAAATGTTCAATTCAGGCTCCTCGAACGGTGTTTTTGATTTCTTCCCTATTTTATGGTTTTACCAACAAATATTCGAAGGCGAAATATTCAATGTCCAAATGATATACAGTGGTTGACAATTAATTTGAATAAACTTAGGAGGTGTGAAACCCGCAATACGATTGAAACAAAAATTTTACTGAATTATTCATCAATTCATTGGGATATTAATGAACAGAGTGTCGGATTAGGAATCAATTCGAATTAATGAAATATTGTAAGCCAAGATATCGAAACAGCAACGATTTCAATATGATCTGTTGTGCCTGTACTAATAGATTGAATCGTTTGTATAATCGCAGCAGTTTGAAGCTACAACATGACCAATTAGGTTTATATAAACATGTGAACATGTCGTCTACGAATTCAGATCAGGTTTGGGCAGTGATCAAAGGATGGTGCAAGCCATGTTTTCTCTCAGGAGACATGGAGGCAGGATATTACTCCGTCACATTAATATCACTATATAAAACTGAATTCTGTGATGTAATCAAAGTTTGAGACGCAAAATGTAGTAGTGAATACAGAATCGCTTTTCTTTTGGGATGAGCATGAACGTAGATGATGTTGGAAACGAAAGTTTTGCCTTTATCTATTATTCGAAATAGTTTTCTCTCATCTTTGAATGATTCAAACATGTAATTGAAAAATCAGATGACTAAACGATTCAAATGCAAACATTTCGTAGGATTCCAAAATAAAGGAAGAATAAGCTGATTTCACTATTTGCTGTTTTGTGTTCTCCAAAAAATTGTTATAACCAAACATAAATCCGTGATTTTCTATATTTGACATCTGCTGAAAATATCATCATTATACTGAAATTGGAAATGCATCATCATGCAAATGAATATGTTTACAGTGCATGCTTATTTTTCAATTGATCATGTGGTATGGTCGAATTCAACTTCACTGAAAAATGTCTACTCAAAAAAATTCACATGATATCGTCCTGTTCAATAGTTATATGTATGCAATATAACTGTAATAATCAACAATGAGAATGTGCGATAGACAGGATAACTAGAATAATTGACAATCATGTTATGGAATGTTCCTGTGATTTCAATTCAGTGTTACGCCAATGGAAGGTCATTTGGAATCCAATAAACAATTCGTTGGAATTGAGTTTGGAGTGATAGCAAAATTTCATGGTGAATTTAAAGAGTTATACTGGTTGAAATGGATTGAAAATGCCAGCGTTAATATATTTTTATTTATGACACTATTAACGAAGGAGTAGGAATATTAATGTGCTGCACAAATTTTTGACATTCAATGGGTGATGATAGAGTTCTGGGAAATATTCTGAATAGTAGTATTGATAAAATATGCACTGTTTGGGCATGTTTTGTTTCTTCAGTGATAGTTCGAGAAATAATGATTAATATGAAATTTAAACAAAGACTGGATATTCATTGGAAATTAACTAAATGAAATGGATTATTGATTAGGAATTGTCTTGAAGTTTCATCATATCTAACACAAGGACTATAAATGCGTGGATATCAAACCGAATGGATGGTGACTACAACAAATGACGTCATGTGTTGGGCGTTCTTAATATACATTTCACGTAAAGTAGTTCGTCTTCAAAACAGGGTAACATGTGATTGACCTAAGAATATAAAAGCAGTAATCGGTTGGGTACGAGAACAAAACTCACCAAAACTCACGATAACAATTTGTGAAATGAGTAGATCTAAGTTTCTAATAGCTTGCAAACGTGATGACGATGATGTACATCATTTCAATTTCTAGACGCTAAAACAATCCTATCGATAAGAATTAGTTTGAAATGTTGAATATTGAATGATTTTATTTTTCAGAATATCAAACGTATCCATCAAATATGCAAGACCTCATCTATCTCTTCAGCCGATTCCTCATAGTCTTATTGGTGGCTTCTGTGGTTGCAGTGAATGCAGGACGTTTCGATGACGACGTCCAAGAAAATAACCAGGTACATACTGTGTCTATTAAAGTGGAAAGCTTCATACTGCTAGTCATTTGTCCTTGTGGGGGTGTAGTACTCATTGGTGTTCGTCTGATATGTCACATCAAACCCAGTGTTGTTGTTGTCAAACATCGCATAATCGAATTGAAAACTCACAATCATCGGAAAATGATGAAACATAACGAAATTGAAATTGAACTCGAATAATGGTGACACGTAATTCGTTCAAATTATGGCGAATGCGAATTCGAGATATGGCGGATGAAGATACACTACCGCCTAAAACTTGAAGTTACGCCACGAACTTTAATTCAATTCACGCCCACTACGATTTCAAATTCACGTCGACTATGAGTTCATTCCCAACAAACACTTAAGAAATAACGAAACAATTTAAACTATTGGAAATATATTCAATCCATACTAGCTACTGTGTTTTCATGAGAACAGTGAATTCACTGTGACGTAAAAGGTCTAGGCTGTACTGTGATATAACTTCTGTACTCTCATCTGAATTTGATTTTTTTATATTACTGAAGTTGCACGTAATATTACACGTTTTCAGAAAGAATGTAGTCGAGAAAGAAAATCTTTGAAATTTTCCTCTTGTGTTTCTTTCACACTATGCTTTATGGAATTGTGAAGTGAAGTGATATTGAAGTCCGCTTCATTTGTGTCTTTAACATTGTTGAATATTATAAACAATAAAATTGGATTAGCATGATATCATTTCATTTCTGTAGAGTGGGAATTATATGGACTTTAAAAAATATTGCATTTTTTTTATGTTTGGACAACTTAGAGGAAATGAATATCATGCCATCGATTCGTTGAAATCAGTTTCATTTGAGTTTTTTCATTATCATTCACACTCACCACACTATACATATTTCTGAAAACTTTTAGATGATTGGTGATCCAGAGTTGAATGAATTGAATTCTGCTTACAAACAATTCCAACAATGGCAACTGTTGTCACAGCGTTTGGCTCAGATGAACAACCCAATAGAGAACCAGAAAATTATAACCGAGCAAAAACGTAAATATTCTAAATGCTTCTTCAATCCTGTCAGCTGCTATGTGAAATAAAATGGAAAATATACCTTCATTTCCTTGGCGATGCAGAAACAACTTTCAACATTGTTTGATACTGAGCGTTTATGTTATATATTATAGATTGTCAATGACAAATATATAATTTCGAAATCAATTCGTTGATATTGTTTAATTTTATTTCATTTCGTCTCATTTTCCCAAAACTGACAATACACACACAGTCAATTGCCTTTTTCAGTTGCGAATTTTTTGGTGTTCTCATATTTTTGATGGCGTCATCACGGTTTTAGTTATGATGTCATTAAATTTTTGGTGACAATACCCTATTTTAATAATACCTTCAATAAGATCGCATTTTTCTGTGTATGGTTGTATGCTACATAACCGTATTTCCGAGAAATAAAAGATATTTCGTTGATAATAATGTGATTTATGAAAATCAAAACAGGACTGAATATACCTGCAAACCATTGAAAAATGAGCTAAAATCGCAAGCTATTTGTTTTTGACAATATGCAATTCGATGTTGATACTCCTGCAAAACATTATTAGAGGAATCAGCATTAATTACATTGATTTTTTTCGTTTCTGAATCTAGTGGAGTTAGATCAGGAGATCTAGCTGGGCACTCTAAAAATCTTCGTCTGCCAATCCATCTATTGGGAAAAGATGGAGCGCCACCGCATTACGCCCGAAATGTACATGAAAAATTTGATAATATTTTTCATATTAAATACATGAAGCACTGTTTGAAAAACATATAGTCTGTTTGAAGAATCGGCATTGCCAATTCTAGATTGATTTTTTCTTGTTCGAACAGAATTCACACCGATTTCAACAGCAACCATAGTAAGATATCGAAAAACAGCAGAATAGTGTCAAATTTTAACGTCACCCGAAATTCTCATGAATATCTATAATGATTATATCAAAAATTTTCGTGAAATCTGATATTTCTTCGAATACTGATAATGTTTTTGATTGATTGTCTGAAGAACTAGTTGAATCCTTGAAAATATAACGAGGTGTTTTCACTACGTTTTGATTTCGTGTATTCCAGCTTGAAGCCGTTTTTAATAATTCGAATGGTGAACAACATTTTAGTTCGAGCTCATAACCATTGCATTCGCCTACACAGATCATTCAAATATACTATTGCGAATGAACATAAGCGATACGCTACCTGGTGGCACTAAAAATAACTAGAAACGCTAACATTTTTCTTGTGTTTGGTATTATGGTTTCTTGAGTTCATACTGAATTTGAATATTTGAAATATTGTAAAGTACTGAATCGGTGAAATCTAACTTCCAATATTAATTTCCATGCTTTTCCTCAAGCTGGTGATATAAATATCGTGAATAGATATTAGATGAAATTCTGTTTACATTAAATGTCACAGTCGAGCATAGTATTGTTCAGGTATCAACAAAATTGAAACGATATCCCACATTATCTATTTTATTTAGTACTTCTCACCAAAAAACATCAGAAAAAACGAATACTTTCAATTCATAATTCATTCCATTACAAAAAACAATTTTCTTGTCATCATGATATTATGCTGTCTAGCACTCAAAACTTCTTCACCTTCATGAACACTTCTGAAAGTGTTTGTGCTTTCAAAGTATCCTAAACCAATTCTTGCCATTCGAATCTAAAAACAAAACAAATTATCTGAATCCTTTATATATTTTGATCCAACCATTCACGTTCACAACAACATTGTAATCTCGTATTATTTTCAATATGATACAATGAATAAAACGAATGATAATGCCTACCACTTTAAGAAAAATGAAAATACACATACACATGAATGCCCTAGCTCACTACAAAAGTCTGAAATATCTTTATTTTCCTTATAAACTCATACTTTATTTACGAAAAAACACATAACCTAATGCAATAAAACTATCCAATGTCAACATGTATGGTTCTGTGACTGCCGACTTTGGCGCTGCGATCTTAAATTCATCCGCCAATTAAGGAGTTCGGTCCAAGTTGCCAACCTTATTTATTCGTGAAAAAGTCTGCCTTTTTTTTCCTCATGATTTTGCGATTTCTAGAAAGATCGTGCAATAATTAGTACACCCCAATCATTTTTTTGAGTCCTATCGTAGTTATTTTGCTGAAAATTTTTGAACTGTCATATTTAGTTACTTTTAGTTCTCTAAAGTTAGAAACTAACTCTATGGTTACAAATGCCCGCCATTTACGAATATTTGTATATCTAGAATCAAATGAATAGAATGACGAATTGTCACTATAAAAACTGTAAGAGTGATTCAAGGTAATCCGGAAATCTCAAAAAGTTGAAATTTTACCCTTTCCCCAAAATGAGTAATCCTAAAAGGTGTTTTGAATGGATAAAACGCTGTGGGAAAATTAACATTGGAAAATATCACTAAAAATACCTATATATATATAATAAACATTTTTGTTAAAGTATAGCAAGGAGTCGTTACCAAATGCTTTCGAATCAGAAATTCAAAACTCGAATTTCACAAATACTCAACAAATAATAACAGAAACAGATAAGATCAAAGTAGAAGTAGGTACCATAGATAAAATAGAGACCGAATACCAAGTAGATAAACATGTTGATTGTGAAGAAATTTCGAATCAATCTGTGGATAGTAGTACCCAAACTTTCTCAGGACTATCTCAGAAAATTTTTTCCTACGAAAATTTGTCAAGAACTTCAAATCGTTTCAAATTCTTCTGGAATTTCTGGAATACCTTGAATCACTCTTACAGTTTTAATAGTGACAATTCGTCATTCTATTCATTTGATTCTAGATATACAAATATTCGTAAATGGCGGGCATTTGTAACCATAGAGTTAGTTTCTAACCTTAGAGAACTAAAAGTAACTAAATATGACAGTTCAAAAATTTTCAGCAAAATAACTACGATAGGACTCAAAAAAATGATTGGGGTGTACTAATTATTGCACGATCTTTCTAGAAATCGCAAAATCATGAGGAAAAAAAAGGCAGACTTTTTCACGAATAAATAAGGTTGGCAACTTGGACCGAACTCCTTAATTGAGGGAAATTGGCCTTGCCCCTGAAGCCAATGTTTTTAGGTGGCATGGAACGGTTTGGTGCTGCCCTCTAGGTTCACCGATGCCGAGAATTCTGTACTCAATCTTCTGCACTTCTTCAGAGTCTGAGTTCTGTATCCCGGAGTTCTATTCGGTTAATTTTGATTTGAGGATCAAATGAAATATCACCGTCGATCATAAACGCCAAATTCAACTCCTGGAAATGTGATAACTCAAGCCATAACTAGAGTTCATTGCAAATACTGTGAATGTACTGAATCCAGCAAAAATAATGTTACAATGTATATTTACTGGCAATGAACGCCCGATGAACAAGACTGGAATTGCACAAGAAAAATACACAATGAGAACATTCCTGTATCTTTTAGGGATAACAAAACTATAAGGAGGGTGTCATCATGAGTATCTTCTGGAAGTTGAAAGAGATACTACTTAGTTGATTAGGAGTCAAATTCATTCATAACCAATCATTTTCACTCTGTTCTGTACAAAAGACGACAAGATGTATCAATACATCAGAAAAAAAAGGGGCGAAACAAACATTTCTCCAGACCGGAATTTACCACCATCCATCAATTTTTTGGTATCGAGGTCATTCAAATATTGAGATGAATTAGAAATTTAGAAGACTCGGTTCTATGCAGATGCTTATTATTCTATACCTCTCTTTCACTACGTCTACAATTCCTAATTCGATCAAAAATGTGATTCGGCGATATAGTTTCAAGTTTCTTTAAAATTCATGTCGAAAGTTTCAGAAATATCAAAGGCGTTTTCTCATTGCTACTTTTCTACCTATACAAAATAGCGTTCACAAAATATCTGTGTAACGTATCGTTTGAAAAAATCCAGCATCAACTATTCATAAGCAATCTTCCTAAATAAAAACAAATGATAACATATTCTACCGCATGTCGTTGCATTCGCTATATAGAATACATCGTAATAGGATGTGCATTTTTATCGTGTCAAAGTTGATGATAGTGTCTGCTGAACGGATCGTCGTATGAAAATCTTGTAAACGCTATTTTGTAGTGGTTGAAAAGTAACGATGTGAGAGTGCCTTCATTAAAAAAAAAATTGCGAAAACTTTCATGATGAAATGGAACCGAATTGCCAAATTCATGTGTTTCCAAATATCTCCGGAAGAAAACAACACTTTTGGGATTTCTCAACATCTACTTGATAATTTATTTGTGCAACATTTCACATACTTGACCTACTCTGTACTTCTCATGATTACCGAGATCGAAATTCTCATTCTCATTTGTTAAACTGCTCAAATCTTTCTGAAATTCGTTGAAATGAACTGAATCGAACGAAATATTTCACAGGCCTACAATTTAAACGACACTATATTATATCAGATTCATTAAAAACGTACTCTTTTCCGTTGTCTCAAGTTCTCTTGAGCGATGACTCAATATACAAACTTCGAATATAGATTCCTCAACTCATTTCAAGGTGCATAGTTTCTATATAGGTATGTCCTAAAATGCATTCCTCTGAAACGCAGGGGGTGGTGGTTGATAATTATTTCTGTATGTTGTGAAAAATTGTCATCGTGCGATCATTGCATATGACATCATCATGAAATAACGACATATCTTCAGTTTTTCCAGATATCTCGGAAACCTTTACTTCAAGGTTCATGTAATGTCATGACTTTTTACGGAAATTAAAAATTATTAATTCAAAACATCACGTTAATGAACCTTCATTACTCTATAGTTGAAATTTCTTTCTTTTCGACGTTTTTGGGATTTTTTTGTACTTTTGACAACCTGAGAGGGAGTACATTTCAGGGCAAATCTTTATAAAAACTCATTACCTCGGAATGAAATGAGAAATACGTATTCGGAGTTTTCCGGTTCTATCTTTATTCACCCTGTACAGTAATATATTTCGAATAATTTCAGATAATCGGTGATTCGGATAGAAGCCAGCTAGATTCGGGCATCAAACCGTGGCAAATAGAATTACTGGCCCAACGCTTAGCTGAGATGAACAGCCCCATCGGGTTCCAACGTGACCTGAGGAGTGAGACTGAAAGAAAACGTCGATTCCGCCAATGTTACTTCAACCCTGTCAGTTGCTTCAGGAAATAAGCAAGAAGCAATTCTTCATTTACCTGGGCTATGTGGAAACAACTCTGAGGATATTTTGATGCTGGGCTCATGAATTTCATCTCCCGATTGGCTAGAAGAATATGTATCGAATTCCGAAGAAGTTTGAATGTTTCTGATGAAGTCGAAACACGTAAACATATTGTTACCAAAATATCCCAGAGTGCAATATTCCATAAATTAATGTAATATACTCAATGTTGAATGTGAACATATTTTATCGATGAATAAACGTTCATGATATACCTTCTGAAGAATACAGTTCCATATTCACAGCCGTAGAAATATCTTGCTTCGATAAACAAGAAATTGGTAATACTGTGAATAAGTCCTGAGTGGACATGAAAGTAATAACATTTATTGAAAGCGGTTATAAGACGAAGCCAATATTTGTCAATTGAATTAATCATTTTTCACATGTGCTTATGATGGAATCACAAAAAGTAACCCTGGACTTGAATCTCACTTGCCGAGATATGACGTTTTGGTTGACGCCCACCTGAGTATATCAATACGAAAATCATTGACATATTCAATTAATATTCATCATATGTGAATTTGATATTAATATATAATATATATGACATAAAACAGAAACCAAAATTGATATAGTCAATTTGGAATTAATGGATGAAAATATAGAAAACAAGATATATACGAATTTACACAGCAAACTAGATCCTGACTGATCAATCTTTGATTAGATGAAAAATGATTTGGGTGCCAAGTGTTTTCATTCTGATAAAGTAATTTTTGTAAAATACTCGAATTCTTCCTATTATTTGATTTACAAGTTGAAATTGGTTAGATTAGTTCGAACAGGTATGACCCACGATTTATTACAATGTTGGCAAATGTATCTTATAATCTTCCAAATTATCACAAAGTATATATATGACATACTTATCAGATAAAAAACAGATAATACGAGTAGATTCGAATCATCATCCTCATAATTCAAGGGAAGATTGATATAAACAATTGATGTTACTCGACTGAAAATCCAAGAAATTACTATTATTTCTATATCTAACATGAACATCTCTGTTTCATTGAATAACCGACAGTATTATTGGAAATGTTCCTCCTAATTCAATTGACTGTTTATTATATCTTTGATTGGGAAAGTACAAACGTAGGAAGGATAAAATGTAACATTTCAAGACAATGAGAAGTCCTAATGGCTGTATGGTGTGTGTTTTATGAAATCTACCTCTAGATAGAGGAGTTCAAGTTCAACAATGTTGAAGCCGACCTATTTCAACTCATTTGGACTGTTTTGTACATCAATTTAGGTAACCCTTCTCCTACAGCATGTCGGTTTACAAATGTACAACTTGCATAAAAGGATTATATTGGAGTTTCAGTCCACTATACCTTTATTATACTGCCAAACCGTTTGAATATGTTCACTCAGAGTAGTTAGATATGACAAAGCTTGAACTTCATCATACAGTGTAGAGAAATGTTATATCATGGATCATAAACAGGTGATTCTTGATGAGCATAAACACATTTAAATAAAATCTATTGCAACGCATTATCAGACCATAATTTTTGCATATATGTTCATCAATCTTTGAGTAAAAAATTTCTGAATTGATGAATTAAAACAAGTGTTTGAATCGATGCAATCATATATTTTCACTAGAAACATATAGAATTCATACAGATCGACTTCATTATATATAAAGAACTAACACTAAAAGATAACTAACATTCGCGAACAAATACGAGTGTAAAAATATTCTATTTACAATATTTCATTGTTGGTCCTGAAATTACCATTCTTGTACAAGTGAAGAATGCATTGAGCAATCATTATCACATTCAAGTCACGGTCAAATACATTATTTGATATGTACAAATATATCAAGTAGATATATACAAGAAAAAAGACACATTACTTGAGATAAAACTCTCAGATGTATGAAAAATTGAGGCAACATGATAGTTTCATGTACTAGTGATAATTTGGCTATATATTTTATTCTGGACTCAAGACAAAAATGTCTACAATGTGTAGATTGATTGATAAAAGCTGTGCCAGATTAATGACCAAAAATGTAAAAAATAGTAATTTTTTCCATAGATTTGATATTTTAAAGAATTTTTGTCATTGTTGTCTTGAGCAACTGTGATGGGTAAAATTTCTCGGAACAGTATGATTTGAATTTTTGTTTATACAAGTATGTACAAAAACAATATTATCAGCTTATTTCCTTATCAATTAAATTAAAGTTCGAAACAAACTTCGCACATATCGAATACAAAATATTGCATTTTTTGAGTGAGTTCATACAGCAAACAAAAAGTGAATGAAGAATGAAATATATCAAAATAAATGAGTTGCATCTGCACATTTTTATGATAGCGTTCACACAAGGATTACACTGAAACCAAATATAAGGATTGACAACAATGGTGGTCAACTTTCATCTTCTCATCTTATTGAATTCATCACAACTATTTCTCGCGAAACTTATGATTATGAGGATGGATTATAGAAATGACTAAAATCTTCAGTAATTCATTAGTGTACCTACTTTTCAGAAGAAAAAATATTTTTTGTCAAAAGTCTCAGTCGAAAATTCTGTAATTTGATTAGTTCATTATATTTCGTTTGAGTCATTTGTAGTAACTCTTGTTTGTACTTCTTTCTTATTTCATATTTCAGGTAAAATTATTCCTTGATATATTCTGTTTGCTGTAGTAACCCACTTTCACACTCAATAAATACTACAATTTAAACGTTGTTGACACTCTCCGTCGTGGATAACAGCGCCCTCTATCCCTGTCGTCGTTAAGACGGTCCACCGGAATCTGAAGTGTTTCCGGCGCTGTTGCCGTGTTCCGGAGATCTGACGCTGCTGTGGCAGTGACTACAATGCAGACAGACGTTGCAGGAACCCAACTTTTTCGCGAGAATCGATCGCAGTTTCAAGGCAGGTCCCAGTTTCATGTTAATCTTGCTCGTCAGGTGGTCTTCAGTTAGCATAGGTAGACCGGCGCCATCTATTTGTTGATCTCGAAACGTCTGAAAAAGAGATAGAGCGTTATACGAGGGTACGAGGAGTGCTTGTAGTGAAATTACAGAAAAACTGTACGATGTGATGTTCACTGATTGAATTCGTATACTTTCTAAAAATAATAATGTTTTGAATGATTGTGTTAATATAATGAAATATAGTATGCCCCGATATGTTTCAATAACCAATTGATAATTTTCGGAAAAATAATTTCCAGGATAAAAATGTATAGTAATGAAATGTAAAAAGTCCATTGAAATATGAACAGGTCACTATATTTTCGTAATTTGTCAATGAATAGTGTTAAAAAACACTCAATAGACAATAAGAATGTCTTCTTTTGAAAACTTTTTTTGTACGAAGTTTCTACTCTGTATACTGTTTCCAAAAATCACATGATTATCTTCCAACCTGAAAATCGTAATCACTGATATAACATGACGTGTGAAACATTTAATCGTCATCCTCCATATTTATTTACGTTCTGAAGTGCTCTCAACAATACAAGTAACTTCCAATCAAGAAGTTTTCGACATTTCTCAAATTAATAAGATTAATTCATCTATCGTCTAGAACATTATTTTAATCGAGATGAGCACATTTCTATACGTGGGTGAGTACTTGATATATATATATATATATATATATATATATATATATCTTAATGAAATAATAAACTAGGCTGAGTTGAATTCATCACAAATATGATCGTGAATTGAATATAACCACTGCGTGTGTAATATGTAAAAAAAATAAATAGATGTACTTCACTTCGAATAATCATTTCGTGAATTATTGTAATTGATATTGACTTTGATGATCAAACGAAATCTTCTGCTGTTTTTCGATTTCCGTAGTGCTTTTTCAGTTTTGTGATAATTTATTGATACGTCTTGACAACGTGTTTGTTCAATTCTGAAAAAAGTATGACTCTTCAATTCAAATCTTAAAAAGGAATATATCCTATTGTTACATTCCTACTTGATGCTTTAATAAAAATGGAGGCACCAGCAAAATAATTGAAGAAATGTCTTATTTTAAGTGTGTTGGTGTATCGCGAGTGGACTATTTCCTTTTTTGAATGGTAAACTGATGTTCAGCTCTCCAGCAGAAATACATGAAACGGAATTTGTGGTCCAGCAGGTGTATCGAAGAAAATAATTACAGATGGCTACCCGCAGATAGTGAAGATGCCACTGGATCTCTTGTGGTAAGTAATAACCTAGTGGAAGCTGAGCAAATTTCTCTTTACGTCAAATTATTTTAATTGCTCGCTTGTAGAATCTATTAAGGAGATCAAGATAATCACGATTATATTATGTTCACAAACCTGAAAATTACCATGGAGAAGTTGGTTAAGTATGGTTGTAGATTCCTTACTTAGCACGAGTTACGACGGAAAAGGGCAAAAACAATATAATTTCCATCTACTATTTCCGAACATTCAAGAAATATCTTGTTTTCATTAGAGATTTTCTTGATGTTGGTTTGATTTTTGAACATGGTTTGGTCAATCTGCAGGATACTATTCAGTGAAATATTTCCTGATATTTAAAAACACTGCCAGATGGTCCAAGATCAAGGAGATCTCAACGTAATTCATTACTGCTTTTGTCATTCAATCACAGTTGAACACTCTTTCAACATTCTTCATTTTTTGCCTGGATTTTCGAGATTGATTGAGTTCATCATCAGAAATCTAATCCTTGCCATTTTCTTTCACCAATTATCGAACTCTCAAGAACATGAATTAATGGTTAGTAGATATGTTCATTCGATAAATGTTTTCCTTCAATCTGAAATAACTTTCTTGCTTTTCCTCCAGGTAATTCTAGGAGTGTGAACAGCCACAGTTTACTCAATCATCACCGATTCAGATGATAGATGATTGATTGACACTTTCGACTCGGCACCAACTCATCATAGTCGAGCTTCATCCTTCGAACCATTTATTAGGCTCACGCTTCATTTAGACTCTAGAGAGTTGTGAGCTCACACCCAAGCCTATCCATGATCACTTAACGCTCTACTTCATCGTCATTATCGCAACTTTTCAATGAGGAGCCAATTAATCTTACCAGCACACGTGACCTCTATTCTCTCCAGTTGTATACGCAACGATATTTTGTTATTTTGAATGAATGAATATTTGTTATCAATTCATTTCATGGCACTACTCATTGAGGATTTGGTTTCTTTCGAGAAATCTTCATTCATGATAGTGGAATTGTCAGTTCAAAGTGTTATACAATAAACAAAATGATATGTTGAAATCATCCCGAATTTTCTATATATATTTCTATATAAAACACACTCATTTTTTGAAATAAGAATGCGATACCTACTACAGAATGTTTCAACTATTTCAGGAACTCTCGAAAACATGAAAGAAATCAATATATTCAAAGTATACATATCTGATGCCTACCGCATGAATAGTGGATTTTCCAAAGATGTTATTGTTAGGAGTTTTCCTAGTGTGCTGAGTTATTGGAAAATGTCGATATTTATGGAATATTGAAGAATTGCGTAATTCGTGGTTTCACCTTTGAATTTATTTGCTTTGGTAATGTCAGGCTATTTCAATGTCAATGCATTGTTGTATAAATGTTTAATTATCTCCTTATGAAAGTAAACTCAATATTCCGAGGTCAATACGTAGAATGGGTGCTGATAATCATCCATGGTAGCTTCGTGGTGCTAAGTTGTTTGAGTGAAAAATTAACAAAATCTCAAACATCTCAAAATGAATTGAAAAATCACTAGCAAGAGATCGATAATGTGACTCCTAAAAATCGACAAATTAATTCTTCCTGTGAATAAAGTTCATTTGATATCCAAGAAAGCATCACGATACTAAGAAACAAAACCAAATAAGATGCGAAAAAGTTACTTGGAACACACTTTTTTGAAAACATGGTGAAATACAAATATTCTCGTTCTTTGGACTACGAATGAATATTCGCTGATGTTCAAGTTGTGTACAGAAAATCAACATCCGCTATCGTTCCACGAAATAAACACATTGATTGGTTCTCGTTAGCTTCCATCAGTGCGACCATAGAAAACAAAAATAAAAACAGAATAGTGCTACCAACATCTTACGCGATACTGGCGTACCAAGTTCAAGGTGGTATTTCAGCCTTCTGGCCATTTTATGCTCTCAGTCCGCGAATTATTTATTGATAATTTACTTTCATGTCCAGTAGTGAACTCTCCGTATGTTATGCATTATATACGAACAAGTTCTTGCTAATTAATGGCTTTTCTAATACCGGTTGGTACTATAGAAAAATCGATTCTCGGCTGGCTTAATAACAACTTAATAGTAGAGTGGATGTTCTGCTCCCGTGGATAGTTATTAACAGGTCATATAGTAATTATTGGGAATGCAGATTGCTATTAAATTTTATGGAAGACTGAACGTTCATTGACTGCGATCCAGTTGTTTGCTTTGTTACGCACCGTATAAAGTACCCACAACACTACATAATTTCAATCAATTTCAACTTGACACATTGTTATTTCTCTTGCAAATACTTGTTAAGCTCATTCCTGAACGTACATTCGATTATATATCGGAAGAATTATTATTGCTGGAATTAACAGCATATATTCGCGAAGGTAAGTTTTAGTAGTGAAAAAACCATAAATTCATGAAATTCAATGGAATACTCTTCGATATTACATTTTTTTCAAATATAGTCAACACCCTATTCAAATATCACTGGAAAGCACTGATACTTGTTCAGTGTTATGAATAAATCTTTTTCTCCAGAGATTCTTGATTTTCAAGAAATGTTAATATTACTTGACAGTCCCATGGACTGATGTTTATTAGCAAACATTTCTGTAAAATGTCTAAACCTACAATATTTGTGTCTATTGGCCGATGTCACACTTTGTTCAAGAAAAATTGAATATAAATTGTAAATCCTCTTCCAAATTGAGAAATTGGGATTGAAATCTTCGGGATTGAAATAATGTAGTGCAGTGGGAAAGAGAAAAGAAATTCAGTTTATTGCAACTGAACAAGGATATCACGAAATTTCGATTGCGTTTATTCATTAAGTTGTCATCATCAGATTATTTCTATATGAGAAATATTTCCAGTTCAGTTCAGTGGATAGTTTTCAGGTGTATCGATGATGATTTGGGACTATTTTTCATCGAGTTAATTGTCAGGCGCACTCTACTACAGATTTTCGGATTTGTCAACGCTGTTATGTTCTTTTACCTTCAATTTTAATGATGTATGATTGACTAAAATCATACATCAAGTATCAGATAAATGCAAAAAGTACGATCCAAATTCGAATAATGGATTCAATTATCTTCATCTTCTCATATAATCCTTTGACGTAGAAGGGCACCTCAATAATCGAAACGATTCCCATTTGTAAGTAGTCTATTGGCAATAGTTTGGTGATTGATTTCTCTTCATTATTGTAGAGGCTGAAGCCATTGCCAATCAGTGTCTTGATTATTTTTTTCTTTATACTTTCATCTATATCAATCATATTTCCTTCATATTTTCAGAAGGCAAACTATTTTCGAAGACCATGGAATCTGAATCTCCAATGTTCAGAATTGTTGTATATTGCCCATTTCCTGTGCTCGTACTGGAATTTAGCCAGATTACATAATCTGAAGTAGAAGGAGATGTAACCTTTCGTACGGCAACCCAATTCTTCCATTTCATAATTTCCATCATCATCTCGCCTATTAAACTATAAATTATGATTTTATTTTTCTGATACAGTGTTACACATCATAATCTCTCATGCCGACAATGGCGATTAACATATTGAAGAGTCGCCTCATTTGAATAATGACATAAATAAAATCTTGAGAGGTGTGAGAATCACAGAAGATATACAAAAACATAGTCATCAACTTCGGTTGAGATATGTGGCTGCCACAAATGGATTGAATGTGAATGTATCAATGTAACGTAAAAGTTATAGCAGGTATAATTTGATGAACTAAACTCGAGACATAGGTGATTCATTTATGTAATTGAAACAGGTTAACGGCCAAGGATATTTGGGCAGGGTTAATAATAGCTGGTCAGGAGCGAAAGCCGGAATAAAATAATGTTGATAAATGATGATTCGGTCTACAAAGATTACGAATTTGATTGATTCAAAGCTCTTATTCTAAACATCCTATCTAAATCATCTTTATTTTCTTCTTCCATCGTAGCGTTTTTATTGATGAGTTAAGATTCTTTGTGTCGCTGAAACTATATTTTTTTATTCACAAAAATCGTATTCGATACTCACTAGGATTGAATATGCAATTTTTCATCCTATACAGGTCATTTTTTATGGTGATCGTTCCAATTTCAGACAAATTAACCATAGTATTTCTTCAATTCTCATATATAATCGAATGAAAACATTTCTCAATATAATACGAAAACATTTAATGAAACTAAAGCATTCAATGTAGTATACAACACCCAGAGAACAGTATTTGAAAAAAATGATATAATCAATGGCGGTGAATAAATCTGTTTGCCTTAAAACCCAAAACACCTTGTACATTTCAAATGACAGAAAGGGCAATCTGATGGACAGTTCATTATTTTGAATATTTCCCTCATGTATAATATATGTCATAAGAGGAATGCAATTATCGAAAAATTACAGCGGTAATTGCACTGCGGAGCGATGATTGCACTGCGAAAACATCCCGTCGGCATGACACCAATAACAACAACACTGACTGACAATACTGATAAATGTCAGATATACTTCAAAAAGTGAAAAAATGTTTGAAAGCATGTCTAGCATAATTTTATTCATAGTCTTTGTCAGTAGTATGTGATTTTTCTCAGAAAAAAATCAATACTTATTTCTTTATTCGTGAAATATTCGATTGAATTACACTCGTGCATAAAAATGACCAGATAATTTTACATTCAAGCGTGTTATCTATAAAAATTGCACTCCGTTATTTTCATATTTTGGCGAAAGAGCCCGACTCCGAAGGAGAAAAAAATCTTGTGCAATTTTTAGATAACACGCTTTCTTGCAAAATTATCGGTAATTTTTATGCACTTGTGCAATTATAACCGAAAATAGCACTATTAGCGAGTACACTCAGTACATGGTATGACGAATAAGGAGCAAGTCGAATTGTCTATCCTGGGATGAAGTAATAACGATAGCGGTAATTGTTCATCATTTTATCAATTTGATATCGTAACAACTCGAGTTGTAAGTATCGCGTCGATTTACGACGATCTAAAACTGGTAAAACGTAATAAAACGTTTACCTCAACTCTGATATTACTTCGGTAGACGTTCATTTGTTGGAGGTCGTGTTTTATACTTTTATCTGGTGATCACATCGGATTAAATCGAGTGTTAATGCTGACCGTGTTCTTAAAAGCGTTCGAGATGATGAATGATTTGTATTGGGTGATTGATTTGACCATGGTAGAGATCAAAAAAGGTGTTATGTATGGTGACTGCAGATTTGCCGAGTATCATGTGTCATAGATTTGAGCTCTAACCAGGTCATGGTCATACCTGTACGAAAAATATGAAACTCTCAAATTGCCCCAATATCGAATTTTATGATATGAAATGTTGAATTGATAACAAGTATTTATCTATTTGACAGTTGATCATAGTAAAGTCCTCTAAATTTTTCCGCAAATTCTGCAGGGCTTTTCTAATGCCTAAAAAATTGTCACTTTCGGTAAATCACGATATGCTCAATTATTGCTGATAATAATTTCAGAATGAATGCCAGAAAACACTTCATCTCTCCTTCCATTTATCATGTAATGGAAACTCGCATTTCAAACATCCATTGTGGTGAATAATGTTGAATATTGTCTAAATATGCCACAATTACCAGCTTATAGGAATATAATATATAGAATAGATACAAATACTCATTGAAGATAGCTCGGACGAAAAAGATGTTGTCATATTGACAGAATAGACAAACCATATTGATTGAAAGTTGTAGAAGCTACATAATATACCATATTCAAATAATCATGTTCCTATCGAAATAGATTCTTGATACCTCTAGAATATAACTAATCATTTTCGTAGTTATCCCATCAGGAATTGAAGAATACCAGTTTTCCTCGATCGTCATTTCTGAAACTATTCCAAAAGATTCTTGAAAATCCACGAGTGAATAATACAAGGAATTATTCAAGTTTCCGACACCCATTTCCAGAGTTGCTCTCTCGAAGACCTCACCACCTGTTCATGATTCATGACATCCTTCCCAAGTTATCTGGGGAGGCATAATTATCCCCTCTACCCCTTTTTTCTACGCCTCCGAAGACGCTGGCTCCTCGTCGCAATTAGAGAAATATGCGGCCTCTGTTGGCAAAGGCAAGTTGAGCGTAGGTAGCGCGATCGACTTATGAAGTTCTCTGCTCTCACTCCTTCGATTCAACCCAACTATACCGGATGTAACAAGGAAAAATTAAGCTGGAAGATATCTCATACGATATATAAAAATCGGATAATTGAACTAGACCATTTATAATTGTAACTTCCTTCAAATTATCTGAAACACACGATTTTCAACAACAAAAGCTATCAAAGACTAGTAAAGTCATGGTTGAAAAAGCTCACTAACAAGGAGTTCAGAATATTCAAATTGAACAGAAGATGAAAAACGATGGTGTCTGGACAAATACAACAAACAATAAAATATAACAATTTAATAGGTTAGGAAAATCAGAAATATGGACAAAGTTTACTCATAGATACTAATGAAATCATTATTTGTCCATCAAATTTGAGCAGGTGGTTATAGAAAAAGTCTACAAACTTCATTCAATACTGATTAATTGTTTATTTTCAAACTTAGAATGCGAGATTTTATTACTGATCTTCATGAGTTGATTCAATTCAACTTATCAAAACATTTCATTATGCAGTGAAGTACATTTTCGTGAACTCTGATCACAGTTTACTATGTCATGCTTCCGATGTATTCTTTATCGAAGATAAAATCATGACTTTTTTGTGCCACTCGATATTTTGGAATCGAAATTGCGTGCGGGCATGGGTGATCGATGAAATCTGAGGAAAGGAGTGGTACCACCCAACCATGATCTTCCGACCGATTGACTCATCGAATTTAGAATATCAGCTATCGCCCATCAAAAATGAAGAATTATAATTCGATGCGAAAGCTGGTGAATCACGTTTTATCATAGAGAGATATCGATGCTTGGTTAGACAACAAACTCAGAGTTACAAAATCAACTTGAAGGAAGTTGATGCATGCGTACGTACGTATTCGAAGAGTGAAAGGGTAAACATTATTTTTATTGAAAATTCACCTAGTTCAAATAGTAAATTCAAGCAACACGAAGTAATGCTTACCCTGGAGAATTGTTAGTAGAATGAACACTTCCACTATATTCATCATAAACAACTGAATCCAAAAATATGAACCCTTCAAGAGAATGTTCTCGCACATTTCGATCATGATAATACCAAAACTGTGATTTGATAGACTGAAATTATATCAAATCAATGAAATATAATCAAATTGCTGCGGAAGCTTTGTTTTGAATGTGACAAGCTATTCTTTTAAATAAAAATAGAATTTTTCTTTATATAAAACTTTCCACGAAAGGAGACATCCTGTAATGTTCAGAGAACATCGTGAGAACCAAGGGAAAGGAGGTAGGAATTGGTGTTCTTTTTAAATTAAGGTCATATGCCTCGAGGAACACCTCCCTGGGCAATGTGTTCCAGAGCCTCGCTGTTAGTTGGATGAACGGGTCTTTGGCAAGAGATGTTCTGCAGGTCACCAAATTAACCACAAAGGGGTGTGAAGACTGGACTTGACGGGTTAACCTCGAAGAGACCGCCAAAGGAGGAACGATTTTTGATATTTCAGAAGAGCATCGCCCATGAAAATATCTATAGAATAGAGACAGATCGCTAACCCCTCTACCGTGTTCCAGAGAAGTAAGCGAGTTAGTAAGCGAAGCATCACCGACGAGACGAATTGCCTTTTTTTGGACAGAATCCAACAGCTTCAGGATATGTTAAGGTGCCGCACTCCAAATATGGGAACAGTATTCCAGGACAGGTCGGGTTTGTGCCTTATAGATCGTAAGCAGCTGACTGGAAGTGAAGTAGCACCTGGCACGAAACAGAAAACCAAGTTTTTGGGATGCACTTTTAGCAATTGATCTCACGTGATACAATACACTATGAGATGAAGGAAAATATACATGGTTGTGGAGATTAAGAGTCTGCACCAGAATCTTCAGCTTCAAAACAACAACAAATATTATCTCTTTGGAAACAATTATTCAGCAAGATAACGGAGCAGTAAATCAGCACAGATTCTCGAGAGGTGGCATAGAAGAATGTTCAAAAAGAGTCAACACTTTCAATAAAATATTCTAGAAGTACTTCAGAAAATAGTCAATTGTGTGGGCCTACATCACAAGAATAACGATTTCAACATTCCTGAAGCTCCTAAGCCTCCTTTTTCACCTGATTTGGATCCTTATGATTCATTTCTCTTGCCATTATCAAAAACTCTTCCCCAATAAATTCATTCGCACAGTTCTTAATATCCATACGGTTGTAATCGACCAACATACATTTCAAAGGTTCTCATTCAGTACTTTGTTGCTTCGGAAGAAAGTTATTTCAGAAATGATGATATGAAATTGTAATTCTATTCAACAAACGAGTATTTCACTCAATTTTCAGATCTCATGTACGAGTGAATAACGGCTAAAACAAAATAACGATAAGATGTAAGAGTGAGGTTATGTTCCATTTGCTCGCCTCTGTCTTCGAATCGTCACAATATCGTTCGACAGTTCCCGGACTATGGTCACGGTGCACGCGAGTCCTGAACGTCCGACCGACGTGCCGTGAGTGGCCTGCTGTTGCCGTAGGCTGACGACGGCCGGCTCTATCTGCAGCGCTGTGTTATTATTACGGTGGCCCGGGGCGCGTGCCGGCTACCGGCCCCCCTTTCGACTCCCCTTGCCCCTCCTTCGATCCAAAGCGTCGAGCCTGTTCGAGTCAAGATCATGAACATGCGAGTGAACATCGAACAGTCTTCGAATAAAGAGATCGGAGAAAGATCGTTCTGATGAATTTCGGAAAGATCTGTTTTCCAGGCGGAATGTTCCTGTACACCAGGATAATCAAAGTCTGATTATCCCTGATTCAGTCAACGTTCATTACGATTAAGATTTTATCATTATTTAATTGAGTTCACTTCAGATCAAGAATCATTACTACTTATAAGTGTGTTTATGCAATCACATTATTATACTGGGTGTTGAGGTGTAGAAAATGTGGAAAATCTTCCAAAAATTAGTCGACCAACGAAAATGTAGGTTCCTTTAGGACCTCACCAAAAATCTACTAAATTATTGTTTTGAATCTTCATCGGATGGGGCGTTGAAAATGTGGATTTCAAAGAACTCCATCTAATAACTGGGAAAGGTTGATTTCATCTTACCTTGATACAGAGCACGATATTGAAATTTGGCAATTAAATAATGTGGGTATATTACATATTTCAAGCAAGCTGCAACGTTGTAACAACGTCACATTTTGGATCAAGTGATATCACGTGGACACCCTGTATATTTTTTCACTGTTGTAAAGGTCCCTCTCATGTTCATTCAGCCATAACTTTTTTTCTTGGTTAGTACTCCGAAACGAAAAACAAATTTTTATGTAGGTTTCTTATTAAAAAAAAGATGGCTTAGAAACATGAAATAATTGAAATAAAATAACAATTTCACACAATGGTTTTCGCGTCTGGATGTGTATTTCAAAAGAACATGGATTGGGCGAAATGGTACAATAGTTAGGCTCGTTCACCAGATGTTACCCCGTTAGATTTATTTTCTAGGGGATTAGTGTATGTAACAGCTCCTAGCGATGTAGATGATTTAAAAAATAGAATTAGGGCAGCTTGCGCAAGAAATTTACTTAGAAGATTTTAATGCTGCATTACTGAAAATAGAAATCAATTCAAACATAAACTATTGTAGAAGTGGTATTCTATACCAAATATTTCATGTATCCAAGTCATCTTCGTTTTTCGAAGGAGAAACCTACATGAAAATTTGTTTATTATTTCGGAATACTCACCTACCAGCAGATTCTGCTAAAAACATCACTCCCAATCTCATTTCAGCTAAATATAGAGTTGGATACGATAAACAATACGATATTTTCATGGATCAGTGCCGCTCAAAGAAAATTGAAAAATATTCGGAGAACGTATTATGACTTATTTTGGCGAAGAATCCTGAACACTAATATCCTCAACCTTGTGGTCACAATGTTCGATGCTTTGAAGAACTTTGCGAGTGAAAAAGTGTATTTTGCTAATTGAAATTTCAAATTTTTAACGATTTTAAACAATTCATTAATTGTAAAACTTACAAAGGAACATAACTTCGATTCCTAGTTATCAACCAGCTCAACACAAACAAGTTGTCATTTTACATCCACATAGAATGAACGAAGTACACAATGTTTGTCGATGTCGTTCATAAAACACAGCCGCCCATAACACTATCTCTTGTCTTTCTAAACGACATTCATGTCGAACACGTGGTCTATTTACACGTCATCCTCATTCCAACAACGAGGCGGCTTGTATACGCCCTTGATAGGTCACAGGTGAGGTCATTTGAATAGCACATTCGTTGACATTTTGCCCTCAGATGAACACACCTTTACTTGTTTGTTATTGTCGAACTGTTATTTATACATGGGCGTACCTGTTCTGGATTTTTTCTCTTCAAGATCAATGTAACACTATGAATAACACAGTCAATTTAGAATCTGACGATATGTAGGTTTGTTTCGAATACTGTTCTAAGGAACAATCCAAGTTCAAACTGTCAAATGCGTCGAACGTAATTAAGAGGGATTCTCAGGTCATTCACTAGTTGATTGAGTGTAAAATGATAACTTAGACCATGATGAGAAATTTGAAATCTAGTTCAGTAAGCGTTCATCAGGAATGAAAATAGTAGCACTGAGAAGTTTTCCGTGCGTTTTCGTTCCAACAAAATTTCATACCCCCTGTATATTGTATCAACGACTGAAAAGAGATATTATCTTTCAGCTGTGAACCAAATCGATTTTATAAATTACCAAAATGTAAAATATCCCAATATTCCATTATTTGTCAATGTTGAATCTTGGGAGATAGCAATACATGGTTAGACTACAAACCCAAAATTTCAATATAAGTAATAAAATCATCATTATCATTATATCCTCGCAACTATCCATACGAATCGTTGGAAAATCGGAAATATTAAATGTTTTTTCATGCCAGCCCTAAGAACACAGTTTTCATTCTGGAAAGTAGGATTTTTTAAATATATTCGAAAAATGAACAGAGAGAGTTCAATAAACCATTTGGAGAAAAATATTTTCCAAATGAATATGTTAAACAAACCTTTTTGGTGTTGAAATTTACGTAGTATATAAATTCATCTAGCTTTAAAGAACCAATAATCGTTACTGTCGCTGTTTCCTAATATACAGAGAGACACTTTTACGATGTTGAAGAAGAAAAGCAGTGAAAACATATATCACTAACGATCTTCCATCATTCTTCAATTATGGTCTTCTCTGTCGACTGAAACAAGACTCTATCTGATTTCAGGTAGATAAACGTAGATTATTCATGAAATGCAGTAATTTACATGGAAATTTGAGAGATTTACATTTTATTATATTGTTATTACAACAATTATGACACACAGGCACACGGTCGGGTCTAAACATCGGTGTGAGCCCACAGAATTTGTTGAAAAACAAGCATACATTCGATTCCGAATGAAAATTGAGAAGTAGAAACATGACTCGAAATTTATTTCCTTTTACGAGATGTAGTAAGTATATGTTTGAAGGAAATGAAGAATAAATTAATCATTGAAAAGATTATGTAGTATCCAGAGGAAATATGTTAATTGCATACATGTATTTATTCAAATTGTTATATACAGGGTCTTTCAAGTAGCCTGTTCATCAGAATGGCATCTTTTAGCTTTCGATAGTTTATACTTTCAAAAATATCGTTCGGAAGCGGCAAGGTCGTGTCTCGAAAAGTTTTTGAATGGCAGCGTTCTCAGGAGTTGAAACTTTAAACTCGTTTTCTTTGAGAAATTGACCGATCGACTTCGAATTGAATCTGAGTATTATAATTTCTTCTTGAATCATTTTCAATCACCTCTTCAAAATTTGTTGCTCAACCAAAATCTGAGTATGCTTGAATATATCTACTATACAATGACCTACGATCTTTTCGATTGCTCAAACGCTGTCAATTTGACAATGCAAAAGAAACATTTTTCACCACAAAATATATTTTTTTCAGAAGTACGTCATCTTGTTGATTTTGATATTTTTGAAAATCATAAATCATTGTATAGGAAATAAATACCTTCAACTTTGATAATAATCAGAACTTTTTTTGGCACCCCAGAAGACAATACAAACCTCTGTTATTCTTCAATATTTTTGTGAAAATAAATGTCAAAATATAGCTATAGCTCCCAATATACGTCTCCGAAACATTCCATCGAGTACTGTCTTGAAAAAAATCGCAATTATCTTTTGATGTTATTCCTAATAATTCTCTGTTTTTTGTTATATTTATTCATTTCTGAAGGTTTTCAAATCAGAAGAATCGATATTGTATATGAGATAAGTAATGATCAGCGTTAACTTAGATTTTTTTTCTGTCCATACTGTTCCTGTGAGTTATGAGCCTGAAAATATCTGTCCATTTTTCTGAAACTTAATGACAATGAACACTGTTTCCAATTATGCTTCTGAAAAATAATAAAGTTTTCGAATCAATGGTTGATAGATCAGTATTTAACTCTTTTTACCAAATACAGCCATTTTTATTTCTAATTGTCACCAAAAATGGCGAAATATAATACACCTGATGAAGAAATAATTGAGTTCCGTTTCCTGCCGATGGCAAAATGAAAGTTGAGTCTGATTCGATTTATAGTGGTATCGTTGGAAAACAAACTACCAAGTCATGTCAGTTATAATGAACTGTAGTGAATGACCTTTTTGCTTTGACGCCGTCCTTAGGCAGTTCGCAAAAAGTTGTCCCAGCTATCGACAGCCATATATAAAATAAATGGCGTCCGGTAGTCTAACAACCTTTGGCATGCTCTCTTTTTCTGAACTGGAAAGATAGACTTCATTTAAAATGTGATAGCGAGAGAATTGTGTGAGATCGAACGATATAGTGGAGATGATTATCGAAATCTAAACTTCGGGCATATGTTTACCGAGTATTTTCCTCCATACAATTGATTGATTCAATTACAAATTTCAAGGATGAATTGCTGAGTTCAAAATAAGTTTCATTGAATATATGTGTAGAAATGCACAGCCACCATGAGTCATGTAAAAAAAGTTCCATGTTTGATGGAATTCTTTCTATCAATAACAGCTGAGAGCTGGTTGAAACAAAAATAAACAAGCAATATTTTTAATCTGTAGATTCCCTTTTCAAATATACAATGTGAGTTTTTTCCAACTTTCCCAAAACTTATAGTAGATAATTTATGAAGCAAGAAATTATCACAGTGATTTTGAAATTGAATTTATTATTATGGTCTCGAATTCAAATAATCATCCAAACGTATTTCACGAGTAGTACAAAATTTATTTTTAGATCACATGATCATTCGAAATCAAATTCTGTTTCGATATTGATTGAGCAAACGTCCCCGAGATATCTATATTGAATTTTGAATCACCCTATATGATGAATTGAAAAAATCTTCAACAAACAACGTTTAACATCGTTTCTCTCTACTTGGATATTCATGTATGCCTCGCTCATTCATATAAGTGAGTAGAAAAACGTAACTTATGAATAATGATGAAAAAGATGCTTAACCTGCACAAGAATAATGAAGTTTCAAGTAGAAAAAAGGTATTGTAAAAGACTATTCTTCTTGAAGTTTTATCCTTAGTAGAATATTCAAAGCAGGAATGAGACATATTCACTCATAATTCAGAATTACATTTTGAAATACTATTTTTGTGGCATCGTCAATACATACTGAATACTGATGATTCCTCAGTGATTCGTTCCATTGTACTAGAACATCGGAAATATCAGTTTACATTCCTGTAAAAGGTACTCTCTGGCACGATTCTCATTCTACAAAATTGAGAGTGGCAATATTTGATCGATTCAGAAGTAGATCGTGAGGAATCATTTGAAGAACTCACATATTATTGAATTATTATCTTGCCGCACGTTCCTTATTTTCACTCCATTTCTGCACGCTGTTTAAAACCAGTTCACTTCGAGATTATCAATAAATCATCCGAGATGTCGAGCAATTTCACGTATAATTCAAAAATTAGAGCAGACGAAGCAGTATTTTCTCCTACAGCATCCGATGAATGCATGGCTGAGGAAAATTGTAAATAAAAGGTTTGCACAGTTACGTCCAGGAATTTTACTCACATAGACTTGGAGAGCAAACATCATCCTCTAAATTGAAATGGACGGTTCTTCTAGGTTTTCACAGTCGAAATATCATTTTACTGGTTTACATTATAGCAATTGAAGGTAGATGCTGATGCAGAATATTTTGGGTTCAATAGAATAAGGTTAATCTGAATGTAAGGTTTCACATTTGTTTAGATTATTTCGCATATTCGAACATATAATTGTTGTAGCTTTCCATAGTCGAGAAATTTTCAATTAGGATCGTACATTTTCATGGAGATACCAATGCTTGGTCAGACCACAATCTCAAAGCTCGAAAAATATATTACCCAACTCTACAAAATCTGGATTATAATAATTGGTACATGAATTATACAATTACCGACCTTTCAAACTATCGTACCTTCATTTTCATCGAATGTATCTCATTTCTATATTTCGATGAGGGTTTTCAAATAAATTCTGCGAAACAGCATAAGATTTACCTTCTTGTTTAGAATTTGGTCACCTTTTTAAACACATACCTTGGTTTATTTTTCTAGATTATAACAAATCGTTATTATGATCAGCATGGAATACAATTGCAGCAATTTCATTCGTTTGTCCTGTGTTATTATTGTGAAACACGCTATCAATACAAAAACAACAAACAATTCGTATTGTTTCACTGAGAAACAACAACAGACTGGCTTGTTTCAGAAGAAACCATTACGAGACTCTGAGTTAACTGGAATATAGCTCGTTTCGTATTCGCTCATTTCTATTTCTGTTTTTATGAAGATCATCTTCAAACATCGTTACCGTTTTTTATACAGATTCACAGTGCATTGTGTTTTCAAGTTAATTTGACTCAAGTCTATATTATGATTATAGATTATGCCTATACTGAATTGACAACAAACAAATTTCAATAGAACATGCTCAAAATTTTTTGTTATGGTTTTGGTATTCATCCCGGATCCAAGGGAGTGATACGATAACCTCACTGGAGAAGAGCAAAGTATATTCATCTGGTATACACACGGATCAAAGTCTATACTATGACTAGGCATTATGTCTATACTGAATTGACAACAAACTAATTCGAAGAGAATGAGGAAGTTTCCAATATTGAGATTTTATTTTTTTCCATAAAAACTATGAAAAATTATTACACCCGTATTTTTTTTTTTTTTTTGTGCGATCGAATTTGACTCCAGAATTTCGTTTTGAAAAACTAGTTTTGGCTCCTCCACCATTCCGATGACGTACCAAGTGAAAAACCGGGTTCACACAGTAACAAATTGAGATTTTGCGTGCGGAAGTACAGTGTTGCCCTGCTTCTAATTTATTCTAAATATTCGGAAAAACTGACCAGAATATCTTGGTAAAATATGTCGTGGATTTTGCAATACCAAATGATCACCTTTCGTGATATAATATCATATATGTCTTATGAAATATAACTAGCACATAACATGCGAAAATATATGAATGCGATGATATAATCGAGGGCTATGGCTGAATAGAAAATAAATGAATGAATCGAATTTGTTCTTGAAGTGAATTATTTCAATATAATTTTGTGTTTGAATTTTTGGAACAGCTCTCAATTTATTTTCATGAAAATAGAAAGGTAGATCTGGCAATTGCGCAAATGCATTCGTAGATTTCGTCCGCGATCATCCGGATTACACCATAACATAACACGTTGACAGCTATATTCACTCTAAACTCACTAAGTACGTCACAGATTTCCGCCTCAAAATTTATAAATTGGTTTATTTTGAAAATAGAATGGAGTTGAATGATTTGTATTGTCATTCTAGAAAGTAGAGATATCAAACTAAATAGTTGAGTACTTATTTGATGAGAATTCGTCATAAGGAAACTTCCTCATTGAAAATGCGGTGCAAATTTTAAATATTTGAAATAATCTGAATTTCTTCTACTTCTGAACCATGAAATGAATGTATTCTATTGCCGACTATAAGCAGAAATTTCTCGATGAAATTACTATTGGAATCACACGTCAACTTCTGGATAAAATGTTCTTTCCTCTCTCGCTGGCCGAATTCAGCTATGACGCATCCTCTACTGTCAATAGTCAGTATTCTCCTTCTTCGAATGCAAATTCGAGAAAGCCGTGGAGATCGCTTAGACCCGCCACTGAAGCGACTGCGGCAAAGCAGAGTGGTCAAATCGAGAGATACAAGACAGGTTATTTAGCTGGCGATCTGTGATCTGGTTCAGGCGGCAAATGACCTCGCAGACTTAGAGGGGCGCGGTCGCACAGCCAACGGGTCACATGCCGAGCCCTCAATACATATCCCCCTCGCGTGCCCCCTCCCCGCTTTGGAGCTCTCCCCCCTCGTTCCCTGCCGCTCCTCGGTGCGTGCGTGTGTGTGTGTGCGTCGGCCGGCGGGTATCTAGATTGGTGGATCTGTAATGAGGGATCTCCTATTGTTTTGGCCATAGCGTTAGTTTTTTATTACTCGATTGCAATGCCGGTTTTGCCCACACACGTGCACACACGAAAAGAGAGAACGATACATCGCGATTATGCAAACCGAAATGAGTTTTATAGACGTTTAGATCTAGAAGTAGGTGCAGCAAGTTTTCTTTTAACCTCAGCTCCATCTCACCTATTCACTCTTCTTCACAATATTTTTCCGGTTTCTTGACTTTCCCTCCCTCTTCTTCATCATATCACCAATATTCCCTTTCTTCACCCCAATTTCCTTATTCGTTATTTTTATATCCAAATTTCACCTCGTTCATCTCGTTTATTTATAGTTTCTCGAATAGATTCCTTTTCATCATATTCTTATGTTCATCATTGAATTTGTGGTAGTTCATCTTTTCTCACATCGAGACGGATCAAAACCGAGCACAGTTCTGGTGCAGGAATTTAATGGCCCTTTTCAAAAAAGAAACACTTCTTTGGGCTTAGAGAACAACATCAGTGTTCCAGGCTGAAGTTTTTGCAATTCTCCAATGTGCAGAAAGATGTAATGAGAAGGTTAGCTAGCTCTCGCAAAACGCTAGGTACGGTCTTGTCAAAGTTCAAAGAGATGAACTGAATTGAGTACTGATTGAGAATTGTGGACACAATGGAATAAAAGGCAATGATCAACATTTTCGATGATTTGCTAATCTACTTCTTGAGTTTCTTTCTTTTTACACTCTTTGTCTTTCTTTGAATTGTTTTGTATCATCACGTCATTGAGAACCAAATGACCACAAGAATTAATCACGAAAAACTAATGATTCGAATACCTGATGATGATGATTATTTTTTACTCCTTCATTCTTCCACCTTGTACGTTGATGGCAAGACCGAATCTGACCCTCTCTCAAGGACAAAAAGAAGAGCAAAACTCCTTCCACATTCCGGATCGGCTACCGGCGAAAGGTCATTTATTATATATATATCAACTCTTCGTCGCTTTACCACCACGAACGACTTCATTAGGGCGAAGAGAATCGCTCATAAAAGGTTTTTTGTGTTACGACTATTCGATATT
The DNA here is from genome assembly GCA_037013635.1 of Plagiodera versicolora. Taxonomy (NCBI): domain Eukaryota; kingdom Metazoa; phylum Arthropoda; class Insecta; order Coleoptera; family Chrysomelidae; genus Plagiodera; species Plagiodera versicolora. The sequence goes on along the minus strand of CM072979.1, from coordinate 9,671,963 downwards.
GAGAGTCCATTCGATTCGATAGGCGATAAACTGTGATTTATGGTGTGAAATTACGTCTCATATTTGTTTTGTGCACGATAATTCGAGAAGCATTATATGAACAGGGTGACTTGAAAAAACACAATCTCATACAACTGCAATCAATTAGTGATACTACTACAACTTCCTATCATCTTTATTCCTTCATATTATTATATTCTTCCACTGTTTTTCATCTCTTCTTGCCCTAATATTTTCTCTTCAATCATTTGTTATTTCTTCATCATTTATCATTCGTCTCTTATTTATTTCTACGGTTTCTGAGAAAGAAAAACTCGACAACGGATTAAAAGAGTTTCTGTCATTTGAATATCGAAGTATGGTCAATTGTGTGATCAGAAAAAGTAATACATTTGCACTTCCACATTGAGATTGGTCGCCTAAGTTTTCTCCGATACAGGCAAGCATAACAACTCCTAGAGCATCATACCTATAGATTAGCAATATATTCCAGAGCCAGCCAATTGTATACCAGATGATCTCTTTAGCCAGAATCAGGTGAACACTGCTTGGATTCGATCTAATAACAGTTGTGGAGTTGACCTGCCCTTTCATTCGTAGCTTGAGACAGATTAGGTTCACAGTTTCAAGTGTATAGAGGCGAAATTGATATTTTGTTCTTATCATTTAAATATCCTGCGTGAACGAGAAACGGTTTGTTTAAAATCAAACAGAAGATTTCGGAAATTATATTGTTAATATTCCCAGAAAAAAAGGATTCGCAAAAATAAAAATTCGATATGTTATCATAATTTATCGAAAAACTCAAATTTCTGTGTTACGATTGATCCATACATCCTTTGTTCCCTTTTGACTGATATGAATATTGATGAACTATGATGAACATCAAAATGATCAAAATATGTTCAGTTGATTTCAGTTCAATGAATTCATGAAAATGGTTTCCATTTATGAACCATTCGATTGAAGGAATTATTGATAGGAAAAATAGTTTTTCATGGAATAGGTCAGCTACATTTTGATTATATTTTATTGAAGGGTTTTGTTCATTTGAATTTATTGGATTCACGCTATTGATCCTACCAGTATGTCCTATCCTCCCAGTAGTGATTGATATTCCACCTTGTATGAGGAAAAGATACAGTAATGTACGTCTCTTCATTCTATGAGTAATTTGTATAAAACAAACAAATAAATGTGAATGAAATACTTCATTTCAAGATACCCTTCATTTCGACTGATTCAAGTATACAAAACAGAACATATATAGAAATTTCGTTATCTGAATGTTTTGCGTGAACGAGAAATGGTTAATAATAATTTGAAATTCTACGAACCGCGAACGTAAAATTTTATATTCCGCATGGTATTCGCAAACGAAGTACGTATTGACCATCACGTTACCTGGTAGGCTCTACTCAACATTACCACAGGGTCAATCAATCCAATCTGCCTTTTTTCATCGTCGGACTGCACTCCGAGCATTTCAATTGAACTCGCAAGGTCATTAGAAACGAATATAAATCACACGTGGCGAAAGGAGGCGATTCGAATAGAAAGAAGGAACTGGGTAGGAAATGAGTTCTCGATTTGTTGTACGTAAACTTAATGGTTTTAGAATGTTCGTCGGGCTCTTTCAGACTTGATTTTATCGGATTCAACAGGCCTTCCTATTTTGAAGAGTAGCTGCGAGATGGTGTACATAAAATCGAACGGATCAAGAAATGAATTTTATTAAGCTGCTTTTTATTGCTGATGAGATCAATTGGATTACTAGTTCCTCATGAGGAATGCTGTAAAATGTTCATAGAACGCAGCTTGTTTCATATGCTGATTAATTTCAGTACCTAGTGAATTCAAAGGTTGAATTCGATGAGAAATCATTTGACCGAAGATGAAAATTAATCAGTTTATACAATATTGAAATTAATATACGAAACCTTGACCGCTTTCACAGTCATCGTTTTTTTGTAACCCCGAAATCCCAAGTGAACTCATACAACTCAACCTCAATTCAATTTTGATTTGATTGAACTATTAGGATTGAAATGAATTCACCAAAGACCAATCCCAACATAACATTTTCATTAATTATTGAATTACACTTCTTCTTTGATTAGGTATGAAATTAATTTTACATTTTGTTGGGTTGTGACGTTGATGAGTTTTGACAACAACTTTCTTGATGTGAAATATGAGGGGAGAGAAAAGAATGAAAATCCTCAGAATGCTATTTAGAATACAACAGTGGATGCTCTATCTGACGAGACTGAATTTGTTGAAATCGGTTGATTCATTTGAGTATTAGAGCTATTTTGAAAGAACTTCGTACCACCACTTCTTTACGTAAAAAAATATGAAGAAATGAAGATCAACTTTGAGATTTATATATGTATTTGGTGAGTTAACTAGGTATATTTCAGTGAAAAAATACTTTGAGAGTTTGGGATGACGAATACGCCTCCTGGCGTCGATCATGAAAACTTGACCAGAGTTTTCTCTTGGCCACTTTGATCATACACTTTTTCACCGAATAGTTCCCGAGATACTAAAATGAAACGAATGAAAATAAAATAAGGTGAATGAACAATTCATTTTGTAACAGTCATCCTTCCGGCTGATCAATCGATCACTTCCGATTTTTCAATATCATTTCAATCCGTCAGGTATTCTGAACTATTGTGAAAGGAAAAAATATCCTGTATCTCGAACTCTATCCTTCTAATAAATTGATTGTGTTTCCTTCAATGTACAGATTTTTCCCGTAGGAAAATCCAAGTCGTAATTGGCCTATAAGTTTTCCGTTCTCTCACGTCAAAGCTAGTTATTGGGCGTTGGTTAGGCAACAGTTAAACGAAATAGTGTTTCGTTCAGCAAACATCTAGGGCTGCGGCCGTTTAGATGGTATCGGCGGTCGGATTTCTTGCACTGCGCTATGAAAATGCAAAACAGCGGGCATTAATGGAATTGATGGAGAGATGCGGGCGCCCCAAGAAGCGACCTATTGAACTCTGCCGATGAAAAAACGAACGCCGAAACAGTGACAGCGAAAAGAATTTCTCGTCTTCACCTACGTTTCAAGCTGTATGGGTAGTTGAATCTTTCGGAAACGGTCATTGAATATGAATTATCAGGAGGGAACATTCGATCTGGTGCTGGATTCATAAATTGAAAATAAATTATCCTCCAGATTTTGATTAAGGCCACCCAAATTGGCCTTGAATCTTGAAATAGTGGGTGTTGAATATGATCTATGTTTATAAAAAAACCTGACAGCGTCATTCAATTCTCGAATATGATTCGGTTAACATTCATTATATCAAACTGATATTTCGAAAGCAGTTATCAAATATGAACTATCACCAGAAGAGGACTTTCGATCTGTTACTGAATTCATATATATGAAATAGTTGTTTTTCAGTATTCGAATTGGATCTTTTGGTCACCAACAAAACAGTGTAAGATATAATTTCTGTTCATAAGAAAACCAGACTTAGTCATTGAATTTCCGAATATAAATTGGTTTATTTTCATAATATCGAAGTGATTTGTCGATAATATTCGAGAACGGGGATATTGTTGAATTCTTTTTTCTGTTCTAACTCTTTTTTGGCAAATTCGACGAGATTAAAGTTTTTTGGGCCGAAGATAATGTCGCAATCTGAATAAAAAAATAAATTTGATATCAGGGGGTTTTGAGGATCGTGATATCGATTAACAGGGTATCCAAGAAACTGTTTTCTTTGGGATTCGAATAGAATTTGAAATTTGAGATCAAGTGGGTATAAAAAGGTTTCCAACAAGCACTCCTTACTGAGATACGAAGTTCTGACAGATCCTGCTGAATATTGGCATGCTGAAAAAATTTTTGAGTAGATTGAAACTTAGAGTACTTCTTTTGTAGTTACAATAAACTGGGAAAGGTGAATATATCAAGGAGTCCTCCATTATGAATTATAAGGAGAGTTACAGATGAAAAACCTCCCTAAAAGAACTTGTTATCTTATTTTTCAGGTTCTTTATGACATCAAAAGAGTCCTTCTGTATATTGATTCAACTTATTATCAAATATTTATGAGATCATGAGAACATTTTTCCATGATTTTCAAATTATAATACGATTGATCCTGTTTATTGGAAATTCACTGAATATAATCACTGAATAATCCAATTATTGAAGTATCAATAGCGAAACCGTTCATAAATATCAAATAATTGAGTCATTCAATGAATTGATGTATTAATAAATAAATCATTGTGAATTCCTCCATCACGTTTTCGATCGGAAATTAATTTATCTATAAAAACCGTTCATAGAAACTTGTTCAAATCATCCTCGAAAACGTAGTTTTATCACTGTTCTACTCCAAATCCATCCTAACTAATTTTCCTGATGCTATCAATGATTGATGTAAAACGAGAAACTATTTCTTTTTCCAATTCAGTAACATCCAGCTTAAGTAAGCCGACGACAAAAAACGGATTCCTCATCTTTGTCCGTCACTAGTCGATCTGATCTGGTGACCGGAACGGATTGCGGTTGAAATTCAATTGTTTGACCGTCCAGACTAGTAGGCCGTGAAAGATACCCAATGGAATAACTGACTTCGTATTTTTTCCAATTTATTCTCGGCGCGAAGAAAGAATATCAGACGGATAGTTCATGGGAATGTGATAGAAATAGTCTGATTGCATCGAAACGGTGGTTTCAATGATTTGCGATTCACTTGGTGGTCATGAGAATCAAACTACCCCAATAGGAAATTGAACTTGAGCATTCTCAAGTTCTAGATTTCCTTATTTTGAATAGATTGCTTTGAGAATATTTTAATTATGAAACTGAAACAACTATACGTCCTTCTTTTTCCATGCCAAAATGAATTTCTGTACTTCAAGTACGAGAAAACATGATTTTTTTCAAAATACATATAGGGAAGAGGAGTTTAGGTTGAAAAAACTCCTCTTTGCATTTTGAATGCCATATTCATGACTGATATTCAAGACTGATAATGTTCTGTTTCGAAAATTTTATGCAGTATTTGTCAAGATGACTGTGTTTTATTGATAGCGATTTTTAATGGTTCCTAATTTTATTCAGCAAAACCAGATCTTTTCAGCAAAATTCTGTTGAACTCCAGTAATTGATATTCACAGCTTGAAATGTTTAGGATCGTCCACTAACTCCATTTTATGTTCTTCAATAAAAAATATTCATAAAAAGAGACGGAACATCATGGTGGCATAAACTTATGTAAGGAAACGAAATAATATCGATAGACTCATAAAAACTAATTTTAGCAAATAATTTATCCGGATCGATATCCTCATTACAGTTTTTTTCTCAAACTTCTACGATTATAATTTTTGAAGCATCGAAAGTACCTCCTGGTAAAAAAAAATTGAAGATGTTATCTCTGAGCATTTTCCGAATTATTCACTATAGATAAAAACAATTAATCTTTGACAATTAAGACACATACCTATAAAATATTTTCGAAAACAGATATGGAACTATTTTATTTCTTAAGTAACAATTCCCACGAGTATATGTATAATGAGACATCAAGTAGATTCTTTCCTCTTAATCATTTGTCGTTATTCTGAATCAAAATTTTTCATTATCGATTCCATGAATATTCAATGTCGATTCCAAAAATGACAAGCCTTATTAATTATATTAATCCGACTTCCTGCATTATAAGTAATATCAGAAGCTCCGTATTCTTGATGGTCAGCATTAGATGAAGTAATTCTAGATTATGGAATTTCTTTTTTATGAGACTGTGGGAAATGTGGTCTTTCAGCATCGTGTGAACTGAAATGAATCCAACCGATAGGAGAACTTCCTTGTCATAGATGCAGACGAATTAAATTTGATGCGGTATGGTTTAAATATTCGATATTCATTTTGTTGCAGAAAAAATACTGCAATTATTGGATAGGATATTTGAAAGTGATAAAATACTCAGTAGAATAATTTTTTAGAGAAATTCAACTTCTGGTTTTCCTGATTCCAATGATACCTAGAAAACGTGAAACCTAATGTTTTTCACTATTTGTATAACCATTACGAACACAATAATGAAGTTGAAAGAAGTTTAAGTATTTTCTCATATCTATTTGTTCAATAACAATAATTTATCAAGGTGGCCAAGGAAAACAAGTCACACTTTGACATTTTGATAATCCATGATATTTATATATATAGAGGTGTAAATATATACACAGAGTTGTGCACAAAAATCGGCCAGAGCTGTAACTTCTGAATCTTTCGAGATCGAAATTTGAAATTTAGGATAGCAACTATATGATATTGTTCATTTTTTGAAGAGAAAAATTCACCGGAAGGGACCCCCCAACTGTTGATTTTCAAATGGAACTCCCTGTACATTTTTTCATTTTCAGATTCATTCTACATACACCAGTAGTTGTACACTCCCTGTACGTATGTGTGTTGCGCGGTTGGTTCAACTTTGCGTTATATAAAGACTCATGCATTGTGATGCCATCGTAGTGTTTCAGTTCAAAATAATTTCTGTAAATCAGTTTTTTACATGTCCAACTATTTTTATGTAAGCATTCTCGTTGAAGATTGTCCCTGATGATGGATTAAAATGAAGATTCCGCAAGCTTGGATAGATTTTCAAAATTCGATATCTCGAAATCGGTTGAATTTAGGAAATGAAGCGCTCCATCAATTTCGTTCAGAATTTCGAGCAGAATTGAAATGTGGAATAATATACAGGGCGTCCCATTAGAGAAAAAGCAACTTTGTTTCGTCCTGACTTTTTGACTTATCCTGTATACTTAATTTTTCATTACATTCATTACATTACAACTTTTGTATCCTAACATTTTTCGCTAGCTATCTTACTTTAGGAAATAATCGACCGTTTCCATACATATCAGCGACCCTGTATATATATATATATATATATATATATATATATATATATAATGTTATTTCCGGTAAAACGAATGTTGAATCCGTTCTCCAAATATGTCAAAAAGTGACGTCTAGTGAGCATTTGCCAAATTCCAATATTCAGAAATATAAGTAGGAAAATAAAGTTAAAATAGGAGGAGTACCATAAGTTTGTGACACCTGGTATACCTGTTCGCAAGAAAAATCTCGAAATTCGTGATTTCCCGACATAATTATCAGGTTTGATGAATGAATTCAGTCGATTCAATGAATCGTTTTGTAATTCTTATCTGTTGAGAGATAGATAGGTCAATTTTTCGTTTCACTGTGATTTACATGAGTTGTCCAAAATTAGATGAGCATAACACATAACACAATAAAATTATCACCTGATTTCCCATTAACTGAATCAAGAGTGAAAAATACTTGAACGTAATGAAAGTCAAGGTTCCAAATTGATAGATTATGCGTTGGACTCTGCGCATTATTAATAACATTCCAAGTGTAAAATTTTCTAGCTAGAGATCTGAAGGATTACTAACAGCTCAGATGAAAGTTGTTCGGTCAATCTAGATCGATTCGTAGATACTGAGCATTCTTATGAATACATTAAATCCGGACAGCGCGGCCACCAAAGTTTTTTTTTTCATTCTAATAAATAAGAGTGTCGATTCTGAAAATGTATAACTAGACAGAAATGTATGGAATGAGTTCAACAAGTATCAGTTAGCATTTTAATGTCTCCGGAACACCGTTCGGGTTATGGAAATTAGAAGGTCGATCGAAATTCGCCAACTTAATGGCAACTATTCTGATTTGCTAATGAAATGATATCACTTCGACGTTCTCGGTGTTATTGCAATGATATCGCGATTATATCACGGAGGTAAGTGGCGATATTTTGTTGTTGAAGTAACGTTTGTGGACGTATCGTGGATAATCTCGGAGATGTTGATGCAATATCACTGAAATATGGTGTAACACATTGTGGATATCAGGATCTAGAGGAGTTGAAAGATATAAAATACAGCTTTTTATGTTCTACTGTTTTGTTGGGATAGTAGTTTCAGAGATAATACTGATAAAATGTTCTTGTCGACACAGATATTTTTAGAACAGTGGAGAGCTACATAACCTCCAGATGAGCAATAGGACCACGGTCTTAGATACACTTTTGAATAGTGAGGGGTCACCATTTTTTAAGGAAAACTCACCATATTTATCCGCTAGTAGCTCAATTATCTTTGGGTATGATTAATCTATGACAGTTAGTATCAACAACCAGTTAGACTAGAATAATTAACAAAATTAATGGCAGAAATATCATTTCTTGTAAAATTATCTCAAGTGAATCATGAAACCTTCGATCGGTTCTGATTTGGAATTGGCCGACAAAGAGAGGGCAGCGCTGCAGAACACGAGAACAACTAAATTGTCCCCAATGTTTGGGCAGCCCTCCACCCTACTAGTTTCAAACTTGTAAGTAAGACCTTGGATGGATAACACTTCCATGACAGATGAGTTGTGAATGCTTAGAATCAATCAAGACTGAAATAATCTGAATGAGATTGAATGATGAAAATCTGGGGATATAATGATTAGGAAAACACTACGTAGGAAGAGGTGGGGACTATTGAAGCGAAACTATATTATGTGAATTCAATTAGGAGTTGATACAAATGAGGTTCATATTCAAACATAAAAGACCCATTAACTTAATATACTGATTGCAGCTTTTTTTCTGAAGTATTTTATAATTCATTGTCAATTCCAGTTGGATATAGTATTTGATATAGTATTTTGTATTATTGCATTTGAAGCCATTTTTACTTCTATTTATATCGAGTATATCATATTTTTTTCAAGAGAATGAAATACTGGTGAATTGAGAAAGATCATGCATTGTGAAAGAGTTTTTCAGTTCATAAGTTGATAAAGAAAGTATTTGAAACTTTCATTATCGTTCCGAAATATCAAATCACCGGAAAATTCAATGTTCTAGCGTCTAATTGGAGTGAATGAAATGAGTTTCCTTGAATACATGAACAATATTTCCATACAGATCATCCAAAAAAGCACTATAAAAATGAAATGGAAATAATTGAGATAGTTAAGATAAAAAAAAAATAGAGTAACTGTCGGCTGTATTCACGATAGTAAGATATTATTTTATTTTTGATATGATACCGAGAAGGCACGTCGTATTTTTGTTCGAAATCAATGAGTTCAATTGAATAGCTAGGAGTTTGGTATATTTTTCGTTTGTATGTTATTTTTCTAGTAATCTTTTCTTCGTGAGGAATTCGAAAAACATCACAAAATATCTCATCATCAGGTTATTCGGATTTTCAAAAACTGCAATAGAACGTAGATGATATCATCATTTTGATATAATGGTATAGTAATATTGGATGATATTTTTTTGGATACATATATTACATCCATAAACCCCAGAAGAAAATACTAGCCTTTCTAATATGGCTTGATTTTCATCCTGAGTAAAAATATATATAATTTATATACAATTAATCGAGGAGAATGAGATGAAGTCTTTCGAAAAAAAAAAAAACCTCGCTAATCCTAATCCTCGAACAACTCGATCAGATTCGATACGTCACGATTGACTGCATGAGCACAATAATTCAGTGGAATCTTGAATGGAATAAAAGTTAACTTTCAGCCGATTCACGCTGGCACAATGGTACAGATGTGTTCTCGCGTAAACTCTGGTACGTGACGGTGGTAACAGCGGTAGATGATCACCCTCAAACGTGACTATCGGCCTCTTGAGAAGCGACTGCTTACCATACCTACACAGAGATGCACCAATCTCTATTTCACTGAGTGGAGGTGATTCCAGAAGAATGATCGACTGAACAATTTCCTTTCAATTTCAAATTGAGGAATCATGCATGATTAACATTCAACTCGATATTTTTGGGCATTTCTGAAGGATCCCAAGGCATTGGCAGATAGTGAATAGTGTCGGGGATACTTTAAAATATTTTGGTTAAATTGAACTTCTCATACGATCTGGATTCTAATAACATTCTTTGTTGATGCTTAGATATATTGGTCCAAAAATACGAATTTGATAATATCATCGTGGAAAAATCTATACTTTTTGAGATATTTCACATTGAAGCCAAAAATTTCACCTTCTCTCATTAAACATTTCTGAACAAGACAGCTTCATTGCGAATTTATTCATTGAGGGGACACATCCGACAATTCCATGGATAATACTGTGGATTGGCAGTTGTAAATGAATCGATGGGTGACGGAAGGATCATGCTTACATGCTATCGAATTTGAATATTCCAAAATACTGCATTCCCAATGATTCGTGATATTATTGAAGAAATTTGCCAAGAAGCGGTATAATCTTGTTCTAAAATGTTCAAGGAAAAAAGGTAAAGTTTCGAACTTCAAAGTGAAATATCTCGAAATGTATTAATCTTCCACAATCTCAATAGTTGTTCGATAGTTGAAGACATCCTAATGAGAAAAAATCAAAAACACACGTCACCACCGTCAGTACCTCAATATACTCTAGAATTCAGAGATTTTGAACAAGCAAACTGCTTAGGCCACAAAAATTCAGTTAGATGGGTTCAATCTCTCTACTTCATGGATGAAAACTCAGATTTTCTCTCAAAGTGGGTACAATGAAAATAGAAAAATATCAAGATTCTGATGTATTTCCCTTGAATATACAATTTGTTGGCGATTCACGATATTTTCGAAGTATTATTACCATTCAATCGAGAACGGTGTCTGATGAAATGGAAGGATGCTTGCAACATTATCTCAATTTGAAGTCCTTTTACATAATCCTCCTAGATTCGACCCTGCACCATAGTTCTTATCCAGCCGACTTGACATATTTCATGCTACATTTGTTTTGTATTCTTGCGGAATTCTCTTTACGTAGCTATGCCGCGGGTATCGTGTCTGATCGGTCGTTTGGGTCTCCAAACATAATACTATCAAAGATATTATGTAATAAAGAAGATTCGATATGAGATACGGGCGATATATTGTAGCGGTCTCCTGGATATCAAAAACACTCCAATTCTTCACATATCTCCGCAAATACCATTTAGATATTTGAATGAAATATAACTCGAAAAATAGGAAAATAATAAAAAAAACTCAGGTTGAACAAACTCATTTTTTGACAATTCAAGGTAATTTTCATTTTGGAATAGGCTTTTTTTTTAGTCAATAAAACACTCATTTTTTATATTCATAATGAGATGATCATATCATCAAAATGTCAGTTTAGATCAACTAAATTATTATTTAATTACGAATATGATTTTTTCAAATTGCAAATATAAATACCTCAACAGTGCTGACGGCATTTCTTGAAATAATAATTCATTTTGTCCACTCAATAATACTCGATATCCTTCACACCACATACTCATACCCACTCATACTCAACTGAAATTTCGATATATCTCTTCATTTCTGCAGTTGACATATTGATGATGCTGATGATGATTTAGGTTAGTCTAAGAGTACGTATCAATGCATCATCCAAATCACTACTTTCACCAGTGAGATGTAGGTATAATTAGGTTACTCGGATTTCCATAATCATAATTCTTAAATAAGCCAAGTCCACGTCCATAATGGCTCTCTTTACGTTCGGGTATGAAGAGGTCTAATTATTTCTCATAAACATCCAATAAATATGGAGTACAGTAGGAAATGTCTGCAATAGGAGAATATTATATCTGAAATATATAATCTTCCTTTTTTATTAAACCAGGTCACCTGAAAGCTTGTTCGAGTGTGAGTTATATTATTAGATTGAGCGTAGTGGATACGTTCACACAAGATTCGGCTGATTTATAGAAGCAGTTATAGATTCATTATAGCAATGACGTCAACCGAGCATGGACGTATCAATATCCGAATTTGTTAATAAAATTCCACTAATAAAACCGGATATGCCTAAATATTTTGTTTTAAGTATATTGTTAAGAAGCGAGTTCACTTATTTTTAGAAAAAAATATCACGAGATTCAGAACCTATCTTATTTTTTTCTCTGTAGTTTGATACATTGAATAATTGAAGTTGAGCCAAAACTGCTGGAGAAAGATTTTCTGATGCGCCCAATAAGTATATAAAATCACACCAATGTTGCCGTTTCGATCTATTAATAGTAAGATGGGCGATAGGCATCTACAGTGTGACCCATTTTCAATTGAAACACCCTCCTGAAATTTGAGGTTGTAGACATATTTTGATAATTTTATTTTCGAAATGTCAAGTACAAAAAGATCTACCTTGGGACAAAATTTGAAATGTTTATTTCAATTTTCAGAGCATATTTTTTCTTAGTCGAGAATCGAGATTTTTCATTAGGGATTTTTTATTGAAACAATCACTATGCCACTGGATTCACAGTGCTTTCAAACAGGTGTGATCAAAATTTTATGAATAACATGATAACAAATTTATGACAACTCAAAAATTCGAGAACTCACACAGCTAACAGTCACAAAAAACACCCTATATCAACAGATATAGCTATGAGGGTATATTTTCATGATTTCAACAATGAAGTGCCGCCAGATGAAAAACAAAAACAAATTAACGTTTTCCAGTCGCGATGATGTCTTCGTGGGGAGTGCGGAATAGGTTTTCTGGATGCCCTGTATGTATTTGGATGGTGAGAGTCACCTAAATTATTTTCTGGCGGGCGCTTGTGCGTGCTCTACAACTGAGCTCAAAATAAGTCAAAACCCACACTCTATCTAAAATCTGCTACAGATGGGTGTGTAAGCGGAGTCTGTCGATATACTATTACCACTTTCGTAACTCTGAATGAGTATTGTGAGTGTTGAAACTATTGATGAGTTATTATTATAGTTTATTGCCACTAGCATATCCATGCATATCTGACATAGAGATAATTTACTGTTCTCAGAAGGTGTTTCGAGTCAACACCTGCATGATCCTTGAGTCAATCAAAACGATCAATTGGTATGATAAATATCGGTTATGGGCATGCATTTATACAGGAAATATCGAGTTTTTTTGGAGAAATTGAACAAAACGTCATGGAATTATCAAACTCAATGTAACTTATTGTTTTTGATATTCAATCTTATCAATGAATTCGAGTTCAATGAATACTTTGAAAAAATCATAAACTCCACCAGACTATTTTCGTAGTCAAATATTTATTCAAACGTATTCTCCTAACGGATCCATCGAGGAATGATTTTGATAAACTGATGTCAGAAAAATTATTTCGAATCGAACTGTTGATTCCATGAATATACTGACAGCCATCAGGACGAAAAACAGTTCGAATTGGTAGAGTAATCAAGTCCGGTGAGTTCAGCACTTCAATGTCCCATTTTCGTAGTGTTTGAACAGGTTAAAGTGAATGGTAATGAGTCGCTCGTCGTATGTTTGTTGGCATTTCACTTTGGAAAAAACATGTGGAAGTGTTATTCTCATATTTCGAATATTCAAACTGTTACTGAACAAATAATCGAAAATATTATGGATATGAAGAATATGACACCATATTGAGAAATATTCTACTTTCCATGCTTGGGTTCCACTTTGAAGTTAACGAGGGTTTTGAAGAGAATCAGCTTGATGTAATATGGATATTTCATCAAAGAATGATGAGGAAAAGTGAAGGAACTTTTCGGTTAGTTAATACAGTAAAATGATATATGTCTTTCACTATTGTGACTGAATATGGTTTTGTCTGAGAAAATACATCAAGATTCACAAGTAACATATTTACCGCAACTTTTTTTGTCATCACAATTTCACCGCCAAACAGCACAATATTTCAGAAATGACTACTAGTAGCGTCTCTTACCTGAGCATATTCCGCGCAAATATCGATCCCCAAAATGAAGTTGCAGACATCATCCACCGACCAGTTAGAGATGTCTTCGTGCAATTTAGGACTTTCGCTCGGAGCTCTTTTGGGAGTTGAAGGAGGAACGCTGCTCGTTTGGCAGCTCGATGAAGGGGTCTTCGTACGAGGCCTCTTTATGGGAGGGGCACCTGCTGAGAGGTCTAGGGGGGAGGAAAGTTCAGGTCGTTTCACATTTTTGAGCAAACCCTGCAAATAAAAACAAAGTTGTGAAATTTTTGAAATTCATGAAATTTGTGGAAATGGTGAGCATTGTGATATTTGTGGAAATTGTGAGCATTGTAATATTTGTGAAATTTGGGGAATTTGTGAGAATTGTGAGCATTGTGATATTTGTGAAATCTATTAAATTCGTGAAATCCGTGAAATCTGGGAAAATTGTGAGCATTGTGATATTTGTGAAATCCATTAGATTCCTGAAATCTGTAAAATCTGGGAAATTTGTGGAGATTGTAAAGTTTTTGAAAATTGTAAGCATTGTGATATTTCTGAAATCTTGGAAATTTGTAAAAATTATGAAATTTGTGAAAATTGTGAGCATTGTGAAAATTGTGTTATTCGTGAAATCTGTTGAATTCGTGACATGTGAAATCTGTGAAATTTGTAGAAATTGTGAAATTTTTGAAAACCGTTAGCATTATGATATTCGTGAAATCTTGGAAATGTATGAAAATAATGGAATTTATGAAATTTGTGAAAATTGTGAGCATTGTGAAAATTGTGAGCATTGTGATATTTGTAAAATCTATTAAATTCGTGAAATCTGCAAAATCTGGAAAATTTGTGAAGATTGTGAAGTTTTTGGAAATTGTAAGCATTGTGATATTTGTAAAATCTTGGAAATTTGAGAAAATTATAAAAATTGTGGGCATTGTGAATATTGTGATATTTGTGAAATCTGTTGAATTCGTGATATCTGTGAAATCTGGGAAATTTGTGAAAATTGTGCAATATTTTGAAAATTGTAAGCATTGTGATATTTGTGAAATCTTGGAAATTCGTGAAAATAATGGAAATTATGAAATTTTTGAAAATTGTAAGCATTGTGATATTTGTGAAATCTTGGAAATTCGTGAAAATAATGGAAATTATTAAAATTGTGAGCATTGTGATATTTGTGAAATCTATTAAATTCGTGAAATCTGTAAAATCTGGGAAATTTGTGGAGATTGTGAAGTTTTTGAAAATTGTAAGCATTGTGATATTCGTGAAATCTTGGAAATTTGAGAAAATCATGGAAATTGTAAGCATTGTGAAATTTGTGATATTTTGTGAAATTTGTTGAATTCGTGATATCTGTGAAATCTGGGAAATTTGTGAAAATTATGCAATATTTTGAAAATTGTTAGCATTGTGATATTTGTGAGATAGGTGGAATCTGTAAATTGTTAAATATGCACCTACCTGTATTTCTGCGTCCTTGGCTGTTCTTACCATCGCCATCAACGTTTGTGTAGTCGACATGTCAATCAAGGGCGGAAACAATCCGGCACCGGATACCCCGGCCGTCACACCTGCGAATGGATTCAGTACGGGGAAATCTGGCGGCTTCTTTGCTGGGTCACCACTATCCTTGAGCTGGTGATGAGGCGGCTGTGTGAGAGGTATCAAACCGGGAAAAGGGGTGGCCGGTTTGAAGCGAGGGTCAAGAGGTGGTGGAAAACCGTTTCTCGCCGCATTGAAGTAGCTGCGAGAAAGCATTTGAAATTTACTCAATTCATAACATCAGTGATTATCTTCATTATTATAGGTGTACCATCATTTGTAGTACTGATTGAAACAGGGATCTTTCTGTTAATTTTATATGAATGAATTGGAAAATAGTGCAAGAGAATATCGTTTCTTCTAGTTTTTGGATCCATGGCTTTCATGCTTCAGACGTTTTTGAAAATCTATCTAGTTTGAGATGATCCTCAATCTCTATATTCATTTACTCATTTCCAATTGCTTCTTCTTGCTCAAAATTCTTTAAAGTTTGTTAAATCAGTCAATAAACCTATTCGATTGTGATAAAACTGTCAAAATAATAACAATAAAATGTTTGTTTACGAATATAACATTATGGTAACAATCGTAGATAATGGAAATTATAACATAATATAATCGTATGAATTGATAATATTCCACAGGTGTCCAATAAAGTCGTTGCTGGCTAATTAAGTACAAACTAGAAAATTTTGTGGGGAATTGCAGCAAGTAAAAATGTACTCTTTGAAATCTATCCAAGCTTTCGGAGTCTCCATTCTATTCCATCATCAGAGACAATCTTCAGCGAGAATGTTTACATAAAAATAGTTGGACATTTAAAAACTGATAGTTCATAAAATTTTTGGAAAAATATTCTCCACACATTGAGCTATTGTTTTCAGTTTTAACATTCGATGCTGTGTTTGATTGTTATTTTCGGTGACGTCTAGTACATTCGCTGAAATTTGAGGAATAACAAATATGAAGTCGTGTATCTAATATAGAATTGAGAATCGGATTTCAACATAAAAACATGTGTGGTGATTAGTCACGTGATCTATCAGTATCGGGCAAGAAGGACAATTCTCTAAAACTCACTCATTAGGATTGGTATTATTGTATTTGGCTGCTAAACTCCTCATGAAATCGCTGTAATTCCTCATTTGAGTCTCAGGAACGGGTGGAGTATCTGGGTGAGAGGCAGAGCTGGGAGTGATCGATGGCGACCTACTGGAAGTATCTGGAGTACTCGGACTGAGCCTCTCGTTCTTCAGATGGTTGTTGTTGTTATTGTTGTGTAGGTAGTCCGCAGCGGATATGGGAGTTGTGATTGGACCATTGTTGTTGATAGAGCGATCCATCCTTTTTCTTCGAAGGGTTTTTGAGGGTTGGTGGTTGATGAGGCTGTTTTCAAGAGGACCTGTTTCACCTGGAACAAATAAAGAATATAAATAGCTGGATTCGGTGAATGATTATCAGGTTTTTAATACCCAAACAATGCTCTGTAGTATCCAACATAGAAATGAAGATATGGACAGGAGGAATGAATGAACATACTGAGTGTGTTCAAAGGAAGAGGTGAATTTCGAATTTTTTCGGAATATGTACATTCGATTATCGATTTTTGTTGTTGTTATGTTGGTAGCATATGTTTGCATCATCAGTCAATATGGATTGGTAGTTTTTGTTGACAACTAAATGAAGTACTCCAAGGCTCTTGAAATGTTAGCTGTGGGATTCGGCGAGTCCAGTTTGTCTCAAATAAATCTTTATTACTGGTATAAGGTACATGAGTCCGAGTTGTTGATGACGATTAGCATCTTGGAGTCGCTACCACATCGACAAACGATCATGAGTTCTTGCCAACAGATCGGTTAATAAGGAATACTGCAAAGAAGTCATGTAACGTTCACACATCAATGCTTGTATGTGATTTTTTGGCCACCGTTATCATTCTTCAACCACCATATAACCTGTGACTTTCTTCTGTTTCCAAAACTAAAGAGACCAATGGAAGGAAAGCGGTTTGCCACGATTGATAAAGTGTGAATTGAAGAACGAGCTGATGGCTACACTGAAAAGCACATTTCAGAAGTACTTCAAGGATTGGAAGAAGCGCTGGCATAAGTTTATTTTATCTGACGGGAATTACTCTGAAAGGGAGAAAATGGATATTGCTAAATGAAGAAATACTTTTCGAAAAGAAATACAATTTCTTTTGAACAGAACTTGTACATAAAAATGGTTTGGTTGCAATAGTAATGCGATAAAATCTGATACACTGAATGCAAATTGAGGGTTGTTGAGCTTTCTACAGACCCCATGAACATGATTGTCAAAATGATACTTCTTCAACTTCGAAATATCTCAATATTCTCATACTTCAATCAAAATTATCTAGATAATTATTCTTGCTTGCATATCCTTGATCGCAACAAGCGATATGATGAGCAATTATCTGTCAATTTAAAACATCCATAACAGTGCCTAAAATCAAACAATAAAACGTATACTCATCGACTCATTCAAATGCTGATGATATTCATAGGTTGGGGTTTCCGTAGAAGTCTAAGAGTTACGACCAAGAACGTGTCATCTGTTTTGACGTATACAATATTTTTCACGGAACACCTGGTCTCTCTAACGCCTCGAGAAATATGCTCAACTGTAATCAATCATATTTTATTATTTGAAATGTTGACGATCACGTTAAACGAAATCTCGGAGTTGGTATAAGGAAATCACCGGTGATATACGACTAACATGTTTGTGAAAGCTGCGTTCTTCTATCAACGAAAGTGAGTCTGGATCCGTTAAGTCACTTTTTATGGGCACTCCATTTCAGGCAGATGAAATTTATTCGAAAAGTCGACGAAATCACTAGACACCTGATATATAGTACTGTTTGATATTCACATTTGCTGTTTATTATGACGATGAACTTTGGAAAATTGGCATTTTGTGGTTCCGTTCGCACGATCCTGAAGAGTGACAAATTATATTCGTTTCAAGAGAATGGCAACACACTTCACACAGACTTGATATGATTTCGATGGTCTGTGACCTTTATCATTACAAGTCGTTTCGGTCTTTACTGATGAAAAATATACAAGGTCCTGTAAGCTCACTTTTGTCTCTCGTATTCGAGTTTTTCAGGCACATACGGGAAAAATATGTTCAATAATACAGGATGTCTCAGAGACGTGTAACGCCATAACGATTAATTTGTTTGAAGGACTCGCCACACATTTTCTGGCATACTCCTAGGATGCTTGGAATCTAGTCAGCAATATTCACGAAAAAAAGAGTAATAACCGAAAGAACTCTATTATGCAATAGTTCTCTAAAGAATGAATAACAAGTACTGCGTTGATGGACTCATGGAAGATAAATATTGAATTGAAAGAATGTATATTTTTATGTCATTTGATTCGCAATTGAAGAACAAGTCGATGTCTTTATTGGAATTATTCAACATTAATTTAACTTTCGTGTAAATGTGACTTTTCTCTATACCCAATATATAAACACCCTGTGTATGTCGTCTACAGGAAAAATCATCAAGGACTCATAAATTCTGCTGGAAGTTGTATAATATTCAAAATAATCAAACCAATCAACATTGTTGATATGGGAAGAAGATGCATTAACGTTTTTTTTTTATAATCATTACGACCCATCAGGATTTCGGTATCATTAAAATTTGTTCAGAAGAAATACATTAATAACGATTAATCAAGTGTGAGAAGGTACACTCCGAAATTTATTTAATGGAGATTATTAAATCTCGATGAATGATAATTTGAATAATTAGTTTTTGCTGAACTTTGATCTCCAAATCGAGTATAATAAATAATTCAAGAATTCACATGGGAAATTAATAATCGGTATGGTGTTATTCAATCATTTTTTATATTTACTACCTATTTTTTTGACACTGTTGATGAGTCGAGTTCGGAGGCAGAGTTCCCATGCTTTTAAAGAGTTAGCGGTATTAGCAGATATTTTATCAATTCGAGAAGAAAGTCTGAAATCATAGAACTTGAAATGGAGGCAGAAGTTAGTTCCGATTATGATGAACGCATCAATTAATAATTTTGTAGGTCAACAAAGTTTATTTGTATCAAGTTCTATTGAAATTACATTTTGTTCGAATCTTGTTCTGGAATGAGTGTTGAATCTTCTGAAATGTTGGAAATGCGAATGAGATTTTGACAATCTGTCATCTGATTATTGATGAAAATAATGTAAGAGTACCTAATTTAAATCCGAAATACAAAAAAATTATATACATAGATTGCATAAACTCCCAGTTGACTTCTCATTTTGAATTTGTTTCACTGCATTATTTCGTCAATTTGGAAGGATAAAGGAATCATATTAGACACTTATCATATATGCATATCATATGACAGATGAGAATGTGCAGTTTTGATTTTCTTCATGTTATGGGATACGTCCGACGTAAAAATACAGATTTTTACGTACATTCAAACCGCGGTATTATCGCTCAGATAGAAGCCGACCACAGCCGAACTAAGGAATTTGGCAGCGAATAATAACGAGAAGAAAACCTAATTGAATATAATTTTTGGTGTCGTTAGGTAGTGAAATGTTGGATACTGATAGTATACAAGATTCAGAATTGTAGGACAATATTTTCATTCGATCAATGACGTGAAATTTGTGTATAATCTCTTATATCGATCGATTTTCAATGTCAATTGGATCATCAAAAATGTGAAAAATTTATATGTCAAAAATGATTTCTACTGATTCAGATTAGATTAGATTCTGAAAGCGTCAACACTACGACCTGCACATATCCATTAGGTACGCCCTCTCGTTATGTTAGAGTTCTGAGTCTAGGCCTATCCTTCTCTTGATTCTCAACTCAACTATGGCTTCATTAATCGCTTTGTGGAATCGAAACTAGGTAAACGCCATTTTATAGATAACATTTCCAAAGTTATGTTTATTACATCTCGTTTCAGCAGCTAATAGATTCGTATTTAAATCGGGAATACGTCGCAAGGATACGTTCATATATATGTGCTTTGCCTCAAGTGTCTATTGTATTATTCATCATTAATAATTGATTATCTCATGTAAATTCGTACACGCTACCTCAGTAACCACTCGGTATTGAGCAATGTAAGTTTATCTCAATCTCTGCGTATCGAGTAGACGACGACAATGAACAGAAATCACGTTAAATTTCCTAACCCCATGACGCGTTGTATGTCAATGAGTGAACGGCATAATACATGTCAAACAATCCCAGAAGTTGATATCTGACATACGAAGGTATCAAATTCGAGGCAAAGAATCCAAGACACCAGTGACGCAACATCTTGTAACAATGGACACCTGTAGCAGGCCGTGATAAATGGTGATTGGCTACCGTGGCTGCTTTTATCATCTTATACACCTCGCGTTCTCTTTTGTTTTCCGTATACAACTCGTTTCGAATTCATCGTCGTTAACGGTTAACCTGACGTTTCTTGAATGGATGTTTCAAAGGGTTTGGAGATTATTAATGAGTTTCTACGGATACAAAATTCGGGATGGACAGAGAAATGTACCGAGATCATTTGAGAATACTATTTGTTATCACTAGAGATAGATTAACGAATCTATGCTTGACCAAAAAAATTTTTGTGCACTGAATCAAAATAATCAAGCCATAGATGATTGATAAAGTTGATTGAATATCTATCAATAGGACATTAAAGGAACTTTGTTCGTAAATATAAAGTACAAAACAGTTTTTATAATTATTTAAAGATCCAAACTTCATAATTTTTTTATGACCATCCAGTACATACCGTACATAACTAGATATTTTGGTGATTTCGATAGTAAGGAGTGCAAAAATCATCATAATGTGAAAACTTTGAGAATGCATATACCGGGTGTTTCATAGTGGATGGAACATTTGAAGTATCAGAGACAGATCATTTCGAGAATTTTTGGACGTGGATAAATCAAACTTGCTCTATGTCTGAAATATTTTTATCATTACAGTGTTGCCGCTTGTATCAGAAAGTAGTAGCTAGTTTGTTATTTCAAATGAAACACTCCGTATATTATATTATTTTTGGAATCCTTTCAAGATTCACAACTTTCCCACATAATTCCCTATACCTACCTGTGTCGATTTCCGAGAAAAAAAATGTTTGTCCAATTTTTGTGCAGAACCTGACCATTGAAAAATATCAATTTTTTCCCAATGCAAATCCACAAAATATTGCAATTTGAGTTATAGTTGCATAAGACCATTGAGTATTCTGTCGATGAACTGGATCTCAGTTTCAGCATACAGGGAGGATCAGAATTGAGTGCCTTCCGGCGACTCCTGAAAATGACTGAAACTCCTTTTTTTTATATGGAACACCTTGTATATTATAACTTATTTGTAGAACTGTTACATTTTCCAATTTAATTGAGCATAATTCTCTCTATACCTATCTCGTGCAGTTTGTTATGATCACTTATATTATGATTTCAAAAACGTTTAGAAATTTCTCTAAAATCTAATGAATTTTCTCGAATTCATTCGAGGTAGATCAGCATTAAACTTTCATTAAACTCTCTGCATTTTCTACTGATATTCTTGTTACTGTTCATTTTATTAACAATAAACAGAAGTACCTGTTTTTGGTAGAGTAAACAAGTAGTACTGCAGTACTGAACCCAGTCCTTCATGAAGAAACAAGAAAGATATTTTGATAACTCAATGGATGTATACTAGTGTCCCTCAAATTCAACTTTCAAAAAAGGGGTTTCAAACGTTTTTTAAGATCTGTTTTTTCGTTATCTGTATATTTTATCTCATGTACAAAGTACTCGAAATATACTCCTGAATATATTTGCTCGAAATCATACTGAACACTTTTCTGCATTCTCTGTATCATGCATATCACAAGATTGTGTTTACTAGCATAAACAAATAACCATCAATTCTAGCAAGTGTGAAATATAACAATAATGACCATATGGCCATAAAATATTACGAAAAGATGGTCGTTTGGAATGTCATAAAGAAGATGAAGTTCATGGAAGTTAACTGAAGAAAGGGACACATTATGGAAACATTATAGAACTTACTTTATTCGAAAATTCCGTAATATTCTAAGTCGTATAATTCAATAACTTTAGTGTGAAATTAGCTATTTCGAACATTTGCATACCTATAGTTATGTATATTTCGAATATAATAATGAAATCTTGAAAAGCTGTATCAGATGAATTTGAGATGGATTCTTTGGATAGTCATTATTTTTTTTGTGATACGAAGAAATTTGAGTTGATAAGTATTTGAGACTAATTATATGTATCATCTTATTGAATAATGAAAATAATTGAAATGAAAAAAATAGTTTTGGAGTCAAAGAATACAATTGCTTTCTTGTTGCCATATATCGAAAATTTATATGCTGCCTTGAAAATCCAATGAACTGTTTGATTTTTCAATTTTCATGGTGGAATTGCTTTAATTAGAAAGTTCACTCGGTAGACAACAAGGCCACATGATGGCAGATCACCGGTTGACCTAAGACGACTAGTGCAAATTGTTAATTTCCAAGAAGGTAGGCCGATAATACGTAGAAAAGGACGGCTTAAGTGGTCGGAATGGTAAGCTTACTACCTCCCAAAAAGGCCAAAGAATGTTCAAACAAAAAACTTTTGGAAATTCATCCCCTAGAGCAA
Organism: Plagiodera versicolora; assembly: GCA_037013635.1. Taxonomy (NCBI): domain Eukaryota; kingdom Metazoa; phylum Arthropoda; class Insecta; order Coleoptera; family Chrysomelidae; genus Plagiodera; species Plagiodera versicolora. The sequence goes on along the minus strand of CM072979.1, from coordinate 9,648,938 downwards.
CAATCACCGCTTCGTCACACTACATTGTTATTACTGAGTCTTGTAGATCCTCAAGAGAGCGCCACACGTATCAAATTCGTTGATATACAGGGATGCTTCCAAGGAAGTGTCCACAAAGTGGCTTCACTTTGCAAATATAGTTTATTAAAGTACGATAGTTGAGACAGCTCGTCAGAAAGTGCGATGTTGCTGCTTGTCCTTTTTTCAACGATACTCCGAAAAAAAAAGTTAGGTGATCATTTAATTTATCATCAGAAGATTTTTCAGATCTATGAAATATATACACCGAAATTGGATAACTGTTTTCCACAGTTTCAATATTTGTTAAAATTTTTACTTTTATTAATGTATCAAAAATTTCTCTTCAAATAAATTTGGCATTGCTGTGAACTAACTGTGAAGTGTTGCCATAATCATTGATATATATTTGTTCAACCAATTAGAAGTTCAGTAGTTAGCTAGATACTTTTTATTTTGTACTAATGGTATCGAAATATGACGAAATCTGTCAGAACTATCTTAAATAGACATAGCAATCAATTTGATGTTTGATTCTTGGACACTCTTTCACGAATATAAAACCTTATATCAGAGTCATCATCAATAATTTGAATCTTGCGTGTGTAAGTATATGGATTCAAGAGTCATTACGTGACTTTATGGTCCTATCTCAAATTACCAAAAGATACGTTCATTGAGAATTTGAAGATGCATTCAGATAAGTACTATCAATAACTTTCTCATTCAATATGCACGTTTGAATGTATTTTCGTTTTCTCATCACACATGGTATGTATTTATTAATCTTGATAGTGAACTCCTGGAATGATGACACCATTACATGCCAGCATATATACAGGGTGTTCCATTTGAAATAACAAAGTTCTCTGCGTTTGAAATTATGAAAAACTGACAATGAATTTCGAACGTCTTGTATGATATTGGGGAACGGGTTCTATCGGAATCAATAGCCTGAAACCTCTTTAATGCTTGGTCAGAATTGGAAGAAATGGTTTTCATACATTTCGATGTTATTCAGTCTCCAATTGTACCCTGCATTTTGAAAAAGAAAACAATAACTCGAAAACGGTTATAGTAAGGTACATGGTACCTCTCATGAAATCGTATTATTTTTGCTTGCACTATCCAAAACTGGAACAAAATACCGGGTGTTCCATATAAAAAAACACAACTTTAATACGACACACTTTTTTGAGCCACCCTGTTTACTCCAAAATAACTTCCTTTTGCAGCCTCGATGAATAAACAGATAAAGAAAAGAAGAAATTTCCGGAATATTAAATGGCTTCGTTTACAGAGACGTAGTGTCGTATGTGGTGCCCCACCCTGTATATATATATATACGACGTGAATATCATACAGTGACATTAATAAAGTACCCAATAATTGGAAAAAATATTTGGGGATTTTCGAAAAAAAATTTAATTGTCAATTCAGCCCGTCTCAAAATCAACTTGGGCCCATATTGTCTGATTTTCAGTTACTACAAGGATCGTATTTTTTCAAATTGGAAAATTTTTCAAAGCTATATTTGTCGGAAAATAAGTAACATTTTTAAAAAAATTCTTCACGAAGATCTTCGTTGAGTCTCATTGTGGAGATTAGAATACTCAATTTTTTTCTGAAAATTTTACCATAACCGATGTTTTCAATTCTTCCAATTGATTATAAATATCATATATCATTTGATCTGCAAACTCTTTTTGTTTTGAATTTTGTGGGTGAATTTTGTGCAAAAACGAATTTGAGAATATTATCGTAGGAAAATCAGTACTTTTCGAGATATTCCACTCTACAGTACGAAATTCCATCCCTTTTCAGTCCAGATAGTACAGTTTCCTAGCGAATTCTTCCAATAACGTGATAGATTATATTCATATTCAGAGAGAAATTATCATGTATGCACGATGAAAGCAAAAAAAATTGTTCCAGGAAAACTTTGTACCAACTAAACAACATGAGAAAAAATATTAGAAGAAATCAGAAACATACACACCGTTGGCTTCATAAAACAAGTACATCATTTCTCCACTCACGATAGCACCTTACAATTCACTTTTCAACTAGACAAAATTGTCATCCTTCTATGAATACACCACAAGCACTGAAGGAAGATTCTTAACCCCCACACTTCCATTGTACCTGGTCGAACGACCCGTACAGTGACCAATAGGAGAACAGTACTTTCTTAGAAAACAAATATAGTTGTGAAAAAGGAGTGACCGATAATGTGGTATGTCACTGTCAAGTAGTGGTTTCAGAAAAATATACAACTACTTGAACATGTGCATATGAATTTCCACCGAAAATGCATGAATAAGTTTAGTAACACATCAGAAAACGCCAAAGTGATCATCAAAGATAAGCTAAATTCTTACTCAGAGGATCATACTTGAAGGGCGTGATGCATATTTCATTCCATGTCTAGTAACAATTAGTGTCTCAAAATGAGAGGAAAACTGATTCGATTTGATTTTATCATGCAATTTAAATACTACTTTACTCTAGGTTTCAACACAAGCAGTAACGCATACACATGCGGTACGAAGGAAGTTTCTGGTTTCAAACACCCACTTTAAGTAATTCCATATTTCATCGTCTTCTACATCAAATATCTCAACCCATATTTCGTTTTGTTAGATTCAATTTGAAGCAGACAAAGGAAACCTCATGTTTGTATGCACAACTCTCATTTTGTTGATGAACTATAAATTGAATAGTTTATTCACAAATACATGACGAACAGATTATTGAATGTTATGGTGGATTTCAACCTTTCACTACATCCAATAATCACATGCATATCATTTTATGATCTTCTGGAATACCTCGATGAAAACGTATGATGTTTATTTTTATGTTTCGTTTCTGGATGTATGTTTTCTGAATAATGAATGGATTGTTGTGTGGCATGTTCACATGTTTCAAAAAGAGCTGTTCACAGGGAAAATATTTTTTATAGAACGATTGAAAGATGATAAATCGACGAACATTTGTTGGATTGCGATCACCTTTGGCTTGAAGGAGTGACATCGCAGTATTTTCTGAAATGGAGGCCCAAGAAAAAATGTTACAAAAATAAATATTTCCGGTGAAATTCACGACATCTTGTAATGCATTTGATATTTGATGATAATTTTGTCAATATTAATTTAATCAATTTCAAGTTATAGATTGTTCGAGTATTTTCAATTGATTGGTATTTTGATTTGGTATTTTGTAGTCAAAATTTTAGATTAATGAATTGAATTCCATGAATGTTTTGTCATGCTCCATTCTCGATAAGAATCTACACATGCCTATATCATGAAGATCTCATTCTGAAAATTAGTCTATCTCTTTTTAATGAATAGATATCATTTATCTGTATATTTTTATCGTCACAAAAAACAGCAAAAATATTCACAGCATACCAGAAAACGAATAATAGGTAGCAGAAATTGCAACGTATTGGTTCAGTGAAAGACAACAATATGTAGATTCGAAATTTTATTCAGGGTGTTCCTTAAAGACATGCTTATATTCGAAGGGGCGATTCTTTGGAACAGTTTGAGAAAAAAAAAACTTTCCATAAACGTATGTCCTAAAAGTCTTAACTTTGGAGATACAGGGTGGTAGAATTTAGAAAAAATAACAGTTTTTCAATAATATCAGACATCTTAAAAAAGTTTGGTACATATCTAGGTGCATCAAGGTGCATTTTGTGATGTAAGAAATTTTTCATTTTCTCCACCAGTGGCGGCCGTACGGGTTTTGCATTGAATATTTCCGGAGAAAAAAATACTACGCCGCTGCTTACTTCCAAAATAAAAATTACTCTAAAGATCCTCATTCACTATTGGGCAAAATTAATCTCATGGATGTTCTTTGCTCGACGCATGGTTTTCGCTTAAAAAAATAGAAATCGCTTTACTTCAGGGTCTATTCCTTAAGAATCTGATGCGGCGTGGAAATGTTCAGAGATCAGATTCGTTCCAAAATGAATGAGAATTCAAAAAATATATTTTTCTTGTCAGATGCTCTGTTCTTGATCGAATTAATCAAATTAAAATTGCTTCATATCGCAGTACCAACCATTTAATAATCTATATCACTCTGTATCTTGAAAGTTAGGACTTTTATTTCTGACAGTGACTTTATAAGCTTATATCGTCATAGTTACGATATCTATAATGAGGGTCATAACTCCCTTGGGATATTGAGGTTCAAAAACTCCCTCTTACCTTTTATATATGCCAGAAAGACAGTTTCGTTGGCATCTTTTGACATAACATTCCTCTGTGTCAGCCACTTCAGATATATAAATATGGACATATTGTTATGAAAATCGGTCAAAAATAAAATTATTTATGTACCACGAGAATTATAGAGCCTTAATAACCTCTGGCAATTGCTGCCCTCATAATTCCCTCAATACATAAATAACTATTAGGACATACGGTTATAGGATGTTTTTCTTCACAAAATGTGTCAAAGAATCACCCCTTTCAGATGTTAGCATGTCCTAAAGGAACACTCTGAATATGATCGTTGGCACAATAATAAACAGTTGATGTCAACTGAAAAATAATATTCTTTGGTAGAGACTTTATTTAGCTTTCCCTTTTTAAACTTTATCGGTTATTCACCCCATTGCTGGAAGGTCGAAATGATGGTGCTACTGCAGGTAGGATAGTAAGATATCCCTTTCCAAACTAAAATCGACCTGCTGGTGCACATTTACGATATAAAAAACCCATTCCCATTTTTATGGACTACCTTGTTAACGTGATATTCCAGTACGCTACTCAAAATTTCGGTTGTACATGAGGTGTCAACTTCTGACAGCACCTTTCTGATAGTTCTAAGAATGTTTGTCATCTCGACTAATTCCTAGCACAACCATCAATCACATGAATAATTTCGTTCGTGAAAACCCATCCGACTTGGTTCGAACATGATCTGCCAAATGAGGAAAAAAACTCGGAATCTTCGGTGATCTCACCCGTGCCTGTGTTACAAAATGAATTTCCTACCTGTTTGACCCCAGAGCCCGAAGCCGTAAAGCTTCCATTATTTGTGAGAACCTGCCTTTTTTCGATTCACGAACTCTGTTCAGTCACTTCAGGGGTCGCCAGCTCAATTCGCCTTACGTCTGCTGTTTACAAAAGAAGTTGAAGGTCGAAATGACGAAGAATGTCGAAGGCTTGACGGGACAGGTCCCGAAATAATATTGTCATAAGAAAAGGTGGATCCAATAAACCCCTTACACATTCCATCCTCTTTTTAATCTGTTGACATTCTCTCAGATTCGCTTTTTCTAAGAGGGTTGTATAATTTCAAATGAGTACATCTTCTCTATCGGAATTACGTGAATGAATTACCGACTGATGCAAAATACTGTTTGCATGAATTCACTTGATGTCTTGGGAAAATATCTCACAACGAATGATTCAAATACACTGTAATTTTTCCATACATATAAGCAACGATTATAAAGTTTCCCAATCATAAATATATCATTAGGCTGAAAAAAATTATTTTAAAATACAATGAAATATTCAGTTTCAAGTTTACATCTGAGTTATGATGCAACATGCATCTCATAATTCTTTTCAGATGAGGGTATCTCCGAAATTATTAGAAATTTTCAGTATTCCATTTTTTATTTGGGTGAAAGTGTGTACCATCACTTCAGTCATATTCATTCATGTTCTCCAGAGACCAAAAAAACTCATAGGATCAATGCAATGATTAAAATTTAATGAAATCGCGAAATAATCTAGTTGTTCGATGATGCGAAGCCATACAAAAAACAGATTTTCCATAATATTTGATTGAATCGGAAATAAAATGAAATCATTCGACAATGTCAAATAAGTTTGACATCGTTGAAGTTTGTCCAATAATAGGCAGAAGTAGTATTAGGTGAATAATTCAATGATAAAATGGTATGTTTCACAAAGTCTACAGGTCGAAATACTCATTCACCAAGTGTAATGTAACTATCAAACTTGAAGAAAATTTTATTCTCAGATTCGCCTCACAGAGATATGAATCTCTGTTTCCAATATACTTCTCGTCTTGTATAACTCGGAAAGGTATCAGAGTAATTGAAAAAATCATAAATGGAATGTTGCTCTCAAATTTCTTTTAGATTTCTTGATTTTTCTACAATAAATAGGGTTTTGTGATCCAATGCTGAAGTTCAATAATCTGTAAAATGAAGATCTACAATTATTAAAATTAGATGGAGAGTGATTTCATTGGTTTTACATATAAGAAACTGTTTCTGAAGAAAATTAGCTGGACTAAGCTTCAGGCTTCAGGTTTATATTTTCGTTGCCACCTGCATTAACTTGAATGTGAGCATATTTGTATGAGCTCGATTATCATTCAACAATCGCTGGTAATGATGGTAACTATTGAAACTCACATAGAACCATATGCAAGATGAATCATTGCGAGTCTCTTGATGACAAAAGAATCACATCAACAAATCACATCACACAATCATTCATAATATAATAATGCATTTATCTCCATTAAATGTCAATGTACATGGTACTAGGAATCTACTACTAAAACGGGAGATGCCGAAGAAGACGCTAGTACTAAGAATATGTTAAATATGTTGGCCTTCAAGATGTATACTCAAAGCAAAGAGTAATCAAGTATTTCGGTATCCATCTGGTAGGTAATCATCGGCTATTTGTTCACTTAACATGTGGTACCGCATAGACATGGCCGTACAAGACAATAACAGTCAGTGGTGTAACTATGAGTGTTTTCTTCTTTGTCGACGCATTGTTGATGTAAATGTTTTTCCACCTCTTCAAAGTTTCGTTTCTCGAACAACTCCCCATAAGTCGAAACTTGTGCGGGGTGAAGAAGGGCGGGCCCTACAGTTTATAGTGGAATCCGAACCACTTTCGCGGAACGGACATACCAGTAGGATTGACGTATATTTTTTCGTTTTTGTATTCGCAACCATTTCCTTCATTTTTTCATTACTCATTCTAAGATGTCGAACATTGTGATATTCGCCTGACAGTTGAAGTTATATAAGGACGAGTGATATTGAAAGAAAAACAGATATAGTCTGTTTATTGGGGGAAGATAGTTCTGACAGATTTGGTTGACTTTGGTTGACTTTCAATATCATCAGTGCAAAGTATCTAGCTAACCATTGAACTTTCAATTAGTTGAGAATGGCTGGGAATATTTAGTCTTCAATAATTATGGCAAAAATTTACAGTGACTTCAAATCGATGCTGAATTGGAGAAGAATCACTAGTCTGCTGATGAAGATTGATTATTCTAGTCGTAATAATTTGCACACAACAAAATCGAGTGATCGAAACGTTCAGTGTGCACGATCAGAAAATAGTTACATATTGTTTATCCAATATTTTTTCTAAAAAAGGATAACGAAAGCTCCTCACTTCCATTCGATTCTGGCAGAATGGTAAGTGAGGGATCATATTGAATATATCGTTTATACTTCCTTAGAATGTTCCATTTCTGAATTGGGAACTGCCATTGTTTCATAATTTTGGTGAATATATTTTATGAATCTGTTTCGGAATATCGTTGAAAAAATAAACAAGCAGCAATTCCGCATTTTCCGGCGAGTTATCACAACCATCTTGCTTAAATAAATTGACCATCATCAATGCAGGTAATGTAGTGTGATGAAATAATTTCTCACTGAAGAACAGTTCATTGTTAAAACTATAATTGAATCATAAAAGAAATCTGTAACGACCGTTCATCGATAAAAATGTCTTCAAAGTGTAGTTTACATCATTAACAATTCCATAATTTATCTTCATCAGGTTGGAGCGGTGATCCAGAAAAAAAAACATCTTTGATCGAAAAAATATGTGGAGGTATCTTTTACGAGACTAGGAATATAAAACTGTCTTCTCGACAGAATGAAACTGGTGAGCACACATATAAACTTTTTTATCGTCTCTTAATTGACTGGGGATTATAAAAATCTTATTAAATAAGAAGTCAAGTAAGACCTGCAATTTCCAGATCTCCTTTTATCTTGATTGAAGATAAAAATACACCTCGATAAAAGGTTCACAGGGTGTTGTCATATAAAATGTGCATTTTATGAGGGTTATTATCCAACCACATATTTTTTTACTCGTTTTTAATTCTACTTGCATGGAAACATTCTTTTTTGGGACGAAATAAGGACATTATTTTAGGCTATCGAAGTTATAAATTCTGCTTTCTCAATTAGTGCAGATCTTGATATCTCAATGTTCATCTTTCAATATGCTGTTATTCAAATTAACTAAAAGAATAACATGGAATATTTTTCATTACATTCCGTATCATGGAGTACACTATATAAAATTCAATTAGTGAAATCTCCAGAATGAAACACAGTGCGTTCGTAAAATCCAGTGCTCTTGTAGAGCAGTGTAAGAACTAGTGAAGATTTCAGGAAATCATCTTCTAGGTTGAATTTCAGTTTCGATTCAGCAACCTATATAATGCAACCAATAGATACAATTCGTCCAGGAACAATTATATAATTGATATTTATTGACTTACCATGAGAGCCATGAATTTAATGAATGCACTCTATACTATTGATGTGATTATTCAAACGTGTATCACCGCAATAAATATGGAAAAATAAAAATAAAAAATTGACATTCATCAGAAATCGATTGTAATCGAAAATACTGCAAACAGCATCGATAAATTCGTGAATATCATCACTAAATTCACGAAACCATCCTTGGAAATGATGTAATGTACTCTTCAGAAACGTGTTGGAAGATATTCGTGAGACCAATCAATTTATGCTTATCACTACCAACACAAAATGTCTCGACGATTATCATTCCACTCGGCTGATATGTATTTCCATGAAATTCAAATAGGTACAGAATATTTGTTTTCACGAAACTTCCTGACCCCAAGTCTCCGACTCGAATACAATACTTGCATTTTTATTGAATAGAACTCTTTGACACGACAACGACTGGATACAAATTCTTGCAGGTATTGTGGACGGCTTCGGAATATTTAGCAGCGATCGGCAATCGGTATTCAAGCGTTCGGACACGTCTATCGGTTATCCATTTCTTTTGATAACGCAGCCTTCAGAGGTGCACAGACGGGTAAGTACAGTGGTGTTCAAAGTGATCAGAACGATTTCTCGCTCTCTCTCTCTCTCTGCATATTCATGTGTAGATTGACGTGAAAGAAATATCTTTTTGACATTATGTAGTTATTTTTTTGTATGAACAACATTGCAATGCCAAATTGATTCTGCCAAAAATGTCTACGAGAATAGAATGGAACTAGTCTCTATCTCAGCCCATGACCACAACCTCTGGATCGAAAATCAAACTAATTATTTCAAATATCAACTGATAAGTGACATTTCCTGAATTGCCACGAATAACGTCATCGTCGGCGCCATAATGAATTTGCGATTATTGATTAAATTCATTAGTAGTGTTTGCAAAATTTCAATTCATCAGCATTCTCAAGTTTGTAGAGATAATGGAATATCATTCGAATGTAGAAATGAAGTTTGCGTTTCGAAAGAGGAATGTAACTTCTATTCTTGCTCTAAAGACACTATTTGTTTGGCACAGAAAATACTGGGTATCAAATTGAAAACTTCCCACCCTTAATATCCTCCTTCCAGAGAAAAAATATAAGGAGTCGGAAAAATAGGTCAATTTTATTTGCAAGAGGGGCACTTTTGAGTACTATTTGTAGCGCTCGTGGTTCAACCCCCTAGGAAGGGTAGATGTTAACGTTAGAATTTCAAATGGGAAGGAGGGTCAAGTGGCACTTCATTTTATTTGGCGTTCAATTCTGTTTCTAATGATACCATGACTTATTATTTTTTGATGAGCATTTTCTGAAAAATTACGTTCTTACGTACACATGTAATTATAATTTGCCTGTTCTAAGATGCATTATTGTATTGACTCCTTTTGGAATGGTTAAAAATGATTAGAATAGTAGGTTGTCGACAAACTATATGAAACTTAATTTTCATTCATAAACGAAACACAGTAAAACATATTCTACTATATATTCGCACTAATTTCAGATGGAATAAACAAGAAAATATTGAATTCTTACTGATATCGAAGCAAACAATTTTAGCGAACACGATCGTAACGCCTCCTCAGAATTATACGATGAACATTCTTTTTGGATCTGATGGACATTATCCATATCAATACTTCTTTACTTCTGTCGTGCTTCATGACATCAACAACTGGCATCGCAAAATTTATGATATTATATTATTGTTTGAACTAGAGTTAGAGTTATAAAGTTCAATTCATGGTTTTGTTATCTTCTATGTTCATTTATAGTTTTATGTATTCTCAACCTACTGAAAATGAAAAAGTGCATTCAGAAAATATCTCATCATTCACCTTTGAAATACTGTGCTACCGAGCTCGATTTTGTTTTCTAAAGATTGTCAAATTAAGATATATTCATCATTATGTGTACGTCACTGTTCTAGCACTTCGTCCAAGTTTGTCCGGCTATTCAAAGGAAGTGACAAGCTGACGGTCGATAAACGGAGAAGACTACTCGACCTCTGTCTGTCTTGTCGTTGTGCGTCAATATAAAACCAACTGGTATTCGTGGTCACGGACAAGAATAACAATTGATTTCATACAGGGCGATTTTTCGAAAGCTGCGAGCTTTTCCAGTCACTGTTTTGGAAATTTAAAAGTTATTCGAAGTGATTAATTTCATTAAACCTCAACACAGACGCTTATTATAGTCGAAATACGATACGAATTATCAGACATGTTTGAAGTTGTTCACATTCCAGATTAGAAAGACACGTCCAATTTGTAATGCGCTCGAAATGTGTGTATAATTTGGAAGTTCACAATACAAACATTGATTAGATGATTCCCTCAGATATATGCCTCTCTCTATCGAATTACCTAAATAACACAAAGAATACTGTCAAATTCATTAACTCCATGAATATCCGATAATTTTCTGAAGAAGTAATCAATATTGATAAACGTTATTATCACGAGAAATATTCATATTTTGTTCTGACTGTTACACCCTCTATAAGGTTGTTCATACATCGTAAATCACATCCGCTCGTATGGAGATAACGATGTTTTTATTGCTAATATTTTACAGTCTAATACATTTTGAGCACTTTATTGGCCCAAGGGATCATGGATGTTCTTCATCGTATTTAATAAATACAGTAATAAAGATGGAAACAAAATGAGTTTGATGTAGGGCTTGTCAGTATTCCGTGGTATAATTCATTACTGAACATTTGATGAAACTTTGTCATAAAAATGGAGAAATCGAAATTATTCCTCATCATTATCATTGAGTTATTATTCAAAGTGATTATTTCAATTATGCTGTTTTTATCGATACCAATATTTTAAATCGACTTAGAATACATATTCTATTATGTCCATGTTATTATTGACTAATCGTTATCGGATCGGATTTTTTTTCTTCAAATGACACAACATTATCAAGGTTGAATTATCAATTTTTGTTATTTTCTCAAGAATTCGAAATTACACTGAAAAAATTGCTTGTTATACAAAGTGTTCCAGAAAAATTGAGACAGAGAATAAATATCGTTTTTATTTTGTTTAAAAAAAATTATCACATTTGTGTGAATTTCTTCGAAAACGAAAGTTATGAAAAATAAAAATAAAATATAAATGCTCACTAATGATCTCACCTGGTTCCACTCATAACATGGAAATAAAAAAGCCCCTCAACTTCAGATGTTGACTCATCTGTGGCAATCTATTTAATACATTAATACAAATGATTATAAATTGAGGAATACATCTCTATTTTTGTCTTGTGAATCCAAGTTCCATTCATTGAATACAAGCCGTTTCTTGTGAAATATAATAAACATTTAATAATGTGAAGAATACGCTAAGAAAATATGAACAAAGCATATTTCATGACGTTCACTTTTATGGCACATTCTTATCCTTTCGACCTCTCGGGTCAAACGACAATATTTCATTTTATGTTTAGCGCTTTTTCTGACGTGATGCTTTATGTTACGAGTCATATTCATTTTACAATAAATTTTTCAAACAATGGGCGCTGCACAATATTGTCATATCTTTATGACCAACACTCAAGATGTACAGAGTGTTAGGATTCTCACTAGGATTTTGTTTGGCCAATGCAAGGACTATATCAAAGTAGAAATGAGACGAAAGTAACGGATCATATCAAATCCAGATATTTCTACTACTTGTACTAGAAGAGATGGATACAACAAATTGAATATTTTACAATTTCTAATCAAGAAAAACGAATCAGCAATGTTGAGAAGCCATTGGCTAATATTGGTAATTTTCTGAAAATTTTCTGAGAATCAGAATTTCTTCTTGTTTTATATTCAGAAAACAATCAGTCCCGTTTTTATGAATCATTTCAAAATATGTTGCCAATTCATCTCAGACCTCTGTCTGAAATTTCATATTGAATATAAATATGAATCGATAAAAACGTTTGTGAATTTCAAACTCCGAGTATTCCAGAATATAATAAAAGTGTTTCTTCAGAGTCTGAAAATGACGAAAAGATCACAGTATTATGACGAAAAATTGCGAAGAACCTTTGACGGAACTTCCTTATACCTGTACTTTTCTTTGAAACATCGTCAATCTTTTCAATCACCTGAAATCTCATCCACCTTACAACATTGCTATAACAATCATTTGAACAGCTCAGCGATTCTGGCTCACAATAGGTAAAGGGTTACTTTTTCGCTTACTTGAATAACACCACGGAGGCCAAACGACTGAAATCTCAGTATCCATTTCTCGGAAAAGTCCAATCTTTCTCAGTCTTTTCAGCGCATGACCGCTGCAATTTTAACACTCCACTACACCCACAAAATTTTCAAGAATTTGTTCTATTTCTCTCTGACAACTACCAGTTTTGCGATACGGAAAGGAGCATCAAATAGTTTTTAATCACTCCCTCACTCCTATGAAGAAAAAATGTTTTTATGAAAATAGCGAACGTGTCGAAACAAAAATGTTTGTTGTTTGTGAACAACCATCACCACTGTGACAATCTGAACCATCAAATACTAACTTTGGATGAAAATAATTGTGGGAAGTATTCGGAAAGTATCTGTATTTTTCGTCCCAAAATAATGGAACAATTATGCAAAGACAGTTCTTCCATATGACTCCAAATCACAGACAAAATATCCCATAAGATGTCAAAATTCAAACCTTTGTCATATGTATCATTGAGGATTTCTTGAAAATTCTGAATGAAAAAATCATAGTATCAGGTTAACGCAATGAAATTGATTACATATAATATTTTCTTGACCATTTAGAATTGATATAGCAAGTTAACCTTTAATTGAAATCGACATATCGATAAATGAGTTCGAGATTGTTATTCAATTTGAAAATATGATACCCAGATACTAACGAAGATGTCTAGAATAATCTATGTAGCTCGGCAATTTTACTACAGATAATTTGGCTGTCGAAAATTCTTGATTTACAACATTTGACCTCTTCTGGATCGTGACTGAAAAAAGTTTTGGGGTCATGAATGAGACAAATAAATAATTTCCGAGATAATTTCTTGACCGATGAGATACAATCTATTTACGAAATATACACCTGTCAGTTTCGCAGGTGTATCGTGAAATTTAGGAAATTGAACGTCACATTTTGATGTATGGATGGAAGTAAGTAGGTGAACGAAATTATTATTGTGGAATGTTGGGTGAGAGGATATATCTCAACCATCCCTTCACTATTTCTAGCAACACTATTCATGATGTAGGAAAGTATAGTAGAAGAAACGCAGTACACCAATGTATTTTGAAAGGACTGAGTTTGAAATCATTCTTAAAATCTGAAGAAATAACATTAAAGCCAAACATGGGCTAGATTTGAATTACTAATTTGTACCATCATGGATATTTCAATATTCTCTATCAATAGTTTGGGTTGGATAATGATGAATTTTCATCACTGTGCACAAAGTTTATCGAAAAACATTTATATAAATAAAATTGTAATCAATTTTATGCTTGGAAACTCCGATAGGAGGTGAGACCACAAACCTCAAGTTAGTTCTAGATTTTCAAGGGTATAAGTTTAATTCTAAAATTCACTCAATTTATGGAACATTCTTGAGTCACTAGTGGATGATGATCATAGTTGTTCACTGTCAACAAACGATTTTTCCAGAATGGAGAGTTTTGCGTACTTGATAGTCGGCACATGATTTTCCTGAAGAATAATAACCTAGAAGGGACTAGATAAGATTCGATTAAATATTTTCATAACTGTTTCACTCTTGGACATTTCCATTGAGTTGGTTGACTATATCGTCTGGTCACTTTGTGAATAAGTTATTTCGTACTCATTTATACATTTTTTTCAATTACAACCTAGAGAATATCGCTACAGAGTAATGCACAATAATTGAACGACGCATTGTTTCATATTCATAATCTGGAGGTTGAAAGTAATTGTAGGAGGATTCAAGAAATTCAGAACTGAATGCATATTTGCATGTTGCCAGGTTGAAAAATAAATTTGAACGATCTGGTTGAGTTGAAAGTATTTTCTCTGATATCATGCAAAAACACACAAAAATCTCACTCCATAGCGAGCTGAAGGTATTTTATTTGCAGAGACTTCGATAGGAAGTTGAACGATGAACCCTAAAATATTCAATTCGCGAAAAGATGAATTGATGAATCATTTCAGAAAACTCGTTGATCAATCATCTTTTTCAGCTGTGGATCAATTGTATTTTTCATACCTATAGGTCGTAATTTTGAATTTCATAACACTCGTATGTCCTAGGAAGAAATATTCTATTATTAATAACTCCAGGAAAACCACGTGACGAAAATCAAGAACAATCTGGATATCTAATCACACCTTAACACTGTCCCAAGGTTCGATTGACACGAATCTGCACCCGAATCACGAGATCAATCGTATCGTCGTCGCACTATCGACTGGCCCGGCAAGTGGCGCCCGCGTATTCTTCTCTGATCAATTCCTCCGGTCGGACGTCTCAGTTTGGAGACTACTGTGATTGGACTGAGAAGAGCGAGAGCGCTGAGTTCGATCGGCGCGCACCTCGACACGGCAGGTGCATTGTGTGGACACCTTCGCATAGACGGATAGAAGGAAGGATATCGTACTATAGAGTATCTGCACCTGTGGTCACAATCAATTACAAGCCAATCACAGCAATGGAAGGCTAAACAGATTTTCCACCATGAGTGCGGTGATATAAATGACACATGAAACATTTGACAACTAGCAAGAGAAAATCGAAACTAACAAGAAAGCCACAAAAAAATTCAGCGTGGTAAAGATTTGAAAAAGCTAATGGTAATTAGTAATAAATCTTGATTTTTCACTCAAACTAAATTACTATAAATGAAAAATAAATAACTTGATTTTGTACATGCTGGGCAAATTTCGATGGTTGTATAGGATTATTAGGTTTTCTATGGGATATTTCGAAAAAAGGAATGGAGTTGAGTTCTCTGGTGGAAGAAAATCACAATATTCTTTCATTATTCAGTTATAAACAAAAATTCGAGTTTTCGACCTTTCGACACACATACATTTCAACATTTTTGGGCCTTTTTTCCGTTCACTCCAGAAGCGTAGAGAAAATTTCAGAAAATAGATATGGAATATAAATAATGTACTAGTTCGAATATATTCGAATTATTCATTCAGAAGGTCGACTCACCTAACTAATTCATTATACGTTTATGGAGAAATAACAGAGATATCAGCTACAGCTCAATGTGATCAATTTCCCCAAAATATTTTCAATACGCTGTTACTTCCGGTCAAACCAGAAGTGATATCAACTTCGTTGCTTCAAATGGAACACCCTGTTACTTTTACATTATCGAAATCAACATAAAATTCTGGAATCGGTTGCATTTTGAATCGCTTCTTTATCGTGATTTGTTTTTGAGATATTCAATTTTTTCGAAAAAAAAATTACAGATGGACTACCTAGAATGTCTGTAGTATCTACAACTCTCATGATAGATAGTTCAATCTCTGTATACACATTAATGGAATAATATCCTATCAGGTATCCTCAACAGTTCCACAGAATATTCAACAGGGTGTTCGATGTTTCAGTTCACTTTTTGGAAATTTCAAATCCCAATAACTTCCTCATTTCAAATGAAATGACTATATGAAATTTTTACACTATCCGACACAAAATTACATAACCTATCGATTTTCATGGGTATATACCATATTGCTAAAATAAATATTTTTAGAGATATCAATAAAAATGGAAATATGCTCATTCGTCTCATGTGTATTTTCATAAGTGTGTTTTGGATGGTTCTAAATTTCATATTCGTTGAAAAATTCGTTCATTAATCAATTGGAAAGTGACTATCTTCACTTCAATTATGGATATTCCCATGCAAACCTATCACACAACAAACGATTTAGCATAAAAAATCATATACTGATATACGGATGAAACAAAACCAGTAATTGTTCAAAATGTCGTCGATGTTGTTCACGACACATAAATAATTTTTCTCCGGACACCTTCAGTCGTCGACCTTTGAATTTCTTCAGACAATTTTGCGAAAGCCAGACGCAACTTTTTGGCTATAGGAAATTTCTAGAGTTATTAGCTCTTTTGGAAACTCTATTTTTTATAAAACCCCAGAGATAGAAATTGAAAGGCGTTAGGTCATGTGACTTCGAAGGCTATTCCCATGATCCACTTGTCAAATCCATGTCATCAATTCTTGTGTGATGTTTTTAACACAATATGATGGTGCACCATATTTCTTTCTTTTCAGGTTTGCAACACGAAATCAGAAAAAATTATTATAGGGAAAGTTTTTTATATCTTTACGACTATATAAATAAATGTCTGGTTCCAAAACTTGACGTATTTATCAATTATTCTGAATTTCTACAAATATTTGTCATTGATTACCTTGGAATGATCAAAAGCCGTCGTTAATGCCCGTCAACTGAACCAAAAAATATGAAGGAGAACGTGCCAGGGCGATTTATTCACTATTGGCGAATGAATTTGAGATTGCAGCACACATGCTGACATTGGATAGTTTCATTGCATTAGGTTATATGTATTTTTTCGATAATAAAGTGTGAGTATTTAATGGAAATAAAGACATTTTCATATATCTGAAAGTGATAAGCATTATCATTTATTCAATTCATTGTATTATATTGAAAATAATACAAGGTTAGAATCCTGTTGTGAATGAGAATGAGAAATATATACAGGTTTCTGATAATTTGTTTTGTTTTTAGATTCGAATGGCAAGAATTAGTTTGGGGTACTTTTAAGGCACAAACACTTTCAAAAGTGTTCTAGGAGGTGAAGAAGTTCTGAGTGCTGGAAATGTAATATTATGATGACAAGAAAATTGTTTTTGTAATGGAATGAATTATAAATTCATAGTATTCGTTTTTTTCTTTTTGGTGAGAAGTGTTTAATAAAATGGATAATGTGAGATATCGTTTCAATTTTGTTGATACCTGAACAACACTATGCTCGACTGTGACTATTAATGTAAATAGAATTTCATCTATATACTCACGATATTTATTACCAGCTTGAGGAAAAGCATGGGAATTAATATTGGAAGTTTGATTATACCGATTCAGAGTTTTACAATCTTTCAAATAGTCAAATTCAGTATAAACTCAACAAAACATAATACCAAACACAAGAACTATGTCAGCATGTTTAGTTACGTTTAGTGCCACCAGGTGGCGTATCGCTTATGTTCATTTGCCAATAGATACTTTTCCAAATCTCATTGATTTCTTTTCCTGATGTTTTTTTTGGTAACGAATAAAAATGAGTGAACAGAGAGATATTGTATCGAATCAAAATCGTCAAGTGATCCAGCGTATAATCTCTAACGAAATTCTCGCGCGCGCATTCTAACAATCAAGAATAATCACTGACGAATCCATGATTGCTCACTAGAAACACCATTGATGGTATATACATATGAGCGTACCCACTGGATATTTCGTTAGGACATTGCAGATACCGAAACTGCTCCTTCCTTTCGTCTCTGTACTCGACGGTCTCCGCGCGCAACAGTTGAGAGTTCGTGGATCGAGTCGCGGGACGGGATAAAGCGCGCCGATCTAGGGTGCTCTGATTGCGTCGCCGCCGTCATTCATCGGTAGTAGGAGGCCGTGGCGGCCCGGCCATCGGGAGGTGTGTTGGTTTTTGTTTTGCGCTCGTTGGTGGACCGCAGCGGCGAGAGGGGAAATGACGAAGAATGACGACCATACGAATGGCGGAGGTCGCGTACGAGCGTAGCTTTTTCGCTTCTATCAACGTTGTTGATCAATCATGATAACGAACGAATGAGCTGAAGTCAGCTGAAGTAGATTTCAAACTGGTGAATTCGATGCGGAGTTGAACCGCAAACTCCCAGTTGATTTTTCAGACATCTCGAAATCTTTAAAATTTTCATTGTTGTTCAGAATGTACAATGACATTCATAAAGTATCTACATCACATATGAGTAAAAAAAATATCTGTATTTTTTCGACGAAAACAAAAAAAAATTCAACTTATCATCTCATATCATAAATTGCATTTGAAAAAAATCTCAAGACCTATTATTTTCGAAAAATAAGCAACATTTTGGATGAACTTCTTCAAAAACATTTTTGTTAAAGCTCATTGAACAATGTGAAGTTGAGAATTATTCGAATATTTCGCGAAATTTTACCATAGCCGACTTTTTCAATTGACTACGAGTTTGATTTTCAGGAAGACCACAGCGAAGTAATGATTAGTGAAACCATTGAAAAACTGCCAATTATTCACATAAATCTATCTGTAAAGCTAATCTAACATTCACTTTTTTCCAATCTCTGAAATACGAATCTAAAATTGACAGTTCCTGGGGTTTTTCGATTCCATAAAACAATTGCAACATTCCGTTCTGTTATTCGATTTCCTTCGAGTATGAAGATTCCAGAAGCAAATAGAAAACCATATCAGCACGAGACCATATACAGTTTCAGAAATAATTCATCTATAGTGTTGTGATCGAATGAGAGTGAAAATGAAAACTTGCTGAAAATTGATAGAGCTTAACAATTCCTCCTGTAAAAGAAGGGTAATCGATATGCTTCGTAATTGGCTGTGACGTGATCACTTGACAAGCTGTTAGGATGAGTATAACGTTGCATTTCTCTTGATTAAGTGGGATACACTTGCTCTCCTTGTTACTCTTATAGTCTGATCATCAGGTTTATTTTTACTGAAACTGTATTAAAATAAATGCAGAAGCAATGGAAATCACATTATTTGATACAGACTATTCATAACTAAGGTTCCTGGATCCTAATATAATTCTTTGCGAAAACAAATCACCCTATCACACTTCAAGTCATAATCGATTTTCAAAAGACAGTCACGTCAAGAGGATTATATTTTCCTCATCTCCATGTATAAATGAAGCTTAGATTTTGTAACTGATTATTAATGTATGCAGAGAAGATTAAAGTTTCATATGAATATCGACACTCTTACCAGGAGACTCCAATAGGTGGTTAAACAACAAACTTGAAAGATATTCTCGAGTTTTCGGAAAAATATTCCAAAAAAATGTTTTCGTGAAAATCTGACATCTATCATCAGGAGTAAAAAACCAATGAATGAACGAATGATCATATCCAGAGTTTTGAGAGTTGTACTAATCCAGATTTTTTCAAATATTTTTGGATTTATTTCCAGAAAATCAACTCTGTCATTTTTTAATATATCGAAATCATTTAACAGGTCAAGAAGCAATTGGTAGGTTTGTTTTCTCCTTCAGTGTAATAAATATGAAAAAAATGGAATATTATCCAGATTTAGGAAGGTACTCATGATAATGATTTATCAAATTTAAACCAATGTTTTCGATTCAAATATTGAGTCATAGGGGGACTTACAGATATCATCTGAAAATAATATGAGAGCTCCAAAAAATTTTATGAAAATTTTACTTTCGAAAATGGGCATAGGAAAGAAGTGTAAGTTTCTTAACAAATACGTCCAATGTGTTGTTCATTGTATTCATTGTATATTTTGATATCGATAAACAACTATCCGGATTTCAATTCTCAAGGTGTGTTTATATAACAATAACTGAATTGAGAACTAATAATCGAATTGGGAATCTGAGGTGATTGGTTCATTAACATTTCTAGACCATTAAGCTTATCAGATTCCCAATTCGATTTCAAATTCGTTGGCTCCTTGACCACATTGTTGACCATATATTGACCAATTATATTGATGCGCCCAAAGTTGTTTCGTTCTATCACACCCTGACAATCTTATCTGAGTCTAGAGAAACGTCAATTTTGGCGATAGCGCTAAGCTAATGGTCACTTCGACATGACTGAAGCTTTATAACTGTTCATTATCACTTCTGATCATCGTGACAAGAGCCATAGGAAATGGCACTTTCCCATATATGTTCATATTTTGTTGGGAAATGATGAATTTCTATACACGGTCACTTACAAAAGATTAAAACTGGTTAGATTTTCTAGTATAAACATAGTAGAATCTGGTATCAGAAGTTTTCACATATTTAATCATGCGAGAGTTTTCTGAATTGAAAATATTGATTTTCAAACTCTGCTATCATATTTTATTCTAGGATATATTCACTTTCAAGTGTTTTTCAACAACAAATTATGAATTATGATCTCAAAACATCAAATATTTTGCATAAAATCCATCTTATCCATCTCAATCAAGAAGGTGGTTAATCGATGCAAAATTCGAATGTTTTTAGTTCAATATAAGAATTCATTATCATAATAGTCCAAACGTGAAATGATGAGGAAGGGTGTATACAGTTTTCATTTCAAATATCTGAAAATGTCGTAAAGACTTCAATTTTGACAGGAAGAATTGTAAATGCATTGCTCTGGTCATATTAAGAACATTTTTAACAGCGATATTATCGAATATTCTCGAATATTTTCGACATAGCATATGATGATTCACCTGAGAACCATTAACGACATTCAAAGTTGTCGATGAGTCTTCAATATTGGTTCGAAAAATCGTAACGCCGTTACCTTGGTAATATTGTGACCGATTTTGTCTGAGTTTAGAGTTTTTCAACTAGAGAAATATCGAATTACCCAACAACCATTTCAGATAAAGGAAAACAAAGTTCAATGCAGTGTTCATCGCATCTCAGATATCTTATAATGATTTTCAGGTGAATCTATTTTATAACAAGATGCTCCAGATTTTTCAAAGTATAACGGACCATATTGGCAGCGTTGCTCTACAGATATTTTTTCGAAAAATATCATGAATTTTAGAGAATGATGATCTATCATCAATTCGCGAATTACGCGAAATATTCCAGACAATAACACTATTCTTTAGACAAAAAACAATTTCGAATGCATCTTCCGAAAAACTGGATCTTATGTAACAGCAGAACAGAACCGAAAATATATTCTCATGAATTTTAATATGCAAATAATCTCCCAATTTGTGAACATCACATGGCTCACCGCTGAGCTACAACATTCTTCGTCTGGATAAGTTTGAATTATTGGTTTCGGATGACAATTAATAGTCAGAATCCAAACAGCGTTTATTAGCATATCAAGCGAAAATCGAAAGAAAAGTAGAGCTCATGACTCATAAAAATTTATTTACAAATTAAATATTTGTTGAATATTTTATATATCCGATAGGACGTACGTTTAGTGTATCAACCTTGTCATGATCACAGGTAGTCGTTCTGACGTATGTCTCTCATTGATGACCAGAAGGTACCTCCTGTTGAGTGCCATCGTCACTTTGTTTAAGTTATATAGGTACTTTGGTTCTTCGCTGCAGATGAGGACACAGATACGTATTGAAGAATGTTGGCGACTATATCAGGATCATTTCCAATTCATATTGACAATTACCAGTATTCGAGTTATGATAATATTGAAATATGCATGTATGCTACATACGTGTGAGGTGAAATTCAATCATATCTCGACAAATAATAGCATAGCTCACTTATTCTTTATACCGTGCAGATGTCACTTTGAAAGATTTCTTATTTCATGTCCTTTAAGGAAGAATCATTTTCGAATCACAAGTTTCATTTGCCCGTACAGAAGATCTATGGACGATATAACCAACCGTCAGCTATTTCAATTTCTTGTACTAGATATTTCAATTATAACTATCGAAACACTATTTAATGATGAATCAGATAAATATCGTATTAAAGTGAAAACTATTTATTTTGGCGTCAACAATGTCTTCGGGAATATTTGACGTCACTGGTACTTCAATACATAGTTTAAATGGCGGGAGCATCATTTAATTTGTAGTAACTGTTCGGTAAAATTGGATGAATCACTGACTCAAATTGACATTTCGCTGACTAGATTCGACTTTCAATAATCTTCTATATCTTGAGTTGATATGAGATTTCAAATATTTTTCAGTGGAGCTCTCACTACTTCACAATATTTATAATGCAATGCAGTCCAATTATAATTATAATTATTATTATTAATATAAATATTAACACCGTTGTTTACTTAGAAAAAAAGTGCCAGTCCGCGCCTGTTCCGATTGCGCCAGTTTTTCCAATTTTATTTGCGGAACCTGTTCCGACCAATAAGCTACTGTTATCCGTTTCTTTCTCGGTCTTTTTCTTCTCGCTCTGCCGATCTTCGGTTTGGCCACAGTTCGTCTCGCTCTCGACAGCTTAAGGTCACCGAAAAGCGTCTCATTCTCATTGAAATCGCTCTGTTGGCTCACGTACAAAGGTCGAGGTTTATTATTCGCCCAATAATTTTTGGTTTGCAGGTACAGGTTGCGGCAGTGGCGACTCGTCAAGTTTACTCGATAACAATTACATTACGTGAAACAATTCGGCGATTTTGCATTCATCATATGATCCATATGTTGATGTGATTTCTCATTTGTACTTTGATGAAATTGAACATACCCGTATTCGTGTATTCAGTCTATGTCAAGTAGGAAAAGATATTCTTTCAATGTCATGAATTGTTCAAAATGAAAATAGTGATAAATGATATATTGTCGCGTAAAAGGGTTGTCTTTGAAACTCACCTTTAAATGCACAATATTACTGAAAACCCTCCTCAGTCCTCAGGAGGAGTGGGGGCGATCAAGGAGATCTACTATTCTCCTACGACTAACTATCCCTCGTATAACTTTCCCAAAACTAGCTATCTCAGGACTAATCTCCAAACTCTGTCTTCAATTACTTTTTATCAAATCTTCTGACCCGATGTCTACAATTTTAAATCAGCACCAGCAGCAAAATCATATTAAAAAGGAGGTTTACTGTCCTATAGCAAATTAGGAAATGAGTGATAAGTGAAATTGTGATTCATTCTAGAATCATATCAGGATTTCTTCGAAATTTGGTAACTTTGTCAACGCACATTGTTAGTCACATACATGGTACTTTGCCTTAATTTGAATTCCTAATGATAAATAGACTTTGAAACTCCTTCGGACGTTGTTGACATGTTTCAGTTATAGTCAAAATTGAATAATTACATCGCATTCGCTTGGACTCTCTGTTCGCGTTCACTATTGGCATATATTAGAATTCTTCTTCTTTCTCATTTTCATTTGCATATCATTCAATCAAAACCAGTGGCTAGATCATTTCACGAAGGAAGCTAGCCAATCACACAAATGTCACCAATCTCCAATGAAAAAAAAAAGAATGCCACTAACATCAATTTCATTATCCTAAACTTGGCGTTTCTAATCCTCACTGATGTCACCTGAATATGTTTCTGAATATAATATCTGATTAATGTTTTTTCAGAGACATAAAACTGCTGGACTAGTAGTCGTGGGAATCTACATTTTCGGGTCATCAATAATATTGAAACCGCATCAGAAATCGTCAATTAATGAAAGTGGTCTGAAATACTCCGAATGAACGGATTCGAAAGATACGATCGAATTGCTGTTATGTAGTTAATTTAGTGATGTTGGATTTTGGAAACCAGTCTGTTAGATTGGTGTACGGGAATTAGTAAGAATGCTTGCTCTCTAATGAATACCTACAGAGCGGAAGTCAAAGATCAATCGGAATAAAGTGATTCCTATTCGTTGAGTATGTACTAAGGATATTGGTTACTTTAATTAAGTTTCAAAGTTTGATAATGATTGAAATAATTAACTTCTGAACGTACTATTTGTAAGACTGAATTTGGAAAACTGAACAAAGATATTGAACTATGAAAAATGTTTGATATATTTGTGATTTCTGTATTGAATATGCAGCAACAATATTATTATTAATCATGAGCTGATTCGTTGATTCGTTTCAGATTCTGGAACAGTTCTCATTTTATTGCAGTATTTGTGGAATAACTGGAACGGATTATTTTGATTTCTATCTTCATATATGTATCGAAAGAATACAACATTAGCGTACTTATTTCAAAGTTTATTTTGTATATCAACCAATTCTCATATGTGCGATCTTTGAGAGATTAAAATTATCAGAACGACAAAGCAGGTTTCTTTAAATCTTGACTTTCATAGGTGTAACGCTAGGTTAATCAGTGAAAAAAATCACCCATAAAACTCCATATGGTGAGTGTAAGAATGAATTATCGAGAAGTTTTATTACATAAAGGATCTCAAGCAAACTTTATAAAATAATATTCTGCAATCGCATCGTATGAGATGTAAACCATAACAAACAAAATCTCATCTTTCACTTTGCCTTGAACTTGATATTCTTCACCATTTTATTTTTATTCATTTCTGGTAGCAAAATCTACTCATCTGACTAAAAGTATCACAACGGCTAATAAATCTCAGCTTTATTTTCACTGTGAATTTTGATCGCTTGTCATTTCTTGATAATATAGTTTACTACACAGCCTCAGTGCATTATGTTGTTCTGTTTGAGGTTCCAAAACACCTTCGAAAAAGCTCATCAGATTACCATTTTGAAAAGACACTGTGCCATATGAAATTATCTCATTTTGATATCACAAAGCTTAGTTGAAGTTAACAATCAGTATGCCAAGAATAATTATTGCAAATTGAAAAAAATTCAACATAGAATGGAAACTAGATTTTATCGCATCTTGAATCTCTTGAAGTAAAGACTGCCATTTAATCTAACCTGTTTATTCATCCCAGTATATTCACAAATGTGAGATGTTGTAGAAAATCGATCTACAACCTATGTTTACCATAATATTCATAGTATGATTGTAATCGTTAATCCCAATTGAATGAACAAATAAATGTTAGACTACGAAATTAACTGGTGATTCATGAATATTAGTCGCATTGACTTGATTTTTCCACTGCGTATTCATTTACTCCCCCAGCCTCTTGGTCCACCTTGCAGACAAGGTGGTGAATCCTCAAATTTGGTAAGTCGCCACCGCTGCTCGTTTCGGCTCCCTCTCTTCCCCCCTGACCGCACGGGGAACGCGGGAAGAGGGTTTCGATAAAAAGTCTGTGACCCGGGGACATCTCCTAATTGGCAGCACAACCTGTTATATTATCGAGAATCTGAGGCGGAGAGAATCATTCGTTGGCCATGGACATGCCGAAATAGCTGATGACCGGATATGGCCCTGTATGGAGGAAAAAATGCGGTGGCTTCGACCCGGTCAGAGCCTAATGAGCCTCCGGACGAATGCTGAAAAATGCGCTCGGAGATGGAGTTGAAGAGGAATCCGCTTCTTCTTCTTTTCTTTTCTTCTTCTTCTTCGTCTTGGTCTTCTTCTACGGTTCCCTTGGAAGCGCTGGCCGCCAGTCGAAAAGTAAGTAGGCGATCTCGATCACCGATGTTAGAGATACTTATCAAACGGACGATCATCAATTTTCTATACAGAAGATGGACAAAGAATCTTCAGAAGGACCATTTAACTGTCGAATGAAATTCGGGCAACTTGTCTGTGGATCCGAATTCTTGAACGCATTGCTTTGAATGAATCATAGGATTATTGAAAAATCTTGATTAAAATTTCGAGTAGAACATTGGATAAATGCTAGTATATTACAGTTAGATATATTAATATAATAATGTTATGAACGACTGAACAGCTGAAATTTCTTAGTCTTAAACCAATATACAGTGACATTCGTGAAATGGAAAAAACCTTCATTCGTATTTTTTTTTTAAATAAAATCAACTTAGGCTCGTCTTGAAACGAACTTTGCCCCTATCAGATATACTGAGTGATTTTCAGTTTCTTAAGCAATCACATCTTCTAAAGGGGAAAAATCTCAAGAGTTCATTTTTCAAAAAATATGCAACTTTTTGGATGCAATTCTTCAAGAACATTTTTGCTAAAGTTCATTGAACAATGTAAGGGTGAGGAGAATTTTAATGTTTCATGAAATTTTACCACAACCGGTATTCAAAATTTTCTGAATCAATTACAAATATCGTTTATCAGAAATTGATTTGGGAATTCGTTTGTTTTTATGATGACCTCAGCGATGTACATCGATAGTGGCTGAGTTGATTTAAGGCGAGTCTGAGTTGATGGAAATTTAAATTTTTTCGAGAAACTATAAAACATATTTTTTTCATCCGTAGAAACATTTCTATTGAATATTTTGTTATTCTTTGGTCAGTTCATATCAAAATCGTCCATATAATATATCTTCAATGAAATGTTAATTCATCCCTTTCAGCTGATGAGATGTGGCAACATCGCATTGTTGTAGATATTTCAATGGTGTGGGTGTTAAGAATGTCTGTGTATGTTTCATTAAATTCTCAGCACATCACGATGTGTATCTTGGAAATTGTAAGATTCAAAGATATATGGTTTTATCATAGGAATGAGGACTCTTCACCTAGCTTTCACAAAATTTTATCACATCTTTCGTTATTCGAGTTATTTGGTGAATAAATTTTGGTTTCAATGTTTTGCACATTCTTCAAGTCAAAAGCTAACTGTGTATTATATTCAACATTTTCAGAAAAGTTTCCTATTGAATTAATTTCGTACCTCTCACAGTTACCAATTCTTACATTTTCTAAGCCACACAATTGATTCCCAAATAATAAAAAAATAATGAATTTATTCGCCCAAAAAATACATAATATATCAACTTCAGGCGATAGCTACTTCACAGAAGGGTAAACAAACACAAAATCCCATAAAGGTTAACCTGTGCATGGGTAATTTGGCACATTCGAATATCCTATGCTCATTGCTACATTCAGCATTCAAAAATATAAATATCTTCCTTCATTTCCTTTCCCAACTTACTGATTACAAATATTTCACATACACAAAAATAGACTGAAATATGAATAACAATTAAAACAATAAAACAACTAGCTGGTTAGATGAGAAGAAGAAGAGAATTCCAAAAGGATCCAGAACATGATTCAATTATTCTTCAGATCTATTCGCTTCTGAATAATATGTCTCGGTTGTTGCAGAATACAGGTTTTGATTTTGGTCTTGAAAAGTGTGATGAAGTTCAAACTTTTGAATAAAGGGGGTGAATTGTTATACAACTCAGGGGCAAGAAATGCGTGACATCTCTGAAAAATAGTTTCGAAAGTTCTCGGGACCATCACGGCTCCTATTTTAAATCGGGTATCATGAGAATGGCACACTTTCCTACTCAGAAACATATGCCTATGCTGGTATACTATGATAACGAGAAAATATATTTGATGGATGTCCATCATCCCACTCTCAATATACAGGTCATCGCTCGGGTGAGCGTAGGATGATTTTCAATATCCACTTTTGCATGACTTCTAGATTTTTCAAATGATACTTCATTACGCCACCCCAAACAATGATTCTATACATCAAGTGAGTATGTATCAGGGCAAAATACAGTTTTTGCATAACGATATTTATATGTTCATTCCACTTCAGATAGTTCTCTATTACAATCCCTAAATATTTGAGAGTTTGAGCACTCTACAACTCCAATATATTATTGTTATATGGAATTTCGATACTACTTAATTCCGGTAAGTTTCTCTCGTAACTAGTGAATGGTAGGTACACTGTTTTTTTTTTAATTGATGGTCAACACTTTACTATCGAAAAATTTCTGAACAATGATGAATGCCTCAGACACTTTTTTTCAATTGATCCAATTTCGATCGGTAATTTCACCATGAATTGGTATGTTAAACAGCGAATTCATATATAAAATAAACAAAATGGGTCCCAACACCGTTCCCTGAGGTACTCCATAGAATACTTTTTTTCTTGACTGGTTACATTTCCGATTTCAACACAGTGAGTACGATTGCTCAAATAACTTTTTAATAGGTCATATGCAACACTCCTGAAGCCCACATTTTCAGATTCTCCAACAAATCCGGATGGCTAACGGTGTCGAAAGCCTTAGTGTAGATTTATGCAGCACAAAATAACAAATATCAAATAACAAATATCACGTAACAAATAACAAGTATAGGTTGAAGTTCTTATTTTTCGATGACAGTGTTCATTCACCCAAGTATCAAATATCAAATAACAAATAAGAAGTTGGTCAACTTCAACTTTCTACGTTAATTGAACGCGATTTTCTTATTGTGCGCAACCAGTACGCAGGTGACTTTGATTGGCCTGTCCAGAGAAGAAATAACCTAACTTCTGTCAAAACAAACTATATTTTGTGTCTGCTCTTATCGACGGTTTTGTTTGAAACAAATATATTTTTTTAAAATGGAATTTTTCGAAATATTACAGAATTCTAAAAAGTGTGTTGAGGTTCGGATCATTCGAATTTCAAATGGCTCGTGCGCCTACGTACCATTTTGTCCTAATTGTTATTTGGTGTGCATGAATGGTAACATTTTCACTACTTGTTATTTGTTATTTGTTACGTGATATTTGTTATTTGATATTTGTTATTTTGTTCTGCATAAATCCACACTTAGCAAGTCAACGAAGATGCAAATCGCCGCTCGTTTTGAATCCATTGCAGTATATATTTTTTTAGTTAAATTGGCAATGGCATCCTGCGTCGACCTGCCCTTCACGAATCCAAACTGCCTATCAGAGATAAGTTGATATTTTGTGATGAAGTCCACCAACCTTACTTTCAAATTTTTTTCTACGATTTTAGATAATGTAGATAACAGAAAAATAGATTTGTAATTCTATAAATCAGTTTTCTGTCTGGTATTTTGATATTTTGCTTGCGGTTTGATTATTTTTTGAGGTAGTTTTGATCCCACTTGACTGAAATATTCATTGAACCTCTCTGACATCCTTATCATTACGTCTCCCAATTCAATTTGATCAATGTCTTTGTTAGCTTTCTCATTATGTTGTAACTCCCTGAGAAATCGACACATATTCTTTAGGCAATTCTTATTTTTATTTATTTCAGTTTTGTAGTATCTCATCTTCACACTCTCGATTAATTCTTTAAGGATATTACGGTATTGCCTGAATTCATTCCGTAGGTTCTCATTTTTAGGATTTTATTGCATGGCCCGATACAATTTATTATTTCGGTTTATTGAGGTTACCAGGCTAGTTGTTATCCACGGTTTACGTTTCACGTTTTTCCCTCTCAACCATATTTGAACCGTACATGCTGATACGAGATTTTTTATCGTTTCTATGAATGCTTCCATTACTTTATTTGTGTTCTCTTCCGAGTGAATTTTCATCCAATCTTCTAATGCTGATCTTTCTCTCAAAATATTGAATCTTATGTACGTTTTGAAAGATTCATGCCGATTTTCATTTATGTCTGTGGCTGCAAAGAGAGAATAATTGGCAAAAACAATCATATTTATAATTTGTTTTGAGAAAAATATGATCTATACAACTCTTGGAATCTCCTCGTATCCTTAGTATATTTATTAATGAAAGAAACGTAATTGCACTCGTGCATCATATTGAGATATTCATGGGCTGATTCGCTTTCGCTGAGAATATATAATGGCACTATGACGTTGATGGTTGTACTATCATTACTATTTCTACTGTTCTTCAGATAATCATTCAGTGCTGAATTGAAACCGAGTGGACAAGTTGAAGGGGACCTATAAACTGATAGAATTTCAAAACATGTGCCATTCTTCTCAATATCAATTTTAATTGCTGTAACGTCATTAAGCATAACAATTTCACTTCCCAATAATAGATCGTTCTTTATATATATGATAACTCCATCTCACTTATTCAGAATATGTTATCTGAATATACCGACTCATAGCCCTTCATAGAGAATAAGCTTGTGTCATAAATCTTCCATGATTCCGTTGGTATAATTACATCGAACTCAGTATTAAACCTCGGCAAAATCACCTGCAATTCATCAAAATTTTTTGCAAGACTACTTATATTATTATGAAATATCCTAAATGTATCGCAGTCACTTCTCTGAAGGATATCATAGCATTCTGGTATGGAATTCACTTCGTTTGTTTCAATTTCTGCTATTTTATAGTATCTCACGTATTCCTCCATTCTCAATGTGACAACACTAGTAACAGACAATATTTCCTATAAAAACAGTAATACCGGGCATTTTTCTTGAATGTGATTACTGAAATAATCCTGAATGTAATCTCAAGTACATGAACGATCCTAAGGCACTACTGTGAGTTGTCAAATTATGAAGATACAATAAAAAGTCCAAATCCCACATTGTCTCAATTGAATTCTATTTTTGAGAATCCCCTTCTACTATTCCACATCATATGTTTCTTCTGCTGTTAATAACGAATGGTTTATTGTTTCAGTTTCAACGAAATCACGGAATGAAAATATCACAACTGTGACGAACCATCGACGAAAAAGCAACACCACAAAACACCTTTCATGTCATGGCCTGCTTGACACAGTGAAGGCGAGCAGGTGTAACAGGTCACCTGCAAACTGATCTGAATGGCAGGCGTACTTTCCTTTCTTCCATGTCGAAAGTGGATCAAGTGCTCTACCAGCACTCACAAGATGAATATCGATGGATTGTAATGGTGAAAAAAGAATATCGATGAATGTGAATAATTGTAGTCCAGTTTATCGACCATTAGGATATAATATAAATTAGTTTCTCTTAATGATTGCTGAATGAAGTACTTTTAGGTTTCACGATTGAATAAGACAGTTGAATAGAATTGAAGTTCTGCTGAAAAGAAACATCGATGAACGTTCGATTTTAATAACTACGAATTTCAGAAACCACTACGAGAAACTGTAACAGAAAACAATTCACAAATTTATATCCCCTTTCATGTTTATCATTTACGAATGGAATACTGGTTGTGTTTAAAACACAGCAAAATGTGAGAAATGAGTTTGAAAATATATTATACTTCAGTTCAGCCAAAAATGGAAAGCATTTTGAGCATCTAATTGAATAAACAGTGTTTGTTTTATTCAAGTTCTACCCTTTTTTAACCCTGTATAGAATTCAGGAAAAAAGTCTTGATTTAATTTTTCATGTATATCTATTATTTCTACCTTTACTCAATTACTGCGTCTAACGAGTGACCGTAAATAGTTCGTGGTGTGTTGTTGAAGGAAACAAACAGTTTTGTGGGCGACCAGCTATTTTTTCTCTGCAATCTTTCTGGGAATTGGGGACGAGCATCACGATATTGAAGGTATATTCTGAGAGTTCGTTCCATTTTTCATATTGTCTTCATTTCTATTCCTTTCTTCCATTTCAATCGCAATTCACAACAGTTTTATAATCCTCTGTTTCTTCTCTTTGAGCTTAATCAACCTGAGTAGTTAATTTTCAGGTTGAATAACTCACACCCTGTGCATGTTGGTATCCTTTCATTGCTAGACTTGACAGTCGCTGATCTGTCTTTGACAAATTTTCCCTATCATCTGATAGTATTATAAACTCTTTGTGCTCATAACATTTCTAATATAAGATCTCCATAACAATGATTCCAAAGGTTTTTCTTATGTCCTCAATACGAATTTGAAAATAGGATCCAGGCCTCCCTTCACCAACCAAGGTCATTTGCCTCCGGGTGACAATTCGATTCTATCGTTTGGAATCAGTTTCATATCGGACTTATTCTAATCGTAAATTCAAATTCAGCTCAGGGCTCTCTCCATACAACTGGTACTCATTATTCCATAACTCATGTTACATAGCAGGTCGGCTAGGTATCGATGTGGTTATCTTGACAGATCAAATGATTGAACTGTGAGCCATTACAAATCGAAAACATTGATGTTGATTCTTTTCTACTCTCAGTGGAAATTTATTTTTTCGATCACTAACATAAACAAACATATTTCTATTGGTCGTGACCGCTGAGAGGAATGAATCTTGAAATTTGAACTCAAAGTGGTTTCCTAGGTCATTGCTGATAACTAAAAAATGTAGTCGTGATAGGAACATTTGGTATATGCGACATTATTACGTATTGTTTGCAAATAACAATGATTTGGAGATTTGTGTGAACCACTGTTCAAAATTATGTGAGTGTCTTGAATTCTCAGAACTATCCTGATATTGTTGTTTGAAAATTTATTAAATTCAAAAAACTCTGTGAGTCTCTTACTTGGAATAAATTAAGTGAATCAAAGACCGTATTTATGTTGGATGCTAAAATATTTCACATTGTGTTATTTTTGACGCGAGAAATTGACTATTCTTGTAGAATAAGTCAATAGACGCATGCGTATCATCGAATTCCTATTCCTAGTAGTTCATATGGCCTTTAACAAACACCAGATGATTAGAGATCAATTCAAACATGTTTCTCTAAGTTCTATCTTATCATAACCTTGCTTTCCAAGTACCTCAATCAAAAATGGTCCATATATATCAAATCCAGAAATCTGACTGGCCATTCAGAAGCTTGTCTTCCACCAATATAATTATGTTCGACAAATGACTGTCTTCCAGTAGTTTAGTACATTTGAATTTAAAGTGATAGTTCCCGTGATACCTGAAATATTTTCACGTTTCCTCACATTAACAAATTGCCTGTGCATATTTTCAGAAACAATATAAAGTTTATTGATATCGAACCCATTATTTAATTATTCAATTCCGTTGAAAACAGCTTCTGTGTCCTCTCAGGTGACCCCGTTAATTAATTCGGTCTGTTTTTACAATCCTGTTACAGAAATCATTACCGAATATTTATGATGTTGAATATAAATTATCCCTTTTTCACAACGCACTTCCTCTTTTCATGAATTGGTCAAATTTGTTGGCTACTAAAGTGGAATTTTTATCTCCAAGTTCCTAAGTTGTAAATGGAGTTTATCATCGACTTAATTGAGGATCTCGAAATTGAGATCAATATTTTAACATATGGAATATATGAATTCGTTCGATTTTTATGGCTAATAATTATGAGCTGTCAGAACGTGACTATTGGAAATGGTATTCTTGAATCTCAGCAATAAATAAAGCTATCAACAAACATAGCTATGAGACTGAAGAAAAAACAGAACAGAATAATATTTTGTAATGAAATATGGTCCAATAGAATTTGGAAAAGTCGTTTCTTTAATAGCAGAAGGTGAAAATATCGCTTGAAAAAAATAGGCTCATTCAAATATTGTATATTTCGATTAATCGACAGTTATTTTCTCATGAAACATAATTATTCCACCACGATCTTTATTGCTTGAATCGAAAATTTTAATCTTTCAAACCAGTTAATATTATTTTTGATAGGTATTTTCTGAGTAGATAGTCGATTCATTACTGATGAGACACTGATTTCATTTTGATAAAAACGTAATGAAAAAAATACGGGATCTGAAAACCTATTTTCCTCGATAGATATTATTAGCATTAGACGAGTTGATATACTGTAATCAACGACTTGAAAAAAAAACAAAGTATTTTATTTATGGGTTCCCAATAAAACAATTTCCTGTCGAACAGAATATCAGCTTTGATATAGTAGTAGTTGCTTGGAGTTGTTTAATCATAGCAATGAAACCGTAAGCTATGTATGCAAAATCAACGTTTGTATATACCGAGTGTCCTTGAGTTATGATATGGAAGAAGAGCGTCTAATGTAGTTGAAAAGTTAACTGTCCGAACATATAACTGTAATTCTAATCTTTGGACACCAATTGAGTTGGCTACACTTGACACTGACATCTTTCGAGCAATAACTTTCAGATAAAAAAAATTGATTATAGCCATAGTAATTACATTATTATGGAGCAGACACACAACTTTCTTCCTCAAATAGACTTCATCTATAGTGCTAAAATATATCAATGAGGAATAAAGTTGTTATGAAATCAGGATTCTCTCACTTGAAAATATACAATGATTACGATTACATTAGGAATATTTTCACAAATAATAATAATAAAATGACTTCGAGTGTTCATGATTGATTTGAGTATTTTTGTCTACAAACCAGTGACTTTTGCATTCACCTCTTCATAAATGGAAATGATACCCTCATACTATTCATGAAATGAATTTCTCGGCTGACGATCAAGAATTTAATATCGAATTAATAATTACAATTCCGAATAACTTCCGAAATTTGTAAAAAATACCTCAACGAATCGTTCACATTTCTTTCAGGTAACATAAATAGAGTTGTTCATCATTTCATAGGTTAAAATTGAATGACAGATGGCAATGGATATGATCACGGTCATATACGTAAGGTCTGGAATCTACGGCAATTTTGAGTGGTGGGGGGTGGCACCAGTTTTGAAGAAAATGTTTCCATAATTATCCGCTAGGAGGACATAGGGGTATAATCACGTGATTAATCTTTGACAACAAAACAAACGTTTCGGACTCGAATGGTAAATGAAATCAATGACAGAAATATTATATCTTGCAAAATGCTTTCGAATAAATAAAAATCATTCTTACTTTCAAAAAGCTGATCGGATCTGATTTGTGATTGGCTGACAAAGTGACAATAGAGGACAGCGCCGCAGGTGGCGAAACATGAGAACCACGAAAATTTCCTCAATGTTTGGGTCACCCCCCACCACCCGAGTTGCAAGACCTATGTATACGATCGTGGATATGATACATATAAATTGAAAATTGACACAGAACAAAACGATATTGAGATTTGCATTCGATATTTCCAAGGCGTAGTCTATTTTATTTATTGTCCTGGTCTCTGGTGTCAACTTAACAATCACTGACACTTCACAAACTTCCTATGGGGCCTTCGACTGCAAAAGTGTGATGACCACTGCCTATTTACGAGTCCATGTTGAACGTAGGTAAAAGTTAATAACTAGCTGTTATGGACATACTGTATAATCATTCTTCAAGACACGCTAAGATGACCTATCGTTAATTACCGGTTGCTCTCGCTGGTCAAACTACTATTTCATAATGACATCGATGTTGGTAGTTGCTAGTCAGTCGATGTAGTTATATTTATAGATTTGTCTCGGAAGGTATAATTAATATAATTATAAACATTCTGAATATGGCTGCGAGCGTAAATAATACGACTTTTCATTACTGATGAGGGATTTGGCAACATATCGATTTTTATTACACCTACCATATTGATATTTTGCATAACACACGAGGTGCCTGGGAAAATGTGGGAAACGTTTCACACCCCTTAGGGAGACATACTTTCTTTGGCTATAGTATTCAGCTCGAATTTAGATTCTGTCCAACAATACGATAATCCTCTGTAACTGCCAGAGTTACAAAGACATTGGTCAGTTCGTGTAAGATAACAGAAAGGGAAAGCTTTATTCCGCAACTTTGTTCGCATCGTAGCCATCAAATTAGTATCAAAGATAATTGCGATATATTGGCTGGGATCCTGAAATTTTCCAGAAAATTTGAATATTCAGTGAAGATCTTGAAACTCAAGACATACTTTATAGAAATACAACAGAGTACATATACATAAATGTAATATATCCATATTATGACTGTTGGTTATATAGTGCGACTATATTACAGTACTAATGGTTTGAACTCTATCATTCGAATGCTAGATGGCGTTGAAGTAGCTAGAATTCGAGATATTTCCTTCGATGAAAAGTATCCTTTGTTACTCATGTACCTCCAAGAATATGTGCAGAAAGTTTCATGATGATCGATTCTCAAATTGGCACCCTGTATATATTGTGTAGGCTGTAGGATTTAGGCATTCACTTTGTGGTCACAATACATAACATTTCACAAGTTTTGGTTTTGGTGCCAAATATTCTCAATCATTCTTACTGAAAAGATTTACTTATTGCTCAGTTTATTCTGTTACGTATGTACGTAAATACAAAATTTTGTTGTGAGTATAAAAACTTGACATGTGTTTCTACTTCAAATTTCTAATATTAAACTTCACTACAGTTATGAATTTATGAAGAATCGGAATTTAAAAGAATATTGAGTGAATATGTAGTCTATCCAATACCGAAAAACATGACAAGGGATCTACGACAGAAAAACAAAATTGAGAACCTCTGGTCTATAGTCTACGATCTGGAAATTTTTGAGAAAGCAGTTATCGTTTAAGATTTGATTACTAGTTTTCTAGAAAAAATTTTGTTGACTGAATGAATGAATGATACCTTGAAATGAACATTGAATTCATCAGACAATAATATATGCCATTTAATTCATAAAAACGAAATCTGTCATTGGAAATTGGGGTAATTGACACCTCTAGATAATACTGACTGAATCAGGGGAACAACATGAATAGTCCACGAGTTGGATTCATCAAAGTGTGCACAAAACAAACTATCAACTGCAACATTTCTAATGGTCCAGCACAGATTCCAGCAATCTCGCCTATGGCAACTGGTAGCGGATCAATAGCCACCGTGTCTCGGAATGATACGGCCAAGAGTAATCTGCCTCGCGCTCCCGGAGTGACTTTTTCTCATCTCGTTTCGTTTTGTTTTGTTCGAAGAGGTCTTGGGAGTTCAGTAGTTGACGTCGAACGGCTGTATTTGCGGTTTGCGAATGTTTTTGCAGCAGATTGTTAAACCATGCGTTAACACTTGCACGATTACCATCTCGATCGCGTCGTACCATTGGATGGACGGATGTGAATCGTTAATCGAAGACCAGTTCTACTTCAGAAAAGTGCCGTTGAGTTGAGGGTAGATCATGGATTAGATAACAGGGTAGCAATTTTGCGAACACTTCGAACAACGAGACACCGTGATGGAATCAGAAGAGACTCAAAATCACCAGATTTCTTGGACTTATCTTCTTTGGAATCTGACATTGTGTATCAAATTCGATCTTCACCATCAGGTTTACCGAGACCATGAGCGATCCAAAGATCATCGAATCAGGACAAAGCACGCATTTATGTGACCAACAACATGGAAATCATTTGGATTTTTCTGCTGTACACAAGAGAAATACACTTTAATATTTCTTTATTCCTCTGCTGCATTAAGGAATTTTCGGGTATCATTTACAAATTTATTTGTTCACATCAACGCCATTCCATATCGATTTTATAATTTTTTTGAAATTGTATTAGTTTCTTCACTACGATGTTCCATAACTATTCAAGAAATCAGTACTACTGAAAAATGATCTTCTGATAGTAAGGTTCGACTTTGTCATTTAGAAATCCAATTTGCGACATTACCGCAAGAGAAAATGTATTATGAAGATGTTTTCCGAATACGTGATGTATATTCAAACAAATCATAAATAGTAGAAATACAATAATATTGAGTGGAATATCTTCAATCTTGGACCGTATTTTCAAGAATGTATTCTAGTCTGGTGAATTAGCCAAGAGAGAATCCTAGAATTCAATGTCGTGTTTCCCGGATGGCCGCCAGTAGGCGTAATCGTCATCTGAAACTCTCAAAGTAATTTTTCACCGAAATATACCCGAAGAGCTCACCAAATACATGTATACATCTCAAAGTTGACCTTTATTCGAGTAATTGACAATACAATACATTTTGGACGTATCTGTACATCAATGATAAGATATCATCATGATTGTTGATCTTACCCTCTGAGGATTTTGTTGTTATACATGGTTTTGTGAGTCCATCGATTCCGTTTTGGGTCGTTTCTGTTCATCTTTCTTCACATATATATTTTTCGTTTTCCAATGAATGTGGAATCATTTTTGTAATTAAGTTATCTCTTATGATCTAACACAACAGAATATCTTGTATAGACATTATCTGACCTATAACATCATGATACGATGATGATCCATTCAAATACCTAACTATTGAGTCTCAACATAATAATGATAATAATAATAATAATAATAATTCTTTATTTACCAAAAACACTCACAGTAGGTTTCGTCAAATCAGAGTCTGGCAGAGTCAGTACAAACTGACATGTTTCAACACATAAAATTACATAATTACGTACTTACATATAAAATTACACATTGAAAACATAAATATTAATGAGACGCAAACTAATTCAAAGTGAAGATGTTAGTACATTTAGTGGTTATTCATTGCATGAACTCTACAAAGTTATAAGAACATTTTTCCACCAAGTATTCTTTCAAAGCTTTTCTGAAAGCCTGGTAAGATTTTAAGCTCTTCAAATTATCAGGGAGTTCATTGAAAATTCCGGGATCTGCATATTTTGGTGATTTTTTGGATTTACTTAATTTGCATTTGGTTAGATGTAGTTTCCTCGCATTTCTCGTTGGATAATTGTGCACATTGCTGTTTTTAAGGAAGTTGTTTTCATTTTTATACATATAGCATGATATTTTGAATATATAGGTGCTCGTTAGGGAGAGTATTTTGTTATTTTTCAGGACTGTTCTACATGAATCAATGTAGCTCATGTTAAAGATTATTCTAATTATTCTTTTTTTGGATAGTAAAAACTCTATGGACGTCCGTAGATTGGCCCCAAACGACTATGTTGTAGCTCATTACAGAATATGCCAAGAAGTAGTATGCTGTTATTAGATTCCTTGTATCTATTTCTTTCTTCAAGTTTAAAATGGCGAAGGTTGCTCTGGCGAGCTTGGAACATATACCGTCTATTTCCAGTGTGAAATTCAGGTTATTATCTATAACAGATCCTAGAAATGTTGTACTATCTTTAATCTCTATACTTTGTATTGTAGGAGTTATCCCACTGTTTTTATTGGAAAAATATACACACACCGATTTAGTCCTGTTTACCATACGTGAATTTTGTTGATAATAATTAATAATCATCTCCGTGATGAATAGCACGAATCGCTCATTTGTCAACGACCACAGGTCACAATAACCCATTTCCTGTTCTCTCAATTCCCAATCATGAACTTTCCAATCGAATCGCTACCAGCCAGTAGACCGAGGGCTTCCACACAAACTCCGCAACCACCACTTACGCTATCTACTCGGCACCTCGCCCAGCTATCTCCTACCTCATTAATACACTTGCTATCTATCTATCGCTCGTTCCTTTCGATTAGAAATTCTGGTAAAAATAGCGTCGGCATAGGTAGAGAGAACGGTGTTCGTGTGTATGTGTGTGTCCAGTGAAGGTGACCAGAGGCGATCTGAGGCGATCTGAGGCTGGCTGGCCGGTCGACCGCCGCCGGAGGGAACCCACCTAGCCAGTGAGTGGGTATGACGGGGTGACCGCAGTAGATAATGCTCCGCTTCCGGTGACCCCAACACTCCAGTAGCGTAACATCAGGGGGACTTCAATTATTTCAGGCTAAAGCTCACAAACTAAAGTGAGAAACAAATCTCACCATTCATGCATAAACATAAGGCTGAGCCTAACCAATTATTATTTTTGAAACTTCACAAAAGAGGTGTGAAAAGCATGAACCTCAATATTAATATTAACCATATGTATGGACATTGTATTGGTGTGTAGTATATTCAGTTCAGAGATTGGCCATTCTCAATGAATCACCCTGTATAAAATCTCTCTTGCACGATATGGAGATGAAAACAAGTTGACAACTACGAAACATAAAAATTCCCAATATACAAAGAATAATTTGCAACAGAAAAAACTGCGAATACGATTGGTCAGAAATCATTTTACTACACAGTTCCAAAACTGTTTGATCAGGTTCCACAGACTCCCTGAGTCATCAATAATATTTATCTTTGCTAAAAGGAAAACTTGGTTGCGAGATTCGAATATAGAAGACTTTAAAAAAATCAACAATATTTCATAGGATTTATCGTAGAAGAAATCTAGTTCTGGTCACTCAGATTGTTTTTTATGATTTTTGCTTGTTTATTCAATTATTTTTACAACTCCTACTATTTCGTACCGTTATATTTTATTTTTCACTACTGATAAGGTAGAGTTGCCCATGACAAGTATCCTTTATAGGCCATCTCTAATCTATTATCATCTTCATTCATGTATGTTCGTTATATCTCCTTCAATTATATCAGTTGTATTGCTTTCTTTCGTGAGATTATTATTATATCCACTGTTTGAGCTGGTTGGCAGAATGAAGTGATAAAGCACTCATTATGTATTTTCGATTATTCCTTTTCATTGTTGACGAAGTTAAAGCCTTATTCCGGTCATATTTTGTATAAAACAGCAGCCAAGCATTCATTGTTTATGGAATATTGTTCAATAACAGACAAGTTCAAATTTTGCATTAATTTTGAGAAACCCTTGATGTTAATGGTTGCTTCAAAATTAATACTTGGAATTCTTGTTAATCAGTGAGGGATCCAGAGAAGATTCAATTATGTGGAAGTTGGAAAGTAACTACTTCTGAGGTTAGCTGCACTAAGATTTCAAAAACTCTTCTTCTAGTAGAAAAACTAGGAAAATCCAATTACTAATGTTAACGAAGATGGTACTTTTCGAATAAAATTATTTTCATGTCCAGTCACAAAGCACGAACTATCCTTGTAGGTACACGATTTAGTCCTCAGATTGGTTTAATACATTCTAGACCCATTAACTTGGATCCGAAACGATACGATCTCCCTCTTCTCCCTCGAAAGCGAATTATTTAATCGCTTTCGGTAAATCTACCGGTACGTTTCATGAAAATAAATGGTAGCCATTGTTGTAATTAGCTGATTATTTCGAAATAATACAGTTTACGTTCTTGCGCTGCTGGTTAGTTATTATGGTTTTATTTTTGTTCGACGAGTGGATAATACAGTGGCGTTCGTGTCGAACAAAAATATTTGTTACCATGTAACTATTTTGAGGGGTTCCCATTGCTCAAGAATACTCGGAATACAAAAGAAGTCAACAAATCCTCTATTAGGAAAATCGATACTAAGGGCTTGTGTGATTCAATTAGGTG
The DNA here is from genome assembly GCA_037013635.1 of Plagiodera versicolora. Lineage (NCBI taxonomy): Eukaryota > Metazoa > Arthropoda > Insecta > Coleoptera > Chrysomelidae > Plagiodera > Plagiodera versicolora. The sequence continues at coordinate 9,607,654 of CM072979.1, read as the reverse complement.
CCAGAATTTGTGAGCAAATTTCATTCACTGAGACAATTCAAATCATCAATGAAGAAGTAGTTTCCTCTATTCTTTCTCTGTTTCATTTTGTTCATTTGATAAACGAGATGTGGTCATATTTGTTTGTAATCTTATCAACATAAAATATGCTCGTGAATGTTTGTTGAACTTGCATAGTTGATATAGTGAGAAATGTATACATTTGTAATGTGTATTTTTTAATATATTCTGCTAGTTCAAACTCTTATGTTACATAAGGTTCACTAAGAAATATATTCATCATTATCGATTTGTTGACATGTTTGAGAGAATATTTCATAGTTTTCATGTAATATGTAATAGTGAAATAGAAGATATTATAATTGGATTATAAAAGAAAATCCAATTGAACACAGAATAATATTAAGTACTAAATTAGCAGACTCTTCAGCAATAATTCACAATATACTATGGAAATGGAATGTTGATACAGTGTCATACAAAATTGACCTCTTTTTTATTGATTAGCCATCAACAGAAATATTTAGAAATGAAAATCTGTACATATTATTCATCATCAATGTACATCATACATACACCAAAATAAATTTTGAGGAAAAAAAGCTTGATATCAGAAAAAATTACAATCTGTGAGAAAAGCCAAAAGTAATTTTTCAAGTACACTCGAATTGAAAAAAGACATATGATAGGCAGTAAAGTGGAACAATTGTAGATAAGTGTTCGAACATGAGTTTTGAAGAAGCACCGTGTGGATACTAGATGTCACCAAATCATCATTTCTCGCATGAGACCAGAATCACCAGTAGATGAAGGTAAGCAGAAGGCAATGAAACAAAGGAAGACAAGAATTCAAACATCATTTCACTAAATTCATTTCATATTTATGAGAAATAGTTTCCTCATAATTTTCTCAAGACAGGAGACAGCCTACAGCATGTGCCGCCTATGGTGTATGGTGAATGGAGAACGTTCGTGTGCTCTGTTTAGCTTGGCATGCGTGAATCAAGAACCGCAAGAATGGTAATCATTAATTATCACTTTTATTGTTATTCATCGATGGACTTATTATTCCAAAATTTTCATTGCAATTACCATTCTTAGTTTGGTCATATCACAACAATGCTTGATACACCAGGTAAGCTAATATGTAGGAAAAAGATTAATGAAAAGTATGTAATAAGTACTAGACTGAAAGAAATTTTGGATACATAACGTCTTCATTCGAAATTACATGAATGAGCTGGCCATCGCATTCCGCACAGTTATTATATAATCAAAGTAATCTCTCATCGATTATTCAAGTTGAATCAGGAGAAAACTGAATGTTGAATGCATTTTCTGATATGCTCTATGAAATGTCTTCAATTATTCGTCTTGTATTGGTTGTATAATTATAATCCACTGAGCTATACATATTTTTGAGACTGAGAACAATGTTCACATTGTTTCGCATAGTGAAAATGTCCTATTGTTTGTTAAGAACTTGTGCACCCTACATTACGAATTGTTGATATAATCGTTGGAGATGTTTAGCAACACAATGTAACTATGAAGAAATGAAAGTTTTTTCGAGTATCCCTGCCATATTTATCCTTCCCCTGTGAAAAAAAGATGTGTATTCTATATCAAATTAGTAGAGTATAGAAAAATAATACGATCATATATTAACTTAACTGGTTTAGAAAGCGTATCTAAAATGTATCGTATAAGATGATCATATATAATCTGCAACACTGTATGCGAAACATAACAGTAGCGGCGCGTGAAGCATGGGTGAAGTCATTTTGAATCAGTAGTGAATCCTACGCGTGGACTGATGGTAAAAATGATTAATACTTGAATTGAAAGCGTAGCTGGAGCATATCCCATTATTGAATTATTGAAAATCATGATGTTATGGTCTTTTTCAGTCTTCTTTGGTTCTTATTCTTTCATGTACCGCAATATCAGAATATTCGGTACATGAATTGTGAAATGGAAATCAAGGTACTTGGGTTCCACCAATATAAAAATCACTATTAAAGCTCAGAAAACATCACAAAACAGCTCACAGGACCATACAGAAATAATCTAAGTACATCTCAATATTTTTATTTTGAACTTCTGTCAACGTCTGTTGTTGATTTCTTGTTTTGGAAAATTCATATTTTCATTTCGGAAATACCTAGTTGTTCTATTGGAAAAGACTTCAGACGATTTTTCTTGGTTATTCATACACAATTTGTCGATTTTTTAGACATCAGACCACGATCGTATACATAGGTCTTGCAACTCGTTTGGTGGGGGGTGGCCCAAACATTGAGGAAATTTTTGTGGTTCTCATGTTTCGCCACCTGCAGCGCTGTCCTCTATTGTCACTTTGTCAGCCAATTACAAATCAGATCCGATCAGCTTTTTGAAAGTAGGAATGATTTTTATTTATTCGAGAGAATTTTGCAAGATATAATATTTCTGTCATTGATTTTATTTACCATTCGAGTCCGAACCGTTTGTTTTGTTGTCGAAGATTAATCACGTGATTATACCCCTATGTCCTCCTAGCGGATAATTATGGAAACTTTTTCTTCAAAACCGGTGCCACCCCCCACCACTCAAAATTGCCGTAGATTCCAGACCTTATATGTATGACCGTGCATCAGACACACAATCATGTGTTACGACGATGAAAGTTGTTGATGTTACCATGGTAAGTTCAACAATATAGTATATTAAAGTATAAGTGGATAAAAGGGTCTTTAAAACACGCGTTTTCGAGCACGACGGCGCAGCTGAAGTGCTCGAAATAAAGCAAGTGTTTTAAAGACCAGATCCACGAATACTTCACGCTATTTTTTTTTGTTGGTGCCACATTTTACGTTTACGTTAAAGTTTTGCATCTGTCAGTTATATTTTATTTGACGTTTTCAAGGTACTCCTGTCAGATCAATAATCAAAAATTTGTCACTTCGACTTCACGTTTCTCGTTCCTTCGTTGATATTGCCAAGGTAACGCGCGTTTTTTAAAGTGCGATTCAAACACGCTCGGGCGTGCTTTGAATAGGTGAAATGGGGCACCAATAAAAAAATTATATTATCGTTTTTTGAATTTATATTCATTGCTGTAGGTATGGGAAATTCATCATTCTCTCAGTGAATGTACCACATAGCGCGTTGGTATTGTTACTCCACTCTTCCACAAGATTTATTATAACGCACAATGATTGCCTATAACACCTCATTATCTTACTCATCCGACTCCAACCAAAACATTATATGAGCGAAGCGACTACACACTAATGCAGAATAAACGAAACACCTGGTGTACTCGCAAGCAGCATCGGGACAGCTTAATTTGTTGAGTAAACATATACGTCCAAGGTTACTGACAGTTCATAGAGATACTTTAGACATGTCGAAGTTGTCAACCGGTCTTGATGTTGGTAAATATTATTGGACGATTCCCATTGAGACGGACTCAACAACTGAACACAGTGGATCTCCCAATCATCATCGTGGCTTGGAAATATTACTCGTCGAAGATGGAGGTTGATTGTACTCTATTGTTGTTCTGGTAGGAACATTTCATTTTCATGAGGAAATAGCGGTTCTAATCAATATATCTATTTCTTCACCTGGTCAGAATCATTTATTAACAAATCATGTTTTTGCTTCCTGTTCGACTAGATCAAACAACATCCAACATTTGCGAGTATCGACGACTATTTATTTGAATTATTATTATTATTATGAATAGTGAAAATCGACCACACAATAATTGGAGTTTTAATCCTGAATTACAATGTAATAAGCTGTTGGAGCTCCTGTTTGTATTTCATTGATATTTTGAATAAATCATCTTGAATTGTTTCACTTTGCCTCACTCATATATCATGACCTCGATTGAATAATTTGCTATTCTAATTGCTTCTCAATTTTTCTTATATTCATCAAGTTGACTTGTTATGATTGTGACATCGAAAATTAAATTAGTAATGACAAAAGTTATGGCATATACAGGCTGGCCTATTAGTGCGTGGAAGAATAACTCAGGAATGAGATAACAAAAATGTTTTGAATGCACAGATACATAATTCTAAAAGATGAGTAACCTTTTTTAAATTGGACACCCTGAGCTATCTTCAACCATCGAATTTGGCATGAAATTCTGCATCCAGTTCCATCTCTTTGTTTTTTCATAAAATGCAACGTTTTCAAACTGAACTGAACTGAAAAAAATGAGAATTTTACGAAGGTTTGTCCATAGTTCACTTCTATTGGCACATTTGTCTGTGAGTGGCAGTGACTTTCAACAATAAAGGCATATAATCATACCGGGTGTTTCACAGTGGATGGAACATTAGGAGTATCTGGAGAACGGAAAAAAAGATCATTTCGAAAATTCGTGGGCGTGGATAATCAAACTTGCTCTATCCGTCTAAAATATTTTTATCGATACAGTGTTGCCGCTTGTGTCAGAAAGTAGCAGCTACTTTGTTATTTCGAATGAAATACCTCGTATATTATATCATTTTTGGAATCCTTATAAAATTCCTCACAACTTTTCCACATAATTCCCTATATCTATCTGTGACGATTTTCGAGATAAAAAATATTTTGTCCAATTTTTGGGCGAAACCTGACCATTGAAAAATATCAATTTTTCCCAATGCTAACATACAGAATATTGTAATTTGGGTTATAGCTGCATAAGACCATCAAGTATTCTGTCGATGAACTAGATCTCAGTTTCAGCATAGAGGGAGGATCATAAGTGAGTGCCTTTCGGGGACTCATGAAAATGACTGAAACTCCGTTTCTTTTAAAGAAACACCTCGTATATTATCACTTATTGGAAAAGCTAAAACATTTTTCAATTTGATTGAGTATACTTCTCCTATACCTATCAAGTACAGTTTGTTAGTTATGATCACTTATGTTATGAATTCGTCTTCAAAAAAATAAATATTGGATAGTGCTTCAGATAGTAGGCTATGAACTTCATTCTAACAGAAAACTATAACTTTCTCCAATTCATTCGAGGTAAATCAGTATACTTTTCATTAAACTCTCTGCATGTTCTACTGATATTCTTGTTTCATTGGCCATAAATGATAAATAAATTCATCAAAACCACATTCAAGTAATTATTTTCTGCCATATTACTTTCACATCCATGCAACTTGAATACAGGATGACAATGAAGGAATAACATGTTAGTTCTCAGTCAGAATGGAGTTCATAGCCTACTATCTAAAGCACTATCCAATGTTTATTTTATTGAAGACGAATTCATAACATACGTGATCATAACTAACAAACTGTACGAGTTAGGTATGGGAAAAGTATACTCAATTAAACTGAGAAATGTTGTAGCTTTTCAAATAAGTGATAATATACGAGGTGTTCCATTCAAAAAAACGGAGTTTCAGTCATTTTCATGAGTCCCCGAAAAGCACTCACTTCTGAGCCTCCCTGTATGCTGAAACTGAGATCTAGTTTATCGTCAGAATACTTGATGGTCTCATGCAGCTATAACCCAAATTGCAATATTTTGTAAGTTTGCATTGGGAAATAATATTTTTCATTGGTCAGGTTTTGCACAAAAATTGGACAAACATTTTTTTCTCGGAAATCGACACAGGTAGGTACAGGGAATTATGTGGGAAAGTTGTGAGGAATCTTATAAGGATTCTAAAAATGAAATGATATACGATGTGTTTCATTTGAAATAACAAAGTAGCTACTACTTTCTGATACAAGCGACAACACTGTATTGATAAAAATATTTCAGACGGATAGTACAAGTTTGATTATTCACGACCACAAATTTTCGAAATGATTTGTCTTTCTGTTCTCCAGATACTTCTAATGTTCCATCCACTGTGAAACACCCTGTATAATCCATACGTGTCTTCTTCGGCAAATATGTAGTTGTTCAAGGAGTTCATGACTGCTATAAACCATTTTGGACATTTATCACTTCGTAATACTTATCTTTTTATTTTGATGTCGTCAATTCTTGTGATGAATAGGATAAGTGGTATTTTCATTCGTTTATACTTCATGAGGTGTTAGGTGAACTATAGAAATAGTTGGCTCTATTTTGTATATATCTTGAAACTTTCAAATAAATGTGAAAATGAATCAAATGCTTTTTGATAATATTCTCATTCAGCTTGCCTTGTTACTTGTTCTATGATTTATATTTACTATTGTTCTTGTGATGACTATCACTGTTGTTATCAATACTATTATTATCTATCATGGTCAAAATCCAATTGGGCCATAAATACTCGAAATTAGTTTACAATATCGGTAACAACCGATGGTAGTCACTATAAAATTGTCGAGAAACTGGCGAAAGTAAGATGGAATAGCGTAGATAGTGGATACATTATTATAGCACTGAAGATAAAAAAATGCATCTGTACCGATACGGGTGAGCACGGGTAAGAACACAATATTTCTGGTCTGCGGTAATTGTTAAAGTGGTCTCTGTTAATTGCTGTTTGAAGAATTGCTTACCATATTGGTCGTGCTGATCAGCGATTGCAGACTGATCTGGAAAGATAAAAGGAGAATAATTATTTGTTCCCATAAATGATTGAAGATACTAACAGAATATACTAATCTACTTCGTTTTTCTCATCCAAATTTGTGATTTTATAAATATATGAGGACAATGCAATTAAACCTAAAATATTCCTTTCTATAGAAAATTATAGGTAGGTATTTCGAAAGGAACTGAAAAGGTCTGAATCTTGTAATACTGTTGAATAAATAAAAAACTTGATTTCAAATAATCAAACGAATATAATTCATTTACTTAAATTAGGTCAGTCTCAGATAAGACGTGACAAGTAAACGCATGATGTGACGTTTCAAATGACGGTAACTGATTAGACCAGGATGGTTGAGAGGAACATGTAACTATTACCATTGTTATTGGAAGACACCTGTGATGGAAGACTTTTCAATTAGTTCAAAAGATGATGCCAATCGCTGTCAGTCCGAAGGAAAGTGACATACATACAACTCGAGCTAATATATAGCATGTGAAAATGAGGGAATTTATATTACCAAAAATAAAAACGCATGCGTCAATTCACATATCTGTGCCTTATTAGTATTTTTTTGGTATTTTTCTAGCCTAAAAAATGAAATAGACAAAAATATACTACATATTCATTGACAAATTCGATGTTCACTGATGTATTGTATCCCATCTACATCGCATTTCAGATTCTCGCATCAAACTTTATTTACTGAATGTTGCATGTTGTTGAATTTTTTGGTTGAAGACTATTTGTGGGGAAATTTTCCGATTCAGATATAGTATGAATATATAATATAATTATCTATCATATAATTTCACATGTCCTGATCAGTCAACTTCTGTAAATGGAAAATAATCATTACTAAACTTCCTACCTCATCTCGCCGTATAAATATTCAGGAACTGTGAACATTTCAAATCCTATCGAAGAGATCGTTCTAATCAAGATTATAGTAATTTAGTTAGTAAACTTTCAGATCATTATTTGCACAATCACTTCAGAACTTACATGGTGGTAGGAAGATAGTCCAATCTGATTCCACTTTCATAGCTGTCAGCATATTTGCAAGTACACTATTTTTTATCGATGAGAAAAATAGAAACTCTTCCGTATACACTTCACCACATTTCATGAGACAATGACGTAAATGTTTTCTTAGAGCAGCAAATTAAAATCGGACCGACATTTGCAAACTGTAATCATAGAATACTGAATCGTAGGAAGTTATGGCGGAATTTTCAAAAACGCCAATTTTTGAAACCGAAAACAATTTCGAAATATTTTTTTCGAATAGCGACTCAACAAGTCTTCACTAGACCCGATACGGACGTCTAGAAATGTTTATAAGCGAACGTTGGTTGGTATGTACAAAGCCGAGGCACGAGTTCGTAGGTCAGGGTCAGGTTGGGACCTGTGACCTTCCCCTTATAAAACGTGTAGTACGGCTGGAAATTTACTTTTACTGGTTCTCCAACTCTCGTCGGTCGTTTGAGATCCGAGAGCATCCAGCTTCTACTCTGGTATTCGTACTGGATCTCGAAACGTGTATAGAGTAATACAAATTCGAGTTCATAATTTGTACCCTAGTATCTTTTTCATACAAAAACAATTTGTTTCATGAATACCTGCTGGTGAAATACTTGAAATTTGGAAAAGATTAGATTTCTACAATTAAAGAACACATGTGGAATCTGACAATTTATTAGTACCTACGTGTTGATGTTTTTGACTTCAATTCATCACTATTTCACCACTCACATAATAAATGAAGGATATCCACAACATGATGTGAATTAATCTCAACAAAGATTATCCTTGAAGATGGAAAAAAACTTTCCGAAAGCTTGGACAAACTTTAAAGAGTACACTTGTTTTTCTTCTGCTGCACACCCCAACATGTTACTCCTTCATTGTCAACCTGTATTCAAGTTGCATGGGTGTGAAACTACTATGGAAGAAAATAATAACTCGAATGTGGTTTCGATGGATTCATTCATCATTTATGGTCAAAGTATTCTGATTTATCTCGAATGAATTTGAAAAAATTCATTAGATTGAAGAGACATTTTGGAATGCTTGAATCATCATGAAGCTAAAAGTACCAAAGTCTACATGTGTATATTAATGAATCTAGTTAGTTGTTTATCAGAATGAAGTTCATAGCCTACTATCTAAAGCACTATCCAATATTTATTTTATTGAAAACATAAGTGATCATAACTGTACGAGATAGGTATATGGAAAGTATACTCAATTAAATTGAAAAATGTTATAGCTTTTCAAATAAGTAATAATATACAAGGTGTTCCATTTAAAAATGTACGAGATAGGTATATGGAAAGTATACTCAATTAAATTGAAAAATGTTAAAGCTTTTCAAATAAGTAATAATATACAAGGTGTTCCATTTAAAAATAAACGGAGTTTCAGTCATTTTCATGAGTCTCCGAAAGGCACTCACTTCTGAGTCTCCCTGTATGCTGAAACTGATATTTAGTTCATCGAAAGAATACTTGATGGTCTTGTGCAGCTATAACCCAAATTGCAATATTTTGTAAGTTTGCATTGGGAAAAAATTGATATTTTTCAATGGTCAGGTTTTGCACAAAAATTGGACAAAATAATTTTTATCTCGAAAATCGTCACAGATAAGTATGGGGAATCGTGTTGTGAAGAATCTCATAAGGATTTCAAAAATAGTATAATATACGAGGTGTTTCATTTGAAATAACAAGTGGCAACATTGTATTGATAAAAATATTTTAGACGGATAGAGCAATTCGATTATCCACGCCCACAAGTTTTCGAAATGATCTGTCCTTCTGTTCTCCAGATACTTCTAATGATCCATTCACTGTGAAACAGCCGGTATTCGACCCACAGCCTAATTTCAATAAGCATATAAATTTCTTATGGTGAAATGGGATATTTTTACGGAATATGCCAAAAACTGTCTCTATATTGTAGAAAAATCGTATATAAAACAATAATATTTCCTCATATCAACTACTGCATGTCTACATCACTCTCCTGTTCATTTGAACAAATGCATCGTTGATGTTGATTAATTTCCGTTTCCCAACGGTTTACTCAAAATAATATATTGTGCCATAAAAGAGTTTTTTGAAAACAATTCGTGGGTATTTTTGCATGATAGTGGAATGAAAAATATAAAAAATAGTGCAATTTCTGACCAATCGTCATAACTACGTTCATTCAGTAACTTATTCTAGGGATACCCATGCGATATTCTTTGATTCATGATTTTGTTTCCGGAGAAAATGTTGAAGAAAAAATTCACTGCTAAAAAATCAACAGAACTAATGAACTGAATTTTGTTGGGGAATATTTATATCTAACAGGTTAACTCAGTCATAGTTTGTCTCGTTCCTTGAACCAGACCGACCACCTCTGACCTGCACCTCCATCTTTGACCAACGGGTCAGAAAGAGCAGAGGCGTAGATCAAGTCAGTAGGATATTAATTGTTATTATTGGAAACCGGGTAATGGAATAGACGACCTATGCATTGAGAACAAAAGTAGCAACTATACCGGTTTACATACATTATAGCGAATAGGTCTGCACCATACAGGGTTACTGTGTGTTTCATATAAGTGTACCTATTGAACGTGAATCCAGAATATTTCTTCTCTTTGTTGATTGCATTCATATATTTGCACACACTCATTCTTCCATATCTTTATATTATTTACATGATATCAGGACATCCTTCTTTCAAAGATATGTAAGTATGGATAATAATCAATTTTCTATACTTGCAATCTAGTTCTCTCACAGCGTCTGAAAAAATCCTTCATACAAGTTCATTTCATTTGTTTTTCCATTCAATTTTGATAATCAAGAAACCAAAAGGGGACATGAATGTAATAAAAAACTTTGTGATATCAGTAGTAAAATAAGTTGATGATTTTCAGTCCTAATTTTGAAATTCATTACCATAATCGAAGCCCGACCACCAATGTATATTATGAGAGTCAATTTCAGAATATCAAAGTGGAACATTTTTTCTACAATTGCACTAACATTAGAGAGATCACATAAGATTAAACTATAGTTTGACAGGGAATACAAAACTATGTCTGAACTTTATTGAAGTATTAATATCAGTAATAATGTTTGAGACATCACGAAGATTTTCCTGAAAAATGGACTCGGAGAGTTGTTGAAGTTTGTCATATCAATGAAACCAATTTGAGTTTTCGATATGGTGATATTCCTAATTGCACTGGAAGCTGATGTTATCTTGTTTATTTCAACTGGCTCACCCTATAATGTAGATCATTTCCAGATTTCGGGTTGAATTTGAATTAAAAATCATGTTCAATACCACTATATCACGCTTGACATAGACGACTATAGGTTCTAAAATTAGGAATATACTGTTCCTCTCACATGATTAGGGTCTGAAGCTGAGTATAAGAAATCTCACAGATTGAAATTGAAGCAATATATTGTTTTATACCACATTGAAATTAATCGTTTGAAATACATAATCTTTTGTTATATTTTTTACCGAAAGTGAACACAGATAAAACCCCTTCCTCAAATATTCACTGGATTTCATTATTTTTTCAACAACTCCCTATGAATCGAAACTTGTGCGGGGTGAAGAAAATTGGACCCTACAGTTCATGGTGGTGGAGTCTGAACCACTTCATCATGCACTTGATTTTTCGTTATCACTTATTACTCTGAACTATCTGAAAGAAGTTTTTCAGTCTGCTAGACCCATCTCGCATACGCGCCTGTTATTTAGATTTCCTTTCTTGTTAATCTGATTCTGTTAGAATGCGAGCATTACATAACATGCAGTCTATTGCCACCCAAGCAAGTCTCAGATGGAGCTCTAGATAAGATTCTTATCGTCAGACTTTATTGGTGTTTCGCGGCATCTTGTGAATTCACAAAGGGTGCGTTCCATTAAGCGCTCACAACGCCCAAAACACTCATTCAGACGTTCCACATGGCGACCACGATCGTTGGGGTCGTGGCGAAAATGTCATGAATGACGTCATGATTCATGCTCACGACGACCCATCTCAATAGGTGGGTCGGCGTGAGCGTTTCGATGACGCACAGAACCAAGTGGAACGACAAAATTCGTGGTCGTGAGCGTGATCGTTGTGAGCGCTTAATGGAACGCACCCAAAGTAGTGTCAAACAGCCATTTGTAATGAGCGTTAGATTTATCAAGCGTCATGCGATTAAGTAATTTGGCTCATTCATATTGAATATCCCATTGAAATGTCTTTCACAAATACTGAGCGCAGGTGATTTTCGTTGTAAGGTATGGGAAGGCGTTGAATATCATCAGATTGGTATCAGATGTGAAAACAAGAACAAAACTGCTGCTGAAACCCAGAAGTGATATCACATGAATAAAAAACAGTGAGTTTGTATGTTCTTCTTATTGAATTTGGAAATAAGTATTTCTGATTCAGCATCATTGTGAAGTGTTGCCAATTCAATTATTGCCGAAATGATTCAGCTAATTGATTCTGGATTTGCACTTGTAGTGAAAAATCACCAAATTTGTCACAACTCCACTAGTCCATTATTTCTCTGCAGGTTTCATCAATACGTACATCAAAACTTTTAGAGTAACGACAAAAATCAACATGTATTATTTTTTCACAAAACTATTTCAAATTGTTATGATTCTCCACACTTCTTCATGTTCCTCAGGGCTTCACTAGAAATGGGCAGTTGTTAACTTATTCTAGTTATAATACGAATCTTGAAAGGAATTCGTCTGTCTATAGAGTGTCTTATTATTTCAATAAATATTATACAAGTGATGATCTAGATATATGTTCCATTTTATTTTTCGAAAGAACTGCGAAACATATCTTCAATTCATATTCACTTTAGTCAGATTATGACTGTACAGTCTTTGAATAGGTACGTACCAAAGTATAACAACAGATACTTTGGTACGGTTATTAGTTGTATACACTGTGCCCGTAAAGTATGGAACAAATTCATGTTCAGCTAAAACAGGTCATTTTAAGAAATAATCCTGAAACACGTCGATTTTTGATTTTAATTTACCGTATTTTAAAATAATAATGTAATATACAGGGTGAATTACGTTCGAGTAATGACGTCACCGTCATTTTTTTTAATGGAACACCCCCATTTTGTCTCAATATCCGGATTACTCTAGCTGAGCTGATTCCAAAAATGTATCACATGTTGATTCCAATGTTGATTTCATATTCTGTCTGCTAGACCACAAGTACCAAACATGTTTGGAAAGAGCTCATTTTTATTACTCTAAACATGTAGCAAACTACGGGGTGTTACATTTAAACCAATTGCCGCTAGATAATAAGTATTTTTGATAATATTGTTAATTTACCTAATGAAGAATGTTACGCGTTACTTTATGAGCATACACAAAACTATTGTATTTTTGTCCACCCTGTACCAATTTGTATATCTGTATATTCATTGAGGCTGCAAGAGGAAATTATTTTGGAGTATGAAGGGTGGCTCATAAAAGTGTGACATATCAAAGTTGGGTTTTTTTAATGGAACAACCGGTATTTTGTTGCAGTTTTGGATAGTTCAGGGAAAAATAATACGATTTCATAAAAGGTACCATGTACCTAACTATAACCGTTTTCGAGTTATTGTTTTCTTTTTGAAAATGCAGGGTACGATTGGAGACTGAATAACATCGAAATGTATGGAAACCATCCCTTCCAATTCTGACCAAGAATTAAAGAGGTTTCAGGCTATCGATTTCGATAGAACCCGTTTCCCAATATTATACAGGACGTTCAAAATTCATTGTCACTTTTTTATAATTCCAAACGCAGATAACTTTGTTATATTAAATAGAACACCCTGTATTTTTTCGATCTGAATATTACAAAATTCGATTATCTTTCATTTTATATTGAGGTTCCCTATACCTAGCTCAGATAGTTTTCAAGATATTGGCATTTTCAAATAGTAGTTATCATTTCAATGCATTCTTTGAATCAAGAGAGCTGTGAAACGACATTTATTTGATTTTGTATTGGTCAGATTGAAAAAATACAGGGTGTTCCATTTAAAATAACAAAGTTATTTGCGTTTGAAATTATAAAAAAGTGACAATGAATTTTGAACGTCCCGTATAATATTTGGGAAACGGGTTCTATCGCAATCAATAGCCTGAAACATCTTTAATGCTTGGTCAGAATAAGAAGGGATGGTTTCCATACATTTCGATGTTATTCAGTCTCCAATTGTACCCTGCATTTTCAAAAAGAAAACAATAACTCGAAAACGGTTATAGTTAGGTACATGGTACTGCATGAAATCGTATTATTTTTCCCTGAACTATCCAAAACTGTAACAAAATACAGGGTGTTCCATTTATAAAAACCCAACTTTGATATGTAACACTTTTTTGGGCCACCTTGTATACTTCAAAATAATTTCCTCTTGCAGCCTCAATGGATATAAAAACGATGAAAAGAAGAAATTTCCGAAATATGCAACGGTTTGGTTCACAGAGACCGTGTCGTATGTGGTGCCCCACCCTGTATATGGGATTGAGATAATATGAGAACTGAAGACGATCTCACCTGACGATGATTGTAGGTACACCTAATCGAAACGTCGTTAAAACACATCCTTATAGCTTTAGTGATTTCAACTAAATATTCCACAACTTCAATAGTCAGAGATGACAGCCAGTGAGAATAAGTTTCAAACACTCAAATTATGTTGCATTAAATATATAATTGGAATTCAGATGCAATTGAAATATTCGTCTATCAATCTAGGTCTTGTTATGTTTGTTCTGATTGAAATCTAAGTGGGATGGTAAGTATCGAAACCTTGTAATTCGTTGGTTCCTCATCAGACAGAAGCATGCCTGTTATTTTTTATAGAATGCAGGACCACGATTATTGCATACTGACATCTTGTTCATTAGAAAATCAAATGAGCTTTAATTATTGGGCGATTCCAATGCAAACATCAGTTCAGTACGATTGGTATCTTGTTGGGAAAAATTCCCACGACCTTCTCACATCAGAAGAACTCACAGTGAACAGTTTAATAAGGCCCTTATTCGTGAAGTGAAAATTAGTAGTTTTTTATGGAGCATAAGAGACAGCTGGTATGGAGAAGGGATGAGAATTTCAGTAATAACGGAAATTTGTCCATAATAACGGTCATGGTTTCCTTATTATTTTTCAATAAACACTAGTAGGATGAGAAAAAATTTTGTTAACGACTTGCCCGAATAGTTTTTCATAGTAAATAGTGTCGAAATATATTAGTGGATGATTAGGGAAATATTCGATAATCAGGTGTAATATGTGTCATGTCCAATTAAATGTTTGTTTATACCATACAGTAAGTAGATTGGTGAAATTATTTACAGAGTGGCTCAATTCGTGTATAGTAGCAGAATAACCTGTTAAGGGACGAAAATACAATGAATGATTTCAGTTGAAAGTCGTTAAATTAACACATATACAGGGTGCCCGTAATTCGAGCTTAAGCATGGGGATCTCGGTTACCTTGAGAGATACGATGTTGCTTAAATTAGGACAAAGTTGCGCATTCTGGCACTGATCAATAATCTGAAAAGAAATTCGACCTATCTTCCTTGGTTCTCAAGATATCGCTGAAAAACGGAATTACGCGATTTTCGTTTTTATTTTTTCATTGGAAAACCGATCAAGTTATCCATTTTCAACCGTAACATTCTCATAGCAGTTTTTTGCGAGGAATTAGGAAATGATATCACATTTTTTCTAACACACGAAGAAAGAAACAAATGACAGTCAACTTTTTTTTTCTTATGGACGCCATATTGAATTTTCATATTTCTGAATGCAGTTTTTTTTTCTGATTCCGTCAATGTACTACACAATTTCAAAAGGACCAAGGAAGATAGGTCGGATTTCTTTTCAGATTATTGATCAGTGCCAGAATGCGCAACTTTGCCCTAATTTAAGCAACATCGTATCTCTCAAGGTAATCGAGATCCCCATGCTTAAGCTCGAATTACGGGCACCCTGTATAGATATCTATATTTTTTTGTAATATAAAGGGGGTTCAGGCTGAGCGAGACAATATGAAGTTCACTTTTTTCAAACAGGACACCCTATATATTTGTTTACCTTCGAATTCAGCATAAAATTCTATCTTATCTATCTTTTCAGAAATAGTAATTGTTTCAGGCTAGAGAAAAACTTGAATATAAAATGCACAACCTATGTATTATTTCAATTTTTGTTTTCAGGATCATGATAATTTTCGATTTTCGTTGTTATTTTTATTATACTGGAATTTTTTCACCACAGCGTTATCCCCTTTTTAATAAAAAAATCGAATATTCTATCGCCTTTTCAACAATCCACAAATAAATGGAGAAGAATCCCATCAACTTCGTTTTTGGTGCATCGAAAATTTTCGCTTTTTCGCGATATCTCCAAACTATCGGAAATAAGCATGATTTTTTTCAGATTATTATTCAGCACGAAAATACGTAACTTTGTCCCAATTAAACCAACTTCGTATATCTTTAGATAAAAAAGATCCTCATAGTAGCACACGAAAAATGGACAGCTTGTATTTCATGCCTTCAAATCATGTTCGAATAATGTTCTCTCTATGATTGGTTATTCATGGGGAAATTGCAATTTATTCTGAACATTTTCATCCCCAAGTAATTCAACTAAGTTATACACTTATGGGTCACCTTGTATGTAACTGAACTTTGAGAATATTACACTCTCGATTTTACTTTCACATGAATATAAATAATATCTCCTATTGAAAATTTGTAGTCAGTATATTAAAATTTGTTCGTCTAACTATATCTAATCAAGTTTATTGTAATCCATATTTGGATGCTCTTTACGACGATAACGTTCACTCTCAGTTGGTAAATATCGGTTTTCTCCGATATGACGCAACAAGAATTAATAATCTTTGGCCTGACTTTCAAGAGTTCAGAGGTAATAGGTCTTAACCGTGGATATGCTCTCCGATCTTTCAAATATCAAAATCGTGACACCATCTTCCTATAATAAGGCATATCCGACTCAAGTATCTCTCATAAAGGGTATCCACTTTCAATTGAGAAGATTATGGTGTGATGATCAACTATGTTTGTTTTATGGAAACGATAAGAGATTTATCGTTTGTTATTATCGTGAATATTACAGATTGTTTCTTCATTCGAGGCGAAATAGTTGAGTAGAGCAGGATCCGAACACTGTTCAAGGAAATATTTCTGATGGTTTTCATTTATTGTTCCCATTATTTAGTTAAATAGTTTAGTCCATGTAGGATTTTTTTTTCTGATTTATATCGATTTATTTTTATATGAATTCATATGAAATATTTTAGAAGAAATTACCTTATTATTTTTTATGTCCACCGAATATAACAACTTGAAGATGATCGATAAAAGGTCAGACATAATAATTTTCGAATATTCTGCGACAAAAAAATTAAAACAATAACTATGTTCATGATACTGGTGATGTTGATAGTACATAGAATCGTTTGTGAATTACTGTGCATATACATAAAGCAAAGTGCTCAGCACTTGTTAATCTTTTGATTTCATTTTGTTAAATATAATGAATTGTTGGTATGAAAGTTGTAACGTATCTTTGTTTTCATGTTACCTAAAGGGTGTGCTGGCTCGTTTAGGAACAGTGGTTCACAAATTGTTTCAGTTCCAACGTCGACTAAACAGACCAATCGAACTATCAAAACTTTGTTGACAACAGAAGAATAATTTTTTTTTCAAAGCACAAAGCACTCCTTGCCAAAACTGAAAAATGGAATTTTTGACAAAACCGTAATATTGAAACACCATGTATGGTACATCGTCGGATCCATGATCCACTGATATTCATATCAGAATACAAAACTTGTGAAGGTATGAATTCGAATGATTATTACGAGTATTATAGGATACGATAGTGAACAGGTTATTTGTCGTGTGATTGATTACATGTGGGAATATGATTTTGGGGAGTGGTTTGTTACGAATGACATGAAGAGTGAAGTTGGGAATAAATTTACGCGTGTTCAAGTGAATTTTTGCAGCACAAAATAACAAATATCGAATAACAAATATCACGTAACAAATATCAAATAACAAGTAGTGGAAATGTTACAATTTATGCACACCAAATGCATTTTTGTGAATTCAATGAAACAAACTAATTTTGTGAATATCGATAAACTGAAATGAGATCAACATACATAAGAAATAAACAGAAAATATTTTAACAAAACAGGATAAAAAATCAAGCTGATAACATCATCACATTTTTCAACAAATTAATTGGCACATAATCTGTTATTTTACCATATCGTCACACACAGTTTATTCAACAATTTTCATTATTGACATTTCTGCTTCAAACCGAAACAATAAAAAAATCGCGTTCAATTAACGTAGAAAGTTAAAGTTGGCCAACTTCTCATTTGTTATTTGATATTTTATACTTGGCTGCATGAACACTGTCATTGAAAAATAAAAACTTCAATTTATACTTATTATTTGTTACGTGATATTTGTTATTTGATATTTGTTATTTTGTGCTGCATAAATCCACACTAATATTCCTGCAGTTCCCTCTTTTTCCAGTGAATATTGCACTTTCCAATCCTATCGTGAAAGTGAAGTTATTTTATTTATGGAGTACTTTCAATTTCGTTCGGACTTTCATCGACAAAAATGGTGGTTAAAGTTCCATATATGCAAGAAAACAATATCACGAATAATAAAGAAACCTTAATTATAAACTAAAGTAGGTGAATGATCAAACATTTCAGTTTTACTTGATTATGTTCGTTGTTCCTCATCCAGTACAATTCATTTTCTCCGTTTTTTTTATTCGATCCAATTTCATTGTCAATTCCTCAATATTCCAAGTCAATACTTGGAGAACTTGCTGAACTTTTTTATTTCGTAGTTTCTCGAGTTATTACATTGTATTCTTCGTCTTGAAATTCACCTTTCATTATGAGATATGGAAATGACCGGATATGTTGTAATATAATAACCAAAAAAAAATTTTATAACGAAGAAGTAGATTCATTCAAATATAAAAATATGGTCAATTGACTCTTTCGAAGAGACTAAAAAACACAAATCTTCATGTATATCCATTGCATCGATATGCTAGCCTTCCATGCCCACGAATTTCAGAGCACTACAAAAATTCTGTAATATCGAATAAAATCTGAAGATAAAAAGTATTCTTCATCGTCTCTCGACAGCTTATCTGTGTTTCATTATGTTTTTTGACTTCTTTTCCATCCTGTAGCTATAGTTCAAGGATACTCGTCCTGGGACACTCTGTATAAACCCATCAAACAGTGCAACAAGATCACCTCTTCAAATACACCAGCACATAATTGATGCCATAACGGAAGCTTGAAACTCATAACAACCTCATAAAAATGTATCGCGTCAGTTATTCTTGGTAATGAAGAAGCAAGAGAAGAATAAGCGCGTGCTACATCAATTAAGGGTTGCAATAACAATTTTCTAATATCAGTTTTAATTGGACGCACTGCAACTCCACGAAGTTCCTTAATCTTTTTCACGTTCAGTGTTATAATCGAATTATTCGTAAACAAGCGATAGCTATTTGTGAAATGTCACTCGGGTGATTAGGAAAGAAGGTCGACCTTGAGGTATCAGATAAATTTCAAATTTCAAGTTAGGTAACGGAATTTCAAAAAATTTGTTCGTTTGTATAATTGGTTCTGCTTTATCGACACAAAATAAATTCAATGCTGCAAAGTTACCACATTGACGGTGGTTTTTTGAAGAATTAATTGATCTACACACAGGTGATTCGATTCGTGAGGATCCTAAATTATATTATTACCTTATGTCCTACTATTGTAATAGAAAAGTTATTGTATTGTACAGAAATAAGTAACCTTCTTCGTATTTTTCTCATGTTTCTCACCTTGATCACATCGTCGCAGACAAGAGAAAGAGGCGAAAGCGACATTTATGACGATTTGGAGTTAAGACCACCAGTCGATTCGATTTGATGGTATCTGTTACCTAAAAAACTGCATGTGTCTCAATCTACCCAACACCATACAATGTTAAATAATTCAATAAACATTAAAAAGATAACCTAAATTCAAACAGGACCATTTTTTAACGCTCTCCTGTAAACATACGAGATTGTCGCTTCCGCCTTTTCGTTTTTTCAACGTTTTTGAAACGGAAGCAAATTTCTTTGAAATGTACTTCAATTCGTCATTTTGTAGTAGATTTGACAGAAGAGATTGTAGATGATCACGAAACGCTATGTTTTGCACAATAACATTTGGAAAGAAGCAATCAATTTCTCTGTAACAACTGGAAATATGGTATAGAAATATACATTCCAGAATGCAGTCTTGTTTTCATCATATTATCATTCTGTATTTAACTGTGAAAAAAGAATAGAAGTGAACTTCTTTTTCTGTTCGGATTCAAGAATGACAAAAATTCAATCGATTTACGATTCAATGAACTCTCAATTGAACCTTAATCTACCATCTGTTTCAAATATTTACTAATTCTGCAAATGAATGTCACCTGTTGCAAAAAAAAAATTATAAATCTATGAATCCGTTTATTACAAAAACTCTTGTAAAAGTTTCCATATTGAGTATTAATGATGATATACGTCCATCTTTATCTGAAATACACTTATCAAATTCTTTAAAATGCGTAGTGAATATCATTTGGTTCTCAATGGTATGAATAGTATTCATAAATATTATTTAAGGTCTGTCAATTATTGCTGCTAGACTAATCTTCATCTTCAGCTGGTATTAAATAGTTAGCCACCTGTCGTAGCTATAAGGATGATACACAATTTGAGATTTGTTTGATTTCTTCAACATAAACTAAAAACAAAATGCAATGAATAAATATAAATCCCACGAATGGATATTGAACTGAAGTAATTTGAATTAGAAACCGGATCAATTAGTTCATTTCCGAATAAATGGAAGAATAGGACGATGAAATAGTCCATAACTCAGTTTCAGGTTTTTTCGATTTAAGCATATCATCAGAAGTTTTAAATATACATGATAGATTCCAGATTCACCCTGTATAATAAATGAGCTTTGGCACGTGGCGTAACCGATTCGCTTGACCCCTCGTTGGTCACAGGTCGTTTAGATTTATGTAAAGGGAAACATCCGGAACGCCGTTCTATCTTGCGCTTTTCCGGTGAGATTAAATCACGATTTCGTTTAATACACAATTAAGAACATTTTAAAACTTCGGGTCAAGGCACACGATAGCAAAGCGAAATAGAGACTTCCTCTGACTAGGTACCACAAAACTTTTTCTCCAAATTGGACTCCAAAAATTATGTTACGAAGTTATTTGTCTATTTTTTTTTTTATTTTACTATAACCAAGAATGCAAGATCTGGTAGAGAAATTACAGAGAATAGTGAAAGATGTTAATATCAAAACCGATCTGACCTGTAAAAAAGGTAGTCAAGAAAAGGTGTATTTCGTGTGAAAATATTTTTTTATTCAGTCATGTGTACATAGCTTTAAGAAATTCCAGTTGTAAAAAAGGAACTTAGAATAGTTACTTCGAATATTCGAATGTCATTTTTTTTTATTAATAGTCATACTGCTGGTACAGTTTGTTGAAAGTTCTGAATCTTCAATATACAGGGTTTTCAAACTCAACAGTCGGCACTACTGGAGAAACAAAATCAGTTAACTGGTTACCAAAATGATAAATATTTAGGATTGGACGATCTGGAAGTTATTGGTGATTTTCCAAGTATGTCAAAATGGGTGTTTTAGTAATTGTCGTATCATTAAATCACCATGAGGTATGGAGGAAGAAGAAGTATTCATGATGTGTAACAGTATCATTTATTTCAAATTATTTTATAAACCTTGAAAAAAACAACATCAAATAAGGTGATCAAAGACATCACCAACTTTGAACATTTTTGAGTTTGCTTGTAAATTCTTCAAAACATGGACTATACTTTGCTGAAGATCTTCAAGATTGTTATTTATTTGAATTTTTTTACCATATTCTTCAATTGTCTCCAAAAGAAAAAATAGAGTTTATTTATTCAAAGTGTAGATAGCATCGTACATGAACGAAATGATTCACGAATAAACATATATTGTGAATGTGAAACCTCTTTCTCTTCGTTCCATTTAGTATTCGTAATTCATCAGTGGTGGACTATGTTCCTACGATACCTTGTAGAAATCACAACGTATGTCCATGATCCATGATCATGCACTCATTCTGTGACCCGGCGATAAAAGTTCCATAACGCTACTCACTGATTAAACAGAATGAATTTCTCAGGAAGAATTATTGAGTCATTTCACCTCTGTCCGTTGCTCTGTAATTTGCCCGATCTGTAACGGTCTTCGAGTAGGTAGCCGTCAAGTATTTGCGGTCGATATTACGATAACTGTAGACGGAATCGAATAATGCTTTTAGGAAACGCTCGAGGACAAAAAAGCCATTATGGTATTTAGATAGGTGATTTTTAAGGAGAGCTGAAATCCACCAGAGGGTTAAAAAGTGTCGAAGAACGAGACATTAAGGAAGTAGAATAACTACAACTAATTCCAACAAAGATTGTTTTTCTACAACGAATGTTAGAATGATTTCCTGTGTAGTTTCGGTATGCTTACCAATCAAATTCGGATATCTAGATTGGAAGCTTTTTTTGTTGAATAACTCCTAAAAAAATTGACACATTGATCCTGATAAATGGTTAGAATGATTTAGGTTTCTTCAGGTATCTGCCAGACTAATGCCAAAATACATAAACAGAGTGTTTCATCAATATGATGAATAAATTAAACTGAGAGTAGAGAGGACCAAAATATGACGATTGAGCGCAACATCGCTCATACAAATGTCGATGGTTAAAAAAATACAGTGCGTTCAAAATTAAAATTTTATATGCAAATTTCTTGATAGCTTCGACAATTTTAATGATATCGGTCTAAATATTGGTACAGTGGGAAATTTTAGGATGGCAAACAAGAATATTTCATCAGTAATAAAGTCGTAGTCCTTAGAGAGTGCCACTTACCCGCTTACAATTATTTAAAAATACGCACAACTTTTTTTGTCCATCAAAAATCAATATTTTCGATTGAACATTTATTGAAATACGTTATCTTTTGTACAAAAAAGTATTCTTGAAAAAAGTCGAAGAACCTTACCGTTTTCACGATAAACCCGATTTTAAGTATTGAAGTCACAAATCAATTCAAATAATTTCATCAAGAGAAAACAAGTAGCTTGCTGTCAAACAAGCAAATAGTAAGTTTTCTAGTGTCAGAGAAACCGATATCATAAGAACGGTCGAAGCTATTAAGAAATTTGCAAATAAAAATTTAACTTCACCTTTTACACTTTATCTTTTCAACTATCAACATTTGTATAAGAGATGTTGCGCTCAATCGTCATATTTTGGTCCTCTCTACTCTCAGTTCGAGCTTTTCACCATATTAATGAAACACCCTGTATATTATTCATAAATTGGATTGAAATGAAGATACGTGCTCAGAGATACTTATTCCGATAGCTAGTGATTGGAGGTTGCAAAAAACAACAATCAAAGACGATTCGCTGCACAAATATTGATCTTGAAGGTCTTGTTGAACTTGAATAAATTGAAGACATTGGTGCGGATGCATTGCAAGTTAGTTTTTACACTACAATGTTCAGAAGTACTGACGCCAAAAACGAAGATGAAGAAAACGAAAGCGTTTATAAATAATATTACAAAATATGTCCTCCACACAGAAGAGTTGATGATATCAACCAACCTATAAACAGGACTGAAGAATGATACTCGCGTGTCAATCGACATTAGTAGAATTGAGCTGGAGAATTATTCAAATAATTCGATCAAACATAAATCAGTCATTCTCAGGTACAATTCAAAAATTTCAATACAAAAAGCTGACAACGCTCAAGTGACTGGAAGGTGAGAGGTTGAGAATGAATATTTCAAAGCAACGCAACATTTTGCTTCAGAATGTGTTGTTCAAATAGTGAAGCTGTTAATTGAAAAACAATCACATATCACGTTCCACGTACTGCTAACATTCCAACGAAGAAGTGGAATAGTTTCCGTTCGGCAGACCACCCTATATATTTTATAGAGACCAATATGATAATATCGATGTTGGACTGAAGATGGAACTAAAATACTCGATTCGGTAATAAACCGGAATCGTGATCTTCAACTGCATTTTTCCCAACGGTTCTATTTTTTTATTCGTCTCAAATTTTCGCCCACCCTCTGGCTTCAATGCATTCGACGTTGAACGGCTCCCATCAGAGCAGACTTACTCCCATCCCATTCGAGCTTGGACTTCTTTGTTGCGGCCGATATGTTGAGAAATGACCCCGACATGTAAGCTGTTATCTATGTTGGAAACCAGTTCGAGTTTTGCTTGGCTTTTTATCGGAATTATGGTGTATGTGTGACCGAGAAGCTGATGACAATGTTTAATGGGATCCCGCAGATGACCGCATAAATACCGTGCTGTAGGAAGGTAGGTATGGTTGGTACGCGTTTGTACAGGGTGGTTGGAAGAAGGCACCTTCTGACCAAGCACAAGTTGAAGTATTTATTCAAGCAAGATAGTTGTGACAGTTCGCCAAAATGTGCGTTGTTGCTGCTTCTCTTTTTTTTTTCAAGGTAACAGAAAAATGTCAAGTTGAGTTTATCATTAAAATTGTTCCGAAAATGTTTCCGACGCAAAAAAATGTATACACCAAAATTTCATAACTATTGGCTGTGGATAACAGTTTCACCAAATGAATTTGACATCGTTGTGAAGACACTGTGAAGTTTCGCCATATTAATTGAATGCCTTAATGTTCCCAACTATATCACAACCAATCTGAAATTCTGTGGCTAGCTCGATACTTTTTGTTCCACAGTAATCATATTGAAAAATAACCAAATCTGTTGGAACCATCATCTTCAAAAAAAGAGACTAGAAATAGTGCTTACTCCGAAATTAGCTGATTTTCATATCTGCTCATTTTTCTTTCTTAACAATAGTTAATTACATTTCGATTATTCAAATTATAATTTATTTTCGGCATGTCTAGAGATCTGCATGATGACCTGAAATATTTGGCATATAAAGGACCTCGCACAAGATGCAACAAATAGACAGGAGCCACAAAATATTGATCTAATTATTTTTAGTTTTCTACTTTTATCTTCAATTTTTCTATATGTTCCTGAAAAAAAATACTACAATTAAGAAAGTGAAAGACCCCGTGTAATAGTAACCTCAGATCACCCAAAATCAAATGTTTTTTACTTATTCTGCAAGCTTTTGCATTCGAATGAGTTTGTTTCAAGAATTACATGAAAATTATGTAATCATCAATAACCCTGCATACGGATTCTCATAATTTCTTATTACAACTCGTGTCGAAAATATAGAGATTGTAATTATTATCTTCAACTTTTTGTACCAATAAAATCGCCACTAATGTGGCTAATTGATTTCCTAAAGGTAAGTAACAACATGCATGTTTGACACCCTGTATCTCAAAAATTGTACATTAGATCTTGTTGTGCCTATGGTGACATTTGATCAGGACTAAACTAAACTACATTATACTAAATTTTCAGCTGATTCGACTGGGACCCATTTATCATAAGAACCGTGCGGTCGTTTCCTGATTTCGAATATAAGACTAAGTTAGGTTAGGATAAGAGAACATTTCGACTGGGGAGATGAAAAGCGTTGACATCCTTTCAAGGCTCAAGAATCACTTGAAAATCAATCAAAACTAATGAGTAGTAATGGTTATGTGGTTTGGAAATTCGAATGGAATCAGATACTGGGGCTGAGAATTTCTGAAATCAACCTCCAATCTTTCAGGTGATGAAAATGAAATAATTGCTAGATAATTGAATTTGTTACATGCGCGAGTATTCTAGAATTTATTTAGTTTCCTCTCCATCGACCCAGCACAACAAAATCCACCTCTAACATGATCACTTCCTGAAACCAGGAGAAGCATTCTTGGTCGAACAGTTGGGAGATCCCATTGAGATATGAACACTGAGTGCGCAAACAAATGAGTGCTTAGGAGAGCTGTTGAAATTATTCCAATAAGATAAATAATACCTAACGGAAACCGTATCGAGAAAAGACCAAGTCACTCATTCATAACGAACACGATATTCAACGTACAGTTACAGCCGTTTGCTTCCAATAAATAATATATCTGCTCCACTGCATGAAATGCAATTAACTTGCTCGGGAATAATGAAAACTTTCCAATCAATTATCTTGCTACCTCATATCGAGATAAACGAATCTGCGAGAAAAGAATTGGGGACCTTTGATCCCTGTATGCCTTACACTGGCTGTACAGCATGTTATTTTTATTATTATTACAGGGGTCCAAAGGATATACTGCAGCCGGAGGCTTATTGTATTTCCCAAGTGCAGCATGTTCGGAGTTATACATTTCTTTTTCATCGCATATTTCAAGAAATTTCACGACAATGTTGTTTTCCGGAATCCAATCAATGTTCTGCTGTAGAAGTGGAAAAGATTCACAGTTTAGGAAAATATTTTCTCCTAAAACAAATTCAAGGAATAAATTCTTACTAAGGCACACCAGAAAGTCAGAATGTACCTAGTTGTTTTCTGTACCTTCAAATTATTATCAAAATTGTTGGAATTCTATCAAAATGAATGCCTCGAAAAATGATTCTTCGAAGTAGGGGATGTAAAAACGAATCAAATGTTACGAAATTAGAACGCATCGGCTTTCCATAAGAGACTTTTTGTCGAAAAAAATTGAGATTTCAGGTTCAAGTTTTCACCCACGTAGCAACACCATTAGGTTGCGATTCCCATAATTTTGCTTACACTTATTGGTGATTGGTAGTTTCTAACAGGTCGAAAAAAATTATTGATTTATCAGATGATTTGTTTGTGGCATTCGAGTCTCCTGTTTTCTATCGATATACAGTGATGGTTCGATCTGGTTCGAGCCATGTAGGTATCCTTAAGGTTTTCTTTGTGAAAATGTTTCCTTTGTTGTGTTCTAGATCTTGATTCCTAGTTCCCGGTTTGATTCATTTCGATATACCCTCACATTCATTTGTTCTATGTTCAAGATTTTTTCTTCGTGAATAGATATTGTTATCATTTTTCAATATTGTAGAAAAGTTTTGTACTTACATATGAAAATGTACCTTACGATTGAGTTCATAGTTATTAAAAACAAAAGATTAGGTTATCTTTCAATAAAATCTAGATTATTCAATAATCATGGCATCACTTCAAAGTGACTTCACAACGATGCCAAATTTATTTGAAGAGAAATCTTTGATCCGTTGAAAGTTTGAATATTCTTATCGGAAATTTTACAAATATTGAGAATGTTCTTTGGAGAACTTTTTCATAATGAAATTTCGATATCAACCAAAAGAACAGAAGAATTTTGTGAAGATGACTACAAAATGATGGCATATCTTTTTTTGAAATTTTTTTGAAATTATCAATAATATACACTACAGAAAGTTCATTGGAACCAGTGAGCAGAATATCTGCTAAATCTCTACAGGGTGAAAGACCAGGGTCGCCCAAACTTTGGTGTATACAGTATATACCCCCCTGTAACTTCTTAATTCTACATATTACAAAAAAATGTTGAATACATAAGTTGTAGGGTTTCATTCGATCTCCTCAATGGTTTGAGTTTCATTTATACAGAATGTCTCAAATAAGCACGGTGACTTGGAAGTTAATTTTTTTAAATGGGACACCCTATATTTCATTGCATTTTTACGTTCTACGTTGAATTTTGAACAAGTTTGATGAATGGTTTTTTATCAAAAAAGTTAATAGTTTTGGACTTATGAACACTTGTAAATAATTATTTCGACTACTTTTGCGCCAGTTCAATGAGAAAGACGTAACAAATGTATCACAATGTATTCCATTTCCCTATCCTAACTTTTTGAAAGCTATCCAATGCTACAAACTGCTGATGGCACCATGTGTAACTTACCTCGTCGTACCATTTTACAATTGTTAGAGTTGTTGAATCTCACGAAAAACTAGTACAAATGAAGTCGAAACATTTTAATAAAAAATAAGGTAGTCCATAAAGACAGATCAAGAATCATTAGAAACTGAAGAGATATTTTAATTTATAACTAAAAACGGTGAGTTTTTATCTATTTCAAAAGATGTTCGACATGTCCAATATGCATTCCTTGACACATAAATAATTATTTACAAGTGTTCATAAGTCCAAAACTATTAACTTTTTTGATAGAAAACCATGTATCAAACAACTTGTTCAGAATTCAACGTAGAATGTAAAATTGCAATTAAATATAGGGTATTCCATTTAAAAAATTAACTTCCAAGTCACCGTGCTTATTTGAGACACTCTGTATAAATGAAACTCAAACCATTGAGGAGATCGAATGACACCCTACAACTTATGTATTCAACATTTTTTTGTAATATGTGGAATAAAGAAGTTACAAGGGGGGCGACGGACTTTGGGTCCTGACTGTATATTTTATAATTTTTTTGATAAAATGATAATTTTGAACGATAAACTCAACACCGCACTTTGTGGCGAACTGTCGCAAATACCTAAGACTATATTTGAAGTTGAAAACCACTGCTCGACAGTGACACTTGACCGATTCAAGCTTCCCTTGTATTATGTCTCCTGACGACTTGTACCAATCGTTATAATTCCGTAACTTCATCTCCTCAGTATTAGAACGATATTAGCATTCCAACCATCCGACCCTTAGATCTAATTTTCACAGCCGATAAATCGAGCATTTTTCCGTGTCCATTCAGCGAGAGAGCTGCCACCGAACAATAGCCAGGCGACTCGATTTCTGTGGTTCGCCGCCGCCGCAATCTCCGCGCATCTGCGTCGATAAATCAAGACCAAGTAGGCGGTGCCTTTGCGCCGCGGTGCTTTCCTGTCCCACCACAATGGCCTACTCGATTTTTTCCCGCGCACCGTGCAGTAGACGGTCACGGTGATTTCCTACCAGAACCAGAATACGATACGTCATATCTGAGGTGGCTTTGGAAGCCGTCTGGCCGAACGGAGGCCGTTCGGATGCACGTCGCACGAAAAATAGTTAATCCGTTATTAATGACTACCTTTGACCTGCGTTGAATTACACGAGGTTGCTTTCAATGGTCGTTGTAATGTCGTGGTGCCTGTTGAAATAGTTTTTTTTTTCCATTTTGCTTTCTGCCCAAGGGCGCAATACCCGCCGAACCTTTTTACTCAAATTGACGTAAACAGACACTTTCCACATGTTGAACTTATTCATTTTATTTTATTTTCAATATATTTTCAATTATTTTTTGAGAATTTTGATTTTTAATTTCAATTGTACAATAGCTGACATTCTATTGTCTGATTTGAGGCTATGAGCTTTCCACGTATTAAACTTATACTTATTTTTTTTCAATATTTTTATTTAAGAGAATTTTGTTTTTTATTGTTGTTGTAGAACGATTGGTGTTCTATTGTAATTTGTGGCTGTGAGCTTTCCACATGTTGAACATATTAGTATATTAAAGTATAAGTGGATAAAAAGGTCTTTAAAACACGCGCGAGTTTTCGAGGCTCTGTCTGTTGGATTTGGTATTTTTTGGTTCACTTTCAACTACATTTTCCTCAATTGATTGTATGGACCACTCACCAAAACGCGACATTTTTTCACTTTTTGAAGTATATCTGACATTTATCAGTATTGTCAGTCAGTGTTGTTGTTATTGGTGTCATGCCGACGGGATGTTTTCGCAGTGCAATCATCGCTCCGCAGTGCAATTACCGCTGTAATTTTTCGATAATTGCATTCCTCTTATGACATATATTATACATGAGGGAAATATTCACCAAAATTATTCTGATACTTTTGACAGTACTGAAGATAATGTGAAGTGTAAACTTGTAGGAGTGCACCTTTAGATTTTCAACAATAATTTCAAATGATTTTGGTGATTTTTATATTTTTGTTGATTTCACATGATTCCCGGGTTACGCCCATGTGTCGGTCAGAATCTTTCACCGCTTCTGAACAATATGTTGTTGGGGCTACCGATAGTATTATTTGTTCAGTGTTTCTTTGGTTAGCCAAAGCTCATGCGACTTTGCAGTCTACCCGCAATATGGTAATCGAGCAACTATTCTTAGTTATGAAGTACGCCGCATCTGGTAGCTGAGCAAGAGGTAGCTACGTTGGTACTGGTACTACCAATGCACTGGTCTTCGGCGATGTTTGTCTTCATGTCTATCGGATGCGGGTACGCATTTTTCGCATTGTTTTATAGGTACCGTCTTTATATAGAGCGTGGAATCTAGAAGAATATATAACCAGCTAGGCTGATGAGATATCGGTATAATCAGACACGTACAGGATGTTTCAAGAAAAGTTTCCTGTGGTCGTGAATGAACAACTGCAGATCAATATTCTTTGTTCAGCTAATTAGGTTTGATTACATTATACTTCGAATGTTTCTTTCTATTCTAGCAGACTTCAAGAAGGAAATCACGTCAAATTAATGTGGCATAACACATATCCCAGGCAGCAAGCTGACGTCATAATGACGTCTCTTTTTGGTATTTATTGGTCCGCAACGTCATATTACCAAAAAATGACGTGAATACTGACGTCATTTTTTGAATGTACTGTAGACGTCATAACCAGGACGTTAGTTTGACGATATTTTTACGTCATTATAAAACGTTAACTCATTGTTTTATATTTTTGCATTTTGATGATTATTCCAATGATCCTTATAGGTTCCTAAATATTTTTCATCGAAATGCAAAAGTTAAACGAAAGTTTACCATAGATACCTTAAAGTGTGTATAGGCAAGTGTACATTGTAGGTACAGAATGGAATCAAATTTCTCTTTAGGCGAATAAACAGACGCAATATAGGTATTATTATTCAACCACAGCCCATCTTTTATGAGGTTCGTATGATTATCAACTCATCGAAAAACAGTTTGAATTTGGCGCTTCAAAACAAAACGTTCATTATTTGTTTGGCGTTCGGCAATCTCCGGAGTTATCGGTATCGGACAAGTTCGGCCACAAGCCAACACGCAACGTTGACGACGCACACGGCCACACGCCATTATCACAAAAATTTTGAGGTTGTTATGTATTCGATTTCGATTGAAATTTCCTATTGATTACAGAAGTCGATTTCCGACCGTCGGTTGTGAATTGTGCATTTCCTTTACTAGTGATTTGTAAGGTAAGTTTAATATTTGGTCTATTGCATGTATTGGATTTGATGTCATGTACTCACCACTTACTATGATTCCTGTACCTATATCATGATGCTACGTTATTTTAAGGCTTTTTTCTTTTTGTGAAAATAATTGTATCCTTAAGGTTTGTGTGCTGATTAAACTCACTAGGATTTTTTGTCGAGATACTGAAATAATTTGATGAAAAATCAAGAAACATATGATGAGAGTCCAAATTAATGTGTTAATACTGGTGAAAAGAAGCTTCTTATCAGTGAATCTACCTATAGAAAAAGAAAGAATCTTAGTTATATATACACAATTCACTTATTTTGGTTAACTGTATAATAAATAGAGTCGACTCTTCTAAGCTATGAAAGATCTTGAGATAGTCTGCACAAATAACTTTCTGTTCTGACAACTCAAGGTACTTCTTTCTTTCTTACTTTTCCAATGGTTTTTTCCTACATATCTGTTATAACTGGTGGTAATCTAGAAGACAGAACTTTCAACAATTTGTTCGACCAAATGAAATTTTTAAAATACTATCACATCTGTATATTTTTGAAATTTGTTGTTTTAATAGTTTGTGAATAATAGTAGAGTTTTCATTTATCTATTGGTCATTAACCATTAAATTATATATATTTTTTAACAATAATTTTTTATTTCTAGAAAGTTCCTGTGCCTTGAGGATTTCTACTCTTCTCACATCCCCAACAAGTGGAGTCGACTCTTCTAAGCTATGAAAGATCTTGAGATGAGTCTGCACAAATAACTTTCTGTTCTGACAACTCAAGGTACTTCTTTCTTTCTTACTTTTCCAATGGTTTTTTCCTACATATCTGTTATAACTGGTGGTAATCTAGAAGACAGAACTTTCAACAATTTGTTCGACCAAATGAAATTTTTAAAATACTATCACATCTGTATATTTTTGAAATTTGTTGTTTTAATAGTTTGTGAATAATAGTAGAGTTTTCATTTATCTATTGGTCATTAACCATTAAATTATATATATTTTTTAACAATATTTTTTTATTTCTAGAAAGTTCCTGTGCCTTGGGGATTTCTACTCTTCTCACATCCCCAACAAGTGGAGTCGACTCTTCTAAGCTATGAAAGATCTTGAGATGAGTCTGCACAAATAACTTTCTGTTCTGACAACTCAAGGTACTTCTTTCTTTCTTACTTTTCCAATGGTTTTTTCCTACATATCTGTTATAACTGGTGGTAATCTAGAAGACAGAACTTTCAACAATTTGTTCGACCAAATGAAATTTTTAAAATACTATCACATCTGTATATTTTTGAAATTTGTTGTTTTAATAGTGTGTGAATAATAGTAGAGTTTTCATTTATCTATTGGTCATTAACCATTAAATTATATATATTTTTTAACAATATTTTTTTATTTCTAGAAAGTTCCTGTGCCTTGGGGATTTCTACTCTTCTCACATCCCCAACAAGTGGAACAAGTACCCCTACATCAACTATTCACAATAAAATTTGGCATTTTTTCTTCCTAATGAGCTAATCAATTTTTGGTTTAATTCAAATGTTCTGAGTTAACAATTTTACTCTTGATAATTGTGATCCTCATAGTTCAAAAAAATAACTCCCTCTACTCAAACTGTTATTTTATATATATAATATGAATATATATTATATTTCATTATATCTTTATTATATCCTTTGATGCCGATGGAACATATAGATTTTCGTTCTCTAATTGTGATTTTATTTACAGACCTTATAACATCATAGATAGGATATTGATTTGTATATGCACTAACATCCAAATAATATGAGCTTGAGACTAGCAAGTGAATACAAATAATTTTGAACCAATATCAATATATATATATATATAATAAATAGGGACGGCCCATTAACGTCGAAATATAACGTCATAATGACGTTACAGAATGACGTCTTTGGTCTGTGACATAATCACGTCATCCTACCGTCTTTATGGCGTCATTCTTTTCGTCAGCAGGACGTGTCTGGTGTCGAAAAAATGACGATAAAATCACGTCAGCTTGCTGCCTGGGATATGGTCTCCTAGCGATACATTTGAGCGGTAATGGGATTAGGATTACCTTGTCATGAAGGTTTTAGGAACATTTCGTGAAATTTTTCTGAAAGATGTATTTCTATCGACAA
Source organism: Plagiodera versicolora (assembly GCA_037013635.1). Lineage (NCBI taxonomy): Eukaryota > Metazoa > Arthropoda > Insecta > Coleoptera > Chrysomelidae > Plagiodera > Plagiodera versicolora. Next base: position 9,574,613 of record CM072979.1, on the reverse strand, counting down.
CTTAAGTAACTCAACAAATATTGAAATCAAAATAAACAAACAGAATCGTAACTTCTGTGATATATTCGAAAAAATAAATCAAACTTTGATGAGAACAAAGACACTCTTTGCAAGGGGTACGTAGTACTGAACAGACTTCAATCAAATTTCTTAGAAACGAACGTATTGGAGGTATTCTCACAGTCTATTTAAAGTTTACTCATGGTGAATCAACGGAAGACCAAGATATAAAAATAATTACTGTAACTAAACGTGCTTTTTGACTGTCCAGTTTCAGGGGACTTTGAGAGTATCCAAAATTAGGGGCCCCTAAGTACATACGAAAATCTCAATCACAGTTTGTATAACGAAATTGGAAAAATTAATGCTTTATATCAGATGAGTGCGAGAACAATAATAATTGAAGACAATACAAACAATATCAGACTTCGAATATAGTTTACAGATCTCGAACAAAATTTTTAATCACTTTGAAATTCTCATGACTCTCTACGACGAACAAATCAACCCTGTTCTTTGGTACACCTCTCCTGCATTTCGATAAATTTTGTAACCATAGGAACAAGCCACAAGTTGGCGGACTTCTACGCACTTATTTGAACATGATCTTCCCTCTAAACTGTGAGCTTAAAGACTTGAAACCAAAAAGATATTCAAAACACTGAGTGCATACAGTCATATCAATAAGAATGGGACTAATAACCATTTCATAACTATAAGGTTTCACAATACTTCGATCAAATGCGGAATATACTGAGTGAATTTCTGAACGTCAAAGAGTTCGAACACCATATTGCTTAGGAATGAATTATCCCCAGCATCTTCATTTGTCCAGAAGATCATCGAACATCTCTCTCTACTTCCTATGAATATTTCCGTAGTTTTTTTATTGTCATTCGATTTCATTATACCTTCGCTGATAGAAATGTTGAAAAGAGCGAATCAAAATGTGTAAGAATTATTTTCGTTTGGAGTTAACCCAGATGATCTAAGGAGAAATATGGAAGGATGGAGGATATGAATTTGTCTTCCGCTAGCAGAATGAGTGGCTGTCTGCGTTGCTACTAGTAACAAGGTAGACGAGAACGAAGAAGCTTATTATAATTAGTATCGAATTAGCACTAGAACGTCATTTTGAACTACAAAATTGAAGTTTATTTTTATGCGATCACATTGTCTCCGCTATAATGTTGTAGTTGTGTTTTTAACGTCATTTAACGTGCAAATTCTGATCAACATAATTCCCATGTTATTTCTCAAAGATGCAAGTCTTCACAAAAAGACCACGAAGAACGTTTCAACTTCTCCTATTGTTGATAAACGTCATCAGAGTAGTTTCAAGCTTCATACTCGAAAATTAAAACAATCTCCATCGAGAACAATAATAACCGTATTTCTTGCATTTACCCCTAACCCATTCATTACCACCGACAATTACGATGTTCGCGGAGCTTGAACGGCAGGCGACCGTCTTGTCGGGGCACGCGACCACCGGAAATGGCCAAGAAAGGCTCGCCCAACACCGGAACCGTGCACTATGATCTTCTTCTGTTTCTTTCAGCGTCCGCCGACCGGCAACAAGTGAAGAGCGGTGGCTGGCTTCCCGTCCGTCCGGTCGTGTGTCGGCTGACCGTGACTACCTGCTCCTCATGAATAATGTCAATTGTTTCTTCGTCAGACATGCTTTGGTTTTTCGATAGGGTCCAGGGGTAGATCCAACGGACGGGATCAGGAGAATTATAATTCTCTACTTCATGAAGTCTTTCAGCTATTGACATTTTCATAAAAACTCGGGTATCGTCGGGATTTTTTGAATTTTTCGTATATTTATATCAAGATTTTCACAAGTTATGGATAATTATGCATGGATTCCTTTCAATTGAATATTGTTTCGATTTTTTTTCTCGAAAGAATTCAAGGCAAATGATGTGATGTTTCTTCACAAATACTTACCAAAGTTCATCTGCAGACATCAGAAACTGTTCAGAGAACTCATAATTTTTTTAATTTTCATATGATAATTTTAATTATCATGTGCATAATGTATTTTTCCGTCAAATACGCATCATACTAAGGATATTTGTTATTGCAGTCGTGGAACCACCAGAACTTCGAGTATCCAAATATCTTGAGTTAAATAAAAAACCAAACCTCAACATCTTGAATAGACCGATAAGAGGACTGAGAAATGTCGCGTGACTTCGTTTAAAATTTCCTCTTAAATTCAGCGATTTTGTGGAAAGCATTTTGAAGTTATGCGCCAGAAAATACATTAAGATGAATGCAAAACGGTCGAGTAATCTATTAGTGGAATCTAGAAATATTCTGATAAATGTTTCTAACAGTTTTTATATTCAATAATCATCTGTTCTTCATAAGAAGTTCGTTTGTTTTTGATTATTTATTCATTCTTTACAGTGCACTTATGGAGAAGAGAACATTAAGGAACAAAATTTGGATTATTCATATTACATGAATCATATTCTTCATATAATTTTTATATGAACGATGACATCAAAATGTAAAGTTTATTAGATATATCAATAATAACGAATGTTTCAAATGGGACTTGATTCAAGGAATGAAACGAAATTCAAGTAATAACAAAGTTTTATCAACGGTAACAATAAGATATTTTTTATTGTTACAAATGAGAAAATGAAATGGATATCGTTGTTTTGTTGTTTTTGTGTTGAAAAATATGACATAATGGTTGTTTCTAATCGAAATTTGTGATGTTTTCTGGTGTTCAGATTATGTGCACTTGTAAAATGAGTGTGCTCACTTCACAAGTTCTTACAACGAATGTTTACTCACTCGATAAATAAATAGGGCATACTATTTTTATTATATTCGCTTACGTCCCGCAACGTATATCTAAAAACATTTCCATAAACATAATTGGAGCCTAAAAATAATGTCTTCAAGGAACATTATCTCAACACATACAGAGTACTTACTTGTTTAATATATTCGTTATGCTTTTAATGGAAGAAGCCTGACAAAAAAAAACTATCGAATATCACACGAAGGTGTTAACTCGATAATATTGAATTTTATGGTTTAGCCGTCTCACTGCATATTTTTCGGTCAATGGCCCATCAATACAAAAGAGGATTGTCGGGGCACGGCGAAAGAACCGTGACCCCTGAGCTACCTGTTCCTTTTCTGTCGAATCATTTCTGGTAATGAGTATCTCACAGTGATTTGGAAAGTGTCTGTTCGATCACTAGAAGACAATGTCTTCGATTTCTCTGTCAAGTTAATTGAGATGATATTATTTCCTAACTAAGTTCTATCCAACCGGTTCTCATTGGAATTCTACTAGGTAGTCAGTTAATCAAGGATTAGCCATATATAGTCCATTTATCTCAGTTTGATGAGTATGTCACAGCTGTTGAAAAAGTGTATCTACCACCAGACTGCGCATAATATCCTCATTGCATTTTCCTACACACTACTCTTACAGTTGGCAACACTTCACGACGATGCCAAACGTATTTGTAATTTTTTTAACGATAACCTCAAGATCAGCTGATCTACGTGAATCATTTATTTTTTTAATTTTTTACGTGAATCAATGAATATATATCTTTTTAAGGACCGTTTTATGTTATCTACTTTGGATGCATTGAATTGTTGAACGTTTGAACTTTGAAACTTAGTTGAATTATTTTGGTTCCATGAACATAAAACATATAATGTACATGAAATGAAAGCTATCGTCATCATTCAATTTTACTCATTATGACTGAATGAACAACTATTCTTTTCCAACTAAATGGATAGATTACTTCAATTTATGAATTATTTCAGAGATATTCTCTCACACACTGCATTTTTGGTTATCTGCAACTGAAATCAGTCGAATGTGAGTCGCAATATAACCAAGATGTTATCTCAAAACAGAATAGTTCATTTTTGAATTTTTTTCATTAAATAACTGATTGACATTGAAAACCGTAAGGCATTCTCTAGAATCTAGAAGTAGTTCTAGTTACCTAGCAATAATTGAAGATGTAGCTCTACAAGCTAAAACTGTATATTTGTTCAAGCAATTGATTAGTTGAAAATGTCAAGTTCAGAGTTCCACTGTCTATTATAATCGTTCAATCAAAATAATTTCAGGTATTAGAATGATATCCAAATAATAGTTGAACGTGTGTTTCTCCTCAATTTCTGGTGATCAGATATCTTAATATCGAAAAATAGTTCACTTCAAATGGACAAATGGAGAGATAACACGAATAAAGAATCAATTGGGCCGATGTTAAAATTACATCACAATTATGAAAGAAATTTCGATAGGAATTGATGCTGGTTGGCTAAATAAATATAATTGATACGAGAGTCATCAGAGACATTATTAATTCTGAGTGACAAAAAATTATCCATACGACGAATAAGTATCAAATAACTTTCAAATTTGTCATAGAACATGAAATATAATATACTATAGCTTGGTATAATTCATCACGAGGAATTTGAATCATGGCCTGATTGCCGAAAACAATTTGTCAAACTTCCTACAATATGTCTGTAAGACTTCAACTTTTCTATTCAAGGACCTGTTCGTGGCGATCAATTCATTAATTCACTCTCGACTTCCTGTGACAGTGTGTCACGTCTACTTGAATATATTCCATGTTTGAATTCACCAAAAACGTGATAGAAATAAGCAATTTCAATGGAGGCAAGATAACAGGAAATGATTGTTATCGGCGATGAAACTATCTATAGTTTCGACATACGAAATATGTGACCTTTTACTAGCTTTCAATGCAATAAAATTTCCAAAATTCATCGATCATAAATCTTAAATTTATATCAAGGCAGGAATAACATTGTGATAAATATGAAACCTTATAGGATGAATGAAGAATGATTCAGATATGGAAACATCAATCCTGTTGAAAATGGAGGGAATATTTCAGGAAACAAGCGAGTTTGATTGAACAGCACGAGAAAACTGAAGGTTAACTTCAATTCACACACTGATATTTGGATAATCTCCGTCATTCATGAAATTGACTTATTTGAAGATATAATAATTTCTATACAGTGCGATGGAACAATAATAAAAAACGCTCGGATACCTGCATTATTTGGAAGTATTTTTCAACGAAAATAATTTACACCCTTTCACCCTCTTCCCTTGACAGCTACCCCCTAATTTTTTTAAATAGCAAGGAAGGTCGTGCTATACATCGTTAAAAAGTATTTCGAAAGTAGAGATGAAAAATCATTATTGTAAATTTTTCAAAATGGAATTAAAAAAACATTGATATCATTAATTTGGATCTCGTTAACAACTTAATTTTGCCAAGAAGTGAATAGAGAACATTTTGAACACCTGCTGCAATAAATAAGTTGTTAATTAGAATAATTCGTCCAATCGATTTATTTTTCAAGATTGAATAAATGTTATTTGAATTTATTTTATTGTATCTTCATTTTATACTTCTGAAAACTGTTTCAACGATGTATCGCAAAAACCTCCTTGCTATTTTGAAAAGTTAAGGGATGACAAAGGGAAGAAGTGGAAGGGGTGACAATTCTCTTTCGCTAAAAAAACGCCCCGTTTGGAATTGAAATTAATGTGTCCGAGCATTTTCCAATTTTGTGTAATGAAAGTAGACAATTAAGCTGTAAGCAATATGAACTCTGCTCAAAAATTGGTAATAAACATAAAAATAATGAAATCTCAAAATGAGCATTTGCTTCAGTTTCCTCAATGGTACTGTGAACATCAATCAGAGCATTACCTCACATTCAGTTTAGATTTTTTTATCGTTTCTCAATGAAATGAATTGCTCCATCATCTTTTCATTTGGATACTTGCCATCCGAGAATAAAAAACAAATCAAAATGTCTCAGCATTTTTCAAAATATTTCAGATAGGGTTCTAATAATATTATCCGTTACTTCAAATTTTCAGCACGTGCCATCATGCGATATAATTTGTTGAATTCGAAATAACATTCTTCAGTTTCATTGTCTTATAACAGCTGATGGCTGATTGTAATTTCTACGAGCAAGCCCGATTTTTCGCGCCCACGTAATGAGTTCCGCCCACTACGGTGAACTGTGACCTAATCTTGAAAAAAAACGTATAAAAGACCCGGGGGTCTGCCCAGCCCCTCTTCTTGGGGATGCGGAGGAAGGTGATATCCAGTGGCGTACCGAGAGCATGGCCATGAGATTATTTCGTTCTAAAGATGATTTAGTGTTTCAAGTGTTTCACAAGATTTCGAATTAGCTTCAGAAAGCGTTGATTTTGATATCCAGCATAATTTTTCTTGTATTCATACAGGGTTTTCTTCAGTTATTAGTTGGTTTCAATAATATAATTCAGCTGTCAAGAATTTTTTTCATAATGATGTATATTTTTTGAATGGCATAACCATAGACTTATTACCTAATAATATCAGGATAATAGGTCTTTGAGCATACCATAGCTTTTGTTATATCTTGCATCCCTACACAAACAAATTGAAAAAATATATATCACCAAGCACTGGACATTCCCAACTAATACTGTATTCAGGCTACTTTTCATGAGATTTTCGAATATGGCTTCGCCTTTTCAGCGATTCTGACTATGACAAAGTGACACCTATAGGCGAATGAATTTGAGATTGCAGTGCCTAAGTGAGCAGTCAGAGAACCTTACGAACGGGCATTGAATAGTGTAGTTGTATTTGTTCACATGTGATTTTTTGTTAATAAAGTATGAGTTTATAATAAAAATAAAGACATTTCAGACTTTTATAGTGAGCTAGGGCATCCATGTGTATGTATTTTTATATTTCTGAAGGTGGTGAGCATTATCATTCTATTTATTCATTATATTATATTGAAAATAATACAAGGTTAGAATCCTGTTGTGAATGAGAATGAGGATGTGATGAGTGTTCATGAAGGTGAAGAAGTTTTGAGTGCTGGACATCATAATATCATGATGACAAGAAAATTGTTTCTGTAATGGAATGAATTATGAATTTATAGTATTTGTTTCTTGTGATGTTTTTTGGTGAGAAGTGCTGAATAAAATAGATAATGCGAGATCTCGTTTCAATTTTGTTGATACCTGAACAATACTATGCTTGACGGTGACCTTTAATGTAAACAGAATTTCATCTATCTATTCACGATATTTATATCACAAGCTTCAGAAAAAGCATGGGAATTAATATTGAAAGTTTCATTTTACCGATTCAGAGTTTTACAATCTTTCAAATATTCAAATTCATAAAATCAACAAAACATAATACCAAACACAAGAACTATGTCGTCTCGTCTAGTTATTTTTAGTGCCACCAGGTGGCGTATCGCTTATGTTCATTTGCCAATCGACTTTTTCCCATAAACGCTCTCATGAAGTTCTACATTTCCAGATAACGTTTTCTATTGTTATTACCATGATGTATTCCACGTGGTGATTCAATATTGAGTTTTCGTCAGATATCATATTCTTCATTTTTTGCGATAGATAAGCGATAAAAGATGAAATCAATTCATTTTGGTTCTTTAATATCAATAAGTGAAATACTCTTCAAGTGATGTATCACTTATCATATGTTTAAACTTGAGAATAGGGAAATTCCATCGTGAACGATGTCGTCCCCTTTTAAAACATAGTTTTACGTGTCCAAGCATTTTTTTATTATTCAGTTCTGTCGACCTACAGAGCCACTGTTCCACTGTATTTATTCTAGGTACGATACTGTCTGCAATGAACTTACCATGGTCGTATAATTGGAACAATTCATAAAGGTATATTAAGCCGTGCAATATGCATTGAAATGTCCGTTTCCCAGATTGTGTGGGAATTTCTCAACGGAAATACAGTGGACATGGGACAGTGATGATTCACTAAGCTGTACAGAAAAATCATGAAAATCTGTACACCTCGAATATACCAGGTGGTCCAAAATGTCTCCTGACATTTCTGTAGCTAATCTTATTGAGGTACTTTTTTATATAAGTCTCAGAATAATCAGAAAATTGATCATCACTTTTCTTCATTTCGACTTATTTTTTATATAATTATCATAGTTTCATCAAACGATTATCACTATATAGATGGTTTTGACATGTTCATTAAATTATACTCCTAGAGGCTGAAAGTTTTATAATTGACACATTATTGTTTGAAGAACAATAAAATTTTTCATCGATCAATTGTTTCTTATTGTAATCTATAAGATAAAGTCGATGAGAATTTCATGATAATCTACAGGGTTATCCTGGTTAAAATGTTTAAACCAATATACAGATTGGTAAATTTTCCAAATTGGGTTTTCCCAGAAATCAACCTCTTCAGTTCATTTTGGGAGATCCTGTATATAAATATTATAGTAATATGATCTTGTCATCAACCTGTCCAGTCAATAGCATCAAAGATCAAGAGATAATGTAATGGAAATAATGGTGGGAAACAAATATAACTATTTTCAACTTTTGCAAGATCAAAATTTGAATATATTTCGAATTAAACGAGAACTAGAAAGTAGTTTATGATGTCCATAAAGACATACAAAAATAAGCCTACTTCTGAACTTTATGTCACTCGAATAAAGTCATCAGTCTTAAGAATAACAAGATGAAGTATGAATTTAAAATGAGACCTTTGCACATAACCATCAATTTGAGTAATCAGCAGGCGAAATCTTTCTGGTTATATTGGTCCATTATCAGGATAATGAATGTATAAATAGAGAGCGTCAAGTTTTTAACGAAATTAATTGAAAATAAACTCAGGACATTCCCCTCTTCAAACTTTATATTGACTATTATAAGAATTTCACAATTCATGCAAATACCGAGTAAATTCAAAACTTAAATTCCTGAGTTGAAAACAAGAAATATAATGAGAGTGGGGTAAGTTGGAGTGAAAAGATTAACATTGAAAATTGAATAGGCAGCCAACTGTCAACGAAGAAATTATTTTTTTCATGAACTCGTCAAGTGAAACAAAATTCCGTTGTTTATGTGTCATTTTTGGTTTCAGATTTTCGAAGCAGTATATTTATCATTTCACACACAATTGTGCTATGAAATGAGGAAATTCAGTGTCCATTATCATATTTAAAATGATGGATCGACATTTTCTCATCGGTATCTTTGCCATATGTCATATTTTCAAAATAATTCAAGGTATATTTTCCAATGGAGCGATCGCGTCAGTTCAGTATATAGTAACAACCCCGTCATTACCTTATACCCATTACCTCAAGTGAGGATAGGATTCCCTTGAAAAAATATGGTGTTTTTCGATGTAAATGAATTATTCGAGGATTGAATTTGACCACCCGAAAAGAATAGCAAAGAAGCTGTATCTCAAGTCACTTCCTGAAATGGAGTATTCTCAAAAATAAAGTCATTTAAAAAAAATTTGTATATTTTATTCCAAAGACTATAACTGTATTGGTGATTGTCCCCAAACAAATCTGAAATAGTCATGATTCTAGGTAATTTTGTATCCTCCTACCTTTGCACTTCACTGAAATTATTCTGAAATGATGTTGTAAGCTCTTCACGTTTTTTTTCTACTTATCTCGTTAAACAAAAACGAATCTGACAAACTTCTTTATGTGTTTCAGATAGGCACAACTACCTAACAACGGAACTGGACAGTTCTCGAAATATACCTAACTCCGATTTAATAATCTGGGAATGATGCTTATCAGCTAGTATATGAGACTCTTTCGGATTTGAGAAGAAAGAGCCGAAAATCGTAAATAATTTCTCAGATTCCTCGTCTATTATTGGTGGACAGTTTGGAATGAAAAACCACCATAAAAAACAGCTTTACTGTCAACGTGCCGTAAATGTCAAGAATAATTATTAAAATTAATAAAAAATTATACGTGATGTATCAATCTGAAGAAATATTCCAATTAGGAGACGATTTCTTGTCGAATTTGAAGTGCTTGCTACATCATAATGCATTTTTATGACATGTTTTTCACCAAATCGCTGTATTCCTGAGCATATTTCAAACGGAGTCACCCATTAATCCTCATTTATGAGGTTGTGACATGAGTTATTCAATTGCACTCTTCTTGATCTATTCAACAACCATTCAACAACAAATTACATTCTTCATTCATTTTACGACGATTGCAAACTCGGAGTTGTGGTGGTGCCACGTCTGCAATGTCAAATGTTTTAAGTGGGACTTGATGCATATTGGACAAATAAATCCAGAATGCATATGATGATGAAATGAATTTTGATATCAAATCGAAATCAATTTGTTTTTTTTATTACTCATTTTTCTTATAGCTTAGTTTCATGACGAAAAAACAATTCTGTTCAACATGCCGACGAGAATGAGTAGAAAAATCCAGAAAATGGTTGCATCTTGGATAAAATATTGCAAATTGAAATGAAATAATAACAGCCTATTAATACCTTTGAATGTTCTGAGAGATAGGAATAAAACTTGGTGTTATCTTATTTATATCATATCTGTATATTACATTATTATTTGCCTTGTGCCCATTTCACAATGACTTCGTAGTGATATGAGTTTGAAGGTTATGATGCTCATCAGAAAAATTTCGATATTTCCGTTGCATATTGTAGAAAGTCGCATTGGAATCATGTGAAGAGATCTACAACTAGTGAGTTCCAAAAATACAGAATAAAGAGAGAAATCCAATGCAAGTATCAATAGGACTGAATCAGGTAAGAAATCAAACGTTACTATTATTATTAAGAATATCAATATCATTAATTATTACTCTATTATTATTACCGACACTCGATACGCCCACTGGTACGCCCACTAGTGACGTCATTTTATACTTAGTAAAGTCACCTAGTATGACTTGGGAGATGTTTCCTAGATGTTCTTTATACATCTTCCTAATAAGCTTGAGCTACTTTCTCACAGAGGGCGATAATAGTTTGCAACCTGTGGCGTCACTTATAATCTTTTTGATCCTCCAAAAACATGTTTGAATCATTACAAATGTGGAATATTTTTATGACAGCTCATATTTTCATATTCACGTTCGGTTAGTTGGTTATGCAGAAATCGAAACAAAAACGAAATTGTTAGGATTGTCGATGAAGATCGGTCGATTTTTTGGAATTTCGGAATTTCAAGCTTCAATTTGAATATCCTCGTATCGGTCATAGTTTCTGACACTAATAAAGAATCAAAAACACAAATACCAGCATAATTCATGAAATTCCATATTTTTGTTATTGTGACATTCAAACTCCATATTTTTCATTATTTTTAAATCTCCTTCATTATTATTACATACTCAAATCTTAGTATCACACTGTTTGTACCCAAAACTGGCTGTTTTTCGGATTTTTCATTTGCCTCCTTATTTCCTTATCACGAAATATCGAAACTGTAACCTACTTGATAAAAGAATCTTCTGTCGTCTGAGAAGCTCCGTTATAGAAAATAGACCAATTCTTCTAGGTGTATCCTCATTGAAATTGTCATCGTCGATTGGGGTATTGTTCAGTGCCAGAATTGTTTGGGCAATCTCCATTTTTTTATCACTTAGGGTACTGCAACCCGCATTGAGAGGAAGTCTTTCCATCTGAAATCGAATGGAGAATCATGTATAGAAAACTGACTCATTCTATTTTGGTATTCATGTTGAACATAGTTAAGAAACAAAAAGTGCATCCACGTCAATCCTGTAGAGCTGGCAACAATGTATATCCTATTAATCCTTTGAAATTAATGATGAATATTGGGTTTAGTAAGACTTAGCTCTGTCTTATTTCATTCCAAAAGAAGCATACATAGAGCGTGAAACATATACTTGCAAACCATAAATAGTTTCAGGTCTATATTTCGACACGTATTTTGGACACCCTATTATTTTGAGAATGACATGTATAGGTATATAAATTTTCAACTATCAACAGATTCTCTATATCGATTAATACAACACCACCCTGTATAATGAGAACGTTAAATTTCAAACATAATTGAAATGATAGTATTGCATAATGAAGACGCATTTTCAGTTGTGGAATTATCTACGAAATTATGGAATTTCCGGAAATACCCACATATTCTTTGCTTGTAAAAAATACCAACAGAATAATCGAAAACTTTTCAACTTTCTAATCGAACATTGTATACAACTTCCAACCAATTTGTCCTCCCTATTATCCTTGAACCAAAAAAATATATTAGATATTTTGGTTTCATTCCTTCGAGATATCGAACTAGAAATTCAAAAAATATAAAATATGAAATATAAAAATATGAAAAGAACTCCCAATTTACTACTAATCTGTGGCAAATGGATGCTCCAATGCCAAACCTCCCCTTTTCACTCACTCCGGATATACCAGATCATAACTAATTAGTTCCTTCAGAGGTATATCACCTTCGATTCGTTTTAAATTCCAAAGTGGATTTCAATGAAATTTTGATTGAAGTTTCGTATTCCGAGAATACATTTTTTTGTGACGATTATTCGTCGTTTTCCTGTAGTTTAAAAGTTATCCATAATTTTTTTGACATTATTTTCCCATAAAATCAGTTTCTTTATCCAACTTTTCGAATGGAATTTTTCCGGATAACTCACTTCAAAAATCTTCAAAGAATTCAAGAATATCTATATGAAGAAAGCAATTTACCTATGATCAATGTATATCATATATCCAGAAATTACTCTTCTTTACGAGGTCGCATACTCGATCACTTTTTTCGAGTTCATTGTCGAAAACAAAACTTGGCTTTCGTCTCTTGTCTTCGAGTTATGAACAAAAGTTCAATTTTTCGAGTTTTCGACACAGAATGTAGAAGTGGTTTTCCCCTAACTCCAAAAGAAATGGAGAACGCTACATGTTCATAAAACTGGCACAGCCGTTTTGGCACAACCAAATGAAAATCATGCATTATTTAATATCTATTTAATAATTATTTTCCAACACGAAAAATTTTTTCCAAAAAAACGGGGTTGTGCCAGCTTTGCGTAAAGCTGGCACAGCCGCGTTGTAACTTTTTACTCAAATTAGTTACGAAGTTGATTCAAATGCCCAATTTTCTAACTTTTTAATAACTCTCGACTGGTATATACAAAATTTGATTTCGAACAAATTTGAAGATTCTACGGGGGCCGGACTTGCATACATTTCATGAAATCTCGGTAATACGTTTTCTCATAAGAATTGATCGATAATCTGATAATGAAGAGATTAACTAACAGGAAAGGCTTATTTCATCTCATTATAGTAAATGTTTTGAGAAACTGTGCAATACAGTTATATGAAACCAGGAAAAAATAAACAACACGAGAAGCGTTTACGTCTGCTAATATTTTCTAACTCCAGCACAATCACTTATTTTGGCAAGATTTCAATTCATTATGATGGAAACTAACGTAGTACAGTATTTTAGATTTTGATTTTCAAAATATGTAGTTCTGGAATTCTTCAGTTGTTCTGGAGTTAGAAAATATGAATAATACGTTTCTCGTATGGTCTTTTTATCATGTTTCGTGAAATAATTTTTTTTTCTGAAATTTTCAAACAAAAATACTGTACTACGTTAGTTTCCATCGTAATGAATCGAAATCTTGCCAAAATAAGTGATTGTGCTGGAGTTAGAAAATATTAGAAGACGAAAACGTTTCTCGTATGTTCTGCTCATCATGTTTCGTGAAATAAAAAGTTTTTCTTCCTGAAATTTTCAAACAAAAATACTGTACTACGTTAGTTTCCATCGTAATGAATCGAAATCTTGCCAAAATAACTGATTGTGCTGGAGTTAGAAAATATTAGCAGACGAAAACGTTTCTCGTATGGTCTGTTTATCATGTTTCGTGAAATAAAAAATTTTTCTTTCTGAAATTTTCGATCAAAAATACTGTACTACGTTAGTTTCCATCATAATGAATCGAAATCTTGCCAAAATAAGTGATTGTGCTGGAGTTAGAAAATATTAGCAGACGAAAACGCCTCTCGTGTTGTTTACTTTTTCCTGATTTCATATAACTGTATTGCACATTTTTCGAAACATTTACTATAATGGGATAAAATAAGCCTTTCCTGTTAGTTAATCTCTTCATTATCATAGATTATCGATCAATTTTTATGAGAAAACGTATTGCCGAGATTTCATGAAATGTATGCAAGTCCGGCCCCCGTAGAATCTTCAAATTTGTTCGAAATCAAATTTTGTATATACCAGTCGAGAGTTATCAAAAAGTTAGAAAATTGAGCATTTAAATCAACTTCGTAACTACTTTGAGTAAAAAGTTACAACGCGGCTGTGCCAGCTTTACGTAAAGCCCGTTTTTTCGAAAACCGTTAGAGTTAGAAAAACTTTTTTCGTGTTAGAAAATAGATATCAAATAGTTATTAAATACTGCATGATTTTCATTTGGTTGTGCCAAAACGGCTGTGCCAGTTTTATGGACATGAACGCTACCTACATTTTTTGTATCTCCAATGGTAACCGAGTTGCCCTATACAAAACATCGAAATCTAGCCACCCTGTATAATTTTATGGTCAGAATAAAACTTTGTATATTGTCGTTTCCTAATTATGTTATATGGGCATTATTTGGTGGCACTAGATTCGTCGGGAATTATTATTATCATTATTATATTTTCATTTCTCGATTATCATGATGGGAAAAAAAGGTTGCCTTGAGATTGTTACCTCACTATTGATCAATAATTTCTTATATTTCGGCATCATCAATGTATTATTCCACAATAACGAAGTTATATCTTGACAGTTTGAACGCCCGTTTCGTAATATTACTGATATTCTACCGCGGGTCGTGCTATGAAACACACTGAAAATTGGACCGGCTGAAACTGAACTTTTCAGCGGGTACATAGGTTAAAGTTAATATACACACATCATGACCTGACTCGACCTCTGTGGATCTAAAAATGCTGCGTTTAGAAATAGATGACACCTTTCGGTTTTCAGAGAGAATGGTTCATGAATTTTGACCGCAGATGTAGACAAAAATAGACGATAAACTTGGACTTTTTACATCATTGTTATAAGATCTCGATGAATTGAGTCAATTGACTATGGGAATGCACTTTTCAGTTCAGATAACATTGGGGCAGTTAATATTAAACTTGGGTTTCTGAAGAACATTAATAGAACTATATCGTAATAGTCGTTGATATATTTTGTAATACCTAAATTTCTGAAAGTTCGATATTTTTGTTTTCTTCAGTATTATATACCGGGTGTCTCAAATCATAGTGAATTTGGCAAAATAATTTGAAAATTGAAAAACTTCTGAATGACACTAATACTTTCATAATGACTTTTAGAAAAACTTTATTGCATTTGACAAGCGTGTGCACCCACCACATTTTATTTTACATTTGTGGAAAAATACGTGTTATTCTAGTTGGCATACAATGATATACAACATACTTGCTATTTTTTTTTTCATTAACAACAATCAAATCATCGATTAACCACACTAGGTTGTGTTTAACAATATTTGGAGTTCTTTTTATTGACATCGGCAAGATCTAAACTTTGAATACCCTGTATCTCCAGTTCAGAAATTACCCAATTCTAATAAATCATCGTGTATATGAATATGAGCATTTCATTTCTCGATTAGAGACTAATATCATCAAATATTTCTATTATAAATTCTTGAGGAATTGAGAGACCGTAATAGTTATCAGCAGGAAATCAGTGGCATGCACTTCGATTATTTAATTCAATTTTCCAACCATCTTGTCTAAGTCGTCAAGTGACCAGAGCATATCGATAGATCTTGGAACTATTCGAGGAGAAATTGTGATGCTCTCGCGAATGTCGACAGGCTATTCTTTTCGCTCTCACTAAATTACAATAAGGTAAAATAATTATTTCCACCACTGTTTATCAATACTTATATCTCATTTAACTTCGAAAAATATTGCCATATGTTACTCATTGCTACATCTTGATTTTGTTCTCAAATAATCGTTATATAATAATGTTCATCTTCTTTGCTGTTTCAAATTCAAACATTTTGAAGAAGATTTTTTATACTTAGGGATAGTTATGTTGGAGGGCACAATAATAAAAATCTCAATATATCAACACGATATTCCCAGTTTCAAAGAAAAAATTTAATCTATGATGCACTTTTACGCATGGAAGATGTATCATAAATGGATATTTGTGTTTAACTTTTCATTGACGTAATATTTTCACGATTAGAGAGGATTATATCGAAAGTTCATACTGAATGAGCTAATTGATGTAATTGAACATACAGTATTCATTATATCGGAAAGTAAGTAACGTCCATTCGAAAATTCCACTCAATAAAGTTCGCAACACAACCAACAGGATGTGAAAAACGTTACCTTCAAAAAAGTTCACAGCTTGTATTCAATAATACAATCGTTCAATTCGTCCAACCAACACCTCACGCATTTATTTGAAGCACATTCACATCACACAGAAGAAAGTCACTAAAGATTGCATTTCAAAGTCCCGCCTGATATCGTTTCTAAATCTGAAAACTCGACTGAAACGGAAAATGAAAATGTGTTGACTAGTCAGACAGTACAGGTAAATAATAATTGAGGTAAGCTGCTAGCTTATCAGGGGTCACGACTTATCAGTTTCACGCTCTTATCACCTCGGCATAAAGGTTACACCATAATGCATTACGATAAATATTTAAACAATTAATAATACCGTCTACTAGGCAGGTGTATGTGAGAATTCAGCGAATGCTTTTGTACAGGATGAACGATTTCGGTCGAACAGAACTGTCACTGTTGACAAAATCCATCAGGATTCTATTAGAAATTGACCACAGTTTGAATCGCATTTGGAAAATTCATTCAATTACGTTGAATAATAAAACGGAAACTTCACATGTTTTCCTACAAAAGAGTTATGGAGTGAAAATCAGTTTTGGATTCATCGTTGTGGCTAAATTTATTTATTATTAGAGCCACAATGTCTGTTGGGGAAGCCAATTGGTTAGCTGGTATTAAATCTAGATGTCTGCAAAATCTCAAATTTATTTTGAAATTTCCACAGGAATTGTACTACATCGTAATAGCCGTTTTCCGACTCTGTTCCTATTCGATAGTTTTTCAAGTTCTTGTTTTCTTTAGTATCCCCTTTTATGTATTTAAAATAAAGTAAATCCTTTTCGAATTTGTCCAATAATAAACGAATTCAAAAATGTTATGCTCAATTCTGAATAAGAGTAAAATTTCACATTCACATTTCTTCAATGTATCGCACTAGGAAAATTAAATCAACCACATTGAATCGAATGACAAAACGGAAACTTCATTTTTTTCTCCTGGGGTTCATTATTATCATTATTAGAGCCACCATGTCTGTTGGGGTAGCAAATTGGTGATTGGTGTGACAGAAAGAAAGGAAAAAGAGGAAGAGAGGAAGAGATAAAGATAAGAAGAGAGGAAGAGAGGGAGAAAGGAAGAGAGGAAGAATTAGCATTCTGTATATCAGAAATTATATTTATCACGGTTTATCTTCTTCGGCATTCCTGCAAATCGATAAATATATACGACGATTTGTTTATTGAGTCGGCAAGGCATATTCTGGTGAACTAGATAACGGCCCAATCTGAATCGCAAAAATGAGTCAACCTGTCAGTCTTGCGCTATCAACGGGTAAATTAAAATCTCCTCCACGTTCTCTGTCTCTCTCGAGCAGTAGAGACGAAAATATCGATTGTCCTCAGTTCCCTACATTCGCCGAAAGCATTGAAATGCACGTTTGCATTTTATGTGCTAGTTTTATCAAATTAGAAGGAATTGTTTGATTTCCTTTGAAAATGCATGCTAGTGTCAATAATGTAAACAATCAACCAGTTATTAACGAGTTTAACATTCCAGTCACAGTGATCAAACTTGTGATATTTGCTTTATTCTTGCTACCCTTCGCTCGATATACTCTGTTCGTGAATGAGACAATCGAAAGAAATACAACGAATTCATCATCAACAGATGATCAGCGAGAAATGAACGAAGTCCAATTTATTACAAATAACACTGTTGAAGAGGAGCCAGGTGATGGAATCACAACTGTTCGAAAAATATTGTCACAGCAACCGGCTTGTCCAAGATCACATTTACTTTCTATCCTGAAAGAGATTTGTGACGAGTTCTTGCTGAAAAAGTTACATTGTACCCCTGAAGATTTCCTGAACAGTGATAAACATAAAATTCCAAAGCTGTACGTACGGAATGGATATGGCCGCAATAAACAAGGTAGGAATCGTTCAGAAGTAAGACTAAAATAGTCGAATACAAGGTCCTAATGAAAGAAAATGTTAGGTAGTTTTGAATAAAAAAGCCTATTATACAACGAGTTTGACAAAAGTATATTGATTGTTTTTTATTTTTTTCTATATGAACTTATATCAACTTCACAGTGATACCTACAAATACCTCAAAAGCTAAATTATTTGAGATATATTCTTTATTGTCTCTATAAACGGGCAGTCTCTTCCATGATAAAACTACTTCATTTGGAATGTGTCTAAATTCTTCAAGCTATATTTTCACAACGATGCAGTTTCATTTTCCTTTCAAGCAACTCATGAATTTCGCGTTTTTGACCTCAAAAGATTTTTTTTATATCTCAAAAAAGCCAATCCTTGACGTACAATATATTCATTTGATATACAGAGCGATTCACTCAACTGATATTCATCAGAGGTTTATGGAGAACTAATAGAACTTGAAATTTTGGTAGCAGCTTCAGCTCAATGTGACCTATTTTCCTGAAATATTTTCAATACGCAGTTATTTCCGGTTAAACCAGGAATCAAATTTGTTTTTCAAATGGAACACCCTGTTCATTCTCACATCTTCGAAATCTACATAGAATTCAGGACTTGTTGCATTTCGAATCGCTTCTTTATCGTGATTTGATTTTGAGATATTCCATTTTTTCGAAAAATTTCGAGTTCAATCTCCATATACATATCGATGAAAGAGTATCCTATCAGGTATCCTTGACAGTGTTCCAAAATATTCAACATGGTGTTCGATATTTCAGTTTACTTTATGGAAGTTTCAAACTTCCTTATTTCAAAAGAAAATACCATTTTGTCCTATCGATTTGTATAAGCGTACCATATTGCTAAAATGTATATTTACAGATATAGTACAAAAACTGTGGAAATACGCTCATTTGTCACATGTGTATTTTCACAAGTGTGCTTTGGATGGTTCTAAATTTCATGTTTGTCAAATAAAATTAACATAGTACCAGTATTTCTGAGTTATTTATGAATCAATCTTTTGAATTTCATCACAATATTTTCAAATTCTGCTTTTTTTCAGTATTCAGTTTTATGCGTTTTTTTTTTAAACAAATTGAATCCTTTCTGGAATTGTCCGATAATAGATGAACACAACAATGTTATGTTGAATTATGTAATGATGCAATTCTGAATAAGAATATATCATCTAGGAACATTGAGTCGACCATAAGTCAAATCGAATAACGAAACAATTCACATTTTTTGTCATGCGATATTTCAATTGAAAGCATATAAACTAAGATGTCGATAACTTACAAGGTCACATTCCAAGACTCTGTTGAGGACTATTTTGTTTATAACGGCTTTTATCATATGAAGTTTATCTTGACATCATAATTGTAGGACTAGGACTGAAATTATAATCCATAAATTGCTCTTCAATCACCAAACACTCCATTGCAGCACCACAACTACCGGCCATCGTCAACTGGGCCCTTGGCGGTCTCCTCCTGGCCTCCCTCTGTGCCGCCCTGATCGAGCTCTACAAAGCCAAGCAATACCCTGAGAAAAAGCACGGAAAGAATCCGTTGAGCCGAAAATGTTCGCTGGCCGATCTCACCGTGCTCAAGCACCACCGCAAGGAGATAATGAGACGGGATTCACTGATGGAGGTGCCGG
The DNA here is from genome assembly GCA_037013635.1 of Plagiodera versicolora. NCBI lineage: Eukaryota > Metazoa > Arthropoda > Insecta > Coleoptera > Chrysomelidae > Plagiodera > Plagiodera versicolora. Next base: position 9,554,703 of record CM072979.1, on the reverse strand, counting down.
AAGAAAGCCTTCGCGCCAGACAACTGGGTAGGACGTTGTCCAGACCACCTTTGCGTTTCAACTAGAGGTAGCGCAGCTGGTGGTTATTCTGCACGTTGAGTATGAGTCATGACGAGTTTACGAGTATACGGTTTCATAGTTTATTTATTTGAACAAGATAGTTGTGACAGCTAGCCAGAAAGTGCGGGGTTGCTGCTTGTCTATATTTTCAACGATACTCCAGAACAGAAAGTTAAGTTAAGATTTATAAGATTTTAATCATTGTTGGGTAGTGAGCACAAATTGGTGTTAATTTGATGTTTAAAGTTACTGAAGTGATAAATTTATTTTTCATTTCCAAATGAGCGATATAATTGGTTTTTGGGAAATGACCAACCATAACTAATCGTTCCTACAATCAATATATAAATGACTAACAGCTTATTACTGAAACATTATGTAGTGGTAGGTATTATAGGGTTATCCAAATTGAGCGTTTGTAATTGGTAATTTCCATAATTTCCTATATCTACTACTGCAACTATTTCTAACTACGCCACCACTCAAATTAAAAATATTTCAGTTTTAGCATCATCACGAGTTATTGAAATTGTTTTTTGAACCATCAATTAGTGTCGATATATTGACAATTGAAATAAGAATTTTAAAGGGTCTTTCGAATAGAACGAGTCGATGTTGAGAGTTTGTGGCGGCCATTCTGTTCCTGATGCCTAATTTTCATGGCAAGTTACACAGTTGAGCAGCATGTGCAAATGATAAAATTTCATTATCAAAATCAGTGTTCGTTAGTGCAAACGTTGCACTCATTGCGCCCATTTTACGGCAGATGCGGAGGCCCTTCAAAGTCTACTCTCCAACGATTGGTGACCAAATTTGAGACGACTGGTTCGGTATACAACCAACCAAAATATACGTCAAAGGAACGTCAGATCAGCCGAAAATATCGCCGCTGTACGCGAGAGTGTTCTAGAGACTCCGAGACAGACGATTTCTCGCCGTGCCCAAGAACTTGGCCTTTCGCAGATTTCAACTTGGAGAATTTTGCGTCGGGACTTGGTCCTGCATCCTTACAAGACCCAACTGACCCAAGAGCTCGAAATTGATGACCATAAACGTATGTTCTCTGAATGGGCTTCGGAACGCTTGGAAGAGGAGCCCGATTTTTGCCGAAAAATTATCTTTAGCGACGAAGCACCGATATACCGTGTGATTTGATCCGCTGGACTTTTTTTGTGAGGTTTTCTAAAATCGCAGGTCTATGCCAATAAGTCACAATCGCCTGTTGCCCTAAAGCCAACATAACGCAGTCCATCGCTCAGATTCAGTCGGATCTATGCAACAGAGTGAAAATTGGACCTCTCGGAATCGTGCTACCATACGAAGCCGCGGCGGACATTTGAACGATGTTATATTCCATTCATAATGGCATAAATGGGTCATTCAAATAAATTTGAAAAATAGTTGATATCTCACACACATCTTGTTTTATTCAATTTTAATATCGACCCGTCCTTGTTGAAAGACCCTTCACTAGTATATTCTAGGGAAAGGTTTCAATGATAACAGTTGTCACTATACAACCAAGATAAGAATGAACAGCATGGGGATATCTGAAACGGTGGGTGATACAGGGTCGATTGAATTAGAGAAAAGTAGCGCATTTATATGCCTAATAATGTGACATTTAGAAAGTTTTAATATCCCAAGTAGTTTCGGAGATATCCGGGAAAAACCGAAATTTGAGAATTTCGTTTTTATTTTCTCCTAGCTTTATTTTCGAAGGAAATGTAAAACAAATAGCACTTCGTCATGGCCACTTATCGAGGACTACACGCTAACATAAGCAGAATTTTCGTGCGACGTTTCGTCTTTTAGAAATCATCATCAACTTTGTATTTTTATATGGGCCGGAACTAAAGTATACCCTGTATACGACTCCACTTTTCATTGTGAATACAGCAACATATCACACAATATGGTTTTGGAACCTTTTCTCGCGCAAAATGTAATTTAGTGATTACTTAATCTGTTTTTCTTCAATTTTAGATAGTAGGCGCTGGAAAAAATGACAACATAATGTTCTGTTGTCATGATAATAGAGTAGTGTGGTAGAATATTTGACATATTACTGTTCCTACTTTTACATCTCTTTACCTACCTCATTTGTGTCATAAATGGAAAACGGCAGCTTTTCGAATACTGAAAAATTTTATATGTTGTCATGTTACATTTTGTGCCATAGAAATTGTATTGATGCTGAACGTGCGTACTTTAATAAGTATCCAGAGAGGCGACAACCTGGTGAATCAATATTTAGACGGCTAGTTTTCAATTTAAAAGAATACGGATCATTTAAATAACCTGTGGTTTCCCGACAAAAGCAATCTAATGAAGAAAGTCAGCGTGATGTGTTACAGGCCGTTGTTGAAAATCCTGAGATATCCACTCGCACCATTGAAGATAATACCGGAGTAGCCAGTTCCACCGCTCACTTCATTTTAAGAAAAAATAAATATCATCCATATAAATTTAGGATTTGTCATGGACTCAGACCAGGTGACGAAGCAAGACGAAGAACCTTTTGTGAATGGTACACTAGAAAATGCCAAGACGATGAAAATTTTCCTTTCAAAATAATTTGGTCTGATGAAAGCATGATCACCATGGACCCCAACAATGGCATTTTTAATAGGCGGAATGTTCATTTTTGGTCACAACAAAATCCGCGTGTACACAAAGTGTCCAGACATCAACATCGTTTCTGTTTCAATATGTGGGTTGTGATTCTCGGTACGAATATAATTGGGCCTTTTATCTACCGAAACAATTTAACAAGAGAGCGGTACATGAATTTGTTAGTGAATGATTTGGAAGACGCTCTAGATAATTTGCCTTTAGCGGTTACTCACAGCTGCTGGTTTCAACAAGATGGTGCTCCAGCACATAACGCTAGAATTGTTCGTGATTATTTGAACCGTCGATTCCCAGGACAGTGGATTGGTACTCATAGTGATACAGCCTGGCCTGCATGATCCCCCGACTTAACCCCACTAGACTTTTTCCTTTGGGGATATATCAAGAATCAAGTGTACACTTATCATGATTTTCAGAATGAAGAAGATTTGCTAAGATTGGTTACTGAATCCTTTAACAATATTTTTCCGGATATGTTAAATCAAGTTTTAAATTCGTCTGTGAGACGAGCGTTATCGTGCTTAGAAAGTAATGGCGGGTTATTTGAACACTTGTTATAAGTTTCTGTTCATTTCCTGTAATACATATTAGCTCCTTGTTATTTATTACATTACAATTACATTTATAAACTGAACTTTTGATATTGCGACTCATCTTTGTATTCAACAACGCAATAATTCCGGCAAGTGGTTAGTTTAAATTTATACTTTTATAAATAGGACTATTCAATTCACTACATTTATCAAAATATGACATTTTTTTCCAGCGCCTACTATCTAAAATTGAAGAAAAACAGATTAAGTAATTACTAAATTACATTTTGAGTGAGAAAAGATTCCGAAACCATATTGTGTGATATGTTGCTGTGTTCACAATGAAAAATGGAGTCGTATACAGGGTATACTTAAGTTTCGGCCCATATAAAAATACAAAGTTGATGATGTTTTCTAAAAGACGAAACGTCGCACGAAAATTCTGCTTATGTTATCGTGTAGTCCTCGAAAAGTGGCTATGACGAAGTGCTATTTGTTTTACATTTCCTTCGAAAATAAAGCTAGGAGAAAATAAAAACGAAATTCTCAAATTTCGTTTTTTCCCGGATATCTCCGAAACTACTCGGAATATTGAAACTTTCTAAATGGCATATTATTAGGCACAGAAATGCGCTACTTTTCTCTAATTTAATCGACCCTGTATCACTTACCGTTTCCGATATCCCCATGCTGTTCATTCTTATCTTGGACACAGTGTATTATAATATTGAGGTGACCATTCAGTACATATGATTTTTTATATCTGAGAGTCAACATCATGTTCACAATTTATTAATTTTATTTCCTTCAGAGTGAAATTTAATTTGTTGGTACATTTTAACTTGGGGTATGACAGATGAAAAATATTCATAACATAAAGGAAAACGAAACAAGCTTCCTACTTTTCCCACATAACTATATTCTAGAATTCTTCAGAAGGGTACTCATCATATCTTCCTCCTTTATATCCTCCTTATAAGGTTCGTTCGTTCGCCTACTTTTTGCGACTATTCCCAAAATGTTGTGAAAAATAGTATGTTCGATATCAACGTATGCTGCGAAGACGGTAAATAAAAATCTGGCATGAAATATTTATGAACTTACTACACATGTCGCACCATAAGCTAGATATATGCATCAAAAACGTTCACTTCATTGAGGGACGGTATTCATAGTGTGATTCAAGTTAGTCAAACAACTACATTTGTCAGTTCCAGAAGTGATTATAAACAAAACATATCTTTCAGGTTCCACACCTCCACCTCTGCACCGGCGTTCCTCCTTTCCGGTTGGGCCAAGATTACCTCATTTGGCACAAGTCAATAGTAACAATAATCGCCGATCATCCTTGGTTAGATCAGAAACTATTATCGAAAGTAGGAGGCAATCTATCGTTTTTGACAGAACCCAGTCGATGATTGAGAGCCGCAAGAATTCCGTAGCAGGGTCGATTTTTGTTTGCGAAGATGAGGCCAAGAAGCATCACGCTAGACTCGTTCATAGACATTGAAAAATCTTGTGAATATTGGAAGTACAGAGTGTTTGAAGAAATATGAAAATTTATAAAAAGTTCATTCAGATCGATTTATTGCACTCTCGACAATATGTTAAACACAGTAAAATGTGTATATTGCTTGAATTGATTTAACCCGAATGCTGTCAAAGTTCCTTATGCAATTTTATTATGGGTAACATAATTGTATAACGTTATACGTAATTTCCAACTACTGAACACGAAATCTAGTTCAAACGTATGAAAATGTTATATTGTTATATCATATCACAATTTCAGACACAAAGATGACAAGGAAACAGATGTTCTTCACTGGGCACAAAAATGACTGAGTTTGGAACGAGAAGATTGAAATAGTCTAGCCTCGGCTCTTCTTCCACACCAATGTATTTTTCAAATGATTATCGATGTTATGCACAAAGAAATTTTATTCTATTTTCGAAATATATTTTCAATAATGTAATTTTGGTATTGTTCATCAAATAAATAATATCATGATTAGTTTTGGGTTTCTCTTTTCCAAAAAAACTTAGAAGTCTTGTACGAATGAAACATTTCTCAATGACATTTTTTTTGTTATTGTATTGTTGTATTATTTTGTATGTAAATCAATATCGTCACTAAAAATTTGGGATCTACATCAATACAATTCGCGTAGAGACTCGAAAATTTGGGCGTCTGCAAAAAAAAAAAAAACAATGAATACGAGTTTATCGAAGAATAGTTTATTGATCACAAAAGTTGTTCATCGAAATTTAGACAAGTAAAAACAGGACTGGAATGAATAAATACAAATGCAGATCTCATAAATGGACAGACGTTACATTTAAAAATATTGAGCTAAAATATTTGTGCATGGAAGAAATAAAGTCGTCAAGATGTTGAATTTTGTATAGTAGATTCTTTTTTAGAATTCCACATCGCAAATTTCGCTGTTTAACCCATTCAAAATTAAACCTAATATAACCTAATTCTATCTTGACTAATTTATCTCTCAATTTCAAGTTAGTTTCGAGCATCAAATCATTTCAATGATAATAAATGTTTAAAATATCTGACTAGTACTAAGACAGGAACAACTTGAACAGTCACGAACAATTCAACGTATTTTATCATCGATTCAACTTTTGTTTCTGAAGTTTCAACAAGTACAAAATACGAAAATTCATACACCAATTTGATCAAATGGATATTGCTAGGTGAGTGAGTTTCTCAACATCTACACTAACTTTATAGACAATTTGAAATTATGAAACAAATTGAAGGATTTGTTTGGAATTTCGACATCATTTATCCATTTCTATTGGTACCGACTTGAAATTTAAAAAAAAATTGCAAAATACAGATTTTTTAAATAACCAAGATATGTAATCCCACTATCTGTAAAATTTGTAGGTAGGAATTTGATATGGAAAATAATTGAGTTGACTTGAATTTTCCTACCTATCAATAGATAATTTCATTATAATGAAACGCTTCCGGATGAAATAACTTAATTGAATATGACAATTTGTCTTAATATCTCAGTTTAATTGATTGCGTTGGAAACATGCTTTCAATAAACTTGAAAGTTACTAATCCTCGGGAACTCGCCAGTTGAGAAATTTGCCGGTTTCGTATAATTCTGCGAGAGCACCTCCAACTTTAGATTGCTCTTCCAATTGCTTGTATTTTTTGTACAACTGAAGAGCTGCTCGAGCATCTTCGACTGAATCGTGTGTTTCTGATTGGATTTTAATGCCTAAACACAAAATAGTACATATTACAGTTTATCTTCTTGAAATGACACATTATATAACATATATTGGAAATTTTATTATAAGGCGATATCTAATGGCATATTCAATGAGTGTGGTTTGCCAGTTATCAATTAACCAATGGTTTTCTCAGGATTAATGTATGTACTTTTTGATCAAAAACAAAAATTGCCAATGCATTCAATGCGACTTCCGGTTAGAACGACGTAATATAAATGATCTCTTGGCCGTAGTTACAGTCCAATTCTACTATATTTTATATGTATACATCCAATGTAATTGGGATTGGCGATATTAAAATTCTAGGAATAGAAAATTTTTCGAAATTATTACTCACCTAAGAAATGCCAAGCTAAAAAGCGAAGGGATACCATCCTATGGTGGGGTAAATGGAATAACTGTACTGTATCCACTACTTGATCAGGGGATACCACTAGATTAATCACCCTAAAACACATGAAAGATAAGAAAGTGTACATAAAAAAAATAACGTACGCGAATCGAATGAGGGAGTGTGTTATTTTAAGTATTCTGTTATTAAGGATTGTTTCATTGGTCTAGTACCTAGGGGACGTCCATAAATTACGTGAGGCATTTTTTAGGATTTTTTGATTCGCGCCCCCCTTGGTGATATTTCGCAAAATTTTCCTCAACTACCTCCCCCCTCCCCAAATCTTACGTTGGATTTTTCAAATTTTGTGTTCTGGCTGTAATTGCGTTGGATTATAGAAAAAATAAAAACAAAAACATAATTTGTTCCATTACTTTTATGACTAGCACTTCTTCTTGACAGCACTTTTTCGTCTTGTAGACGTGTCTTTTGACATAAGCATTATGATAGTCTTGAAAACTAATTTTCAACCATTAAAACGTTTCTTGATTAGTTGTTTCTTTTGATTTTATTTGTTAAGCAAATAAAATATTTACGGGCATAAGCGAAGCCGGTTAGAACTTGATCGTGCGTCGCTGTCTCTCGGCTCTTTACGCTGCGACGTTCGTCGAGGCAAGCGTGTCGATACAGCTAATCGATAGCGCTTGAACAATCCAAGGGCTACTGCACTGCTCTGCAAGGTTCGGGTAAACACGACAATAGTATATTAAAGTATAAGTGGATAAAAAGGTCTTTAAAACACGCGCGAGTTTTCGAGCACGACGGCGCAGCCGAAGTGCTCGAAATAGAGCAAGTGTTTTTAAGACCAGTTATCCACGAATACTTTACGCTATTTTTTTTTATTGGTGCACCATGAAATAATATATAATGGTATTATAACTACAAAGAATAGAAATGAAAACTATAATGCAAAATGGTTGACTTCGTGATGTGACATTAAGACACCTTTCGTTGTCATGGAAATTAGAAAAACAGATATTCATTCACAATTTTATGTTTATTGTTATCGCAGAGTTCAAAAATGAATTATTCCAATATCAATTCATTGAATAGTGAGGCAAAATCGAGGTTAGTACCGGAAATATTCAGTGATATATATAAAAAAGAATATGACAAGTTCATCAAATGAAGCAAGAGGTATCAGAAATAAATGAACTAGTTGTGCTGGCTTACCTTCAGACAATTTAGGAGCAGTACAAGGCGTCGACTATTATGTACAAAGTACTCCGTCAAATCAATAATCAATAATTTGTCACTTAGACGTCACGTTTCTCGTTTCTTTGTTGATGTTGCCATGGTAACTTTAAGAAACGCGCGTTTTTTTAAGTTCGATTTAAACACGCTGGGGCGTGCTTTAAATGGGTAAAAAGGGGCACCAATAAAAAAACACTATTGTGTGAAATTTCGCCATATTTTCACTCTAGCAACAGTTTTTACTTCAATTTAACTTTACTTTCACGCAATTTTACATCGTTTTCTACTAGAAAAAAAAAACGGGATATTTGATAAAACCCCCACCTCCCCCTTAAGTGAGATTTAGAAAGATTAAGCTTGACCCCCTCCCCCCCTTCAACACCTCACGTGATTTATGGACGCCCCCCTAGGCGATACATGAGATGCTACCCACCTGAAATCGTTTTTCAATCCATGTCCTACAAAAATAACTCCGCTATCTTGAAGATATCTCAACTTAGTGTAAGTAGATTTGAGAGTTGTTAAGTGCTTTGAACTGAAATTTGCATCTAAATCTCCTGGTTTGATGCCTGAGAATTTCGTAAGATAGTCAACTACTTGTTCCTGAGTAGATATGTAATCATCAATGAATGGTGTTCCTTCAAGGGAACCACCACTGAAATCAAAAATAAATCTCGTTATTCATATCAAAAAATAGTAATTTCTGAAAAAAAAAATTGAACCTTCAAATTCACCGAGATGATGAAATTCTAGAATAGCTCAATATCTCCAGTATTTGATTACATTAATAAATTAGATTTCAGGAATCGCCGTCTGAGAAAGAGACATTCTGAAAGAAATTCATGAACGGTAATGCTCAAACTAACCCTCGAATGCATGTTATCCTAGCAACAGACATCTGAGACGGTTTGATAGTTGACATTTTACCGTCGCTTCTCAATTCAGACTCTTCTTGATTGAGGGTAACGAATTCCGCATCCATGGCCACCAAATCACCTTGTTTCAAAATCTCGTCATTATGAAGTGGCGTGAAAGTTATACCTTTTGTACCACCGCTTCTAGCAATACATTCGTCTTCATTGAAAACTTCCTGTAAAATTGATAAAGATTGATGAGACATCAGCTTACACAGAGCAACATAAATGTATTCTTTTCATTTCATTCATTCTCTTATTTCAATTTGGTGAACTAACACTAAAAACACGTTTGAGAATATTCATAGGAATTTACCCAACCATAATGTATTTGCTTTTCTTCTAATAAAGTGATTATTATTGTTATTATTATCACAGACATGCTCTGCTGACCATGATACCTAACTAAACGCATGCGGGTTTCTCAGTAGGCAACCACTAATTGCTGAATCATTTCGATCAAAGAAAAAGAAAATCAATAATTCAATCAAATTGTGAGAAGTACATCACTCGACACATAATTAAAGAAATACAAATTAGAAGAACTGCACATACTCTCTTCAAACGTAAGGTTAGGTTCCGTAATAATTCCAATGCTTACCCTCGATAATGGTCTTCTTATTTCACTTAAAGTATTCTTCATACTGACAGACGAATAATAAAGCACACAAGGCACTTTCCAATCAAGGCTGAACCAAACCGCCTCGGATGCCATAACAGGGCTAATACTGAAATCGTTGAAAAGATACCATCTCTGATCGTTTACTTCTCTATTCCTTTCAGAAAAGTAAGTTTCAGGTATCTTAATTAAAGATACCAAACTGCGTTTGTCACTAGAAGTTTGATCGTTTACGAAACAAACGATAGCTGATAGCTCGTATCTCTGCTTGGTCTCATTGATTTCTATTGTGGATGATTCCTAAAAAATGTTGCATTCGAATGGAAATAAAAACTGCATCATCAAAATTTTATCAATTTTACTAATAGTAATGGTAACAAAAAATAGATACTTCATGAGCAAACGAAAATATAGACATGACTGTCTCACTGAAACTTTGACTAGCAACTTGAAAAATAATAATAATAATACTCCAAAACTGCAATATGCAAAATGTCCCATTTGACAACGATTTCCCTATGATGATTATTACCGGTTCGGAAATGAATCATCAAAGGATTTCAATGATACATAAAATACACGAAATACATAAAATTAAGATAGCATTACTCGAATAGTTCAAAGAAGGGGTATCAGACGACTTTACACATGGGTATCCTATCAACTCAAAACTCAAAATATATTTGATATAGATGAAATGTGTTTTGCAAGTATCGTTGCGAAAATTAGAGCTAATTATTAAACATTAAGTATATTTTTTCATTTTATTGAAACTACTACTTTAGGCCAAACAACAACCCAATTCAGGTCTGGTATTCCTAAACGAAAGTAGATCATGACTGAATGATTTCTTGTCTCATTTCATCTAAATTATTTGACGACATTTGTATCTCTTGATTAGATAGATAGACAGACGGTTTTCATTTTATTGAGAATCCATTTGTTGAGGACCTGAAAATAAATAGCACTTCCACATTGACAATTTTTCCCTCCTACTTGATAGGATTCTTAGATTTACTATCCGACGGTTCGTTTTCCGGCCACCAACATCAACTTTATTTTTTCTTATGGGCGTTACATCGGAATCTTTTTGTTTTGACTAGAACCAGTTTTTTCCTTTTCAATGATGTATCATAAATTATCATTTCTTTTCGAAAAATTGGAAATACATAAAAAAATAATGATTTTTATCATAATGAAAATAGAACTTTGAACAAATAAAAATAATTAACCAACAAGTTAAGACAAGAGTGAACCACAGCGAATGCTCAAAATGCTGGCCTTGTTCATGATAACGTGCAATGTGGAAATCCAATTTGTTTTCGGATCCTTTGAAAAATAAATCCAGAAAAAAATATAAAAACATTTTCCGAAATTTCAGTTTATCTCGGAATTTCAGAACTTTCTTAACGGCATATTGTTGGTCATGTTGTCCAATTTAACGATCTTCGTATATCTCATAGTTTTCGGGATTCCAATGGTGAGGATGAATTCGAAACACCCTGTATACCCCATGAGTTTATCCGAATCGGTATGCGAATTGTTCAGTTTCATCGATTAAATGAAAACTCATTGGAAATGTTTTCTTTCAAAAACCAATTATGATAAGAAGAGCATGTGGATGTCTTACTCTCTTCAACATGCAGAGAGGCACTAGAGGAGATGCTCAGAAAACGGTAGAATCTAGGTGAAATATTCCGAAATGGATCGAACTGTTAACCAAGAACTAATGGACAACTCACCTGCTTCTCTTCATCCGACAACTTCTTAATCTGTAATTCATTATCCACTAACGCCAATTCGATGTCGTGCGGCAGCCAGTTGTTGCTGCAGTAGGGATTGTTAGGCGGCGGCGCGGGCGGCGTATTGTCGAAACTGTGCCTGAACCGGCAACCTGGGCGAGAGCAATGGTCCCCGTACCGGCAGGGCTTAGTCGATCCGATTGCCGAGGTCGGTGTCGACGACCTGTGATTCAATTCGACGTTCTGGACGCGCGCCACCACCTTGTCCATCTGCGTCTGCCAAAACTGTTTGTGCTGAGGCACGTGTAGACCGGTGTTTATTGCCAAGATGCTCGGCAGAGACTGGAATGATAACCATAAACTTTATAATACATGCGGAGATGATGATAAAAACAAACAGAAGAGCCGTTAGCTTATGGAGAAACCAACACAAATCTCTGGTGTCATTTGAATGCGCGTAGGAGTTGATATTGTTAGAGTTTATTATTTTTTAATTAATTATGATAAAATTATATTCAATTCAGGATCAGTCAGAACAAATCGAATTTGGTTTGCCCTGATATATTTTATAATTTGAATTTATGTTTCTAGCAACTTTGGATATATTACATAAGTAACATAATCTTCGATGGGCCTGCTCTGCGACTCATTCATTACAACAGTGCATATAACTTCTATTCATTTAGTGCCAATTTTACTCATCTTTATGGTATTGCTATTATACCAATGGAAAATCATTGAAAATTATAATCAAACTAGGATCGATGAGAATATTCACCTGTAATACTCGCGTTTGCGATGTCGGCGAGAATTTCGAACATTTCTCGCACCAAGCGGGAGTGGTTTGTTGGGGACAAAATGACCTTTTCAAAATGTCACAAAAACTCCATTCATCCCTATCCGGTTCAAGTGTCGGATAGATCAAATTGCAGGCCAATAATACAGACTCTTTCCTTACCTAAATCAAAAATGTATTCGTCAAGAATAACATATAAATCATAATGTAAACATATTACCTCATTTGCACATTTCAAACAACGATTCATTTGCAAACGTTTTGATCCAAACAAGTGACTTATTTCAGATATATCTTCCCGTTTCTCATCTTCGATTTTGATGTCAATTTCATCTTCGGTAGACCGCTTCTCTTTGTTTCGTTCTTTGGAAATAGTAGGGAAATCGACTTCTTTATATACGAAAGATTTTTTCGGTTTTTTCCGGTCATCAACTTTCCTTTTGTTCTCAGACAATTCTACGTGCATCTGATGCAATATAAACCTGTTCCAGCTCTAAAAATGTTCTAGAAAAATCATCAATGAATGGAATAGCTGAAATTGCAGAGACGTCTCACAAATAACTGAAAAATATACAATACAATTGTTCAAGTGGATTAATTCCAAATACAACTAGGATAAGCTAAAAATACACAAGTTGTTCTGTCTGAAACGCACTATACAGGTGATTTAGGAAGCACTCATAACATTTTTTAATGAAATCACTGAATATACGAGAAATCAATTCTCATTGATCAATATCGATGGTTCCCTCTTATCACATTTAATAAAAGTGTCACTATATTGAAAATATGCATTTTCATTGAATATTAACCAATCAATGACACATATTCTAATTCAATGTCACTTTTAGAATTCGTCTGATGTGCGTCTAGACAGAACATAACTTTACAATTTCTTATTTATTTTCTTTCTGAAAGTTGTTTTATTGATCATTTCTATCTGTACCTAACTGAAAAACAGATATAAAAAAATATTTTGATGAAATTTAATTATTATTGTTAGTGACAGAAATAGGTAATACCTGAATCAAACTTGACAGATCAATTTTTAGCTTGGCCTCAGGATGCAAATCGCTCAGTATCAAACTCAAAGCAGAAGCTTCTGGGACTGTCCTGAAAGCCCTCAGAAAATTACCAGGCTGGCAAGGCTGATTTTGTGAGGAAGTGTACAGCATGTGGAAAAGAAAACCAAGTTCGCATGAGAGACAAAATTCTTTAGTACACAAATGTGATAACAGGGCTGCTCGTAAGGGTTCGGTAAAATACAAGACCTAAAAAAGGAAATGCTATTCTTATTCTATCGAGATTAGTCAACAAGCATAGTAAACCAGACTATATTTTCTCATCACTGAGGAAATGGCTTTGCCTTTTATCTCAAGTATTATGTTGGACTGTGCGGAACCCCAAAGCATTTTTTTTGTTTTGACGTTTGAAATGTCAACGCGTAACATTTTTCTTTGAATGTATCGAAACATCGAGGGATGAGAAACGACAATCTTTTTGAAATAATACCATTTTGTGGATGGTGTCCAGTTGCAGTTTGGAATATTTATAGAACTGGCTGATGTAGTAATAACTAGTTATGTTTTCATTTTGATAGACAATGCGGAAAATAACAATCATACCTGAATCATTGCATTACAATAAGAATTTGGTAGTGTAGCTTCTAAGCCAGAGAAGCCACTTTTATTGAATTGGTCAAAATGAAAATCTTCACTGCCCATTTTATTATATTTCACGTCGACTTTTCGATATCTCTTGGGAATTGCTATAAAAACACTGTCATCATTGTGTTTAGGACTGCCGTTACTAACAGCAAAAGGTGGAGTGTAACCATTTTGCCCAAAATTATATAACACCTGAAAAACAATGATAAAAATACAATACACATTACCAAATACCTAATATTGAATCAAAATAAAAAAGCTTGTGGTGACATAATAACATCTTACCCATAATAAACATTTATTCTAAATAAATAAATCTTTCAGTATATAAAATAAAAATAAATTAACAAATCCATGAAAATCATAGCCATTCATGTAAAATAACAAAGCGTTTCCAATAATTTATCTAATAAAAATAGACAGTTCGTAATTTATCGGATCTCACTTGATTTCTCCTAATTGTTTTTGGATTCAAAGCATATCCTATTGGACCCTTCATTTTCATGGTTCTCAAAATTTCAGGATCAATACCAACTGATTTCCTGGAAAAATAAAAATAGTCGTGAAAAAGTTAAAGGCAATATTTAATAAAATCAATATATTTTTTCAATTTTATTTCAGTTTATACCATAACTTTTGAAATACTAACAAATACAGGGTGATTCACCTAACTGGTTCATTAGAGGTTTATGGAGAACTAAAAGAGATATCAATTTGAAATTCTGGTGGTTGCTACTACTCAATCTGTTCTATTTTCCTAAAATATTTTCATTACGCTGTGTTCATATTATTCGTCAAATATGAAATTTGGAAACTTCAAAAGCACACGAATGAGCGTATTTCCACATTTTTGTTGATATCTCTGCAAATATCCATTTTAGCAATATGGTATGCTCATACAAATCGATAGGAAATGAAATTTTGCGTCGGATAGTGTGAAAATTTTATGGTCATTCTATTTGAAATAAGGAAGTTATTGGGATTTGAAATTCACAAAAAGTAAACTGAAATATCAAACACCCTGCTGAATATTTTGAAACACTTTGAAGGATACCTGATAGAACACTATTTCATTGATGTGTATACGGAGATTGAACGTCAAATCTTAAAAATTGAAGATAATATGGTCATTTCAGTTAGACAGTCAATCTGTCAAAATTTTTCGAAAGAATGGAATATCTTGTAAACAAAAAATGATAGGAAGAAAATTCAAAATGCAACCGGTCCAGAATTTTCATAGAATTCGAAAACAAGGTGTTCCATTTAAAAAACACCTCCAGTTTAACCGGAAGTAACAGCATATTGAAAATATTTTAGGAAAATAGAACACATTGAGTAGTAGCAACCACCAGAATTTCAAGTTGATAACTGTATCAGTTCTCCATAAACCTCTAATGAACCAGTTGGGTTATATTTTTTCGATATTTGGTCAAGAAATTTTAAACAATCGATTTTATTTTTGTTTGCATATTTTCAAAGCTTAGACTTAGACTAGATTATTTTCGGAGATTTTGTAACTCGTGACGTGGCGTCTATTATACGGGGTGATTCATTAGGAAATGGGCATACTGTAAAGGGTAAGTAGAGGTCGCCTAGCTGGTTCTGGAAAACCCCCATATGATGGGTCTAGCGCTCTGTATAAGCGAGATACAGAGTGTTTTATGTATTTCTCCTATTTCTTCAATGGCTCATAACTTACGTTCCACATTTCATATTTTATTAACTTTCACAACATGAACTCATTATTCCTGTATGCTACCGAATACCGAATGAATGAAACTAATAATCCAGGTAGGGACTTTAATACGACACTCCGTATGACAAAATTTCGAAAATTCGTTTGCAGATATGAAAAGAGCAGAAAAAAATATTCCTACACAAATCTGTTTGATACTTCCGCATGCCATTCTTGTACCTGTTCATTTGAGTCAAAATTAATATTTTCAATGAAAAGGAATCATGTCCATCAGGGAGCACCGGTTTTTTGGTAGTTCCCTCTAATACGACTATTTTTTCCTTTCTCAAATACCTAGAAAAATCATAAAAAAAAATAGTAGCAAAAATGTTTTTGATCAAATAAATTTCCAAAAAGGCTTCGTGATGTTATTTTCATTTACAGGAACCCTACCCGACATAGATAACTGCTCTTTCAGAATATAATCACAGATTACACCCACCTATAAACCTTCGTGGTGAGATGTGACGGCCAATCAGAAACCAGCATCACGTCTGGGGTAACTATAGGCATCGGAATAGTAGAGAGAGGGGTATTAATATCGTCGAGGCCAAATTGCGGAAAAGGCGTTGGAGTGTCCGGCATTTCGCATGGTCTCGAATAGCTGTTGATAATAGGCTCTGGATTCCTCGTAGTCGAGAAAACGTGTATGTGTCCAGTATTGTCACCACACGCCATAGTTTGACCACTTGCCGATATGTCAAATGTCGAACACAGGGCGCCTAGAAGAAAAATGAAAGTTTGACTTTCTATCCATAAATCAATCAGTAGAGTTTGTATGTGGTTGAGCTACTTAGGTTATCATCATCGTTAAATAATATCTAAACTTCAAGTTTGAAATTACAGTAGTGAGAATAATACTAGATAAATAAAACTTACAGCAGCAACTCTAAAACTAAGAATGAAACATTGACATTTCTCCTGATATTTAATAGTTTTACCTGGATTCTCCATCTGGAAGAGACTGATACGTGGTTCTGCAAATGGAATTGTATCAAGCAATTGTACTTGTCCCATAGCCGAAACAACTGCCAATCTGGATGATAGAGATGGTATAAATTTCAAGAAAAATGGGTCAATCACCGTTTGTATTGGTGATACTGCACGAAGCATTCTCAGATCATACACCATTAGATATCTGTCAACAGCCATTGAATTGTGTCTAAAAATAATAATGAATGTTGGATATTGTATAATATGTATCATTGATTACTCATTGTTACCTACTACTGAATCCACATGTAACTAGAAGATTCTGTTGTACATCAAAATCACTTAAGCATCCAGTATGTGATTCAATAGTATGTTCAAGTTCAAGAGTATTAGGATCTCGTAAATCAATTCTGCCTACTGTATTAGCAGCACAGACAAATCTACTATGGGGCCTCAACATGACACAACCTTCATGAGCATCTACCTGGAAGTTTTTCATATCAATCAATAGTGTATTTCAGACAAAGTATAAGTAAGTAATCAGTATATTGATCACCTTTTGAAATTCAGTAAATTATGAGTAAATAAATATTCAACCTACTTGCAAATGAAATCTCAAACCAATCATCATGATATTGGATATTTGAAGAATAAGCATAAGCATTTGAAATATCTTACCAGCATATTTTCTTTGCATGTTGCCAGGTTGAAGTCAATAAGTTTATCATGGTGTCCTCCAATTATGAATCTGTTTGGTGACATTTGCAACATACATTGCATTTCATTCATATTTGAAGACCTACAAATTCAGTACCAAAGTAGTGGAAGACTAGTTCATCAGGTGAAATGAATGACTTACGTATGAGTATACATTGGTATGCCTCTTCTGATTTGATAACGTAGAGTACTGGCAGTTAAGACTAATATACCCTCATCTATTGGTAGAATTTGTCTAACATCTTCAGTGGCATGTATTTGGAAAGATGTATACTTTGACATTGCTGGAGCTAAATATGATGTTACATGTCCCTGTCAATAGTATAATTTATGTTAAGACTCCATTGGTTTCAATAAAAGTTATAGTAGTCATATGAGAGGAGTTCAATATGTTACAAATATGAAGAATGAAAATAATTAGACTTCCGAAATTAAAGTTCAGAATCATACCCCCTGATTTCCCATCCATAACAATTCTTCATGTTTGTCAAATACAAGAGCAGAAACCCCAAATCTATCACCTCCATCTGCTAAAATAAATTGCGTTTGAACATAGTCATCTTCTGCTCTGATTATTGCTGGATTTTCTGTTGGTGCGACTACGGCGAGCTAAAATTTTCATTCAAAAATTTCACATTTGGAAAGTTTCTTGAGTTACTCATTTTCTTACCCCAGTATCATCGAAATACATTGTTTTGTTCTCGAAATTATGCCTAAAAGAATTATAACAGAGTAACACACATTTTTTATATTTCAACTTCCCAAAATTTTAGTGGATGGATAATGCTTTCGTATTTTTTGTATATGAACAGAATTAAAAAAAGAAGGTGTATAAAAATCGGAATATAGAAATGGGACAATAATAATAAACCAAAAACCCAACAGACAGCTAACCAAAGTCGAAACTCTGTGTCGAAACCACAGGATAGATGCATATGTCATATTTCGCCAGAGTTGCCGCCTATTCATAAAAAATATTATAAACTGCTAAAGAAGCACTCATGATATATTAGACTGATACGAAGTATAATCGTCATACATTCATTGAGGAAAATGATAACAAATTCACTACTAATTGATCAGGAGAGATGTATGTTAAAGTATAAATAAACATAAATGTGTTTAAATAGTCTACGGTAATAAACACGCAGCTGGCAACTATGTGTATCACTGTAGTCAGATCACGGGTCAGATATTCTTTGTGCTGTTCTGTTGATTGCATACTCGTTGGGAGTTGTTTATAATTTATAGTTTATGTGAATCTTGATTGCTCTAAACTGTTGTTTAATTGTTGCTAACTATTAAGCGTCAAACACTAGCACTTCATTTCATTTTATAGCACTCTCTAATACTATATATTGTATGATTACATCTACGACTAATTTTTCAATTTCAATATTGCTTAATCCACGGTCATATAACATAAGGTCTGGAATCTATGGCAATTTCGAGTGGTGGGGGGTGGCACCAGTTTTGAAGAAAACGTTTCCATAATTATCCGCTAGGAGGACATAGGGGTATAATCACGTGATTAATCTTTGACAACAAAACAAACGATTAGGACTTGAATGGTAAATAAAATCAATGACAGAAATATTATATCTTCCGAAATTCTCTCGAATAAATAAAAATCATTCTTACTTTCAAAAAGCTGATCAGATCTGATTTGTGATTGGCTGACAAAGTGACAATAGAGGACAGCGCTGCAGGTGGCGAAACATGAGAACCACGAAAATTTCCTCAATGTTTGGGTCACCCCCCACCACCCGAGTTGCAAGACCTATGTATACGATCGTGGCTTAATCCAAATTTTTTTTCGATGCAAGCAATATGTCGTTCAATAGATTTTCCATTCCATGCAGTTTCACTACCATTAACCTTATTTCTATGCCAATTCGTGATTTTACTGGAAATAATACTTCAGAGAGGGTTATTCACGTTTTATTCATGTAAATTTTAAATGAGTCACAGAAACAAGTTTTTTAACTCATCAATATAAATATAATCCAATAACGTAGACAGCCTGAACCTACTTCGCCTACACAAACAAAAACAAAAAATCTTGTATACAATGAATATGATACAATATACAACTGCACAACATCTGTTATCTCATAGGAGGATATATTACTTTTATATTTCATAATGAAATTCTTGATTGACTTAGAGAAATAGGAAACTATATTGGTTGGAATTCATTAGAACTTATACAATTTCAGTAACAGAATGACAAAAAATGATACCAGTGATAAATACGACACTTCTAAGATCTACTGGCAGTATGAATGAAAAATATGTGTGTATTTCCCGCGTGATCTTATGGCTAAGGTTTTCATAGTTAAAAGTGAACTATTAATCGACATTTAACACACCTTACAGTAATAACCGTGTTAATACATCAATATCAATGGTATCTTGGGATTTGTAGTGAGATTGAGTGAATGATATCATAAATCGTCAAACAAAATATTCTTGAAAAAAAAATCACCTAATTTTTGAGTGTGATTTTTTTATTGATAAAAACGATATGCTGTTCTGAATGTTTAACACTGAGGAGATCATATTCATTCATAATACAAATCACAAAATGTATCGAATGAAACCAAAGAAAACCGAATATCTCAAGAAATAAAACCAGATGCATAAATTAAACAATAACCTTGAGCATGAAAGAATAAGTTGTGTGCTCCTCAAAAAAGCAATAATTTGGAAATTAAATAACATAATCTTGCACAAGCATACCATACGTTTTTCCTGTACGATTTTGATTGAATCTTTATTCAAAATAAGATTTTAAGTTGACCCGAGTTATGACAGATTTCAAAAACATCTTTCAATACCATTTCTAGAAAATGAAAATTATGTATAAGTCATCAGAACTTCTATTGGGCACCGACTGTTGTTGCAATTCTTCACAAAGATGACGAATCAATAGTTTATTTTATATATGTTAAGGATAAGTTGTTCCAATATTTTTTTCAATTATATTCAATAAACCATAAATCAACAAAGGCTCTACATTTTTATCCAACCATATACAATTTCAACTAGATTGTCCATTCAAATTCGTTCTGAAATCGAGATTACAAAATTCCTGTTCCCAATACAAACCATCGAAATGATAGCTGATTATTCGTACCTACTTACCTAGGTTACAATTTTATAGAAAAATCCTATCCTATCAACCGAAGATTTGAATTCAAAATAAACTGACAGTATGACATAAGAAAATTGGTATATCCATTGTCCATTGGTCTTCATCAACTCAACATTATTATCGTTGTGGTCAAGCATCTGTATATAGAAATGATGAAGTGAAAAAAAAATGCAATTCTAGAGAAAAATTTGAAATGTTTGAATATAGCCATGAATATTATTTTATTCTATTGAAAAATAAGTCCCAAATGTTGAGTGAACAATTATTGATGTGTAATGTTGGTGAAAAAAAAGTATCACATAAACTATCACGAATAAAAATTAAAAACAAACTTTTCAATTGAGTACGAACTGTTTGAACTATTTATTAGTTCAACAACATTCGAACCAACATTACTTCGAGAACAAAATGAATATACGGAATCAATGTTGAATGATAGTGCGAATAAAAATGATGTCTAAAAACGTCTCATCATAAAACTCATGAGGTTTTTAATATTGACAGAATCTAAAATTGCAGTTCTCAATTGAATCAAGTAATGATTTAGATACATAACTCAAAATGGATCTCATCATAAAACTGATGGGACTTCCAGAAAAGTGATATTTTTCAAGAAAAATTCATGAAATATAATGAAATTACATCAATGGTGAGATGTACTCTCAGCTCCATAACTTGGAAAGAAAATAATGTATTGAGATCTTCGATAAAAGACTATAAATTAAAAATATGTCATTCGCATCCCTAAGATGACATAATAAAATAACCAGATATGAAATAACTCTTAACTTGAAAACCAGTGATACACATTATTATAAATAACGTTCAATTAATAGTCCAGCCAATGATTATTATTATTGTATTAAATATCCATGTTTAGTTAACTTTGTTGCTTTCATGTCTTTGAAATTTTTGACTATTTGGCAAAATTATTTGGATTACATCCTTTTATGGCACTGAAAATAGCTGCCTCAAAATAACCAGTGACTGGACCTTAAGCACTGTCAGCAATAACGATTCACCATGATCTGAAAAGTTTTGACAAGTGCTTCGAACACTACCAATATTCCTCTTATCTAATTATCTCAGATTCATTAACACAGACACAGTTTTGTTTCTAACACAGCATGCTTTGTGAAGAGCTTCATATTCCTGGTTGAGTTAGAAAATCATGCTTCCTAATAGAAAGAGTGAAGAAAAGGTGCCTTAATCCTATCGAGCATCGACAATATAAAATAGTCACAACAAAATTGTCTCTTTCACCGTTTTCTCGAACCATATGTTGCTAACGAAGTCACAACACTTTTAAGTCCAATCGAGAAAACAGAAGTTTTTGTTTCTAAAGATTCCATGACTTGCTTCTTCATTTTTGAGGGCTTTGACGATCATTTTGACAGGGCTATGGTTTCATCTCAATTGTTTAGTCAATCCCAGCCATTTTCCTTGATCATATGCGCTAGCTCAATGATGAATTTGCCTTCTTTGTATTTTTGGCTGGATTCGAAGGCGTGTTCCTGAAACAAAATATTCAGTATAAAGGTCATGAACAAGTCAAAGTTAATGAACAATATGAAACTAGTGACGAAAACGATGTTTCGAGATGGATTGATGTATTTTGTGTAATTTTGGAAAACTACCGAGAGCATATCTAAGATATAGGTACTGGTGTTTTATGTGTAACGAAAATATACGGGTATATTTTCACGCTTATAACTATACAGTGAACATGAAAGTAATGTTTGTTTTGAAATAGCAATTTGTGAATTCTTTGCCTAAAAAACCCAAATGAAAGTGCTTACATATTTCCAACCAAGGGTAGTTTTACAACATTCGCAGTAAATGTCAGCTACAGCATGAAGTCCAGTCAATAGAACTCGTTCTTCGGCAGGACCACATCCTACATTCACCCTATGAATGCGAAAACAGCGAAATTAAAATACCTGCATCGCAAAAATCAGAAAATGAAATTTCGCCATTGGCATATTTGTCATGATATCATATTGTTAATATTGTCATGGTAACGATGAAAAAATATTCCTCAACGTAAGATTCGAATACGGTGAAGCGTATTTCATAAAAGGTGAAATTGTTTTTCGAAATATCTCCTCATGCTTAAAATGTTGACTACTATTCGCATGGAACACATCGAAATAACGCAAATAAAATCTGCACCAAAATATACTGCTTGTTTGAATTTTCAGAAGATATTTTCGACCCAGTTAATATTGAAATATGGATATCAAATCTGAAACTAGTGTCTCTTACTAAGTAGCAATTAAAGTGAAGTGTTTCTTTTCAATTTGACCCAAGTCACCAGTTCAATCTCTGTAATTTCTCCCATGTTTTCATCTAACTAGGTGAAGAGGAACAGGTCGACTGCTCATCGATAACAAATTTTAATATTTTTCACACGTTCGCATTCAAATGGAATCGAATGAGCAATATTCATACTTACACTGAATTAAACAGGTAAGCTCGTCCTTGGCTGCCTTGGAATGACTATAAATAAAGAAATTTATTAAAATTCGCACATGAAAAATTATTTCATAATTTCTATTAAACTCTCGATAAAGTTTATAAACAATACGAAAAACTCGTGATTATGTGATCGATATCAATGAATAAATGCATTATTACAATCAATAGTGAATAACCAATTCAACGAATAATACAATAATATTTGTTGCTTTTTGTTTGAAATCAATTCGTCAATAATCAACAAATCAAATATGGAAATACGTTTCACTAACATAATTAAAGTAGTGTTTGTTGTATTCGATATCTGTACCCAAAATCGATGGATAATTGACATGGGTCAGAAATAGAGATTTCTTGTATGAATGAATTCGATCATCTGAATCTTTTGGCTTAGCAAACTTGCTTTAATTTCTAACAGTGAACCTAAATATATATACCCATTAACTCAATCAATATCTAAAGATAAATCATTCGGACATAAATGTCAAACAATTACAAAATAGGAAAATCATTTCTGTTGCGTAAATGTTTTCATTTATAAATTGAATTACGAATCTAACACTGCGTCATGTTATTGGCTGATGTGAGTATCAGTCCCTGTAGCGCAGCGGATAGCGCGTTGGACTTCTAATCCAAAGGTCGTGGGTTCGATCCCCACCAGGGATGCATGGTTGACAACCTTTTTTTTTGAATTTTTGCGATTTTTTTTTAAACTTCCAAATTTCTACATATCACAATTCAAATTCTGTAGGTTCTAGATTTTCCTTGCTAATCAATATTTAATGATCAATGACACTGACAATCAGTACTTTTGATCGATCAATACAGTCCAATCCAAAAATTGAAGTTAAAGTAGTGAAATTTTGCACAGCTGTAATGATTTCTATTGTCAACATCAGGGGTCGTACATTCACCGTCTTGAATTGAGGATGATGAACCTCGTTTTATTAGTCAATTATTTCAAATTATTCAGCTGCATTTCTATACGCTGTTCGTCCTATGTGTCAAGAGGTTATTAAAAAAATAATTGAATTCGCGGTGCAAATGAATGAACGGTACGTAGAATGTATTTGGAGCAATTATTTTCACAAATAACAAAGAAAACTTGTTCTGAAATGTAATCTAGAATATGTCAGTTTCCACTTAGTTTTGATTGAAAATTTTGCGTCAGAAATTTTGATATCGGGGAAAATATGTCATAGCATTTGAAGTTGAAGAATATTGAAGTGAATTTAGTATAATAGAACCATAGTTCCCATGATCTATGATTGATATAGATTTGAATATGAATAGTAATTTTTTTTCATTCTGCTAACGGTATAAAGGAATATAATGAATAACAATCGGAAACGCTGCATTCTGGCACTAGTGGAGAGTATTGATAATCCATGATTATTTTCAACGTTTATATTACTAATTACTAATATCTTATTCAAATATGAGGCAAAATCAGGTTGAAATGAACATGACGAAGCAACGAAGGTTATGTCAAGCATGTGTCATGTCATAGTCGTGTTTCATGTCATCAGTATCAATATTATTGTGTTCCTTATCGATTAAGTTAATGACGTGAATATAATATTTTCCATCGATCCCTTTAATTCCACACTCTAATGGTTGATAATTTTATTTGACGTTCATTTATATACGCCAAAATTGATGCTTTCTAAATTCTATACTGATCACGAAATGCATAGTTTTACAAATTTAGTATTCGTTATATGAATGCCTTGAGTTTTAGCTGAACGCACAAGTTTGGGAATTAATTCTGACGAAATTATAGCAAGATGAAAAATTAAAAAAAAAACTGGATGTCGTGTTTTTTTCCCAATATGTAGTGCAAACAGTCAAATAATTTAGTTTGGCAATGTTCTAAATAAATCAATCCTATGATTGGTATGGTGGGAACATTTACAGAGAATGACAAATGAAAGACAGGTGAAACTGGTTCATGACGCGAGACTTCGAGATAAAAAAGGAAGAGGGAAGCCGAAGAAAACATGGAATGACACGATTGGTGAAAGTATACGGAAAAAGTAGTATATATTATATAATATCATAGGTCACCTTTAATGTCCTTCTGCCTTTTTCACACTGATTTGTGTTTTCATATATACTCGGTTTTTACCTTCGAAATGAGTTCGTCATGATTAGCCAAATGAGCTCTGCAGTGGATACAGGAGTAGGTGCGGTGACATTGCGGCAGATAGGCCTGGAAAGTTTTCACCATGGTGACAACTTCGCCGCTGCCGTTGCTGCTGCTGCTGGAAGCCGGGCTGCTGCAGGTGTTGGGTGCGACGGCAGGCCATGCGGATCTGTCACACCTGGAACAACATAGAGTGACGTGTTTATGGAGTTATTCCGTGTCCGGGGATTTTTTGGATGATATTCAATTTCATTGTGAAGCTTTGTTACTAGATGGGGAAAAGTTTGAAATAATAGACCACATTAGTGTGACGTAAAAATGTATGCAACCAACAGTGCATTGAGTCACAACGAAATATTTCTGAACGAAGATGCGCTAATATGAACCTTAAGTAACCATTATCTAAGGTTCAGAATCTGTGGTTAGAATTATGATGTTATTCATTGAATTATTTCGCTGTTATAAGCAATATTTAAGAAATGTATCTGTTTGAATTCGATAGAAAAATAATGAATACGTCGTATGGAATGGGTAACGTAAAGAATGTTTCCTCAAACACTTTTGAATGAATTCCGAAAATCGTTTTACGAAAATATCGTTACTTCCATCCTTCATATCCAAGGTCCCTTAGATGCAATTCCTTAAATATCAACTTATTTCATGTGAGAGCGTAAAACAAAAGGGCCTGTTACGATACTTCTATTATCGTTTTTATGTCATCCGTATTTAAGGTCGAGTATAAAGCATATCATTTCGCACCAAACGATTCAGGACTCAGTGTAATGTTGGTTGCATATTCGTGACGTCATCACTAATGGGGTCTATTGGAATCAGTGTTGATTTGGTGCCGGCATCTCAAGTTTGGGGGGCGGAAGGCAATATAATTTGGCAATCTTTATGGTGAGAAGAGAATAGCTATTTGTGTATCAAGAGCGGAAAGTGATATTTGCCGAAAGCGGCAACGCACTTTTTGCTTGAATTGTAAACAAGATTTTTTCTACGATCACAATTTTAAGAGAGGTTTTGACCTGCAAAGTGCCTTGGATCATTGGATATTGTAAACACGATGTTCAAGATTTTATAGTTTTGGATTTATCGCCAAAATACGTCATTCTTTGAATATTTTCTGATTTTATTTGAGCGGCACTAATCAATGAAAATATTGTATTGTTTTCACATTTACCCCTGGATTTAGTTGTTAGAAGATTTAGAGTGATATTTTCAGCAAAATCTGCAAAGTATGCTCTATAGAGTGGAAATAATGTCAAATTATGAGGTCACGGAAAACATACCCTAGTTTGGGTAGTGATCGTAGAAAAAAACAATTTTTGTCGACCTGGTGATTCAAATTTTGAATTATAATATGGTTCTCGATGATTTCATGAACGACTTCCTACATTCATTCATTTCATTCATTCGAGAAAGAATCGAACAAAATCGATCATTAACGGCAATCTGTTGAGAAGTGGTAAAATAATTGAAAAAAAATGGCATCACCATCAATACGAGTGTTCTGAACTTCTATTACTAGTAGTGGCAATTAATATGGAATTAGTATGGAATATTTGCCAGAATCTCACTACACCATCCTAATAGAAAGTTTGAAAAACGATATTACCATCATTTAGACGTCATAAATTATCACCTCATTTTATTTTTGACAGATAGGATTTCTGCCTCGCATTGATTAATTATGTATATTTGATTTCAGAGAATGGTGATATCGTGAACAGAGTTCCGATTCTATTTATAAATGGTCATAGCAACACCAAAATATTTTTTCCTGAAATAATTATCAACTCGCTTTCTTCCTATGATAATTTTTTTGCAAATCGATTTCAAATTGACCTTCCAATGGGAGCTTAAAACTGATTATAAATTATGGAAGGAATCTAAATCAATAATAACTCGCCTTTTCCTATTTTTTAATGCTTATTTGGTCGGTATTATATTCCGTAGCAGAGTTTTCCAAATGAGACTAGTTCACGATATCATGAATAACAATGTTGAAATTGATGGGGAAGAAAACTTCATAATAGCACATGAACTGAACAAAAAGAAACACATTGATTCATATATGCCAACATTCCAATTGTGTCTAAAACATTTTCAACAAAGAAGGCTCTTTTATTTTACTAGGAAGCAGATTGGATTCGATTATACCGTGAAAAAATAGTGATTTCTTGATTGAATTTCGAATTACGTAAAGTACAAATTTCATAACCAATCATAAAACCTAGATCACAATGCTTGATGACAATTCTTGTCATACTTCAGCGCATTCACCAAAACTATAAAACATACGCCTTCGCCAAATGTTTTATTTGTCTACTGAAAACTTTGCAATTCATTCTACGACAGCTATCAACGCATCAAATGTCAACCAGGCCATCATAACGAATGACTTGAGATACGAAAAATGCATCTTCAAATAATCTTTCGATTCGTTAGGTGTTTTACTATTAATTATGAATATTTCCCCAAACAATGTGCCAATGATTTTTTGGTAAAACGAGAGAAAATATCGATCTGAGGTCATGTCACATGCTTTGTTCTCAAAGTAGAACTGCCAGGTGTCTATTGCTATACACATATGGAGTGATCGAGAACTCGGTTGAGTTATGTTCTCGAATATATCGTCGCTCAATCATCATAAACAAAAAAATAAGATTTTGCTGAATGAAGCATGGATGATTCATACCTTAGCCTCCGAAACTTCCTTTTGCATTAGTAGTGTTGACAAAATTACAGAGATAAATGCTCTGTTGTGTATCTACTCTTCCAAGCTACAAAAGTCGACTTAATTATTTTTTATTATTGAGTGAAGTGATACCAGATAAAGGAGGAAGCAAGAAGCATTCATAGTTAATCTTCTCCAATGAATATAAAGTATTTGCTGATCACATGAGCGAATGATGATCATGAGAGTGAACACGTTTAATGAAGAAATATTAAT
Source organism: Plagiodera versicolora (assembly GCA_037013635.1). Classification (NCBI taxonomy): domain Eukaryota; kingdom Metazoa; phylum Arthropoda; class Insecta; order Coleoptera; family Chrysomelidae; genus Plagiodera; species Plagiodera versicolora. Next base: position 9,526,761 of record CM072979.1, on the reverse strand, counting down.
CAAATTTAAATACCTACCCCTTACACACATTACCACATGATGCTAGCACCAAAACGACCTGCAATATTCTTGTATTAGTATTAAGGTAAGAATAGTGAATTGCAGAACTAAGCTCTAGTGTCTAGTGGATTCGAAGAGGCAAAGTAAATTGGCAACATGCATGAACTACTTACTAAATTATATGGAGTGTGCACTATAATCAATTTTAAAAACAGGTTTTTGAATATAAACAGTGATGCAGACAAATCATTCGAAACATTTTATTTCTTAGTGTTTGTCTAACAATTCAAATTCATAATGTACTATGTTGTTCTTAATTCATAGTATGATTTCATTCGATGTTGACATTTTGCAGGCTCATTTTGAGCCAACCGATGTAGTTGTGATTCTGTAAAAATTCTGAGAATTTGTAAACATATTTCCTCCATAGTGAGTACGAGTAGAGATTCATCAAGTCAAGTAGCTTGATATTTTGAGGAACTATTTGACTTGACAATCAAGTTCGTGAAAATTTATATACTTGACTTGAGATGTTCATTACTTGACTTGAAGTCAAGCTACTTAATATTACTTGATCTTGATGCGCGCGCTCAGACTTAAGACGGGGGTTCCCCGACTTCCGAGCTGGAAATTGTTTATATTTCTGTTTTTTTTTTATATAATGAGTTTCATAAACAAAAGTCTTTTCCGCAACTTCCATTCTCATTTCATCATTTATTGAAACACAATCAAACTGCTAAAAATCAAGTAGCTTGATAGAAGTACTTGATTTTTCAAGAACTTGATAAATACATACTTGAACTTGACTTGATATCAAAGACTACTACTTGACTTGAACTTGAATTGATTTCAAGTCAAGTCAAATAGCTTGAAAATCAAGTCAAGCCGTGAATCTCTAAGTACGAGTTTACTCTCTGATGAGAAGAAAAAATATGTATTTCCTATGGGGGTAAAATGAAAAAGTTCATATCTGCCTCATTTTTTAAAGAATCACGATGTGACTAAAAAGCGAACTTTCAACTATAAAACGAGAAAAAAAAAAAGAGAATCAGACGAAATGTGTCTACCTAGCTCAGTGTAAGGGTAGGCAAATTTTGAACTTTGTATAGGGTGACTCGGTAGCTATTAGAAGTTATATCGAGTTTTCAGTACATACGAATATCATGGTTGGTATTGAAGTGGGGAGAAAATCACTTTCACATTGTTGATGTATTTTTTTTTTCAGTTCAATCCAGTTTCAACGATAAAATTCAATTTCGAGGTAGGACCTAAAGTTATATCATTTCAAATAAAAATTGTTAAAATAGTTGGCTATGGTTTAGTTGAAAAGAATATATTTTTTTTACTTTTCAACCAATTTATGGCCATCTATTATTTCCATAAAAAACAACTTCACTAGTAATAACTAGAAATAGAACAATTTTTTGAGAAAGTGCCCCAAGGATATAGTTATTTTTCCCTAACAACAATGACCATCGTATGTATCGAAAAATCAAAAAATGGAACTTTTGTTTATAACTCTAAAACAAAAGATGGAAGTCAATTGTTGTTTTTGAACTAAACTCGAGAATAGAGGTCGAGGATGCGACCTCTATTTTTTCGTATCTGCTGTAGTTACCGAGTTACCCCATACAAACATCTAAATTAGCCCACTCTGTATATGGAAACATGAGGTGTTCTATTAATATGATGCATAATGAGAGACGTTCTCGAGAAAATTACTCCAGAGTGAATCAAATTTTCAATGAAATGAAGACTGTTCTTTATAATTATAACTATATTTCAGACATTAATCTTCATTACGTAAATACTACTTTCTAATTGGTAACGAAGTATATTATTGTTCAATGACGGTGTAATAAGAATTAGTGAACTCCGAAAACATGGTTTGGAATAATTTGATCATTGTAATCTATCTGTAGCATATTTATACAGTTGCGGTAATATACGGTATGTTAATAAATAACGTAATCAATACACGAATATGAGGTTAAAAATTCGATAATGCAAAACGATCAACTTTATTTCCCATTATCGTGCGGTCGAACGTGAAAAGTGTTTCTTGTATGAAATATAGAGAGCGCTGCATGTGTATTTGTTGGTTGCAGCTCAAGTGAAGTTCTAGAACAGAGTAGACCAATATTTGAACTTTCTTCGAGTTGAATCAAATATTTGTTCACAATTCAATTGGTTTTCTGAACAAAGGTTTCATCTCAGTATCATGTTTTCATAAGAAAATATTTTCTGTTTATTGGGTAACAGGGCGAGTGTTTACGGTATGGTCGAGTTTAGATTTGAAAAAATGTGAGTTAAATTTTCTCGAATGAACCAGCATTAATGGCTTCCTGAAACAACTAACTATCAACTTTCAACCAGACTTCTATAATGAAAGATTCGTGTATCACGTATTAGTATACCAGAGATCGTTTTCCACAATTCTCTATTTTGAATTTGTCTGAGATACACCGATGAATGTTTCTGGTGGATATATTAGAATTCTAGATCTATTTCTGAACTAGCTGTATGTATCTTTAATACAAGTAACCGTTAGGTAATAAATTTGTTGTACATAGAGTGGACCATTGAAAACTGCAAGTTGGGAAAATCACTTATAGATTACTCGCGATGAAACACGATTGAATACATGCATAATCTTTTTAACAATAATGATCTTCATTGCAGAATATATTTGAATACAATTTCGTTCGTAAAAATTACTTTTCAAAAAAATAAAACGAATCAGCCCAATAACCTTTCAATGATTATGGTTCAAAATTTAATCAGTACTTCCTGATTTCAGTTTTGAAAATTTTCTCGAATATTTTCGATATTCAGTGATAGTTTGTGTATTTCATGCATAAATTATGTGCAATCTTTTCCGTAAACGTGAGATGGGGAATGGAAAAGTTGAAATTTTGTTCATATTCTGATGAGCTGTCCCAATTATTGTACCCAAATAAATAACTAATTCACGAATGTGAATAAAATTAAGATTTGAGATGAGATCATTTATTAACTGAACTGTATCATCCGATTTTGTTTTGAACGATCGAATAAACAAAGTGTGATTTTTCAACTTTCAATATCTCTTTCACGAATGAACAGAACGAGATCTTCGTTATGGCTTGATTGCATTATTGAAGATAAATATCATTCAAATGAGACATCGCATGTGATATTCGAAAAACAAGAACAAAATACTATAATAATATTTTAAGCGACTTTTCCCTCATGTTTCTATCGAAAATCTTATTCGAAGGCCAGATTGTTATTTTTTTATTCGGTTCAGTTCGCTTACAGAGCCGTTATCGTTTTGCAATGTTTCACTGTATAAACATACGTTTTCCGATTATAGAATCATGAGGATAAAGTATACACTTACTTTATTTATAATATACATTATTCATATTTCAAATAAAATTTACTGAGCAATATTTCCTGAATGTGCAGAAACTGGAACGATATCAAATAAGATGATGCAATATCCTTATATTAATGCATGGAACTACAAGTTTATATTGCAGCGTCGCATCTCAATGTCTTTTATAACCTTTCAGATCAAAAATGTTTTATATTTATTTACAATTATCAAAAAATACGATTTTGACCACTGAAGTCGCGAAACAATAAGCAAAATGAATTTGATATTTGATACGCATATAAATTTGATATACCCTTCAAGAATAGTCATAAAATAGTTATTATTTCTGTTTGAATACTTGGAATGACTGCATAATGCAGAATATTGTTATATTTGTCTGTTATATTTGGAAATATAAATCGATCTATATATTGTGGGGCACCACATACGACACGGTCTCTGTAAACCAAATCATTGGATGTTTCGGAAATTTATTCCTTTCATTATCGGTATATTCATTGAGGCTGCAAAAGGGAATTATTTTGGAATATACAGGGTGACTCAAAAAGTGTGAAATATCAGAGTTGTGTTTTTTTAAATGGAACACCCAGTATTTTGTTACAGTTCGGATAGTTCAGGGAAAAATAATACGATTTCATATGAGGTACCATGTACCCTATAACTTTTTCCGAGTTATTGTTTTCTTTTTGGAAATGCTGGGTAAATTTGGAGACTGAATAACATCGAAATGTATAAAAACCATGCCTTCCAATTCTGACCAAGCATTGAAGAGGTTTCAGGCTATTCATTCCGATAGAACCCGTTTCTCAATATTATACATGACGTTCAAAATTCATTGTCACTTTGTTTTAATTTCAAACGGAGATAACTTTGTTATTTTAAAAAGAACACCCTGTATTTTTTCAATCTTTTTTTTATATAAAACTTCTCTATCTGAACAATATAAAATTCGATTGTGTTTCATTTTATATTAGGGTTCCCTATACCTAGCTTGAATAGTTTTCAAGATATTGGCATTTTCAAATAGTAATCATTTCAATGCATTCTTTGAATCGAGAGAGCTGTGAAACGACATTTATTTCATTTGGTAACAGAAATCTCATTGACAGTTATTATACTTCACTTCATCGAACATTTCACTGTTATTCAGATCCATATTCATTTCAAATTCACTGTCCGACAGTTTTTGAATATGTGCTTTCCGCATAGGTAGATTAGTAGTATTTCACTATTTATTACTACTCTCACAACACAATAATTCCCAATGTCTAGATACGAAACTCTACCGGGTGATTCTTCAAGGTGGCTCGCCCCTATAACTTTTTTATTATTGGAGATAGAATAACAAAATTCGGGGGTTGTGTATTATATGTCAATTCGCATTATTTGACGTATTCACTTGCTTTGCAGTACTTCTGGTTTGACCGGAAATGACCTCAACTCTCGATTTTCAAATGGAACACCCTATATATCTTTACTTATTTCGATCGAGGATGACATTATCTATCCAACAAAACTTGTTTGTGAATATTTGACGTATGAAAGAATTTTTATTTCAATTTTTATTTTTCGATCTAGCGTGCCATGGATCGATTGAAACGCTTCCTTTTTGATCAAGTGACATGGGAAAAATACAATTTTGAGGCATATGACTTTAGAGTCGTTTCAATAATTTTTTCAATGTCACAAATATCATTTTTTCCAGTTAACTCGATTTTTTCAAATGGAAAGGGGGTGACTCGTCGGGTTTTTGTGAAAGATCATTTTCTTACGAACAATTTGATACCACACACTTCCACTTTATTTTCAATATCTTTCTCAATAATTGCAAAAAGCCCAATACCTGAATTGAAATAAAAATTCTTTCATACGTCAAATATTCACAAACAAGGTTTTGTTGGATAGATAATGTCATCCTCGATCGAAATAAGTAAAAATATATAGGGTGTTCCATTTGAAAATCGAAAGTTGAGGTCATTTCCGGTCAAACCGGAAGTACTGCAAAGCAAGTGAATACGTCAAATAATGCGAATTGACATATAATACACAACCCCTGAATTTTATTCTTCTATCTCCAATAATAAAAAAGTTATAGGGGCGAGCCACCTTGAAGAATCACCCGGTATATTCAATCTGAACATCTAAACTGGACTGCACTGTATACTAGCCTAACTCAACTTTTCGACTTTTGAATAGCCCAAGATCCAATATTTGATATACCTATTTTATTTGTCATTTGCGAAACCGTGGAGTTTGGCACTACATTTGATATAAATTAGTAGATATTTTATTTTTTCGTAAGAATATGACTAATTGGAAAACAATTATTTGTGGTATGAAGATTACTTGGTTGAATAATATTATGAATGACGTATCCAAAAGTACACAAAGTGGACCTACATCGGCTCATACTTTATTATCCATTACACTGTAAATACATTTTCTAATCTCTTGATAAGATAATATAAATACATATGTTTGCTAGTTAAATGAATGTGTTTTGATGTCGCATTATCAAAATAATGCGCATCTACAGCATTCATAGACTGCGTGGTAATAACCATAATAAGCCGTTTGTTTTATTTTGTTTTTAGATAGATAATAATTAAATTATCGTATGATTGTAATGTTATTGAATGATGAATGGATATAGTTTGTACTACATGAATAAAAATTCAATTTACACAATCACTTGATAAATTGAATTCAATAATTGCAATTTAGTTAATATTGTCTAATATCCTATTGTTTGAAATATATTTATTGGAATTATTTTTTAGAAAATAATTTGGACACGTGGTAATTTATTTGTACATAAAATATTTTTGAGTTCAAAATGTTTCGCAGTTTTGTTGGCAAATATTTTAAATTTATATCCAAATTTGAGTTTCCGTTAAGAAATATCAACAAACTGTCAGAAAATATGACAATTTGAACGTTTGAATAAATGGGTGATTCTAAATGATCAATTTAATAGAACGATATCATTATCAATAATATTGATATTGGAATTCATATCTTTGTCGAAACAATATAGAAATTAATGGGACTCAAATTTACTCTTAGGAAGTGGATTAATTTCTAATATTAGCATTTTCGATAGTGCGTTTTGATATCTAAACAGTGTTTAATTTGGATTGAACATACATTCTGCTCACTCAGTACACTGATTTTCATTCTAGTTTCATCCAAAAGTTTGACGTCGTATTTTATTGTGTTGCTCAATGTTATTTTGATCGTTGAATCGTTATATTTGAGATAAGTAAAAATGCTCAAAAATAATCATTATTGATAAGATTTTTTGCAGATCTCAGGCAGTTTTCGATTATCAAATCAATACGTGGAGAAATGTTTGAGTGAAACTTCAAATTAATGATGATTCTTCAAGTATAATGGCGAATGGACAAGTATCCGTAGCCATCTATAGTTCATTTATTCTGGGTAGATAGTTTCTGTCAAATCGCCAGATGAGCCGTGTTGCCAGATGTTTTTCACTTTTTCAGCGATACTCCGAATAAAAAACATGTGTTAGGTTGACCGTTTGTTTTGAAAGTGTTTTCGAATGATAAAATATATTCATCATATTTGGATCACTATCGATTGTGGATAACTGTTGAATGGTTCAAATAAAAAATTGGATTGTTCTCATGCTAGGAATCGAATATTCAAAAGAAATACACAATAACTATAGGCAATGAAGTGATGTTTATCTTTCAACATTATATCTGTTGTAAACTCTCATTCTCATTTGATGGTTCTTTATTTCAGCCAATTTGAATAGGTATGTTTCAGAAATAATTCAGAAGTTATAAATTGATTTATTTGTGGGAAAAATAGTGGTGCATCTGCTCATATGGAAGGTTTCCATATGATACATGAGGAAACCCCACAAAAACTCATGTAACCTTCATATATCAGTACATTTCAACAAAAATTACAATATAGATTGAAATTCAAATGTATCTTAATTCATTATGTTTGTCTTCTGCTGCTTATGTATCCTCTGGAACTGAAAACTAACAACTCGACATATATTATGTTGAAAAATATCATAATTGAAACCAACCCTTCTTCTTCTCGATGACTTCTTTTTACTCCAAATGATGATGCTGCCTTCTCTGAGGTATGACTCCTGTTGATTAATCTCATCAATATCATCCATTTACATAAGAATAAAATGTATAATTTATAATTTTCAATACATAATATAATGTTCAATACCTTACCTAATAAACAAATTATAATTATCTCACCAATTTTTCTTATAAATGACAAATTTTTCTTCCTCGACTTTCTGGCTGCTGATGCTTTTTCTGAACCTCATATTCCTTGCTGTTCATATGACCTGGAAAAAATATTCCATCAAGCATGCAATATGAAAATCCAAATTCCCCAAACAGAACTAATTGTTCCTCTTCTACCTTCTTATGCTAATCTATTTTATGTTATAATTTCGAATTGAATACTATATAAATGTTTTTAATCTTCATTTCCTACAATTTCATCAACTTTCACATTCTGACTCTTCTCTCCGTATTAGTTCATATTCTTATTCTTCATGTATCACCTACATATAAAATAGAAAATTAATGAGATAATAAGTCGAAGAGATAATTTAGATGATTTACCAAATTTTGGGAAGTACTATAATTTTGCATTGGTTGTTCTTATTCTCCAACCAATCCAATCCAACATCTGAAATCAAAAAATATTCATAGGACATAAAATATGTGATAATGTGATATTCCTGGGTATTGTTGATTTATATCAACTCACCTAATTTTTGTTCTGCCTATAACTGATTCCAAAATACAATATTCATTTTCCTCTTCTATAATATTATGTGATTATCTAATAATACACAGATAATCTGATATCTGATGATCCACGGACTTAATAAATTACTTATTCCACCTCACTATCACTATCTGAATCAATATCAGAACTTCCAGTTGGATCTAAATGGTCTCTATAATAATTTTTGGTGATGCCCCATATCAACTCAATGGGATTAAAAATACAATGATAAGGTGGGAGTCGAAGAACTTGATGTCCATATTTTTCAGCTATCAGATCTGCCTTATAAATAGGGGCTGGTTTGTTCCTGAGAATCATAGAATATATTACAAACAAATTTAAAATAAGTTCTGAATACAATTTTACTAAATGAGCTAACTGTGGCTTCAACATTCCATAATCAAAAGCAATATCATTATTAGTGAGCCATTCTTGAATTGCTGCCTTGTTAGAAGCTGAGGTGGGAACTTTGTTAATGATTGTGCTATGATAGGGAGCATTATCCATAACTATTGTGGAAGGATTTTCTAAGTTTGGCAGCAATTGCGTTTCGAACCAGTGGAGGAAGTTATCCTGGTTCATTTCTCCATGGTAATCTTCATCAGCAGTTTTAGAAGAAAAAACTAATTCTGCTCCAGGAATGAAACCATTTGAACAACCAGCATGCAGAACAATGAATCTAATACACAACACAAATCCAGTACACCATCTAACCCAAATACAAACTATAAATACCTAGAACCTCCTACTTTATTTTTTTTCACACTTTTGACACTAGAATCTTGCCAGGAATGTCCTATAGTTCCATTCTGGAAGATCCAGGTCTCATCAAGAAACACAAATTGCCTCAAACCTTCATTTTTGAATTGAATATACTGTTGGAGGAATTTTATATGTTTCATAGCAATGTTAGGTAACTCCATCATTCCTCGCCATGGATCATCTTTTCTAAATCTGAAGCCAATGTTTTTCAATACCTTCCATAAAGATGAGAGGCAACCATTGAAAAGAAAACGTTGAGCAAGCTTATCATTCAATGTTTTTAATGTTATGTGTTCCTCTGCAATTAGGAATGTTCATTATTCAATTATATGTGAATGGCACTGAATACTCACTGTTCTTATACATATCGTAAATACAATTTCTTATTTCGGACTCCTGAGATTCTTCAATATCAACAATTGGTTTTTTCTTTTCTTTAGATGTCCTGGGACCGTTCAATTCTTCACCCTCTGTTGATTTTGCTGATATTCTCCACACAGTAGCAATACTTATATTCAGTGCAGCAGCCACTCTCTGTAATGATCATATTTTATATAACCTATTGAATTATCATAAACTCGTCGTGGTAAATAAATATTCCATAGGATTCCTCACTTACCTTTCCGATAGAATTCAAAGGAAGTAAGGGACCTCCGTTATCCTTTTCTCGTTGAAAATATTCCAACAAACTTGCAACCATTTGTTGGGCATCTCCACTCAACCCTTTCGGCATTTTTATAAAAATATGATGAAATTAAGCTCTCAAAAGAACAAATTCACAAAAATCGCATGAAAAGCACAATTCGAATGTAAACAAACGATTGTAAGGATTCGCTCCAAACAATTTGGCATCGTTGTGAAGGTAACGATGCCAAATTGTTTGGTCTCACAATGGTTCAATGGTTTTTATGAAATATGATTATATACCCAGCACTATACATTCGGAGTTAATTCGGAGCATCGCTGAAAAAGTGAAATACATGTGGCAACACGGCTCAATCTGGCGATTTGACAGAAACTATCTACCCAGAATAAATGAACTATATCTCCCTTGATTCCCCCCCCCCCCCAAGTATATACGGGTACTTTCTAAATCTATGCACATAATACACAGAGTTTTGAGAACGACGAAATGAAACAGTACCAACATTTCTCTAAATAATATACTGAACATAAATAACTATCACGATATCGGTTCCAAACTGTCACGAACAAATTGCATGACAGTAATTGCAAACCAGATATAACAGGAGTCTATTAGTATAAACAAATTGAACGAATCAACTCAAATTACACGAAAGATTTTTCGACGAGCGCATGATAAATCATGACCATCTTCCAATTTGTTCTGATTTGATTCATAAACTCGATAGAACAGTATCCTTATCCAGTTTTATTAGATTCTCAAGAATCTTCTTGTGACATACAATGAGACTTCAATATTCCATATCTCAGAAAATGAACGTTGGCTGATGTTCATATTATTTTTTTGTTCGTTCAGAATTAACCAAGAACTAAATTCAAAGTGAGCGTCCAATGCCGTGTATTTTCATCTCGGTCGAATTCACAACACTGAAACGATGAAATAATAGAGATTGATTCTATTTTCGATTTAATGTTGTTTAGACAAAAATCGAACACCGGTATTGTGTACATTCTTGTTTTATTTCACACGATGAGGTGAAGATTTTCATCTATTATTTTTGGAAAATAACCGCCGCCGTGCCGCATTGGCTTACAGCTCGTCTTTATTCAAATGTACACGGAGTTCTCATTCAAAATGTGGTAGAACGCCTTTATTTGGAATTCCACATTGTCTGTCACGGATGAAATGTTTTTCAAACAGTCTAATTAATTTTCTCCCAGCGGTAGAGAGAATGGCCCAATAAGCAGCATGTCATCAACAAGTAGATTTCAATAATGGATTTGTTCTAGCGTGAGATTTCGAACGGCTGGAAGCCTGTATTGTGAATCAATATAAACTGCGCTAGTTCGTTTTGAGATGTATTCGTGGACGCAAACGATTTCAATATCTCATCTACTAGAATTATTATTTTGGATGCAACAATAATTGACGACTAGACTATTTTTATTTATATTTCAGAATTTTAAAAATATGCATGATTCACTAATTTGAGATTTGCACGATCTCTTTCGAGAGGTTTTAAGTATTAGCTACTTTCAAACGCTCCAATATTTTCTAAAATAAGTAATTGGCGACATGAGAAGAATTCTGTAATAACATAACATCAGAATTTATCTGCAGACACTATTTGGAAATAAAAATTATTGATCTGATAGGTTGTCAATATGAATTTACCGAACTGTTGAAAAGAGGACATTTGATGTCGCATACGTAGCACCACCACAACTCCGAATATGCAAACGATGTTAATTAAAGAAATAACCTAACCTCGATAATTTGTGGAACGTTTTGAGAATGCCAAGTGTCATATATGCACGACCAAATATAATCTTGAAAGAAGTATTACAGGATCCAATAACAAAAGCGAATTAGAAATTGAATGAATTAAATATTCTTTGAACCAACTCTTGATCTTATTCATCTAACTTTATCAATTCGATTGAATATTGGTTCTTTCGAATTGTTATGTGTATTCATTCCGTTTGATTTTTAACTGATTGAAGCGAATCCATGGATGAAATCGAAATAGAATTTACATTTTCGAAATAAATGAAAAAAAGATCAATGATCAAAAGAATTGTTTGGTATTGATTAATGATTGATGAATTTCATTCGCTTGATTCAATCGAATGATATGTCTCTTTCGATATCATCATTCATTTCAAATAAATATTATTTCGTTTGATAAGAATATTATCAAAACAACAATATAATAAAATTGCTTCAAGAATTCGATTTCGTCTATGCAATAATATAATAAATTTCGATGGAGATTACTGATGATTGAAATGAACGATGTTGAATCCACCGAAACGAATAAAAGTGACTAAATACAGGGTGTTTCATCAATGTGATAAAAAAATTATACTGAGAGTAGAGAAGACTAAAATATGACAATTGAGCGCAACATCGCTCATACAAATGTTGATGGTAAAAAAAACAGTGCGTTCAAAGTTAAAATTTTATTTGCAAATTTCCTAATACGAGTAGCTTCGACAGTTTTTATGATATCGGTATTCTTGTTTGCCGTCCTAAGAACCCCCAATGTACCAATTTTTATACCGATATCATAAAAACTGTCGAAGCTATCAAGAAAGCAAATAAAATTTTAACTTTGAACGCACTGTATCTTTTTAACCATCAACATTTGTATAAGCGATGCGTCCTCTCTACTCTCAGTTTCATTTCTTTTACCATATTAATGAAACACCCTGTATATTTAGTTCAATGAACAAACCCTTCTATCCGTGCAGTTGCCCATGAACAAAAAAGTTGTGGATAATGTTTGAGACATAAATTGAATATCTCTTGAGACCAGAGGATTTCATTGGATGGGTGGTGATGATATAATTCAAACGGCAACGTCACGCAGCTGAAAAATAAATGAAGCCGATCGATTAACGATAATGAAGTTGGCGTAATCACAGTACGTAAGCGTTCCTAGATACGTTAACGTAGGAAATGTAACGTCATGATATACACCATAGATGGTGTTGAAGTAGTTCATCACGTTAGCACAAAACTAGCCTAGGCAGGGAAAGTTAAATGATTCCCATATCTTTATTTTCATGCTGTTTTATGTAGTTCTACTTCATGTCCTGTGCCGTTCGTGAATTATTATCCTTATTTCGTTAGATTTCGGTGAGCGTACGTTTCTTGTTTTAGCACCCGTTAAATGACGCGAGTCTACGTAACCCCCAAACATGAAAACGTAAAAACTTGAGGAATGCGCATGCCTAGATATCAAAGTGAATATTTACGTTAACGTTCATGGAATATGTAAACGTCAAATTATATCAACCGCATATAACCCTTTAAATAACCACCAAATGAAAACAAATATTTTTCGATAAATTCTTTTGATTCCTTGATTAATGAATTGGAGCACCGACGTCTATTTCTGTTCTGTGTCATACTTTCCAATGTTTATACCGTCTCGAGATAGACTTATCTCTATTCGAATGCTTGAGTAAATAAATAGTTACGATTTATAATGTTACGAATAAACATTGTGAAATTATGTGTGCATCATAAACAATTACAAGAGAACTCAATTAAATGCATTAATCGATAAGAGGTCTTTGGATATAATCCGTATAGCATACTGAAAACATTCTAATCTATTCATTTAATGACAGAAGTTCAAGGTCTTAGAGTAGTTGCTACTGAACTTGAACGATTTCAATACACGCGGTCTTATCATACCATTGGCTCATCAGGGATATTAATCATGTACTTCCTGCAGTTTTTCAACCTTTCCATACGAAGCCATAGTGATCAAATGAACTTCATTAGCTTGAAATCTGGTTAATCTGAAAATAAGATCCCACATCTCTTGCTAGTATATGAAAAGTACTTTTGACGAATTCCATGAATTAAGACAGTATTTTGAAAACGTTTTCATTAGCTTCACCTGTATGTATGTGAGTAACTCTCTTTTGGACTAAGAGCGAGTGTCGTATTACTTTTAGTATATCCTGTCATTTAAATCTAGATCATTGGTTCATCATTGAAGCGTTTTATACGAAAATAAGAAAAATTATGACCACAGACAAATTTGACCATATTAAGGTTATTCCTACTATGAATTCATGATAGTTTCTGATTTTTTGATTTTGCGTACTTGAAACGAGCGTTTCGACTCAGATGTCACTGATTCCTTGGACAAACATTTGGACATTATCACGGATCTCAAACGCGATAGCAACTAGAAGAATTCGCGAATTTGTTGGAATGTTTTCTGACCTTCATACGTTGCTTGTTATTTCATTTCAACCTGAAATCTTTTCCTCTGCTGAGTTTTTTCTACGTATGAATGGTAGAACATTATTTTTTATGATTCTTGGCGAGAATTCAAAATAGTATGAGCGAACACAGTAAAGCTATCAAATTATAATTGTCAAACGTTTCAGCGTTAAATCGTTTTAAAAATCAGAAAACATTACTGACGAATCTATGATTGTCTTTCTGAAACATACATGATATATTGAATGAAATTGACGTTTGTTTGTGATAAATCGCTGAAATTTGTGACTCACAGTTCTAGTCATTTGCAAACAATAGTAATGGTATGAAACTCATTTCGGTGTGCTAATTTTACAACGATGGATGTGACATTGATTGACTTAGCCCAGCAGTAACCTACCTGATCGTTCTTGTCGCAGTAAATTAAAATGGAAAGCAGGAAAACTAATGAACCGAGAATTGATTTACTGGGCTCGCTTTTTCCATTAAGTCTGCTTGTATATCATGAAATTCGTTCGAATTTTTCATGCCATCTGCGATACACCACTTTCAATATTGGCGAAAAATAAAATATCGTTCATCAACAATTTGTGGTTCAAAATTAGACCATGGTCTTAAAGTTTTGAAACCAACCCATTGGAGAAGCAAGATAACAAAGATCAAAAGAAAAATGATTTATGGGTGATATGAGGTCTAGAACTGGATTTTCTGAGAACAGAACAAAAAGCCCATCGTTTTTCATTGAAAGAGCAGACATTTTCATGTGACCATTTTGATTCGGAAACTAGGGAGCTTTGTCGATAGTTGAAAAAATGTGAAAATCATTTTATTATTTCATCAATCGATTCTGGAGATACTGCGGAATAGACATAAGACAAAAATAAGACGACCAGGAATCGACTTTGGTGATGTGCCAAAACCTTGAAAATTCAGAAACAAGGAAGAAATTATACGATATGGCTTATTATATTATTCATGTCATGAAAAATCAATACAAGATAAATCGATTGTGTAACCTATTTTTAGAACAGTTCTTATTATGAATGTAACTCACTTTCGAAGGCGAATCAACAACAAATTATTGTATCCTGTCTTGGTACATGTTATCAACCTAAATTTTGCATAATCTGATCAATATTGGGATGATTTATATTGGAAATCTGGAGAAAATTTAACAATCTTGAAACGAAGAGAGAATAACATACTTTTTCAATAACGATTTCGAACTACATTTATTTATTCATCAATTAATTGATTTCAACATTGAAATTCCATTCGAAATCTATTTATTATACTCTGAAATGAGGTGTTGCCAAAATATCAAAAAAATATAGCTATAATGTATTTGCATCGAAATTAAATTGTTCTAAAGATATTATGAATGATACCAACTTGGCAATTCGCGGTATAAACTGATTACCAAATGAAATCATTCATTTCCAAAGGTATTTGTTCAATTCAGTTTAAATGGCCAACAATATACGAAGTCAAAATAAATTATAAACTCTAATGAAATCATACCTATCTTTCAGTTCCTGCATTGCAAATTATTTTGAAAATGTTTGTTTATGTTTCATTTCCATCAGCATTCAGCTAGGATTAATTGTTTTATGTATCCGACCTAGTTCGAAGAATATATTCAATTAGCTACAGCCTGATTTCTATAATTAGCAAATCCAATGATCGTTGCATATTCACGTAAAATAAACTTTTCTCGAATATAACTCAATTATATAATTAAGAAGTTGCAGGCAAAGAAATTGGATTCACTTATCGATACAACAAGCCTCTATTTTCAATACCATCACTGAGGGCTTAACCCGTATATGTATTTTATATTTCATTGCATTCCCCTTTTTCTTTTTCGTAACTCCACAGCAATATATCACGGTGAGGTTGTATGTTCAAATTGTAACGAAAACAAAATGAATTGAG
This sequence comes from Plagiodera versicolora, assembly GCA_037013635.1. Lineage (NCBI taxonomy): Eukaryota > Metazoa > Arthropoda > Insecta > Coleoptera > Chrysomelidae > Plagiodera > Plagiodera versicolora. The sequence continues at coordinate 9,510,994 of CM072979.1, read as the reverse complement.
AGCATCAGCATGACATTCCAGTAGTATTTCAAAAATGAAAATAATCTAACCAGAGGAATGTTCACTGTCCTATAATGTATTGATTTTTAAATGGATCCTGATTAGAAACAATAAGTAATTTGAACATTAATAGAAATTATTGAAGCTGGGGATGTAGAATGTAGTATATGAATATAGATAATTACTAGCTGACCCGGCAAACGTTGTTTTGCCATATAAATAAATTAATTTCTAGTGTGTACAAAAAATAGTTTACTTATTGTAAGTGTGTGAAATAGGCATGGAGCGCTGTGAACGATGAGGAAATATAAAAATAACAAAAGGCAAACATTATTTTTCGAAGTTATTATAATTTATTTCTCAAAATTATTTATCATTAATTGATCAATTTCGACAGTAACATTAACAATATCAATCTCCTAATGCTATAGCGTGAACAATATTTTTTGTTAGTCCATCTTTAGCTAACACAAACAAACTGGATGGTTTGTCCGTGTGAAAAACACTAAAATGGCTATTAAAACATAGGGGTTGGTGATGAGAGGGTAAAAATTCAGGGTTGGATGTATTTTTTAATACGACATATTAAAAAAATTCAAGAAACTATCACTAAGGGGTATGAAAAATAGATGTTGGTCGATAATCAGACCTACTCAATATGCTTACAAAATTTCATGAGAATCGATCAAGCCGTTTCGGAGGGGTACGAGAACGAACATTGTGACACGAGAATTTTATATACAGTGCGTCCATAAAGTAACGCATAAATTCATTATTGGCTATTATTATTATTGTCGACCTCGTTTGTCGACTGTGGAGTTGGGGCACGTAGCGCCTCCAGACGTATGGGTAATCCCTTGACGTCCCTCAGATAGCTGGTGGCTCTAATCGAAGATCTCCCCCCAAAAGGTCAGGATATTCCTGATAGTGCCTTCCTCGCATTGGAATCCCTGTGGATCTGGGTCGCCATTATTAGCTAAATGAACAATAAAATTGGGAATTCCCAAAACAGGTCGATTTTTGATTTCAGTTTACTATTGTTTCAAATCATAATCTAATAAATGGAACCCCCAGGGTGGGCAAAAATGCAAAAAAAAAGTATGAAAATTGTTTATGGAAAGTAATACGTTACTGAATGTAATAAACAAATTGAATGGACTCAGTAGTTATGCAATTAATGTGATACACTTCCAAAAACAAACAAACGAACGAAAATTCACAATAAATGTTCAAATTGTTCTCCATTGACCGTTAGACAATGACTGGACCGGCCATTACTTTCGTCTCCAACATTCTGTAGCATAGCGGGTGTTATGCTTTGTATTTCTTGTCTGATTCGGTCTTGTAGTTGAGGGATATTTCCAGGTCTGTTTAAGTAGACTTTAGATTTTAAATAACCCCATGAAAAGAAGTCTAATGGGCTCAGATCAGGTGATCTAGCAGGCCATTCCACTAGTCCCCTTCTTCCTATCCACCTTTGTGGAAAAGTTGTGTTTAAAAAATCGCGCACAGTTAGTGCGAAATGTGGCGGTGCGCCATCCTGTTGAAACCAGATTCTGCGGTCTACATTAGTATTTGAATATCAGGAAAAAGCTGGATCAGATCAGGAATTAATGTATTTTGTAGGAAATCCAGATATAATGCTCCTGTTAAGTTTTCATCGAAAAAATATGGACCAATAATTGTATTTCTCACAATACCAGCACATACGTTAGTTTTTTGTGGTCTTTGCGTATGGTACTCTTGCATCCAGTGTGGATTTTCATCAGACCAATAACGGGTGTTTTGCCGGTTAACATGACCGTTCAAATAAAACGTTGCCTCGTCCGAATATAAAACGTTATCAATGAAATTGTTATTTTGGTTCATCATATACTCGCAGAATTCAGTTCTTCGGTCAAAGTCGTCTTCAGCCAATTCATGGATGAGACGTACTTTATGAAGATGGTATTTTACCATTTTGAAAATGTTTGATACTGAAGACTTTCCAATACCAAAATCCCTAGATAATCCTCGCACTGTACAGTGTGGATTTTCTACAGCCGACAAAATTATGTCTTGTTGAATATTTTCATCAATTTTTGATCTACCTTGCTTTGCTGCATCTCTCACATGTCCTAATTCTCTGTATTTTCGCTCTATTCTACTTACCGTAGATTGTGAAATATGTTCACGATCTGGGGCATTTCATGGAATAATCGGCATACCTCTTGTTGAGTCCGCATCTTATCGCCAATACCAATCATCATTAATATTTCAATCCTGTCACTTTCGGTTAAAGGCATTTTGTAAAAAAAGTTCACGAACGTACCTTCTCTAAAGCGTTAACAATACGAAACTGTGCTTCAATGTTTTTGACAGTATTGTTAAATAAAAAAAAATGGTAAAAGATAATGCCAAACAAAAAGATTTTTATAGTCCAGGGGCTTGGATCACTAATGAAAGCTGTAAGATAAAATTATTAAGAATAATGCTGTATGTTCTTGATAGTTTATCAAAGTAGTTGTATAACAATACGTAATTTCATTCAATGTGTTTATTACGTTTATTCGTTATTTTCATTACTTTGTTGGTAAATTTTTGCATTTTTGCCCACCCTGTACCAATCTGAAGCAACATATTTTACATTTTTGGAATCAGCTCAGCATAGGCAATTTGGAAATTGAAAAAAAAGAGGGGTTCCATTTGAAAAAAATGGCGATGACGTCATTACACGAAAGTGGTTCACCCTGTATATTAGATTATGATTCGAAACAATAGTAAATTGAGATAAAAAATCGACCTGTTTTGGGAATTCCTAATTTTATTGTTCATTTAGCCAATAATGAATTTATGCGTTACTTTATGGACGCACTGTATAAGATATAGAAGTAGCAAGATTCTGAAAATGTGTGCAACATATTGTGGAATATGTTTAGTGAGTTACTTTCAACATGGCAACATGATTATTAAAATTTTAAAGTAATTTCGAAAGATGATCTGATTGGGAAAGTTTTGCACTGGTAGAACACAATTTCCAATTTGTTCACAATGAATATTCGTGGCAGGTAATTGTGGTTGCATGTTCCAGTCTTCTTTATAATCTCTAGTCTACTTGCACGAACTAATTGTTCTTCCATCGAAATAAAAGCTATTCCCAGAATGAAATTCTACTTTTTACAATCCTTTTCAACTCATACACACAATTCCGTTGAACTAATGATTCTAGCCTGATTAATACAGATCGACAGTTATATCTTGTGGAAACGAACGACATAGTAAAAGTACAATAGAGCGCCACTGATTTCATTTCATTCAAAAACATTGACAACACCACGAAAGCATCGTTCAGAATTTTATTCCAATATATCAACTTTGATTATGATGTGATTCACCTCCTTTGTCTCTCTATATACAGAGTGTTCCATTGGGAGGCGGAAATAAGTAAACACCGAGCTAGTTCAGATTCAACTAAACTGTTTTCAATTATTTTCCCGCCAAGTGTTGTTCTACTCAGTATTCACATTTGAATATCCAGTTTCATGCATCAAAAGGTTCCGAATGGAATATTGAGTCCCAAGAATACACCGATGGACACCAAAACACTGCACTTGCGTATATTCTATAATTTTTTATTCATTCCACATATTTGATGGAGAATCAGAACGAAACAGTTTACATAATAAAAATCACCATTGGATCAACGTAATGTTACAAAAATATCACCTATCAACTGAAAATAACGGAATTAATAATAGTTGCTCAAAGTGTCTTCTGTTTTGATTCACAGTGTGTTCCTTTGAGGTCTCAAAACTGATAAGCTGGTGAAATCGATGAAGCAACTTATATCTCGCTCATGAGATTTTTCATGCCTCATGTATGATATATGCTGAATCAGCTCAGTGAATTCTACATGGTTCTCAATGGAACATCCTGAATTGATTTCCTGTTATATTTTTTTTTATAGAATTGAATCATATTTCACATAATGATCGAGATTCGAAGTTGTTGAATGACACTAACAGATCAATAATATAATTATAAATAATGTAATGTTCAATTCCTCATTTCCATCGATCTTCTCTTTGTCAATTAGATTTGCTCAACACAGGAAAATCATTTCAGGTACGATGAGCGAATTGAGTGAACGAACGTGTGAAAATGAATTGTTGTTTAATTGAGCCCTGAATTTAATCCAACGTCATTCTATTCCATTTGTACATCAGATTGAACTATTCAACAAGGTGAATATTCTTTTATGAGAAAATATATTTGTTGTAAACCCGAGAATAAAATGAACTATTTAATTTGAAAAATATGTTGACGAGAAAGTTCTACAGAAATCAGTCCGAATACACAAAAGTCTCAATATTGTCAGCATATCCCGTTTTCAAACACACGATTAATATTTTGTCATAAATATTGGAGGCAGTCAGGACAGTGGAATCTAATTACTGGACCCAGGAAAAGACGAAAAATTCCGGAACAAACTTGTGATATTTGACAATACTCCACTGAAATTCCCTTTAGGTGTCATCTGTCAAGTATTGATCTCATCATTCAGCATCACCTGGCAAAAGTCGCCAATATGACGTGGCGGGAAAAATTGCGACAAACGTAAAGCTGCCTAACCTTGAAGTAACTGTCAGATGATTATCTGTCAACAGGTTGTCTGCCAATATTTAAACTTGATTCTGAGATATAAGAAGGAGAAATTTATGTGAATTAAGCCAGTGAAGTTGAAGGTTTTGTTGGCTTTTTGTTGCAAAGAAACTAATTGATTTCCAGTCTTACTGTCCATATATATTATTATTATATCCCATCATCTCATGGAAGAAAAACTAAGAATATGTTTTTGTGTCATTTTGCACTTCTAATTGAGATAAGAGCCTCTCCTCTTCCACTTCAAAATGCATGCCCGCTTCCAGCATTGTATGCACTCAGTTTTATTAGTTTCATTCTGGGTATTGAATATATGAGAGTTGTTTGGGAATTCTGCAGGCAGCTCTCGAACAGACTCCATCGCCCTGTGTAGGAACGAAGATACTGATTCCTAATGGACTCGCCACTGTACTAATTATTAATTCACGTAAATGAATATCGGTAAAAAAGTACGAGTAGTTAGCAGGAATATTCTGATCCGAACGAGTAACGACTGGTAACTATCGATTTTGTCTGCAATAGATGCATTGTTTACGCACATAAAGTTCCGAAAAACGCAAACACTAGGTGTCGCTAAAATTACGTGCAATCATATGACGATGTGAAAAATCCCCACTGTAGAAATTTATCTATTGAGGAATCGAATTCAAAAGCATACAATATCTGAAATAGCAGTTCTACAATAACTCCAGCAATAACTTCTGGAGAAGAGATTGATGAACCAACTCACCTTGATATAGATTCGTATCAAATCATGAATCAGAATTGTCTATTATTGGAGAATTCGAAGACGAAAAGAAAAAATGTTGTCCTCTGGGGAATGAAACAATTGAGACATCGTGTAGCTTGCTGTGTGCGCGATTAAAAATGTCCAAAATGACCAGTGCAGGTAATTTTTTTTTTCAATGAAATACCATTAAACGGAGAAATATTGAATTAATTCCATCTTAGTCCTCCATAAACATTTGCAAGTGAAAACACGACGTGTTTTGTATAACCGCTATTCTAGTAATCTAAAGTTTGTTGCATCTCATATTCAACACATATAATCCTCCACAATGCAGAGGAAACCAGATGTCACAATTCACTTGATAAATGGTTTTATACGAATTGTTGGGTAGAAAGGACACATGCCTTATCCTATTCAAACAACCAGACCCAACACAGAGATTTTTCTGTCCGATATGATCCAAAGTTGTTTCAGATGAGTATGTTCGACTTATCAATGTTCAACATTGTTAAGGAATATACAAAGCGGTGCATAGGTATTGATAACTGGAATTTTAGTGTTGTCATGTATTTGTTAAAAAGAACTCCTTGTACTATGTGATTTTCTTTTGGTTGTACGAATTGAAACGTTTCGAGAATATGGAAACGTTTTGAGATGAATTGTCGCATATTTTAACATCCCCAAGCACACAACATCAAATTGGATAATTATTGTGGATAATGGTCGAACATCATATAAATTTGGCATCATTGTGGAATCACTGCGAAGTGTTGTCATAATTATTCATAGCAAAATATTCCCAACTATGTCTCAACCAATTAGAAGTTTAGTGGTTAGGTAGGTACTTTTTGTTTTAAACTAATGGTATTGAAAGATAACCAAATCTGTCTGGACTATCTTCCTTAAATTAATAGACTAAAGGTTACCTCCAGGGTTCACTGACTATTTCATAATTGAATTCAAGAGGAAATTCAAAACTCACTCTCAATTTTAATACGGTTTCTCTGTTATACTGTTTCTTGTTTTTAATTTTTGATTCTTGATGGGATTATTTCCAATATACGTTTTCATCTGTCCAATGATTTCAATCAGCTCTACGAATATTGATATTATTAATTAAAATAATCTTGTAATTTTTCTATTTTGTTAGACTTTCTCTAGTTTTTTACGGTATTTTCACAATAAGCTCCACATTCTCTGATTTCACATCAAAAAGCATCAATTGTCTGATATTTCTAAGCACAGGTATAAATGATGAATGTAATGATCAAAGACGAGTCTTCCAATATTTCTTATCCTAATAGAAGTTCGAATGGTTTGTCAGTTGTTATAGTGAAAAGTCCCTTCGCTTCCATTAGATAGCGCGGCTTGACAATAACAGAATTTTTTAGGTTATGTTGATGATAAGAAAAAATAATCTGAATCACTGAAATATTATCTTGCTAATGCCTGAATCAATTACGCATTTGGGCGCCAGTTTATACTGGAACATTTGGCGCAGTTTAAGAATTCCCACAAAACAATTTTGGCACGCCTGTCAACGATAGTTGCCATCAATGAATATCCGATTCGTCATTAGTCACACTTATAACTAATTTATGTGATTGTCCTAATCAATAAGTCAATATTTCCAGATCGTGAAGGTCATACAAATAACTGAGTACTTTGGTCGATATCCCCAGAAATAATGTGCACATATATTTATCTATTTATATACAGTGCGATTTATGAGTCTTACCCCCTGTTACTCTGTTAGTGAGGGCTTAATGATATTATTTGTTTATCTTCGTTTGTATTTTTATTTAGGAAAATAAAGAATTATTACTTTTGGATTCTACTTTGAATTTTTTTCAATGATACATAAACAATGTTACGTTGATTTGTGTACGTAAAATTTTGTAGGATGTTTATCGAGATGTTTATAATAAAGCCTGAACTGACAACACCAAAACAAGATTATCACATTAGCACCTAGACATATTTTTTAAACTAGTTTGGACCAACTCTTATTAACTCTTAGAACTCCTATCGACCTCCAAATGACAGTAGGAAACTGGATCAAACAACATCGCATAAAAAATAAATAATTACATACAGAGTTCTCCATCTCTGGTCCCGTCTTATATAGATATTTCACCAATTTAATCAAAGGATGCACTCCAGGGAAATATTTTCGATTATACAGAGTGTTAGGTGTGATGACATAGAAATATATATTTTGGAAATGGTATGTTATATATTTCTTGTACATCCAAGTGCTTCTTGTCTAGCTATATAAAAAATCTTCACACAGACATCTATTGAATAAGGGTTGTCAACCGAGGTTAATTGACACAGGCATCACAGGGTATATAGTCAAATAAAAGCCTTTGTATATTTTCATGTTATTCGATGAGCGATTTGAAATCGAGAAGTTGAAAAAAAAACATTTTAACCATTCACCGAATTCCGTCGAAAAATCAACATACAAATCTTTATTTTAACTGAAACAATTACAATAACATCACTTGATCTGTTTCATTCATAAAAAAATAGAGTTGTGACATATAAAGTATCTTGCTTATCATTGAAATTGTTTGGCAACAAAATCATTTTATTGTATATGCTTCCTTAATTGAATATAGTAATTTTTTTTATTCGGATCACTCTACAGTTATTAATGTTTTGCAATTAGCATTAAATAAAAAAATGCAACAGCGCATATTCCCATAAGTCGTTACAAATCTACCTCAATCGAAAATATATAGCTATAGTTCGATATTTACGTCCTCCAATCAGCTGATTGGTTGCCGCGTGACGTCACAGTATCTCATCGCAACTCGACGATTTCGTTGTCAATTTTGAGCGATAAGCGTGCATCGGAAGCAATCATTTTATTAGGGGGTCAACAGTCCGCATAGGTCAGGACCATTCACCGAAATCTGTTCATCTTTCCGCTAATTATAGACGACAGAGCATTGTTCGTCGAAATAACGGCGTCCGCATTTTCGCGAATTCGTTGATCACAAGGTCGAGGTCCTTTCGATCGCTCTCCAGACAGCGCGTTGGGGTAAAGACCTCTGTTTCCATCCATCAGGATTACAGAGTCGGACTGACTGGGTTGGCGACCGTGTTGTACGACGGCCAAATCTTCAACCAGGGATCAACGACACGTTTACTTTCAATTCGTCATTATTCATTGAGGAAGTCGAGGAGAAATATTATTTATACAAGTATTAAGGTTGACTCATATTGAATTATTAATTGTTAAAAAACAATTCACCGTCTCACATCACTCATCTGTTAATTCAAATGATGGAATTTCAAATAATTGAATAATTAATTAGATTCGAGAAGACATAACAATAAGTTGACAATAAGAAAAACAGATTTGTATTGCTTACATGAATCATATAATAATGATCTGCAAATGCCTAAACGGATTATTTCATTTGTATTTTTGAATTAAACATACGAAAATTTTCAGTATATTTTCAATATAATTGGATTTTTGTTTATATATTTTGGAATATTGGAAAAACTAAACCATTGATTTTTCATTTCAATTTAAACTATGGACATGAATAACTCTTCTCATTTCTTGAAAACCCTCATACAGATTACAAAGGCAACTGAGAGACTGATGCGCCAGCCCGATATGAGGCTGTATGGTTTCGAAAATGTTTTGTGGCCGTTTCGGTTTCGTTTAGTTCGCATGCGCGAACTTCGCATAGTTTCGTGACGGTACAAAAAAATTCGAGGGTTTAATAAGAATAATCTTTGGTTACAATAATTAAAATAATATGAAAATGGAACATTCTTCGATTTTTGACTCTTGTTTCATTGTACTGAAGATAAAAGTCGTCTTCATTTGTTTCGTATAAATAATCAGTATCTCCATAACTCATATTAATTTTTTCTTACTCGATTCGACCGGAAGACATCATCATTAACACAAATAAAAGTAAATAAATACCCAAACAAAAAGCTAGGTTAGCTAACCTATTCTTTTGGATTTTTTTTATGTGAATGTCAATACTCGTGAATCAAAACAGTTTTCAATTCTGAGCATGTACCGAAATTACCGTCCTGAAACCATGCTATAGACGGTCACGAGTTTGGTTGGAACAAAAAGATGATGGCCAGATTACGATCACTTCTCGGCTGGAACAGATTAAATCGATTGCGCATGAGCGTGACCATATTGTGACGGTTTTAAGACGTGTTGGAACAAACCCATGGACTACGAGGTGTCCCAATTGGTGTAGAACCTTTCTGTGGCTTAGCGAAAGCATTGAGGAGAACATCAACAGTGCTTGGATCAATGACTATCTCATGAATGGTGGAAAAGAGCGCCGGAAATAAAACAGGCCAAAGAGTTTATCAAAGAATTATCAATCAAAATCATGGTTGACACGGTATTATAGACTTTACAAAACATATGAACAATTTCTGACTCACAGACAGAACCATTTGTAGGTTCTGTCAAGAAGACGAGAAAACCCGAGCACATAATATGTCCTTTTGCGAAGGTTTGTTGCTAAGGTTTCTACACTGGGGTAATAAGATCCACACCTTTCCGATACATGGAGAACCTAAGGTATGCCCTATAGGGCATAGTTACAAAAAGGCCTAGACCCGGAACTCTAACATAACGAGAGGGAGTACATAATCGATTGTAAAGGTTGCAGTATGAAGGTTCCCAGAAGCACATTATTCTAACTCTTCTAATGAGATGAAAATAAAGATGAGCGGCAAACTGTGCTATCCTGATAAGCTGTCACATCCTTCCTCCTTGAATGTCCCGAGAAATTTGCAAACGAAGAAAAATTATTTTGCTGTTGCTGAAATATTAGCTATATCTGCAAGACTATCGACAATGTTGCATCAGCTGGGCGAGCTGAAATTTGAGCTGTCGTTTCAGATTCCACAGTTCTTGATATTTCTATGTTTCATAAGGAATATTTATGTTCGTCATGAATTGTATATGGAGACAAAGCGGAAGTTATTGCAGACGATATTTCTTCTTCTTTCTTTTGAAGTCACCTTCTGGGATTTTATTGTGATTTAGTACACACATAATATGCCAATTGGCTACTGGACTATTTCTATCAAAATAGTGATCAAATACAAGATCTGAAATACAAATTATTATACAGTGTGTCCCAGCTAAAACTTGTCACCCCCTTATCTCCGAACTCTCTGAAAAAAAATTAAAAAGGCTTGGATCCGTCGATTTTTATTTCAAAGGAGAATATTTCCATCAACTATATCATCATCATGGTCAGCATCTTTTACTTCAGAATATTTGTGATACATTATTTTGAAGAGAATTCAATCCCAAATACAGCAGTGTACTGAAATCAAGGATCGTTTGATAGTTTTAATGAAAACTAAGTTTTATCAAGGTATTATTATCTTTCATCAAAACTGTCACATTCAAAATTACTTTTATTGATTCCAAAACTTATAATTTTTGTTAGAAAGAAGCAAGATTGAATTACCAAATAATGAAAAACTAGAAGATTTTCTGTTTAATAATAATTACTTAATCGAGTATAAATTCTACATTTTATAAATGTTTACTGTAGGAAGTTTTTGGTGTCTGACTGTGTAAAAGATTTCAGGTATAAAAAAATGTTTATAAACCACTTGAGGGTTCCATCCCTCGTCTCGGGTCACTCTGGATTGCGTCACTTCAGTTGATCTCTGTGGATAGGTGGTTATGAAATTACGTCTCACAAATACGTTCACTTCTACGATTTGCATAAGTCTAATAACTGCCGACTTTATTAAAAAATATATATGTAATTACATGGTTGCCGTATGCCAAAAATCAGTCACCAGAAACTGAAATTAATGATCTGATTAAATATTTTCAGTATTCATGTAAATGTTTCGTTCGTTAGGTATTTGTAGTATACATCCTAAATGGACCAATAAGAGAACAAACTGACGACACTACCTCAGAAATGTTTCGGGGTATCTTTGTTTGAAATATTGATGTTATACGCGAAAAAAATACTGGGATGGGTATAAAAATTCTTTGAGTGTTGTAATTTTATGGCTTATAGTGATACATTGACGAAAATTTAATATAACAATAACACTAGTTCAGTCGTCCATAATGAAAGATGCCACACTGAAACACATCTATCAATCATGCAGAGTGTGCATCATTACATTTCGATAAACATCAACGTCAACACAATAATCACATTGATAATTTATGACCCAACATCCCTGTTAGTCATTTACCGATCCACTAAGCAAGTTTGAAATTGCTTCAGATGAAAGACCAATAGAGCCAAGATTCGTAATTATGTTGGTAACTGAAACGTTTATGGAGAAAATAAATGAAATTCTGTTGTTTTCGCATTGATCTTCAATCGGCTCTTGGTTTTCGGGAAATTTGTTCGTCAGTGAAATAGTATTGAATTTCTCGGAAATAATAACTAATTGAACATTTCAACATATTGTGGTGTTATTATTGTCCCAGATAATTTGATTTTATATTGCATGGCATACCTATAAGCAACCACAAAATATAATTTCAACTATGATACAATGTTCATCACGTGATCCGTTCGTTTTCGATGTTCTCATTCGAATTCATTGGTGGGAGATATCGCTAGAGGCGCAGCATTTCCGTTTAGACCGGAAGTTGATGTCATTTCAAATAATACACATTCGATGTTTTTCTTTCTTCAATTCTAAGACGAATTCTGGATTAATCTTACACTCGGAGCCAAAATTATTTACACAATTTAACGATAGAATAGAAATATATTTACCAGTTTATAACTTTTGAGTAAGCAAAAAAAATAACATTCAAAACATAAAAACCTCGGTATAAACGAAATAAAATAAATTTTCCTTAATCATTTTCTAAACAAAAACGGAATCACTTTATATTGTGAAACTGTATGCTGTAGTGATCATTGAACCTTAGATTAGGTATAAACAATATAATATCGTACTAGGGAGACGATTATTTATAAACAATTTTGAAATCTCGGAAATTTCAATGCAATTAGCATATGATAAACTAAAACATTGACATTGAGCCACTACACGTTTTCTATGAAAAACAGATACTGGATTAACCTTCGTCGACTTTTCGAATGTCGATAAATGATTTAAGTTTATATACTTCTTTTTCAACACTACATGATAACAACATTCATTGGAATTGAGTTGAATGGGTGGAAATTTGAGATTGAAATCCACTAAATGCATCCTCAAGATTATCTAACATTATGTCACGTTTTGATACTATCATTTTTTATCTTAATGATAAACACCTTGGGGTTTATATAAAGTATTGAAACATAAGATGGAGAAGAGGAAATGATGATTTCTTCAGTCAGATGGCATTTATTTGTTTCTAAGTTCTCTCTCTACACGTTTACAATGAAGTTTCAATCTCACGACACTATTCAAACTACACAATTGATAATGCATTATTCAAAATGCTCATTCTATTTTTAGGTATGATTTTTTCAGTTATCTTTTCAGTCACTTAGATTACTGTAATATTCTTCGCATACCTACAAGGATGATTCAACTATTGATGTACCAATTATATATTTTTTATTTTCAATGTGACTCGACGGTACTGAAAGTACAGGCGTTGAAATCTGTTATGCCAAATCTGAATTTCATTTTTCGCCATTTATCAACAAATTTTTTCACGATACGCATGAATATGACTGACAGCGTGTTTAGTGTGCAAGACACATCTAAAATAAAAAACTAGCCAACTTTTAATCTGACAACCGTAGTTTTATATCTGGATAACAATTAAACATAAGAAGTTCACAAACGTACCCAACCAATAACAATACCTTCTAACCAATAAAAGGTCAACAATCTTCAATATACACATCCATCCTTTATACGAAATCCTAAACTAAAGACGCATTTCAGGACAAGAACAAAGAACTCTTTTCCTTTCAGTCTCACCCGTATGCATGGAAGAGCGAGAAAACGATGTCCGCGAATGTACGTAGAGAGAACGCAATTTCGAACACCGAACGGCGAAACAGCTGACTTCCATAACAAAGAAAACAAGGAAAGCTTGAGATACATCAATTATTTTATGGTGACTTAGTTGTTATCATCGCAACAAAACATGAATGTAGATATGATACCGGTAATAGCAGTTCAACATGAAAACAAACACATTGCCAGTGCGAACGAAATTAGGTGAATATTATAAAAACAAACGAAAAATCTACGCCTCAACTTATGGCAAGGATATATGGGTATGCTATAATTGCCGTAAGCAACTGCATAAACTAAAACTGCTGTGAGAAAAGTAAAGAGGTAATAGGGATGGCAAATGTATCCCAATCAAAATAAAACTCTCCTGCAACGTTGAAAATGGCAGCCCAGATTGCAGTGGTAACAAAGAAACAAAGCTCTAAGGGGATGATAAACAATTTCAACACTCACTTTTGAAATCATGCGGGTGTGCTGTGGTTCGTAGAAACTGTCAACAGCTAGATATTCGCAAATCAATGTTGCCTATCGGTAGAAATCACCAAATAACAACGCGACTTTTCGAATTCCAATCTAAACATCACAGACCCCACGAATGAGAGTATTCGAACTGAAAGTGAACAGTGAACTGTGTTGTGGTTGTGATTTGAACCGTCATAATAGAGGAGGCAGCACCGTTACCGGTGCGCATATAAACAAACAACAAATGCGCTCTGTGCGCCGTTGTCGGATTGAATCCGAGAGCAAGGAAAAACTGACAAAATTTTGCAACCAAAATACAATTTGAAGTAAAGAGATTTTAATAAGTCATTGACAGTTAACTTCGATTTTTCGGGATGATGAAAAGGAAGATATTTTTCGGATAAATGAGTTGTGCTCACATGTTTTGTATACTGGGTGTTCCGTTGAGAAACGGCATTGGGTTAACACCATCTAGAGTTCATCGAGCTGGTTCAGAAACTTCTCTTAGTCTTCTTTCATCTATGACCATATATATAGGATCTCAGAAGTTTTATGTGCGACATATTGGGTGTTTTATCAATTCAACCAATTCCTCTTTGGGTCATAACTAGCAAATTATTCACTACATATTTATGCACGTTCTCTTACTTCTATTCAAGGGACGTACCTATGAATCGTTGAAAAAATCTCCGGACCAACAAAAATTCAACATATTCTTGGGTCTCCCAGAAAACACCCTGTTTCTCGCAAAGTGTTTCATTACATGTTTTCTCATTCGAATTTCAAATTTCGTGTATCAAAATGATTTGAATGGAATTTTGAGTCTCAAAGAAACAAAACAATACCACCTACTATCTTGAAATGGGAAAATCATAAGAATTGCACTAATTTCTTATCATTTCTGAATTGAAACATGCCAATTATTTCAATCGAATCATTCAATAAGAATGTTTTTCTTGGGTTAATTACAATATTGCTTGTTTCAAGCAAATTTTTCTCAAGGCTCTCATGATTTCCGATGGTGAATAAGTTCTTTGAATTCGAATTATCAAATATACAATGTTTACATGAATATGTCATTCAATTTCTATTGAATCATTTTCCAAATTGTTTTGTCGTGTATAATTGATTAGCAAGTATACCGTCATCTACCAAATATTTGTAAAACTGACACCTAAATATACGTAGTGTACCCCAAAAGATAACTGCAGTAAAGGTTGCTGTATATCATAGTTCACTAGCTTCTGCTTTTCCCCACTAGATGAGTCTGATAGCATTTGATAAAATACTTCCAGGAAATGAGAGGAATGATATGAAATGAAATGAATGAATGAAATATATGATCTTTTTTAAACGAAATTTGTTTTTCATATCAGAGAGAAATGTTCTTAGGAATATAAATAAAAATTTCTATTTCGAGACTCATTGGATGAAGCTGCTGAGCGAATATAAATGTTTGATTTTCAGATTTCGATGAAGCCTTTAAGCTATTTTTGGGTTCACATCAACTTTGCGGCATCTTTCAAGTCTAAATTATTCACATAATTTATAGCATTAAGTCATTATGTTAGACAGCGGTTATTTCAACACTATATTTTTCAGCACATTGACCGAAAAGCTTCAATTAATTGGGCCCATCACACAACAATAAACTTTCGCTATTGTGAGCTATTAGTTGACCTCGAGAGAAAAATTTTTGCGTGGATATCACGGATTTATCTGAAACTTGAATTCTCAACTTTATCAACAAATCATTTTGATATTTCGTCTCTTCCGTCATGTCTTTTTTTCAATTCAAATCTTCAGACTCAATTCCAGATAAATTATTTGTTGAAAGTTATATCAACCATGAGATGTCTCTGTCCATTTTAGCAATATGGTATGCTCATAGGAATCGGTAGAAATGAAATTTTGCGCCAAAAAGTGTAATTTCATGGTCCTTCCAATTGAAATAAGGAAGTTATGTAGGGAAAGGACCAAAATATGACGATTATCGCTTATACAAATGTTGATGGTTAAACAGATACAGTGCATTCAAAGTTAAAATTTTATTTGCAAATTTCTTTAGCTTCGACAATTTTTATGATATAGGTTTGAAAATTGGTACATTGGGTGTTTTTAGGATGGCAAACACCCGCTTACAATTATTTAAAAATACCCACAACTTTTTTGTCCGTCAAAAATCAACATTCTTGATCGAACATTTATTGAACTACGTTATCCTTTGAACAAAAAAGTATTCTTGAAAAATGTCGAAAAATCTCACCGTTCTTACGATAAACCCGATTTTGAGTATTGACGTCAAAAATAAATTCAAATAATTTTATCAAGAAAAAACAAGTAGGTTGCTGTCAGACAAGCCAATAGTTTTCTAGTGTCAGAGAAACCGATGTATAGGAATCTGAAATTTCTTAACCAGTGAGCAAACTATGAAATATTGAACACCCTGTTCAATCTTTCGAAATACTATTGGGGGTAGAATACTCTTTCATTGATGTGTATACGGAGATTGAACATTTCAACATGAAAATTGTAGATAACACAGACATTTAGATAGTCAGTCCGTCTATCAATTAAGAAAGTTGATATTACACATTGAAAACAATTTAGGAAAATATATCACATTGAGCTGTAGCTGCTACCAAAATTTGAAGTTTATATATCAAAGTAACATCAGTTCTCTATAAATCCCAATGAATCAGTCAGTTGAATAATTCTGTATATAATAAATCAGATTTTAATAATAGAGTTCATATAAGTATTGTGATTAAATAACTGCTATCTTAAGTATTCTTCATAAGGAACACTTCAATTTTTTATATTCTCCACCCTATACCGAAGAAATTCCTGTTCCATTGTATCTTCAGATGGACAATTTGGTTTTCTGTTGGAAACAACCGAATATTCGAATTTTCACTATTCAGTATCCATAGATTTTCAGTTTCTTAACGATTCTGATTCGAAGAAAAACCACCAACAATTGATTGCTTCATGTTTAACAAAATTTAAGAACGTTCACTTCAGAAGTGCATATACAGGGTGTTAATTAAGTATGTTAACAAACTTTAACCACGAATAGTACTCCGAAAAATAGAAAGAAAATGTCATATGAACATGGGTCCGGAAATGCTTCCTAAGGGAGCTACGCTCCTTTGCATGGGGCACCCTTCAGACGGTTTTCCCTCGATATTATCGAAACCGTTCATAACAAAATTATAAATAAACTGAGAGTTCTCAAGTTGTTCATCAATTATTGCAATTGTTTTTGACAGCACACTAACTAAATATGTATGTAGACGAACATTTATTTATTTACAATAGCCTGCATCGATTCAATAATTCGCATTTTTCTCGAAAACTGTTAGGCCTATGGAGATGTACCAAGAGACCATTTTCACGTAGAAATCTCTGAATTACCATATTCTAAAATCAAAATGTAAAATAAATTACCATTTAGAAAATGGGGTTATTTTTACCCTTAACTCCTTCCGTATGATACGCCTGTGATTAAAATTATGAAATTCTGAATTCAGAATCAGATTCAGCGTCGAAAATTTACCCATCCCACCTAATTTCGTAATTTTGTTATGAACGGTTTCGATAATATCGAGGGAAAACCGTCTTCAGGGTGCCCCATGCAAAGGAGCGTAGCTCCCTTAGGAAGCATTTCCGGACCCATGTTCATATGACATTTTCTTTCTATTTTTCGGAGTACTATTCGTGGTTGAAGTTTGTTAACATACTTAATTAACACCCTGTATATAATCCGGGCATCAGAAACTATCATGGATTTTCTGATTATTATTCATTCGATACCTACCTACGAAACGTAATTTTAAATCGCATGATATTCCACAACTTTTACGAACACATTCGACCTCTATGAAACCTTCGATTCTCAGATCACTTAACAGAATTCGTACATTGTTTGAAATTTCGGAAAAATGTTTATTATCGTTCGATCCATCGGCCAATTCAAGTAAAATCCGAGAAGGCTGGAAAACACGTTCATCTGCTTTTTCTCGGGAATGTTCTCCTACGCAATCGGAACATAATTTTATCGGTGGGTTGAGTAATAAAGCAGTGAGATGCAGAGTGTTAGTACTTTCTTTATTGGCTGTTAAATTAACAAGGTGCAAGGTACACAGTTATTATATCATTACAGTTAGTTCAAAGAGACAGAATCAGAATTGTCAAGATATCTAAGAATCCGCATATGCCAAGTTGGTTTTTGCGGATGTATTCTCAATAGTTACCATAGGCGTAACGAGGGGGGTGTAACCCCCCCTTTTCTTGAAGAAATTTGCAAATAACAATTTAAAAAAATAAAAATTTGAGTATATGTGGTTGACTGGTGGGCTTGACCCCCCTCCCCATTAGTCAATTCTAGTAACGCCAATGATAGTTGATGGAACACTTTATAATGAAAATAATGTATCAAGAAAGATACACTATTGTGTGTCTATACCCGCAAAATTCACAGAATCGAACGATGTATCATTATCACAATCATCATGATTTACTGTAGGCACGATCGTATACATATATCTGGCAACTCGAATGGTGGGGGGTGACCCAAACGTGCCCAAACATTGAGGAAATGTTTGTGGTTCTCATGTTTCGTCACCTGCAGCGCTGTCCTCTATTGTAACTTCGTCAGCCAATCACAAATCAGATCCGATCAGCTTTTTGAAATTAGGAATGATTTTTACTTATTCGTGAGAATAATATTTCTGTCATTGATTTTATTTACCATTCGAGTCCTAACCGTTTGTTTTGTTGTCAAAGATTAATCACGTGATTATACCCCTATGTCCTCCTAGCGGATAATTATGGCAACTTTTTCTTCAAAACTGGTGCCACCCCCCACCACTCAAAAATTCCGTAGTCCCCAGACCTATGTGTATGACCGTGACTGTAGGTATACCGTGATTCTCAAATTTCCTCTCTTCTTCTTATCTTTGGAACGATTATACATACACAAGTGAAATTTGGAAACGGAATATTTAAGATTGTGAACTTTCCTACTAGGATGATGAGAGATGACGAAATCGGCAAAGATGACATCATAAGGCCATTGTGACCAATAATTTTAAATGGAACCTTTTTCAAAAGGTATCGAAAAAACCCATTCAATGGTAATAATTCAGTTTTTTTTATTGGTGCCCCATTTTACCCATTTAAAGCACGCCTGAGCGTGTTCAAATCGAACTTTAAAAAACGCTTTTTAAAGTTACCATGGTAATATCAACGAAGGAACGAGAAACGTGAAGTCTAAATGACAAATTTAACTAACAAACGCAAAACTTTATTCAAACGTAAAATGTGGCGCCAATAAAAAAATGGCGTAAAGTATTCGTGGATCTGGTCTTTAAAACACTTGCTTTATTTCGAGCACTTCGGCTGCGCCGTCGTGCTCGAAGACTCGCGCGTGTTTTAAAGACCTTTTTATCCACTTTATGACAGTTTCAATGACTCATTATTGAACATTGAAATTAAAATTCCATTCAGTATGATATTAATTACAGATATGAAAATCAGTATCTACTTAGAGAAATTGCTCGAAGTGACCTCCGTTTAATTCCTGATATTGAAATAAATTCAAAAACTTACTTTTTCAAATGTCTCTGAGGAAACACCCTTACATTCTGCAACAATACGTTGTTTTGGAAAGTCAATATTGTCAGGTTCTGTGGCGTAAACCTTCGATTTAAGGTATCCCCACAGAAAAAAAAATCCAAAGGTGATAAGTCCGGTGATCTAGGTGGTCATTCCGACAATCCAGATGAATTCGGCAATTTGGAAATAAGTTGGAGTTTGGAGTAAGACGGTATTTGGATGAGGAGTATATTGGTAGATGGATTGGACGATTAGGTTCAACGGATTCTTTTGTCATTTCTGATAATTTCTTGTGTTCTACTACGTGATAATAAGTTGGGAAAATAATAGATATTCTATTCCTTATGAGCTATTTTATTAGAATGACAGTAAGAAATTAAGGAATGAAGTCCCAAGGGACAAGAGCAGAAAAGGATTGTTTCAATTAACCCTTTCCTGCCGACTGGCTATGCCTCAATGCCACCATATATATTTTGTCTTCCTTGAAATCTATGTGGTTTGAAACAAATAGCATAGTGCCTGTTGTCTTGCCTATAATCATATTCAACATATGAAAATAATTGCAACGACCTATCTCACTCATCGATGTTTTCTGAGCACTATTACGTTCCCGCGCGCCGGACAAGATCGTAGTGATTGTGCAAAACGTGTTTTTGAGTGCAGTTAGTGTCGAATTATGGTTGAAATTCATCATATCACAAAGTGGAATGGAATATATTTGAAAAAAAATGTTGCAGTAGTGAAAATAAAGTCGAAGGTTTCCTAGTGAAATCACTTGGATATATACATACACAAACTTTTATAATTCAACTATTGCTCATTTGTTCAGAATAGTTATTTTCTTTCAGAAAATTTTTATTCTCACGCTGATTTGGAGAAAATGAACCAACCCTAAATAATTCCAAAAGTTCCTGGCTTCAATACCTTCAGATAACGAGTCTAACGCAAGTGATTTCGACTTGACGAAAATAACAAAATATTGACCTGGTCGGATTTTTGAACGATTCTGTTCCTAACCCACAACATGATATCTCCTGGGATAGTGACGAAAGGCACATTGCAGTACCGCAAAAAATCTTCGATGAAGACTTTGAAAATGCTCTACATGTAATGTGGGCTTATGCCTTTTTCATGTGCAAAATTGATTTCCACTTATCATAGGAAATTAAGTCGTGTTTTATACAAAATGATACTTTTCAACTGTTCAAAGTTCCTATTTTCTGATAAATTTTTAGAACTTGAAGAAACTAACACTGTCGTGAAACAATGATGATTTGCAATAAATGAAAAAAAAAATTCAATAAAACCAACAGGCTGTCCGTTTTTAAAATGCTATCATAGGGATCTCGCTTCTTTTTGGAGATATGGAGTTTTTTCAATTGGGTCAAAGATGTGCATTTCAGTGGTGAAAAATAATTTGGAAAGGAATTGACAATATCCTCGTTGATTTACAGGAAAAATATTTTTTTTATTTAAATTTTTTATGATAGACTCATCGTTCTAGATATTTTCATTCAGAACTTTATTCATGCAGTTTTCCAGAGAATTTTTGAATATGCTTCACCATTTCATTGATACTCAGAATGACGAAAAAACACCTATCAACGTTAATTTTTCTCATGATGCCAATCTTAAATTCATACATTGTCAACGATTATCACACATGATGGTTCAATATCATGGTTTTGTCAAGAATCAATTTTTTTATTTTTTGCAAAGAGTGCTCAAACATTTGTGTCATTGCATAGCTATCTTAATAATCGACCATTTTTGTTGTGACGACAAAAAACCCTATCAATTCACTCTCATCTGAGCGAATGGTAGACTGGAATAACTAAGCAATGCTGTTTTTACCCTTCAAACAACCCTTCCACCCTCGCAAATTTATGTTATCCTGATCAAAATCCTGGGGTGACGCAATCGAGGGATGGAACGAGATTATAACTCAAGGGCTGTTCTCGAAGTTGCTCCGCCTACGGTCCTAAATTGTTCAACCCCAGATTAAATAGGAACACACAAGATGTAACCACGAATTGATTTATCGAATAGGACCATCGGATTCATCATAATCGTCTGAAGAAATTTAAATACAGATTGGTTTATTTTTATTATTTATTTTATTTAATTCCTACATTGGCTTCTTTCGGTTTCGCTTGAAATATTCAGCGAAATTTCACCCCAATCGAAAAGTTTCAATGAGAAATTAATAAATCTGCTGTTGATATTCTCAGCCAAAAAATCCATAATTGATATGTCCAGGGTGGGCAAAGTTCGTTGATTGTATAGGGTAACTCGTTAACTATAATATGCGGAAAATTGGATATCTCTTCCTCAATCTCTTTTTTCGAGTCCAATTCCTGACCATAACAAAAATTTACTATCATCTCTTATTCCCAAGTTATAAATATAAGTTCGGTTTTTATTATTGTAATGAGTAAAGAACTCCGTGATTCCAATAAATGTCAGAAGAAGTGAGATATCATGTTATCAGTGAAAAACTGTATGGGTGTTTTATCTATCAGTATATCAAACTTGGAATGAATAAATTAGTGGTTCAATGAAATAATGAAATAATCAACCTCATAATACGTTACAGTTATTTAACAATCTCAAGAAAAGTCCCTCTGGATATTTTGATTCGAGCTACTGTCACTTGAAATCTTTCTGTCACATAATGGGCGTGTCTTTCGAGTCTGATGGTAAAACAACAAACATCTGTTCTATTCATTTGTGTTCGTTGGTTTACTGGATTCTTAAGAAAATAATAATGAGATGAATTCCATGCTCAACGATATTTAAAAAATGCTGTGACGTCAGGCGCAGATGCTCATTACTTCGTTTATCAGTACCAAAAATAATAGATTTTTGTTACTTGAGATTTTCCGTTTTCGATTCTCATCGGTAATAATAGTATCAATAACTCCATTTCCCGAAATTCCTTTTTATTGATGAATTCGAAAGGGGGATGAAATAATCAATAATTATTCATTCAACGGAGAAAGTGAAGAGGAGTTTACGATTTTTCGTAGGAATATTTCAATGTTAATTCAATTCTTGCATAATATTATATGAATTATATTACATATCCATAGAAATGAAAATACAATATTTCCATAGTCATGCAACATTTTCAATACCATTTTACTTCACACTGTAATTTAGTGCGACTGCCTGAAATTTTCTGGCGAAGAAGATTGATTGAACACGGAAACTAATTACCAAAATACAACAAATATTTTTTTTGTATCTTGACAAACATTTCCCGTTCAGCTGACGTTATTCCCGAGCGATTATTATTTCAATGTATACAACATGAGTTTTCAAGCGTTCCGCCTTATTAAAAACGATATGTCAACATCGTAGTCTTCGGTTGTTTAAAGGGCCAATAAATTCCCATCAAAGGTACGTCTGCGAGTTCCCATTAGAATTCGGTACTTGAAATCTGAAACGGATCCATTTCAAGATGTTGAGTCGAAACTTTTTACTGTTATTGCTAGACGCTTCAGTATTCGGCGGTGTTGAATAATTAAAAAGGGCCGAGTACCTAACAAAGGCATCTAGATTTCAGATACGGCAAAGGTATAAATGAATTCGTGAGTGGTTATTATTATTGAGGCATCAAATCTGAACTGTCAACGATTATGTTGTCAAATTCATGAAACAATTGAATCGTTCTATGTATGATTTAGAATAACTGGAGGTAACATTATTAGTATACGACTGTCAGACTCGACGGCATTGGATTTGCTTGATTTGAATAAAGACAATATAGTTCGTATCTATCATTTCGATTCAGACAGATCATATCTTCATAAACCCTACACATCATTAAGACGTGTTTTTCCCTTTCTACTCATTGGCATCGAACCTATCCTATTTTTTTTATAGTTATCGACCACCATATAGTGAATTCTTCATTCCGAATCAACTACTGTTGTGTTTTGTTATGATACACAATAAAATATCTGCGGCACGCACAAAATGGTCGTGTCTTTCAGGTATGGAGGAAAAATAGATTGAAACATTTCTGGTCTGTTAATTTTATTTTGTGTTGGTTGGTAGTTTAGTAGTTTTTTGAAATAAGCATTGTTTCAGTTATTGTTCACTTCCAAACTGTTTGACATTAGACTGGTGTGATTTTCTGTAATTGGCTGTAACGTCAGATACAGTTGATCGCCCAATACGACCTACACAACATACCACGACGAAAATGTTATACAACTCTTGTATGGCTAAGGTAATCACACAGAAATTGATTGAAAAAATTCTAATCAATTCAATCAATCATTAGAATACAAAATCATATAATCTACATATTATTCTGTCGAAATGAAATTTTATCGATAGTCAATAAGTTGACGACCCTATCGAGTATCTGCACCTGACGTTACAGCCATCACAGTCAATAACAGCATCGAATATCAAACACTTGAAGGGTAAACAACTAGAAACAATAGCTGATTATGTGGGAAATGCTTCTATACTTTCTCTGAAAAAATACTTTGAATTAGCACTGCCAAACAATATACAAATCAGGAGAACATTGAATGGCGTCTGCAAAGTAAACACAAGAAGACAAAGTTAAGTGTGAGTACGCCATAGAGACTCAGGTCTAGATCAATGAATTGCTTTTGGAATAATTTAATTCGATTTCGATACATGTTATAGTATCCCAGGCAGCAAGCTGACGTCATAATGACGTCTCTTTTTGGTATTTATTGGTCCGCAACGTCATATTACCAAAAAATGACGTGAAAACTGACGTCATTTTTTGAATGTACTGTAGACGTCATAGCCAGGACGTTAGTTTGACGATATTTTTACGTCATTATAAAACGTCAACTCATTGTTTTATATTTTTGCATTTTGATGATTATTCCAATGATCCTTATAGGTTCCTAAATATTTTTCATCGAAATGCAAAAGTTAAACGAAAGTTTACCATAGATACCTTAAAGTGTGTATAGGCAAGTGTACATTGTAGGTACAGAATGGAATCAAATTTCTCTTTAGGCGAATAAACAGACGCAATATAGGTATTATTATTCAACCACAGCCCATCTTTTATGAGGTTCGTATGATTATCAACTCATTGAAAAACAGTTTGAATTTGGCGCTTCAAAACAAAACGTTCATTATTTGTTTGGCGTTCGGCAATCTCCGGAGTTATCGGTATCGGACAAGTTCGGCCACAAGCCAACACGCAACGTTGACGACGCACACGGCCACACGCCATTATCACAAAAATTTTGAGGTTGTTATGTATTCGATTTCGATTGAAATTTCCTATTGATTACAGAAGTCGATTTCCGACCGTCGGTTGTGAATTGTGCATTTCCTTTACTAGTGATTTGTAAGGTAAGTTTAATATTTGGTCTATTGCATGTATTGGATTTGATGTCATGTACTCACCACTTACTATGATTCCTGTACCTATATCATGATGCTACGTTATTTTAAGGCTTTTTCCTTTTTGTGAAAATAATTGTATCCTTAAGGTTAGTGTGCTGATTAAACTCACTAGGATTTTTTGTCGAGATACTGAAATAATTTGATGAAAAATCAAGAAACATATGATGAGAGTCCAAATTAATGTGTTAATACTGGTGAAAAGAAGCTTCTTATCAGTGAATCTACCTATAGAAAAAGAAAGAATCTTAGTTATATATACACAATTCACTTATTTTGGTTAACTGTATAATAAATAGAGTCGACTCTTCTAAGCTATGAAAGATCTTGAGATGAGTCTGCACAAATAACTTTCTGTTCTGACAACTCAAGGTACTTCTTTCTTTCATACTTTTCCAATGGTTTTTTCCTACATATCTGTTATAACTGGTGGTAATCTAGAAGACAGAACTTTCAACAATTTGTTCGACCAAATGAAATTTTTAAAATACTATCACATCTGTATATTTTTGAAATTTGTTGTTTTAATAGTTTGTGAATAATAGTAGAGTTTTCATTTATCTATTGGTCATTAACCATTAAATTATATAAATTTTTTAACAATAATTTTTTATTTCTAGAAAGTTCCTGTGCCTTGGGGATTTCTACTCTTCTCACATCCCCAACAAGTGGAGTCGACTCTTCTAAGCTATGAAAGATCTTGAGATGAGTCTGCACAAATAACTTTCTGTTCTGACAACTCAAGGTACTTCTTTCTTTCTTACTTTTCCAATGGTTTTTTCCTACATATCTGTTATAACTGATGGTAATCTAGAAGACAGAACTTTCAACAATTTGTTCGACCAAATGAAATTTTTAAAATACTATCACATCTGTATATTCTTGAAATTTGTTGTTTTAATAGTTTGTGAATAATAGTAGAGTTTTCATTTATCTATTGGTCATTAACCATTAAATTATATATATTTTTTAACAATAATTTTTTATTTCTAGAAAGTTCCTGTGCCTTGGGGATTTCTACTCTTCTCACATCCCCAACAAGTGGAACAAGTACCCCTACATCAACTATTCACAATAAAATTTGGCATTTTTTCTTCCTAATGAGCTAATCAATTTTTGGTTTAATTCAAATGTTCTGAGTTAACAATTTTACTCTTGATAATTGTGATCCTCATAGTTCAAAAAAATAACTCCCTCTACTCAAACTGTTATTTTATATATATAATATAAATATATATATTATATTTCATTATATCTTTATTATATCCTTTGATGCCGATGGAACATATAGATTTTCGTTCTCTAATTGTGATTTTATTTACAGACCTTATAACATCATAGATAGGATATTGATTTGTATATGCACTAACATCCAAATAAAATGAGCTTGAGACTAGCAAGTGAATACAAATAATTTTGAACCAATATCAATATATATATATATATAATAAATAGGGACGGCCCATTAACGTCGAAATATAACGTCATAATGACGTTACAGAATGACGTCTTTGGTCTGTGACATATTCACGTCATCCTACCGTCTTTATGGCGTCATTCTTTTCGTCAGCAGGACGTGTCTGGTGTCGAAAAAATGACGATAAAATCACGTCAGCTTGCTGCCTGGGATGTACGCTGAATCAATACAATCTCTTATCATTTGAAATATACTAGCATTAAGTTGTCTTCTTCAACGTGACCTAACCTAACTCTAAATTTCGTCGAATTCTAACTAAACCCTTTCTATTGAGTTGCGTAGGAGCCTTCGTTGGGCACCCTAACAGTAATATCGCTGTTGATGTTAAATCCCACAAAATTATGTATGTTGGTTATCGAAGATACACAACTGTAAATGAAATAAATGCATAATTTATAGAGTCTAATGTGAATACCATTTTGTTAAGTTTTTCTGTGTATTGAATTGATCGAAATAAAAGTGTCAGGCATGTGAATTTATCATCGTTTGTTGTATTCTTATTTGTAATTATTCCAAAGAGAATTGATTTTTCCATGAGGTAGGCGTAGGTGATTTGCGTCGTTGTGCTGTCATATGAGTACACAAAAATATCTCGATTTTATGATCGTATAGTTGAATCTCTAACCATCGAAATTTGTAGAAAAGCGAAGCTTGAATGTATCAAAAAATTTTCATTTATTTCATTCTACCCCCGATTTTCACCCCTGTCCACAATTCAATAATATAGCCTAATTGAGCAAGTGTTACTTCACGATCTTAATACATTTCATTACGTTGGAAAAAAAAACTCCGAAAATTTTATATATTTCATTATTTGTCTTTCGTATGCCAAATATCGTTTCACATTTACATTATTCGATGTAAATATCGTGATTCCATATATTCAATCTCATTGTTAGTATCACCCACCACATAATAGACACAACATACAGGTATAGAAACTGATAGGGTTGGGGGTTGCCCAAACATTGAGGAAATTTTGGTGGTTCACGTGTTTCGCCACCTGCAGTGCTGCCTTCTCTTTGTGTCTTTGTCAGCCAATCACAAATCAGATCCGATCAGCTGTGTTCCAATGTTTTTTGATTCATTCGAGAGAATTCTGGAAAAAATAATATTTCTGCTATGTATCTAATCTATCTATCAAACTATCCGTTTGTCTGTTTATAATTACGATACGAACTATCAAAGATTGATCATAACTACGGTTCTAGCGGATAAGTGTGGCGAATTATTATTAAAAAATAGTGACACCCCCCACCGCTCAAAAGTACCCTAGTTTCCAGTATGTAAGACCGTGGTATGTCTCTCCTATACAGTGTGTCTCAGGATGATCTGCAATGATCGATTTCCCGGAAAGTAGAGTTCAATTTTAACTTTTTGACAGTCAACTAATTCAACACAACTCATGTGTGAGGTTTTCAAGATGATGGCACTTTCGACAGATATCTGGCACATCTCAATAGGAATGAATAGTATCATCTCCATATAACTTTAGTCGAAGTATATGCTCAATGGTCTAGCTTAAATTCAAAGGTTTATTTAAAATTTTTAATTCTATGTCAAATATACAATAAAAGTTGATTTTTCGGTGAGCTATAATGGAATTCTGATAATTATCAGGAATTGAATTGAAGACATCGTTAAAAGACCCTGAGTTTCATGATATTTTTTTTTAAACTTTCCACGAAAGGAGACATCCTGTAATATTCAGAAGTGAGTGTGACCTTGAGAAATATCTTGTTTTGAGAAGAATCAATTCCATTTAATTTTTCATTTTCAGTATTATCAATATTCCAATTAGGTTTACAGAAGAGATTCATCTTTCACGAGAAACTCAACCCTATATTTAATTATTAGTTCTCCCAACAAATTGATAGATACGTTTTTGTCATGAGAAATTGAATCTCCGAAAATGTTTGTTTTTCATTATCCCCATTGTCTCTTGTCGATTCTCGAATGTTCAACATTTTATAAAATATTTCTTCCACATATCATAGAACAGAAAATCACATCATCTTGAATCACTCCAAAAAATTTCTGCTTCTCAGAAATTATCTCATAACGTTCATATTCATATTTGGCCTTATTTTATATAATTTTGAGATATTTTCGACCATTTCAATGACAATGAGGCTTCTAAAATTTGACATAACATTGGAAGCCATCCAGAAATTCACTATTTCTAAGATAATCAATGCTATAATTCATATTCCCACTGAAACTTGGGAGCAATATCTAATAACTGTCAACATTTTTTGAAATTCCGAAAAAATATGTAGTTTGTTCCCAAACAACATTGTGATACAACATTAACCTATTATTATATGCAAATTCAAGTATGTCACAGTAATTCTATTTGAAATGTCAAGCATGCCTTCATTTTTGTAAAGAATCTGTTGTCTATGATTACTGTCTAGGTGCGGAGAAAATTAAAATATCGACAATAAGAGCTGACGTCTTGTAGTTTGGCTGTCGTGCTGTAAAGCAAAGAATAAATTGATCACAGGAATTTGCAATGTGAGGAAAGATTCATATAATTTTCGTATGCATGCCACGATCGTAGCAAACGATTATTTCAATCGTAATTTAATTCTGTTATGAACATTTTGTTGTCTGTCGTGCCAACAGCATTTTTAATGAACTCGGTCTTTAGGTATAGTTTTCTGTTACATGAATAGTTAGTATCGTTTATCTAATGATTCTGGTTGCAGAGCATACTTTTTGCAATAAACGCTGTTTTTATTGAGTTTGTGAATTTCAATCAATTCTTGGATCGTTTTCAAAATTGAGCATATTACAGTCGCAACATCTTCAACTATTGACGTTGCAGTAAATGAATTTGTAAAAATATCAAGAATATAACCCTGTTCTCTGTTTCTACAAGTATTGTAAGTATTTGAAATTCGACATATATAATTCGATTAATTCCAATGATATAAACTGCAGTTCATCTTCGTGTTTATAAATGTATTTTAGGTATTTATTTGATTTCATAAACATGTGATATTCAATATCCAAAACCCCCATGAAAATAATGCTTTCTCTAAGAATTTGTTATTATCAATGTTTCATTTATTTTCATTTCATTGTGTCTGAACTTTCACCACTCTGTAGTTTATTTTGACTTGAAACGAAAATAACCGATAACGATGACCTTTAATTTTTTGCCAAATGATTTGGTAGTTATTTATGAATTGTATGGTACCGTTTGAGACTGATAAACGAAACGATGATGTCGATAATGAAATCGATGAACATTGATTTGTCATTGACCCATTAGTCTGTGGAAGTGGAATAGCTAATTTGGAATAAAGGTACAAAAAGAATATTCTAGGTATTTACGTATATTGACATTTCAAAAATATTTTGAGATATACAGAGTTCACTTTTTTGAATAGGATACCCTGTACATTTTTTGGATGTCAAATTAAACGTGGAATTCTGCATCCAGTTCTTTGTAATTGTAACGTTGTCATGCCATACCGAAAAGTTGATGATTCCACGATATATATATTCGTATGAACTTACACATTGCTACAATGATGATTCCACGATGATTGGTTATTATTAATAAGTATATAAACATATGTACTAGGTATGAATGTGAATAAGTGCTGAAATATCTGAATAGAGTAGAAGTTTCGTTTCGATTGCTTGGGAAAGCATTGTTTTAGGAGATTTCAATGAGCGAAAGAACAACCAGTATATAAGTCCATTTTGTGAAACTTCTTCATGCCTTCTTCAACTATGTGTGAATAAAATACTCTCCAGAATTGTTTTTAAGAAAATTGCATTCTTAGTTACCGATTTGAAAATATTTATGTTTATATTAGATTTCTTTATACCGGGTGATATTTTTGACATATTCACTTGCTTTGCCGTATTTCCGTTTTGACCTCACCTTTCAATTTTTGAATATATATATTTTTACTATTTTCGATCGAACACCATATTCGTAAAAAAATATCTTTCACAAAAAGCCGACGAGCCAGCCTCTGTGCATTCGAAAATAATCAAGCTTACTAAAAAATATATATTTGTGACTTTTAAATAATTATTGAAACGACTGTGGAGTCACATGTCCCGATTTCGTATTTTTCCCATGTTCTTTGATCAAGAATGAAACGATTCACAAGATTAATGGCATTCTAGGTCGAAATTGAATTAAAAATTATTTTATATGTATCATATATAAGTCCGGTGTTGGTGAATTAGGAAGGTGATTCTCAATTGAAATAAGTAAAAGTATACAGGATGTCCCATTTAAAAATCGAAAGTTGCAGCCATTTCTGGTCGAAACGAAATTGAACCATAATACAAAACTCCAGTATTTCGTTTTTCTATCTCCAATAATAAAGAAGTTATGGGAGTGAGACACCTTGGAGAATCACTCGGTATATAACTCAAGCAAAAATAACTTTAGAAACATATGAAATGAAAGGTTGGTATAAGGATGATAATTTTTTTATCTTACGATAACTACTGGGACAATTCAGAATTATTTCAATGGAAAGTTGTCGAATTTGATGTTTTCTAGATATCTAGAAAAGGACGGAATTCAGCAAGATCCATTCAAATTCTCATTTTATTTCATTCCATTTTATGAAATCTGTCCACCTCAACATATCCAAGATTATTTTACTGTTCATACTATTTGTCTATAACCAATAAATATTCATCTAATTTGTTGATGGAAATCAATCGAAAGTATTCAATCGCATAATTCGTCCATACCACTCGACAGCGATATCGGTTCGCAAAATGCAACTTCCCTCATTTCCCTTTCAGCTTTCACCTTAAACCAACCAACCAACTCATCCTCCCACGCGAATCCGTTTTTTCTGCTCTCCTGCTCCCCATATCCTCTGAAAGCGGCTGAAAACCGCAAACTCTCACCGCCCCACAAAGAAGGGCGCCAATTCACGCCATTCTGGGTCTCAAGCTGCGCCTCCGATAGCTCAAAAGAGCATCCTAATAGGCCATGGAGTGCCAGTATCAACGCATTCGGCCCGAGATCTACACGGCTGCGACAGAAACAGAAGACGATCGCGTGCTCGGACGCCGGGTAGCGTGCGACCGGCGATTTTTTTCGATACCCGGCTGCCTGTGATTCAAATTTGAAAGCGGAGCCGTTGTTGTGGGAGTCGCGTTGGTTGATTTGTGGACGAGTTTTTTTTTTATTGAATTGATTGTTGATTTTTTGGTGTTTTTTTTGTCGTGGATTTGAAAGAAGTTTTTGGTTCTGAGGAGCTCATTGAGGTCAGTAGATACTTTGAAAAATAACCAAAGTGAATTTTTTGCAATGAAGGATTATACGTTCTTGAATTTTTAATTACAAGAAATGAATCATCGTTCATAAACTTCGTAAAAAAATAATATTTCGAGAATATATATTTTCCAAATTCCTGTGAATTTTCAACTTCGAATTCTACGGGATGATAATTTCAGCTAAAGGTACCTAAGTAAATATTCCAAAAATATATCGATCCAGTATATGCTGAAAAAACCTCCGATTTCAACAAACGTTCAATATAACGTGAGTTTTCCATTTTATATTAATTTTCCAATCATTCTTCACAAGGAGAAATTTGCAGGAAATTACTCACATTCGAATTTATATTCGAGTATTTTTGTTATTAGTATCGATTTTTCATGAATTTGAGATGAGAACATTTGTTCTGAACAAGAAATAATACTCTTAGAAAATAACTGACGGGTTTGCAATGGAATATTTCAAAATACAATATATTTTCTTGACTTTGAATTATCAGTAATAATTAATCGTTAACTAGATACACAGTCATCCATCAATGGGTTGCGATACGTATGTGATTCATATAAAATTTCTGGAATAATTGTGTTGAAAAGGATTACATTGAATATACGAAGAGATTCCTCGTAACTTTGTATATTCAATAGCAGAATATATTTTGTGTACATAAATATTTAAAATACTGTATTCGATGCCCATATTCCTTCATGTAGCCTCTATGAACCGAAAAATGGAACCTCTTAAACTCATTTTTTCTTTGCTTTAAAGAAAATGTGTTAGCCTTGGTAGAAATGTTGCTAGAAAAATTAGAAATTGGGGAACCAGTCAGAATCTTCGTTATCTTTTCTTCAGAATTATACTTTGATTCTACAGACCAACTGATCACCATCAAAATTTTCCGAAAAAATTATGTATACTTCGCTGTTGACGTCACTTTATGGTGTTTCATTGATCCATTGAAAGAGATAAGTCAATCTGTAACAATAACAAATACGAGACACTACTAGTGAGCAACATTCAATTTCTAACTGTGTCCAAATAAATATACCTACACAACTTGGTATTTTCTAGTATTTCATCACTTCAAAATCACAAACATCAATCATGGGCGGCAAAATTCTTGGGAGACAAGAGGACGGAACTGTCTTTAGGTTTTGTCGGTTCCCTTGTAGAACTAGAAAAATAATTCGAAGGGTTTCTAAAGAGTCCGCCAATATGACTGAATAAAGCAACTTCCAGGTACAAAATGTCAGCGAAACCTCACCTGCCTGGCAAATATACTTTTTCTTGGCCCTGTATATCTGAACTCATACTCATTGATTTATTATGACCATTAAACCTCGAATAATGGTTTATTAAGATCGAGTTGATTTTTTTTTAGTCTGATTAGATTTTCGAATTCCAAGAATTATTTCGTCTCATTTGGTATCAAACAGAAGTTTTAATTACGAAATTACGATATGCCCAATACTAATCATAATGATACAGTAATCTTCAACACATATATTTTTATTATTTATTCGAAAACAATTTATTATTCAGTCTAATAATAACAATAATTGATAAGATCATAACGAGTTCACTACTGAGTAGAGAATTGTTAGATTAAATTAAACCATCGAATTATGTAGTTTTTGTTATAGCAGAGAAAATTAATAACAATTAAAATAATATCATGACTTTATAATAGTCTCGTACTTCTTATTTCTATATGCAGCTTTTGATAGGTGATTAATAAATAATCTATGATATAATGCGCTATGTAGTTAATATTTTACGAGCTATGCATCCTGAAATAATTGTGAGTTTGCCAATTCAACAATCTGAGAGCCACTTTCTCATAAATTCTCCTACTTATATAATGGCATTGACTAGACAATCCTGGATATATTTCTGAGAGATAATGCACGCTAAAAATACCATCGCGCAATATTTAATTGAATGCTGATGTAGTCTTTTTTATTTGAAGAATTTTCTAACGGTATAGATATTAATAGTGCATGAAGGTTCCCAGAATATTCCAGCTGTTTTTTCGAACTGGGTAATGTATTATTTTCCATTCCATGAAATGGCCATTAATTCTGGAAATAATTCATCAGCATGCTTCTTGAAAGTTCAGTTCTCAAAGATTGCAGTGAGTAAACTATCATTGCCAAATAAGTTTGGAATCGTTTATTATTATTGATTCAATCGAGAATCATTAATAATCTGAAGTTTTCAGGACCGTTTTTTCCGAATGTCTACTATGAGTGCAATAAATTGTTGAAGAACAATTCAATAAGTTGAATTTCAATTCGGTTCCGTGTAGTTTGAAAAATGGAGCAAAGTGAGGACATGGAATAGGAACCATCATTTTCATTCATTTGATCTTAATAAGAGTGAATGGACTATAATTTCTCAGACTTCATCAAAAAACTATGTTTGTCTACAACTGGAAATATTTCATAAGAAATTAATATTGCAATGTAATTCAAGTCATAATACAAAACAGAATAGTCCATTTTTCTTTTCCGAAATTATTCCTATCAGTTCAATCCTTATTTCATGATCCAACAATATGCACC
Source organism: Plagiodera versicolora (assembly GCA_037013635.1). NCBI lineage: Eukaryota > Metazoa > Arthropoda > Insecta > Coleoptera > Chrysomelidae > Plagiodera > Plagiodera versicolora. The sequence continues at coordinate 9,476,837 of CM072979.1, read as the reverse complement.
TGTTACTTTTGTGACGTGACCCAAATGAATAGAATGGTAGCAAACATTATTCACTTAGTGTCAAAAAACTAAATTAAAAGGAGTATATTTAGTCAAATTGGCAAAAATTCAAGACATTATTGATGGAGTAGGTATTCAAACTGGTTCCACTATCAACCATAGACATACTATTTATCCTTCTTTCGATAAAATATCTCAACAAGAGCTTCATGTTGCTCCTAGCCATAAATATCTCAAAAACAACGTGTTACGTGTGTATATTTTGAGGCCGATCACAAAACAATCATCGTACTAATTGTTCTCGTTCATATCATCGATCATTTATTGGTAGAACCAGGTCATCGAAAATACCTATGTAGGAGTATCTATTTCCAACGGAATATCAACCAAACATCTCATCACGATCGAGAAAGCTATCGAACCGGGAATAATGAGTATGAATATAATTATTATCATCGTTTAAACGAGTCTGGACTTTCGATGGTATCGCATCAACCATCTGAAGAGTCTTTCAATTTGTTCCTTGGGCAGAAGTGGTAATAGAAATGTCACAACATCGTTAGATGTCGAAATGGTCTGGTGGGCAGTCATTCGTGAATCTCGATCATGTTATCAGAATGAACCTTTCAGATGGTATAACAACATTCACTGTGTATTTTCAGAGATATTTAAAAAGAAAGGTTTTCAGTTTTGAATAAAACCACTTGATTCGTAACTTTTTTGATGAAGATTTTCATAATCAATAAATTAATTGAATTATATTCAGCATCGATTGCTAACATAAAAAATAAGTAGACATATGATTCTTCGTTGCACCTAGTTTCTTGAAATAAACCAATTCACTCAGATGCAATGCATTTGATATTGTTGTTAATATGTCTAATAAGTGGTTTTTGGTGCAACGCTAGGTGAATTAAGTTACATGATAACATAGAGGCTCAATGACTATTCAATCCTTATTTGTATATCGTATAATGTAGTGTTGACATCAATTAGTGAAATTGCCAAGGTTACCTAGTTGGAACATGAGATCAAGAGATGTAGATCGAAGGATTTTGCTATACCTTTACGTTCACTTGATTTTTATTTTTTTTGGTTATACACAAATACAATATTTTGATGTGTATAAGAAGCAAAAGAAAGTTGCTGAATCCCCAGTCTGAGTCACGAGAGAGTTAAGGGTCATCTACAAAGTGAAATTTTACTCCCTCAGTGTGAAAGTGTCATCAATCGATCAATTCATCAAAATAGTGGGTGGTCTAGAAAATCTATGGTATGTAGGCTTCTAGTTGAATCCATCGTTGCTGGTGAACAGATCAACAGTCGTGAAAGTAACCATTTTTTTTATGAAAGAAAGCTTCTGCAGATCATTGATACACCATCTGCGAGTTTACTCTGATATAAAATCAGATATCGTGATTTGATGGAGGTGGTAGCATGTCTGCAAGTTTCCCCAAGACTACACACTTGAAAAGTTATGAAGCCAAAGTATTATATGAATTTGAATTGAATATGCTAATATCTGGAGAGCTCTCAATAAGTATTCACTTTCCATTTGTAATCTGGTTTTGTAATTGCATTTTAATTGCATACTATTGTATGTTCATTAAAGATTCTTCTACTACTCTTCTACTTGTCACGGTATTTTATTGATAACTCATTAATATTTGATACAAAGATTCGGAAGTGCAATGTCAATATTTGGTTTCTATGAATTGGCATGAATTGAAGATCATAGAAATCATGCAATCATCGATAATTGTTTGTTGTCATAATATAGACCTAGGAATTGCACATGGTGTGAAATCAACCTAAGACGCCTGCCCAAATTAATGACTTATTTTCATTATACCTCCTTCACAGCAGACCTCTCAAAAAATTATTCCTCATTCACTTTCTCTACAGCATCAAATGGATGTATCGTTGTCTCGTTCTTATTCAAATTATTTGATCGGTTACCGTTTTCTGGATGTTTCTACTCAATGTTTCTGGCATTATGGATATCATTATCCACTTTTATTGTGATGCCAATCACGAGTTATTGGAAGAAGAAATGTTCGAAGAACTCAAATATTTTGTCCAAAGAAACAACTTCGGAAATTTTCAATGGATTTGGCATCAGGGTGAAGTGTTGCCAAATCAATCGGTGGAATATCTGAGATGAACCAGATGTTTGCATTTGTGACCAAATATGTAAAAAATTTCTTCTTTAGATGTTTAGATTATAGAATTTACCCATTCGAGAACATACCACTCTCAGCATTATTCGTCTTCATATATTTCCTATGAAGTAGGCCGTAGCTCTATCGATGAATCTATTTTGGAATTTGGGACAGATTCAATGTAAACCAAAGTTTGTTACGTTGCACTTCATGCCCAATAGGAAATTTTTCTCTACTTCGATGAAATATCTTCAGCAATCCAGTTATAGAAAAGCTGAATCTTAGTAAATCTCGTGGATAAAAGCTACAATAACAATGGACCAGTTTGATACCCTTTCATAAAAACATCATTGATTATTTTGTCGAAGCACTAGGCTTCATAAAGTTCATACAATATGATATCATTTGGATAGTTCACGTGACTGAAATAAGATTATGTCATAATGAATAAACATAAATGGTATTTTTGTGAGATTCATTACTGTGTCATCTAAGCAAGTTTCCTTTTTGAAGATTGAAGATACCCCACCACTCCATGCATTACAGATCAAATGCCGGAATTCCACAAGGTTCTGTTTTGAGGCCAACTTTTCTTCACTACACATGAACAATCTTTATAAATGAAAGCACACTTCAAATATTAATGTCTCCTTCAGATTTCTCGAGAGAATCTTCTCAGAGTTTTGAAGAGAAATACTTTCAGTAGAACAAATATTCTCAACTTTTAGAGAGTACGATCTGTATATTTGTGCTGATTGCACTCCATATCGATCTTTCAATTACCAATGTTCACTAGATTCAGTACAAATATATGTATGAATAGTAATATGAAGCAATAACTTTTTGACTGACCAATGACAAATTCCCAGGAATTCCTTTCATCAAGTCTCATGAGTTCAAATTCATCGACATGTGAAGACGTGTGAAGGTTCTTACAGTTTTTATGTTGGTTATTTCATTACTTGTTTTGTTTCAATAACTAGGATGATGCTCTTAATGAAAAAAAAATTCTAGTGATTTCATTTTGGGATTAAATTTTCTCAACGTATTCTAAAAGTACTTTTTTGTATTCAATATCCAAATACAAAAAGGAAAAGTTGTATTTCACAGTTGAAGAGCAAATCAGAAAAGTATTTATATATGAATACTTTTCAAGAAGTGTTTTATTCATATCCAACTCTTAGCCTAGATGAGAAATCGATAGTCAAGAGAGTACTCCTAGCGTTCATATAAAATCAACAGTAAATTGATTATTCTGAAGTAACAGTATTCATGACTCTTTCAGATCTGGTGTGGTTGAAACATGTCGCACCATCTCTAACACCACCACCACCGATCTCAGTGGATGCGTCGACACAGCGGTCAGCGCCCCAGGTGCCCCGTCCATCTCCTGGTGGCGCTCAGCCTCTGGTTGGCGTCCATAGGTAATTGTCTCGAAATCACCGACTTCGTCTCAACGAACGTCCTCTCGAATGGTGAGGTGGAGACGAGGGTGCACTTCAAGGGGGTCTATGCGAAAGAGACCAATGTCGGCAGAGGGTAAGTTGAAGACAGTTCGAGAGATATTTCTTCATGAGAATCATATTTTTAGATAGATACGTGGATGTTCCACATAACACTTTCTGGGATACTGGAAGTGTGATATTTTCCAAAAAATCTGCTTCTTTTGAAACGAATCATCAAGGTTTTACTTAAAAACTACAAAACATACAACTAAAATGCTTTCTTTTTATCATTGGACATTTTTTGTGTTTGATTCTTCTTTTGTTTCCTCATTTTCTGAGATGAAGTGTAGGAGCATTCGATTTGAACCAATTTGAACTATGATTGTGCAGTAATTTATTATGATATAGTTATAATTGTTCCTTTAGTGGCGAGGCTGCTGTTCCTCAATATTCCATTTCATATATCATGAAAATACGTCGAATAAACCTTTGAAGTTACTGCATAATCTGCATTAAAGAAAAATACTTCTGAAAGGTTTGGTTACCTTTCGATACCATTAATGGTAAGACATATCTGGGAACATTAAGGCACCAACAGTTATAGCAACACTACGCAGTGTCTTCACAATAATGCCAAACTCATCTGGAGAGAAACTCTTTATCTGCTAATAAAGTTTGCCAATTCTAGATACTTTCAAAAATATTGGTAAAACTGTTCTACGGTTATCCACAGTCAATAGTGATCTTTTCACAAAATAATTTGAATAATAAACCCAACCTGATATTCTGGTTCGATTCGGAGTGATAAAAAGGCAAGCAAGGAACAAAAAGAAAATATTATGTGTTCTCCTAATATGTTTGATATGTATTCATTTTTTTTAACTCTTAAATGAACCCAAAAATAACTATAGCGAAATTATCACTCTATAAGTTTTATAGCATCTGTTAGACTCAACCTGCAGTTTCTTCGAGTCAAAACTAAATACAAATACAGCGGTACAAAATATCGTTGTTAGAAAAGTATAAATTTTTATAGACCTTACCCACAAGGAACAACAGATGAAAATGATGAAATGACAAAATGAAACCATATTGAGACTCAAGGATAAGTTTTCAATAACGGAATCTGCATGTACTCATATGCCTTCTCTATTGATGACCACTTCACGTTGAGACTAGCTCATCAAATTTCACGATACATTCTGATGCAAAAACTTATTTCATACCTCCAAGTGAGAAGACTACATTAAAATTCATGGTGGAATCTGAATAATATACTACAAATTGGCAGACCATTTAAGATGCGATCCATGGACATGCTTTGTAACCATCATACGGATTATACATGCATGAATTTCATCACAATAATTATGGATACGATGAAAACCGTTTCATCATCGATTTATCATGGGGTCCATTCTTCACAGCCGGAAAAAAAGTGCAGATCAGAAAAAGGCAGTACTGGTAGGTATTCGAAAATTTTCTCGAGTACCTACTCGAAGTATTCAGGTATAAACTTTTATTTAGACGTACTGGGTCCTTGAAAACTTCACATTGTGGACTATACATTTTATTCGATCTCTAGAGCTGATGTAGAAGAGTGCATACTTGTTCGAACTTGTCCTATATGCTGTGTCACATTATCATTGCCAAATAATCAGTATTGTGTGTTTTATTAGTAGAAGTAATAATATTTTGTGATTCCCATCAGGATTCTATGATTCATCGTCTTTATTTTATGAATAATTCAACTACTTCAACACGTACTTCATTCAAGTACAACAACAAGAAATCCTGTGGTAGGAGTCGTTTCTTAATTTGAACAAAGGAAACATTTGATGGAAAATCACTTGTACGTCATATATTTAATAACTTATGATCATCTCGTAAACAATTGCATAATCTGCTATAACAATGACACACATCTCCACATAATATATAGACTGAAAACATAGGTAGAGATTCATTTATATCACAATAAATTATAGCAACACATATCTATAAAAACCTGATTGATATATTTACGAGTGAGTTGGCATTAAACTTGAGAATCGAACAATCTTATGGTAAGCGGTTCAATACAAAATATCCAACTGATATGTATTACGAAGAAATCATAGTCAACTGTCAGCCGATATCAAACGTCCTCATTACAATATTCTTTATTTTAATGATGCAACGCTTCACAACGCTGTTGATTCACCTATTTGGTAAAAGAACAATGAGATTCAAAGAAAGAATAGAAATGCTTTGTCCGAAAAAATACGTGTCAAATTAATGAAGCACGATGTGGTAAACAGGAATGTCATGAATGGACTTGAGAAGTATAACTTTCCAAAGTTTCAAAAATACTTCTACTATCATTGTTTTACATTTTGTAGACTATAATAACAACTGATAATGAGTACTATCGAACAATTATTATATCATAATTATGTCATAACGAATTGTATGTCAAGAATAATAATAATACATGAATTGTTTTGCTTAACCTCCTGGCATCAATCATTGTGTTTTATTTTGGTAATGGAAAATAATATTCAAATTGCTATCATAAAGGAATTATTTTTATGTTTCATAGTTGAAGAGAACGAGGAGGCATATTAGAAACTGATTGAATGAATACAATTTTGTACTATCCTAATATCCCTATCGCGTATATACAACCTTTCTAAATGGTTTCATCGATGACTTTCTGAAATGTTTATCTCACTTGGTCTCAAATGATATTATATGATCTGATACTGCTCAGATACAGAACCTTCCTTAAAAAAACGATTCGTATCGATTCCACAATTTGGTTCTTAGTGGGTCATTTCTGAGCAGTCTGTATAATGAATTTTCGAAAATCATACGATGAAATTCAACTTCTTCCATGGTTCCACAAATGGTTATAGAAATTTCTGATCAGAAATGTGAAAAATTGATATTAATCAAAAAGATTCGAAGATAATTATCAAAATTGCTTAAAAATATACATTTTATGTATATGTGATAATAATATGAATTTTTCTCCTTGTAATGTATTCAAGTGAATTCATTCTACCGTACAGAACAAGTGACGAAATTTTCCCAGTGTACTGATAACTAGGTTTTCATCTATATCGATAATGAGAAAAACAAACTGTGAAGATCTAGTCCACTGAAGAACATGGTAATAAATTGTGTTCTCGTGTAAAACAGAAGGCACGGTAGGAATACTTCACATAATTAGTAAACACATTGATAAATAAATACCGTATTTTAGTGAAACTGGCCACTACAAAATTTTTGATTTCCTGCATAACTATGCAGTGAATATCATCAGTATAAACAACATATCCAATTGAATGGAGTAACGGCATATAAAGAAACCAGTGAGCATACAAACGAATGGATATTTGAAACAATTTCATCCACATTCTACAGTATTCGTACAAGTATACCATATTCTATCAAGAAAATGAAGGTTGGTGACAACTTCAATTTTCAGTCATGAAAGAATGCATCAAGAAAATTACTCATAACTCAATCAAGAAAATTGAGCCATTATGACTATTAAATTAAATCTTATCACTTTCACTCATATATTCAGATTAGATCAGATTAAAATGGGACCTGTGAGCTTCTGTAACCTTCACAAATCTATTGTGCACGACTTCTCGTTATATTAGAGTTCTAACATAACTCCATAGGCTAGACCTTTGGACCTCCATGTCCTGGAAATGATGCGGTTATTCCTCCCCCAATATATAAAATCTTGACCTAGACAGACCTTCGCATTAGGACAGAATTGTGTGTGTGCCCATTTTGTTCATGTCTTTGTTGAGCCTACAATGCCCAACCATGATTCTGATTGTTCGTCTCTTGTGACCAGTAGATTCTCAGATAATTTTGGCAATGTTTCTTTCATTTGGTCTCATTTCTGACGCTCTTTTCCACCATTCATGATATTACTTGGTGATCCGAGCACTGTTAGATTCATGTAGTTCTTGACCAATTAGGGCATTCCTTCTCAGGCTAGCATGTTGCTCTTGTAGCCAGTGTGGTCTGGTGTCCAGGCTAGAGATAGTTGAGCGAAACATCATATTGGTTTATTTTTTATATTGATCTTCAATTTATCAAATGTTCTTTGTAATGATAATAAGCATAGAATTGAATAATTGAAAAGCTTCATTATTATGTCATGTTTTCTTGAAACAAGAATTCAATAACGATTTGTCGAACCATAATTTGATAATGAATTAAGAAATTCATTATGCTTGAATCATCCTCAATTATAATCGATCAGACGCTACTAGCATATCAAGTTTATAGTATTTATCGACTTCCTAAGCAATAACTCAATGATTTACATCGAAATGCAGGCCACACAGTATATCATGTCTAATAATTGAACTGATTCGAAAGTATACCAACACTATCTCGTGATAAATTACTGGATTTGCAGTAGACCGTGTGGGGTTTTTATGCTTCCCTGAAAAACTGGATGCCAGACTATAAAAATTAATTTCGAATAAATATTCATACGAGCTATTGGCTTGGCGTCGAAAATCGCTTTCTTCGCTATACTGAATCCATAATTAATGATCGAATGCATAGTTTTCTACACGTAATCACCACTTTACGTTTTATAATAATTATATTCTCATTCACATTAGGAGAATGGTACGAAAATACTGCAATCAGAATGATCTCAATTCATGAAGCCACTTATTTTTGGCCAAATGATCGATACTCAATTGCTTGATGAAGTCTTCACTTGAAAGCAGAAGTTGTGATAGATTCTTCAATGAAAATAACTGCAGTCATCGATGAATGAAAATCCTTCTTTTATATTTTCATCGATATTAATTTTCATTTTGAAAAATATTAAATTTTGCGTCCCTTTTTATCTACGCAACTCTAGATTGATTTTTGTATTTATTTATTTTACCAAGGCTGAACGTCTCTCATATATATCAAGTAACTTATCAACTCTAAGAAATGAAAATCATATCTTGAGTTCTAGTAGTGAAAATATTATTTGTGACCATCTTGACATTCTGACCAATTTCTAATTAAAATTGTTCGAACACCATATATTTAATATGATTTTTTTAAAATTGTCCATCATTCAAGTACCTTTTGATGCTGTGGATGGTCTATTACAGTGAAATATGCAAATGACCAGCCGAATAATAATGTGCGGAATATAAATAAAGTAGTAACTTACACCCCAGTTAAAAAAAATCAATGTTATCGCTATATTCTACACGCAGAAGTAACATGTAAAGAAAATAGTAGTGGAAAAGAGTGATAAGTAATACGGAATGTACGAGTATGCAACTTTTTTTTCATCATCTCGAGTGGACACTTACTTACATTCCTTTTCACTTGAATAACTATTATTGTGTATAATATGCCCTGCGTATGCAAATTCAACATTGCAGAAGTAAAAAGACATGTTGAATGAAATAAACAAAGACACCATGGTCATAAAAAATACATTTCATGCCTTGAAGATACCAACATCTTTTGCCAAAGTAGATGTGAGGATTTTATTTGAATCTATTATTACTATAAAATTTTCAGTTCTTTTTGATTTGCGTCATTCTTTTAGCTTTTGTCCATATTACTCCTCTTTTCGTTTTCGCTATTATGTAATCCCACGTTTATTTCGGTTCTTCTGTCTCCTTATTTCTTTCTCGTTATCTTGAGCTATACTACTTTTCAAGTTGAAACTGCAAACGTTTTCTTTGCATGTAGTCGCTCCCCTGATTTCAGTTATCAAATGAATTTCATGATATTATTTTCCATTCGTGTCTTGTATGTGTTGATTTTTCAAAGGATATTCACTGCTGTGTTTTTGCCTTAGGTGTGAGATATCGATTCGTCATACGCCACCTCAAGATCAGCACCGTTGCAACTGTTTGGTCTATATTCCTTCTTCCCACTCATCAATCAGCACCTTGTTCTGTGCATTCACATAAGGACTTTTCACTTTTTGTCTGCGATTATCATTACTCTAGATTCACAGTTGATTGAATTTCTGTTCAACCCATTGAACCTGCTGTCACATCCGCCACTGCTGAAACGGGAAACATTCCTTCAATTCATAGCTCAGAGTCGAAATCGAGGGGGCTTTAAAAACTCTCGCTACCCCGTCTCCGGCCACTCGAGAATACCCCACCATTGTTCCTGGAGAGTGGAGAATCCACACTAATATGGATCACGCTAAAGGTTTATAATGTGTTTGGTACGTGAAGAGTTTGGCCGTTTGAGACTGAGAAGAACACAGGTTAGGGGGTTAGGTTAGGGGGTTAGGTTAGAGTGCACAAAAATTACGGGGTTTGGTGTTCAGTTCAGTGCGAGTGTGAACAATTCTCACTTTGATTCAAAAAATTTCCCTACCCTTACAAAAGAAGTTGGTGAAAGTTGAGATTGAATCTTCCTGTGCTTCCTGTCCATGAGACGTCAAAATGTCCCCCTAAATAGGGACGTCCACTCGGAAAGTTCTTAGGATGTTCTTAGGATGTAGTTTGAGGTCTGAAATTGGTCAAGCTTGTTGTACTTGATGTACTAGCAATATTTAGAGTTGATGTCACAAACAAATTCAAGAATATCTGATACTTCTTCATATTGAGGACCTGGGAATATCTTTTGAGAATTTTATTTCTATGAAGTTTGGAGAACGTTCTCTATCGTTATTGTTCATGTTGTATTACCAAAAATTGATGAATGAATTACACATCTGAACATATATTACATGGAATATTGACGTCATGTTCCGAATACAAAATCATTAACGTACCCCCAATATCGATATTACGATATATTCGATATATCGAAGATACCTCAATATAGCTCTGTGCGACGCAGTTACTGAGGTAGGGATTGCTTAAAGACCCTCCAAGAGCTAGGCAGACAAAGTAGACTATCTCTAGCCTGGGTACTAGGTTACAAGGGCAACGAAGAGGCTGATGCGTTATCCCGAGAAGCACGAGGTACCCCAATCGGTGCATAACCTTTCTGTGGCTCAGTGAAAGCATCGAGGAAAATATCCAGCACTAGTTGGATGCATTATGATGAATGGTGGAAAAGGGCGCCGGAAATGAGAGAGCCAAGGAGTTTATCAAAGAATCATCGCAAAAATTCTCAGAATATCTACTAGTGTGGAGGCACCCAGGAACACACAGGCCCTATCCGAATCTAACCTAATCTACACCCGATTTGTATATAAAATGAGTACTCTACAATAGAAAGTAATAATGATTAACGAGGATTTCTGATCAATCTGAGCCCATGATTCCTGACGGTTAATGGTTCAAATTCGCCTTTACTGTCACCATTTTCATTAGATGTATCGATAAGGAGATCCCATGGACGTCATCGGCGGAACATTTCATCAGATTCACCAATCAGGATGTCTCTTGGACGTCCTTTTTATGTCCGGAACAGAGGTTGATTGAACCAAAATGGGACGTCCGTATGCTATTAGGATTGTGTTTTCTATAGGCTATCTACCATTTCCATGTTGATAAAATTCAGTTGTCTCTTCACATATATTTACCATTTTTTTTAATGATGAAGGAAAATCGTAACAAACAATGCAAAAGGTTGTTTCTTTCTCATTTCAATCATCTAAGTTTGATATCACTTTGCAATGTTTTTCATTGAAATTGAACAGCCTTGCAACTCCAAACATACTCAGAGATACTAGATGAGAATATTGGTTCTATTTTCAAATTTACTTCAATTTTATTCGGTACTTGCACCAATACACCTCAAAGAGGGCATTGGGATGATCCACTAAATGTATTCGTAATCTATATGAATCAGGCCGAACTGCACACAAAAAATTTAAAGAAAAAAACAGTTTACAATAGGAATGAATAATAATATCTCAAACTTAATCATGCCATCAATAACTCCATCTATTCATAGAATGTTCAATGAGTGTAATGGGTATTTCAAATCAACAATCAATAAAACGCGTCTACCACTGGGCAATTATCTACCGGACATTACAAGATCAACTCTCATACGAAAAAATAATTGCCTCATGCGGCGCCCTCTAACAGCATTGCTCAGTCCTAACTGTATTCTAATGCGACATAGCATATTGATTGGATATCTTTTCTGAGAACTGTCAATTTCAAAGCGCATTCACTTGTCTCCGATATACTGTATCAAAATTTTGAGAGGACACGAAAAGCCCATTGAAAGAACACCGCAAATGACAGCTCCGAATTTGAGCGTTTTGTTATCCTAATGCCTTCTGATAAATCCACTTACCTAAATCGTCTTACATACAGATTCGGGACCTGTTTACACAAGAGAACACGGTCGACTGTTAATAATGATTAGAATGTACTTAGGTCTTAGATAAGGGACTATCTTTGGACAGTTTTAAATTAAATGACTACTTGTGGGGTATCTACCATCAAAACTAGGTGAAATGACACCCGAGAAATCAGTCGACGGGTAGTGCGCATCAAAAGAGGGAAGATGAAATGTTTGTTAGTGAATGAGACTGATTGATCTGATCTGAGAGTAGAGCTCATGATTTCTGAAACTGTGAATATCAGTGATGTGCCAACGAAAAAATAAAACTCGACTCAACCCGAGTCGAAATTCACGAAACTCGGATCAAATCGAGTAAACTGGAGTTAACTGAATGGAATTCATGCCTTCAGCTTCGCAATGATAACACAAAAAAATAAATAGATAAATTATTTTATTCATAATGTTTAAGGAGAGTAACACTAACTGAAGTGAAAAACGAAATCATTGTTCGAAATTGAATAATTTATTTATGTATTTCTGACTTGACTTCAATTTTGAAGAATATTTTCATTTATTATAAACAAAACTATGAAATTATATAGCAGTCTTTTCAAAATACAATCATACTTATCGTAACAATATTTTCAAGAGAATTGTTTCACAAATGATATTTTTGCAGTAATTGAATTATATGTTGAACATTTTCTTTTAGTACCTGACATTTTACAAAAATAGAACGTAGAACATGAAAGAATCTACAACAATTACCGGCATTTTGAGGATAACCCCAAAATGTACTACATTACTATAGAAAATTCAAAGATGAACACACAAATATTTTCCGAACTCTTTTATTTTGAATGGAAATGAATATCTTTGTACTAAAAACTTTGAATTGTTGCATTTTGAGCAAATTCTTCATTTCAACAATTTCAGAAAATTCTTCCAGTGGCAAATAAAATGTCACACACCTTTTTTGGCAATAAAATATTAATGCAATTTATAAAATTATGTCCATCGCAATTGAAGAAGATATAATGTGAAGTTCATCCATTCGTTTACTTATATCACTTGTATTCCTGAAATAATTTGATTCAAGATATTGAGGACCATCCTCGTAGTTTGTAAGTTGATACGCCTTTGCCTTATAATTGAGCTTCGGAAGTAGGTTCACACAAGATGTGAGTGCGAGTAAAAGCCTTATAAGTGTACTGAGCCCTTTTTGATAGCACTACTTGTCGAGCATTGTTTCAAATGGGGTGAAAACTATCAATTCTCCGAAGGGTATGTACACCCTCCACTTCACGTGTACCCCAGTGCCTGGATCGCTTGTGGAATACTGTCAGTGGAGAAAGCTGTGAACCTTCATCGTTTCTAGAGCACTGTTATTCAGAAGCACAATTAATAATTTATTCATTGATTTTGATTCAAATGCTATGATCCTGCTGAAAGTACATTTTTCAGTTTGAAAAGTAGACAAAAAAATTTAATTACCTGTATGAATTGAAATATTAATCAGATGTTGATTAAGCAGTGTTGACAGTTCAATTGGTACATCCAAATGATCTGAGATATTTTGAATCTCAATGGTAAACTAAAAGCTTATGTGGGTCTGTAGCAATTACTTTTCTGAAAAAAATTATTCCAGTCTGTGAGACACAAAATCATTAAAACAGTTGAATATTCAATGAATTGGATTTTCTTGGCAATCAATGCATATCTCCTCTTGGGATTTTTCAAAAAGCAATTAGAATATATTCCTATGATGCCCCCCCATTTCAGTGAGTAGCAATTTGAGTATTACCATTGCAACAGAAAGGGTCCTTGTTGCACATTGCAATGCTATTAGTGTGCGATTTGATACCCTTGTGTGTTGTAGGAAGAAGGGTGACTTTAATGGTGTAATTTATCAACTTCTTGTATTCATTTGGGTAGTTGAATGATGTTGTATATTGACCAATTATGACACTTGAATAATGTTGAATAGTTTCTTGTTTGTTAACTTGTTGACGAAAAATTATAATGAAAGTTGTTTGGAAATGTGTTGGGGAGTGTGAAAATGTTTATTTTCTCACTGCTCTAGTCGAAAACGTTTCCCATGAGCGGTCTAATTGCCCACCAAATTCCTTCTTCTGGTCGATTAAAAAAACGAGTAAAATCCGTTGATTAATTAAAATAAAACCTAGACCGATATCACTTCTCCCTAAACAAGTTCTCTGCTGTTTATCTGTTATAATATCTCGGACGGCTTCGATTCGGCATATCAATGGAAACAAACGAACATAAAAGATACAAGTTGGAAGACATAATAATCAAGAGAGCGAGATTTTATCGTTACTTGATTCAATGAGATTCTCATACACCTGAAATGTTAACTATTATTGTGTTCGTCACTTCACGAAAACTCACAGAATAGTATCACTGTCGATTTTGAGTTACGATGATCTTTATCATATCATTCGTGAAATCAATCAACATTGAAAATGTCATGAATCGTGCTGATGAAAGGAGGTATAGTGAGAACCTGAGCGTCAATATACTCAAAACTCAACATCAATTCATTCAAGAATTTTTTTGTCCTCCATGAAAAAGCAACTGTTTCTGTATTATTACTGAATCATCTTTCAACAAATGGAACACACCAGAAATGTAGAGTGTATCCGGAATATTCAATAAATAAATGAAATAATGAATTCAATTCGAGTAATAGTATGATTGATTTCATTCTTCAATCAAAATATTTAATCATCAACTGGCAGATGATTCAATGATTTGTTGACACCAAACTCTATTCACGTTATCCTGAGTGAATAGAAAAATAAAAAAGTGTGGAAAGTAGAACGATTTCATACAAACAATATTCATTTCACAACCATCAAATTTGAATTTTCACAGTACTCAGAATAACCGAGAAGTTGTATTCATTGATAAACTTTGCCCTGTCTTTTGTTCATTCGACCACTCTACCACATTACATAAAATTTCGAGAGAAATACGTCATTTGAAGTGCAATTCCACCATTCTTTTTCATCTATATCGAATTACTGTCGTTCCATTGCACTCCATACAAAACGACCTAGAGTGACATTCTTCAACTTTACTCTAAGCACACAGGGGGTACGGTCTATTAGGACTGTAAGGGGTGTCATAGTCGAAAGATCAAAACCCAAAGTGAGTCATTCTAACATGATTTAATTATCTAGGATGAATCGGATACGATTGAGGATAACAGAGGCGTACATTCTGCTATTTACAACTTGTGTAGTGATTTTAATATATTTTCTTAACTGTAATACGTTTCAGCCGTTTGAATATTGATGTTGTAGTGATGTAAGTGACATTTTTTGATCGATTATTCATCAGCTCATTTTTCATTTCATAAATTGACAAAATTGAACATTTTAGTAATGTACCAAATAGATCAATGATTCTTCCGTTTCATAATGCTCGAGTAAATTTCGAACATTTCTTCAATAATCTCTTCTTTTTCCATGGAATGTTTTATAACTATGGGTTGTTTTTGCCCATGGTCCAAAGTAGAAATTATTATAGTTCTAATTGAAGACAGATGAGAGATCCAAAAAGAAAGAGGCCATGATCGTGATATACAGGGTGTAAAACATTTGAGGGGGTGATACCTCATCAAAAAAAAAATAGGATCTTCTATATAAAGAAACTTCATTTGAGCATTCCGTGTTAAGATACAGCCCCTTTATTTGAGCGAATACGTGGCTCAATGCGATGACATTGAACATTTACTATTTACTATGATTTCTACATGTTGTATGTTGCGTTTTCCACCCCTCACTTCACGAGGTAAACCAAATAAATCACTGGCTCAGTGTGAATTTGGTAGTAGAAAATGTCAGGTTAATTTCAATACTGTAACTTTTTTAGCGCTTATGAAAAAAATTGTTAAACAAATTTTATGTACCCCCTCATATTTTTTTCGATGAGGAATCACCCCCTGAAATGTTTTACACTTATTTGCTTACACCCTGTAGATATACCAAGATGAACCATCTAGGTGATAGTTCAGCATTAATATCGATGTTTTCATCAGGAATCTCAATAATTTTCACTGATGTTCAATGAAAATTTATCAGCTCCAATTCATCTGAAGGCATCTCCATCAATTCTAACAAATATCATTCAAAATATTTCCCCTTTATAGTTGGGATGTCAATGGTTTTTGTTCTCTTGAATGAACGAATAATATCATTAATTTCATGTTTCATGAACTAATCGGTGATGATTTTGTATAACTGGGGTGGTTTTCGAATAACAGTGATGGGGGATCTGATAAGTATGATAAATGTTCCGATTGAAATTACATAACGTTTTGTTACCATAATATTCGAGATTCTCTCTCACTAGATATCCAATCATTCGATTATATTCTGAGAACTTCTGATAAACAACCCGGGATAACTTTTAGGTTTCGAAACATGCTTTCAGTTTGCACAATTCAAATGATAATTTATCATATAATATATACTGTTACCCCCCGGCATTTCAAAATCATTCGAAATACAATAGAAACCCCCTTTTTTTTTAAATTTTCAATCATTGGTGGAACAAATTATGTGATGACACAACTTTCATGTAAGAATTATTTATCAGTGTCTTTAGATAGTCCATTATTACGTATATCATTATATATGCATCTGAAAGGACATCACCATCATAACCCATCATATTCCCTTGCTCTCTTGATAGTTCGAATCCGATAGTTTATTTGAATTTCTTCAGTAAATGGGAATATTCTTTGAAGATCAATAGAATACGATTTCAAAGATATCTCGAATTGAGCATAATTGTGAAAGAATACTGTTATATTATAGTTCATAACTATAAAACGGTATATATATTTTTATAAGTAAACACTGAACTTTGGAAACTGGTTATGGAATTATAATTTGATAGATCCATTCATTTCGAACTATTGAAAAAATACAAAGTTTTATTGAAAACAAGAGAAAGTGATTTGAAAAATATCTGAACCGACATATTGGACGGCACCAATCGCAGTTTTCTACATAGCTCTTATAGAATTTCAATGAAATATTATTTTATATTTCATCGCAAATGTGTACGCCAAAGTTCTGGTAGATTTTGATAACGTTTGTAATGTGTTTGATACACTTTTTTTTTTAACGGGTCAGACGCTTGGTGGCTTAACCTCGTATATTAGGTGATGTTTATAAGATGTCACGCTATGATATAACATTTTATCAGTACAAACTAAGAAAACAATAATGCACTTGAATTGTAGTGTGATAAATGGAACTTCTCGGAATCCTTGTTATTTCTGTTAACTCATTCAGTTAGTTTTTGAGATTTCGAACGCGTTACTACCTGCTACCCATTTAAACTTTTGTCAATATTACAGCTACACTATTTGAGTGACTAATCGGCCTTAAATAAACAAACATGGGTGCTAACATTGCATCCACCAAACGGGATCAAACGAAACCGACAATTATTCTTACGACGGGTATCACATAAACTATCAAGCTAAATTGATTACACAAGAACTTAAATCTCAAGATTCAACAATTATGATACTATTTTCACTTTTATGTTCGAATTATATATGCATTACCGAACTGTTTTCATTTTCTGAAAAAGTTTTATTCAACCAATTTCAGATTTATTCTTACATAAAATTTAGTTTTTTATTTTTACGACCAAACATAATGATGTCATCTCGAAAATCACCTAAAAAAAAATTAGAGCTATTTTTCGCACGAAAATACGAAACAAATTTACAAATTGATATTTTTTTCCAGTGTTATAACAAAACCTGAACTAACCACTAACACTACCTACAGATTGAATTGAAGTATGGAATCAATACGGTTTGGATCTGTGTTTCTGGTTTTTGTAGAAACATCGAAATTATTCTGTTTTAGCGTTCATTTGAATATCATCCTCATAATCACTACAATACAATTCAACTCTGTTATCCCAACTTTCCATAGTTGAATTAAATCCCTCTAGAAATATATATATTTGACTCTATTCAACTCACACACCCTAGTCTTCGATTTCCAGAAATTATGTGATTCCCGAAAATGATACTTCAAGAAATTTTCATCTCTGATTCACACTCTCAGTTTCAGAGTTTTCTGATTAAAAACATCAGTAATGTTCCAGAAGCGTAACTTTTGATATGTTATGAATTTCATGGAATTAAGTAAACAGTGACGCCATTTAGAATGTTGATAGAACATTTATGACCCCTCCGAAAATATGTAAGTGATAAATTTCGACTAATGATGAGAGTGATGTGGGAATAACCTGAAATTATAAATATATGCAACAATAAAACGTCATACCAGATTCGTGTTTGGATTATGTTGACTGGATGTTAGAACACGCCATGTTATTATCAACACATTGAAATCATAATTTTTCACATGCCTTGAGGAAGGTAAGGTCTGTATTACAAAATTATTGAACAAGAAATCTCATATAGAGTAATATAATCGCACTATCTTCAGAGTATTATTTATTAATTTTTTTCAAAATGAATCTTGTCCGAGTTTGTCTCATTCATAAGAAGAGTTCGATAATCTGATATTCTGAGATAGTGAACTTCCTCATTTGCAGAACAATATCTTGTCCTTTTCCTGATATCCAAATACTTTTCATCCTCTTTCGAAGAATTAGTTTTGTTAGATTTCAATAATGACGTTTTCTATAATTTAGATTTGTCAATTAATCCTAAAATTGTACAATTTCTGAAACTGTTCTCTACGTTCTGTGAATTTTTTTCAATGACCACCTTGACTGAATTTTGGAACTTTTTCGAATCGTTATTTCTTTATTCATTAGGTTAAAGGAGCATTTGTTGAATTCCAATTGAAAACACTTTCACCTTCCGGTTTCAGAATTGACATTAAAAATCCCTCGATTATGCATATAACGAATATATTGATGATGTATTTTTGATACAGAAATATAGTGAAACGAATTTCCAAATATTTATTATTCATTGTATAAATGAATACTAAATATCCTCATTCTGATTTCAAGTCAGTGTTTCTCGAGTTATTTTTATTCTTAGAAGACTTCAACAAAACAATCGATCGATCACAAAAAAGCTACGAACTCGAGTACGTTTATACCTTTTCGAAACACCGTTTTAATGGGCTGGATTCTGAAGACCTAGAAGTTTTTTTTCGTATGCCTATACAATTTTTGAGGGGTGTTCCTTAAATACCCCAATGTTCGAATCGAATAACTTCTTTGATTAGGGGTGGTCCTGTTCATTTGAGAATAAATCAAAGAAATCCTGAAGCTATAGGAGTTGGATTGATATAAAGCGAGTTCATTCTCTACTGAAGTGAAGGAAACAATATTTCCACTATAACACTTTCGTTTTCAGAAAATGTGACGCATTCTTCATTATTTTAGAAACAGCAATTTCTATGATTTCGTTGAATGATTATTATAATTTTTTGGGAGATGAACTCTACCTCCTGATATGATCAAGACATTGACATTAGATGAAATGAAGTTATAGTACCCAAACAGTTCACAATTCTATAAATATTTCTAGATAGTGGTCTAATTCCTTGGTACAAACGCCATCAAAACTTCTTAATGCCTTCTTCGGAATCACTACCATCAACAATTCTGTTTCCTTCTTGCTCAGTTGATTCCTTGAGCTCATTATGAGAAAGACTTGCTGATGTTTCTTGAACTATTTCTTCGATGTATTTCACATTTACCTCATCTAAACTGGTTTGTTTCGCTGCTTTCTTCTACTTAAAGCAAAGTCTCACTATATTTACAAACATACCAATTGTAAAATTTGTGTTGAAGTGAAATACAAATGGTTTGATATCTTATACTTGAAACTTGTATAATTCGGTCTCGTGCAATTAGATTTGCAATATGGTTTAGTCTTATGGAGCTCATCATCCAACTTTTGTAAGGCATTCATCATGCAGAAAAAAATCCTTAGATGTATGGAGAATGTACATCTCGAAACCTCATCTTGTAGAAATATCTTCAAGAAATACAGCTTCCTTACTCTGCCAAGTTTATATATTTCACAGTTGGTGGACTTTGTTATCAACAGAGAGCCCCTACTCAACAGAAATAGTGATTATCCACTCATATAATAAATACTAGAATAGCTAATGAATTTTGTCTGCCCTACTCTAGGTTAGCGGTAGGTCAACATTATCCTGCATTCATGGGAAGTAAGTGCATGCACAAGATAAGAACAATAATTCCAAATGTCGATAACCCAAAAGAATTAAAAACCCAAACCAAAAAATTCTTGATTGAACATAGTTTTTATTCATTGGCTGAATTTTTCTATTATAAAGATCAAATAAAGGTTACCCTCTAGTTATAGTTATGAAAATGGTAAGTATAGTACAAATGTAAATGTATGATTATATGGTGAACGATGTTGGAATGTCACAATCCTTCACTTATCCTAATCTTATTAACTTTGTTACATTTTTGTATTGCTTCAACAGATGAATACATTTATTTTCTTTCTTTTCTTCGTTCTTTCAAAATGAATAATATTAGATTGGTTATTTATATGATAGCTCAAACTGACTTGACCTGTATAACTGATTGGAGATGCCAGGGAATATTAAAACAGAATAAAAACCAAGATGTTATCATCGAAAGAGAGTCGGTATATTATAATGCAATATATCATGGTGTTGAGCCCAACCCTTGGGAAAGAACAGGGTTGTCATTGTAGTCTACCTGCATCTACAACTATATTTCCATAATTCCGTCTAAAAGCCACTGTTTAAGTTATTTCTCTATCTGTGAGGAATCCCAATGCGAGATATTATTGTATGTAAATCGAAGTCAAAAAAAAACAAGGCGGTCTTACAAGAGGGTTGAAGTGAGGGTTGTTTGCTTAACTTTGATGACTGGAATTTTTTCGTGGCTGGGATTATAAGTGTTTAGGATGGCTCAAGTATATAATATAAATATTCAGCAAACGTCTTAGTTTATACAGATAATATTTCATCTCTACATAAGGTACCATTTCGCTGTTTGTTTATGGTTTTTTATGAGGTTCTTTATGGTATTTATATTTGTCACATATTTTTGCAGCCTGTGATGGGTTGATGTTACTAGTAAATGAATGGAAGCCATTGTACTTGGGAACTAATGGTATACAAAATAAAATTATAAAATGTTTCATCCCCTAGTAATTAGGAAAAATTATGAATCATGGAACGTTGACTTCATACTTATCTAAATATATTTTTCAGAAAGAACAGTAACAGATATAATCGTTATGATACGAGATAGATTGGAGGAACTCTTTGAAGAATTTAGTTGAGCTTCTCAGGTTTCTCAACAAGAGCGAAATATAAAGAAAGTACAAAATTACCAATCTCATTTTGTCGAAAGAAATTATCGAAAATGGTAAAATTCTAAACGTCACATTCCAAGCTTGAAAACATGAAAATTTTCGAATCGTCAGCTGAAAATGCAATTTTCTCGAGAACAATTATTATTGTTGGACATTATTTCGAGAAATGGTGAGATTGTTCCATTAAAAAAAATTTAATGTTGCTAATTGAGATATCCTAGCAAATGAGTTTACATCACTGATGGCAGCATTTATATTTGCGAGAATATAATCCAAATCATGATTTTTGTTGCTTTTATGAAAAACATGTAGAATTCTTAAAAAAAATTTACGCTGAATTCAATGGTGAACAAATATACAGGGCTAGGCTGGACACCCTGTACATCTTCCATATATTTGATATTTTTCTATGTGAATTTTAATATTTTAGGATTGTTTATCACGCAAATATAACGACGTTTGTTTTTATTCCTAGTGACTTAATCTACTTCCACACGTTAATGGGCATCCCTGTATATAGAAGCTAAATTTTCTATTTATCTCGATAGGAATGTCTGTATCAAAGTTGAACAACATTTTGAAAGTTCTAATTGTTATAAAATGACCGTGTATAATTGTCAACTTGTTTTGCATCATTGTAATTTCTATTGAGTCGATACGAGTTAAAGTTATTTTATTGATTTCGTTTTCAATCAGTACTAATCGATTAACTATAATTCTAGAATTATGCAATGGCACATTGAGGTTGCTACATATTCTCTGATAAACAGGGTAATTCATGAATCCTATGAAATATCTGAAATATCTAGAAGATATTTCCATACTTTGTCCAGGAAAACAGAAAACTAAGAGATACTAGTTGAGAGTAACAATATTTTGTTTAATTTTCATCATCTATACATATATAACGTGTACAATATTCAACTTAGACTTTTCCAATTGGAAGGAATGTTTTGTAAATTTTCTGAAGATTTGTTATATTCAATAGGAAGAATTCACAAATGTTCAATTTCAATAAATGCCATCAAAATGCAGTCAAATGAATTCTAGGGAGAAAATCTCTCTCCTTTTGAAAAATATCCAAATTCTGTTATCAACGTTTTCTGAAAGTTTATTTTTCATTTCAGTTCGACAAGTGGCCTCAAATTTCGGCAGCTAGTCCAAGGTTTCCACATCATCCAGCTTATATACGATGATGATGATCAACTGATAGACTGTGAGTTTGGTCATGATAGAGACCAGACGAAATCGTTCCTACTTAGTTTTAAGAGAGATGTAAGTAATCTAATAGCTACCTCAAATGTCAGCATGGAGTCTCTAGACGACCGAACTATACCGGAAGAGTTCCTGTGGATGAATTATACCCAGCTCAGGACAGAATGTAATCTCAAGCACAGGGTGATCAAAAAAGCTATGCGGGAGAGGAATAGAAAGCTTCAAACTGGAAGGTTCGTGTTTCTATTTGAGGTTTTTTCTTGTTTCGGGTGTCCAAAAATCATGGTTATTACATTGCAATTGCAATGCATGTTCTGGATGTTTGTAATCCTGGAGATGATTACTTTATTTTCACTATCATACGGAACATAATTCCACAACACGTACAAAAGATATTGGAAAAAAAAATATGATAACTTTTCAGGCCAAAAACTAGATATTTCGAAAGATAACTATGAATTATTGGAAATATTCACGATCAATATTAGCAACTCGTCTCTGAAAATTCAAAGAGTCAATGTTAATTATCAAATCATGAGATATCAATTAGACATTAACAATAATTCATAGGTGACCGCAAAAATTCTAAGTGGCCCAAAAATAACATTTCAAACTACTTTGTCTACTCATAATAAAAAGAGTTCATTGATTTAAAGGATCACAGTCGACCAAGTGACCATCTGATTCCTCTTGAGAATGTGTATTAGTTTTTGTTATACCTAACAGCAAAACTAATGGGAAGAAAATGATAAATATGAAATGATTTGACTGTTGTGCAATGAGAACACATACATACGTCATAGGTTGGTTCAGTTATGGATGAGAATTAAAATTTGGTTACTTTGGAGTTTATAATTATGATCTATCGAATACTTCGATAAAAATATTCAGTTTCAACTTGACATTATGATTGAGACAGATACAATGATTAAGACTATGACCATGAGGCATACATCGATCGTTACTTCAGAGTAACATAAAATCCTTGAAAATAATATCTATGATAGCGGTCATTCCAAAATGGTTGATTGAAGATTACTCGACATGATAGTAATTAGTAACTATTTTCTCTCAAGTTAGATACTACCCAGATATTTGGACACCTTTTTATGTGTATCTGTGCTCACTTCTCTTATTAAGGGGGTTTATTATCGTTTCCTGATGTACCCAAACATCTCTTTCGTGAAAGTGCTAACCTGAATTGAATCAATGTAGTATATCGACTATATGAAAAGCCATATTTTACAGCTATCAGATACGTTACGATAAAAATAAAAGTTTAATCGAGTCGTATGCATATTCATACCGGTTTATCTGTAATTCTACCTGACGAATGAAAAAATAATCAAGCATGTCTCAATATTGCGAGACATATCCAATAACCAATCACTTTAATAGAGGTGATAATGTTAAAGGCTTTGCTAGTGAATAAGTGGTTAATTAACCAGTCAAGGTGATGTCAGCGAAAATACTAATCAATTGTTCCTCAAAATCAACGTTAAGTGGTGTGGTAATATCAATAAATAAACTTCGGATGTTGCAAACTATGTAGGATTTTGAAAGATTGTATATTCTATGGATTCTCGTCACTTTTCATCAATTATTTGAGAAATATAAATTTTTAATAATCATTCAATTTTCTTTGAATTGAAGATGAAAATGAATACACATTGATAGTACACCTCATTCCATTCATAAAAGTTACATTACTTCATTATCTAAAATATATTTCTTGTGTGAAAATGGCAGTCAATCAGATTGTAATGAAATTAGGATTTCTCAAGCTTCAAATAACTAAGAGTGACTAACAATTTATTGAAAGAATGTTCACCTTCTTCGAAAGTGTGCTTTGGATTATATTAAGGCGTATTCATATCACATCCATTCATATCACTTCTTATGCTAACTAAAATCATCTCATTAGGTCTTCTGATAGAACCAAAAGATCTCTGTTGCTATTACCAGGAAGTCTCTGGTGTGGAGACCATAACAATGCGGAGAAGTATACAGATTTGGGAAAAGTTCTGTCTAGAACGGATAAATGCTGTAGAAAGCATGATTTCTGCAAATTGGATATACCAGGATTCACCTCGAAGTATAACTATCTGAATCATAGGCCATTCACTTTATCCCATTGCGGTTGTGACAAAAGGTACGAGAATCTATTCAATTATAGAGTATATTATTCGGTTATTGAATTGGTTTACAGTATTTTTGTGTTGAATTGAGATTATGATTTTGATACTGATGATACCATACTGAAATCTTCATGATGATCCTTCCTTCAAATGATAACAATATCGTAAATTCTAGACTTTTGGACTTGAAGAAGAAAATTCTTCTATTTACTATAAAGTGCTCCTTAACTCTTCGCTTTATTTAGCTCTATTGATACCTTCAGAGCTGTACAGAAATTCAGTCAATCTCTGATTATGATTAGAATAGTTTACCAAGCCTACTTTCAGGATCATATTGAAATGATCTTCCGAAATGATTCATTTCTTCCTTTTAAGAATTGGAAGCAAGCATTCGATAGTCAATGAGGGTTAAATTAGGTTGAACTGGTGAGTTATGATGATATAGTGCGTTGAATCTCGAAAGAAACAAACCGAAGAGAAGTAAGCACAGAATACGCACCACAGCAGGTGGTAGCAAAATTATTGAGTGAGCATAAACGACCAAACACCATGTAGATGTATAAAACTTTAGGCATAACAATAATCAAACAGGGTGTCAATTTGTCCACTATGTTATAAGGAATTGGAAAAACAGGTGAATTTGTTTGCAAGGAGGACACTTTCAAGGGCTGTTTATAGTGCTCGTGATCAATTTCGTGATTTACCCTTGAATTTTCAAATGGGAAGGAAGGTCAAGTGGCACATCATTTTGATTGGCGGTACCATGACTTATTATTTTTGGACGATTATTTTCCGAGGAATGGCGTTCTAAACATACACATGTATTGACTCTTTCAATAAAAATGATTGGAAGAGTAGGTGCACCGTTTCAACCCTTGAATTGAAGGAATAAATGTATTACGCGTGGGATTTTTCATATTTGATATTTCTTTCTCAAATTCGGAATTCGTTGGTTATTTTCCTTTTACAAAATTAAATTCAATCTGTGAGAAAGAGATATCAAATATAAAAAATCCCATGCCCAATACATTTATTCCTGTCCCTTGGAAATAAAATTGACCTATTTTTCCGATTCCTCATATTGTGAAGGTTTGCTCTATTAAGACATGGTAAGGTTTCCAGAAACCAACATCGAAAATAATGAATTTGAAATCGCGATATGCTCACCCAAAGTACCGTTATCACCCTACGTTATTGGGTGTTCCAAGATGGCTGCTCTGTAGCATTCGTTTCTCGTCCATGCACAGGTCGAAACGAGACTTATTTATAGTACCAGGAACGAATTGGTGCGGCAAAGGGTACACCGCCGAAAAGTACACCCAATTGGGTGGCTTCTCCAGGACAGACAGGTGCTGTCGTAAACATGACCTCCGGTGCCCTTTCTGGATTGGGGCCTTCGAAAGCAAATACGGGCTGTTCAATTGGCGGATGAACACCCTGATGAACTGCAACTGTGATGAACGGTTAGTGAATTAGTCTATCTGGTAAAATCTGCCAATGATATCATCCTTGAGTATAAGCTTCATTAAAGTGAACCTCATTTTTCAATTCAAATAACTGACTTTGAATATGACTTCATCTGGAAGATTCACCAAGAGCATCAATTAACTAACTTCACTCCATATGGGGGCCGTGGTAGCCAAGTAGTCTGAGGCCTACACTACACCTAAAATAACCAAAATCCATAGCGGATATATCAGTGGTTCGAATCCCGCTGATGCGAACGCATTTTTCATTTAGTGTTGGATTCATTGTATTAATCCTACTGGTATGGCCGTTCCCCCGAAACGGTTCGACTTATGGGGAAGAGGTGAAAACATTTACATATACAGGGTCCGTGTCACCTCCTGCCCTCTATAGCTCAGTTTATGTGCATCACAATATATTTTTTTGAATTGGCATGTCACATATTTCATTGCATGTTCTGAAGGTTCTTGAGGTGACCCATATATTTCTGTAATTTTATTAGAATCGGTTCAACAATATTAGAAAAAGAAAATGCCACATTCGCACCAAATCCAATAACAAAGAAGATCAAATCATAATGGATATATATCGAATAAATAATAATCATCAAGAGGCATAAAAAATTCAATGGAAACTTTTTTAATTCTAACGACCTTATTTTCCTTTTCTATCCCATCTATTACCGAAATTCCTGTTGCATCGAAAGTTATTCACCAAAAAATGGATTTTATTTACTATTCTAATGAGTAAAATCTAATTCATATACATAAATAGATTTTTCATACTTTCCGATGAAATAAGTACCACGTATACATATTTATCTAGAAAGTACTGAACCATTCGTCCATTTGGAGTGATTAGGAAGTATAACGATTCATGAATATGTTATGTGCTTGGGTAATTAGAAAAGACAGGTATTTCTAAAACCAATAATTTCACCTCTCCAAACAGTGGCGTTTGGACAAGATCTATTTCAGGTATAACTGTTATATGTAGAAACAAACCTTAAACCAACTATATACTGTTACTATTGAATTCCAAAGCATTTTGCTAGTTTGTCAAGAAAGAAGACGCCATATTGTTGTTCGACCTCTGGTTGAGTGAAAATCCTTGCATATGATTCTTGATGAATGCACAATCGAAAATTATTAAATACTGCTATCTGGTGTTGTTAAATGATTGTAAAAATACAAAACTTCTGTAAGGTGATGTCGAACCTCACCGAAAGTTCTAGAATGATGATATCATATTTCAAAATCATATCTGGAAATTCCTAATCCTAACTTTTTGGCACTGAAATTTCATTTCATCAAACCATGTTTACATTTCTCATAGTCGAAGATATATGGACAGAATTCTCTCCTCTCTGATCTCAAATCAGTTTTCGTAATCTGTTACTCTTGGGGAATAGTAATCTATTGTTCTGAATTTCTTCATGGTGTCATGGGGATACATGTTGAGTACGCCACACAAAATCAAATTAACAATCGATAATATGAAATGCTGGAAAACATATTTGGTTTGTTTGAATGTTGTTGACAATGTCTCTGGGTTGAAAATCGGAGGTACAGACTTTTCCCACCTGAAGACGATCGTAGATACACAAAATCGAAACGTCGTGAAAAGAATCACCTTATATTTCAAGGTTTTTCAACTACTTATCATACAATAGAAGTCCAATAAATTCTTGATTTTCAACATATTTCGTATCTTCTCGAATGCCTACCCAGAAAAAATATCTAGATTTCGTTACTGTTAGTGCAAAAGGTCGTATGTGAAAATTAACTACTTTACAGGGGAGCATAAAAAAATCAGCTGCACAACATACAACTTTTTTACATTTGACCATAACTTATAATAGATCAGCTGATGACATACAAAATATTTGTAGCAGTTGCAGACTGCAAAATGTCACCTTTAGCACAATTAAAATAAAAATGGACAAATGAACAGTAACGATTTGCTCTCCTCCTAGATCCAGGGGAGATATTGGAACCGACGCTACTGTTTGGGCAGGTTCTCATTGTTAGACAAAAAGGTGTTGAAAACCTAATTGTTGAGTGTTTACTCTGAACTTAGAGACCTTCTGCATAATGAAGTGGCCGTCATGTTTCCTAATTCATAAATAAGTACATAACCCACTCGAAATGACGTACAGGGTGACCAAGTTCTCTACAACAAGAAGAGTTGCATATTCTTTAATGACAGCAAATCAAATTGAGAAGCGATTGTCCCAGATTCTATCGCAAAGAAGAAATATACACCTGTTCAAGTTGAGATGGCTATATCCAATGACGTTCCCTCATTTCATTTCACTGTACAAACAGTAATTCAATATTTGTTCGTTTCAATGGTTCAGTATACAACACACCGATAATCTTTTCGTGTAATTAGCCGATAAAGCCATCTAGATGCACAGATAAGCGACCTTTTTGGGGATGAAACCTGACACGACATGGTCCTCCCTGGGAGAGGATGGGTCTACCTTTCAGAGGTAGATCGCTGGCATGATAACACCATCAGAAATGTTCACGTTGTCCGAAATGCAAATCAAGATGAATGGCTGGAGAATTGGAAATGACGCATGACGATTTGTATAAAATGGATAATAAACAGCTCAGTAACCGAAGATCGGACACGAGATTGTATCAGTTGAATAGTATTTATACAGGGTAGGCCATTGGAAAGTTACCCCAGCTGAAACAACAGTGTATTTCTAGGACTTTGACAAGTTGTCATCTCGTTGTCAACAATGAAGTAGATTTCAAGAACTCCACAGGATTTTTGAGAAGGGAATGCTATTCTGCTCGATATTCAGAATAAATTAGAGAAACTGTGAGGGTGTATCGGGAGTAATCGAAAAATTCACTTTTGTTAATCTGCATGCTCTCGAGTTCACTCTGTATATTGGATACAAGAATTACTCACTTCTAATAGGTTCATTGGAATCCAATTTTCCTACTGGTTTTTCGACAACTAGTCATATCATTAAATAAATTCAACGTGATTGCTGTGCTTGAAAACATGTTTTTTATTCGGTTACTGCGATTCATTAACTCGATTTATAAGGGGCAGTTATATTGACTCCCATTAAATGCTTCTTCAGAAAATTTATGATATAATGAAGCTCGATCATTGGAGTTAGCTATCGGATACATCTGATAGGTACCTGGAGAATTCATTTTCAGTTCAATATTATTGACTATCAACTGTTTCATTTTACTCGAAGATATCAGTGATGACTACTCAAAAAGAAATGAGTTTCACTGATGAATTCAATTGATATACAGGGTGTTTCACAGTGGATGGAATATAAGAAGTATCTGGAGAACAAAAAAAAAACAGATCATTTCGAAAATTTGTGGGCGTGGATAATGAAACTTGCTCTATTCGTCTGAAATATTTTTATCAACCCAGTGTTGCCGCTTATATCAGAAAGTAGTAGTTACTTTTTCATTACAAATAGAACATCTCGTATATTATATCATTTTTGGAATCATTATAAGATTCTTCACAACTTTTCCACATAATTCTCTATACCTATCTGTGACGATTTTCGAGATAAAAATTATTTTGTCCAATTTTTGTGCAAAACCTGAATGCAAATTCACAAAATATTGCAATTTGGGTTATAGCTGCATGAAACTATCAAGTATTCTGTCGATGAACTGGATCCCAGTTTTAGCATACAGGGAGGCTCAGAAGTGAGTGCCTTCCGAGGACTCATGAAAATGACTGAAACTCCGTTTCTTCAAATGGAACACCTCGTTTATTATTACTTATTTGAAAAACTATGACATTTTCCAATTCAATTGAGTATACTTTCCCTATACCTATCTCGTACAGTTTTTTAGTTATGATCACTTATATTATGAATTCGTCTTACTTCTAATACTTCTAATGTTCCATCCACTGTGAAACACCCGGTATAGGGACTTTGTTTTCCGAGTAAACAATACTGGTTAGTCCAAGTTTAATTCTCGGAACAAAACTTGATAGTCACTTTCATCTACCTCATATCCTTCAAATGAATATTCATGTTTGAAAGAAATACGATACGGCTATTTTTCATGATTCATATGACAAATATTTTCAAAAAGAGTGATAGATTTTGCAGCAATCAAAGCGTACTTTTATTTCAGATTATTAACGGTTAACTTTGAGCACCATCATATACATAGGTCTGGCAACTCGTATGGTGGGGGTAGCCCAAACATTGAATAAATTTTTGTGGTTCTCATGTTTCGCCACCAGCAGCGCTGTTCTCTATTGTCACTTTGTCAGCCAATCACAAATCAGATCCGATCAGCTTTTTGAAAGTACGAATGGTTTTCATTCATTCGAGGGAATTTTCCAAGATATAATATTTCTGTAATCGATTTATTCACAATCCAAGTCTGAACCGTTTGTTTTGTTCACAATACGAACCGTCAAAAATTAATCACGTGATTATACCCCTAAATCCTCCTAGCGGATAGTTATGACAACTCTATCTTCAAAACTGGTGCCACCCCCTCCACTCAAAAATGCAGTAGATTCAGATGCTTTATCTTTCGTTTCGAATGGAAACATCAGTGTTTTTCACATTTCTACTATCCAACATTCACATCATTTTGCATAAATTGTAATTGAATTACATAAATCAAAGATAGTGAATGAAATTCTGAAAATAACTGATATCAATATTTGTGCATTTTCTCCTTAATTATCTTTCCATTGTATATCTCCTGGATGTCTTGAACAACTCGTATTGGACATGTTAACTAAGAAATAACTTCCTTTGTCTCAAGTACCGTACATTTCTATCGATAAATACTGTGAACTGAATTTGATCGGCAGATTAGTGGTAGGTTATTGGAGAAGTACATGATCTGGTATTAATAATAACTAATAGTGAAGTAATGAAGGTTATTGATTTCTTCTATGTGCAATTTTTCTGAGTGTTTATTGGTAGATTATATAATGATAATCTCGATTGTTATGAAACTACGTCTATCTTTTGCAATGCAAAAAACATCTTCAATGATAATGAAAGTAAACTCTCACTGTCGTTACAACTTTGAAATATTCATGCCATGGAATTTTCATGCAGTATTTCCTTAACTTTTCAGTAAAAGATTGCACCAATAATATCATGGTATCCGATTCCGGGGAAAATATCGAGAAATAATTTCGCCACTCCATTGTCTAGTTTACTTTACTTTCTTGTGTTGACTGCCTGGAAAAAATATTTTCCACAGTACTAAACTTTTGTAAGAATGACCATAAAATGTCAAATATTTGATATACTGTTCAAGTTATATTGTTGATAAAGCTTTGTTTCCCACGCATTAACAAAACAATTTATGCATCTTGGAACGTTATAAAGTCAATGGCTTTACTATATCAATTATTTCCTTATTCATTGACTTGGTAACATATACTGTTGTTACAATAAATAAAAGCTTTCTCTAGATATTCACGTAGATAGAACCGTGTGTAAGATTTTTTATATACCTAGTATCTCCCTTCTATTCGCTTTATTCTGTCCTCAATCCATAAAACACGTTTTTCTAAATGATTACACATGTTTCTTAGTGAAAAAACATATACATAGTCGTTAGTTCACGCACCGAATTTATTTTATACACACCATACGTCTTCATAGATTGAATGATATTGGTGATTTAGTTGTTCTTCTTCAGAAAGACGCAGGATAGGATCAAGCAAGGTTTGACAAACTATTCATGCCTCATTCTTATTCGTATCTCGAATAGCATTCTGGGAATTTTTCACGAAATCAAATCGAATCAAATTCGAAATTATACTAGACATTCACCAAACAAAATGCAATGCTCTGACATTTGAAAGAAGTGCAGACTAATTTCCACCGAATTCATTATAAATGAAAGAATGAGTGAACCGATCGGATTTGATTATTTTAGACTGAGATGACGATTGGTAAATATCTTGTTCACAAAATAGACAATTATTTGGACAAGCTGTATAATATTTTCTTCTACACTATTGATTGATTAAAATTGACTTACATGAAGAAAACAAGAAGAAAATCCACCGAAAATATTTTCAAGTTGGTTATACAGCATAATTATGTGAACTTGCTTGTCCTCTATCTGAGTTCAGTCGTTTTAGGAATGTCATGTTCAGATCAATCGCTCATCATTCTTCAGAAATATCGATACAAAAATATGATTTTAGATATTCCATATTTATCGAGTACGGATCTGTCCTATGATCATAATAAACAAGTGTGCAGCGTGGTCGTACAGACGCCCTACGCCGGGACGCTCTGTTCGACCGGAAGTTAGCGATAAAGGCGTACAATGCGAATATTCGATTAGTTTTTTCACAGTTTCCATCTTACGACATTTCTGTGATCAATAAGTCATGTCAGATCAAAAATAATGGGGTTCAAGGGACGATAACGACTGAAATTTGGGATCTTCATTGTGTCTCAAAAGCTACCACTATGGTACCAACCAACTATAATAACATAGTTATCAATAATCATATGATAAATATGAAATGATGACTGACTATAATGAATTCTCACATGTTATGCTCATAAATTTGTATTGAAATAATGATGTAATATCGCAATATCAAAAAAAGTCACCTACTTATACCTATAACAACCAAATTCTTTTTCGTGTGTTTGGGTTACAATATCGTCAATTATTTCATTTATTTTTCACTTCTGAAAAAAGGCGGGTCGGTTTGTCAATTAATGACATCAGTTTGTAGTCTGAATGAATTCTTACCAAATATTTGGAGATCACCAGGAATAACGAGGCATTCAACCATTCAAAGAGAAAGAAAGTATCATTGATAGATGTTTAGAATTAAAGTGGACCCCTGTAGGATCCCTGGGGAATACCATAAGTAACATGAATAGGCTTAGAGATGATGCTACCAATTTCAACTCTTCAAATGCTCTCTGTAGCTAATTCCAACTTTACCACCTACAGAGCATTGTACCATAAAGACTGTCAGAAGCCTTCGAAAAATCTGTATAAATGCCGTCAACTTGCAGCTTGAACGAAAACAAGACTGTTGACACCTCTTTATTACATTATATGAATATGAGTATATCATCATAAAGCTTATTATCTATTAACAACAACAAATTTTATTTTGTTGAATTTGATATGCGATTTCTGAATTGTCTCTTCAACTAGAATTATTTGATGGAGTTTTCAAAATTTCATTGAATTGTTTCGCCTCTATCCGGCAGTCCAAAAGAATACTTCGAAATAGTAATATGATGAACAGATAAAAGAGAAGTTGTTGTGTAGAATTTTGGTGTGAGAAAATTGCTGAAAAAATTGGATTTTTTGGAAGAGTATGTGTAATTTTATCTATGTGGTCTAAGCTTATGATACATAATACAATTATTTTGTCTCACTTTGTGTATTGTTCGTCGATGTTGATATCTTGTAGTAGTGGAAATATTTCGAGACGAATACAATAGAATAAGGCAACACGAATGATCTTAAATTGTACTGAATATGCTCATGTTAGGGATATGTTAAATAGCTTGAAGTGGTTTCCAGTCAGGCGGAGTATTGAGGGGGCAAGCATTGAATCAATATTTAAGATGGAACATAATCAACTACCAAAGTACTCATTTATATACAAAGTAGTATTTTTGCAGATCTGAACAAAATTTTCACGTATCTTATGTTAACACAACGGCCTCGCAGAAAACATTGTTTCATGAAGATGTTTGCCTTTACAATGCATTGCCGGAATACATTGAGTATGCCAAAAACTTTAATGATTCCAAACAGAATTTAGAAAGTTCATGTTGCTGCGTGATTAGTTTATGGTATTTGTAATGAGTTGTTCACCTTATGTATGTATATGTTGAATGAATTTCTTTCTTAAAAAATCTGGAACACCAAAAGAAGAAGCTTTAGTATGGTCACAGAGATACTTTCAGCTCTTCGGCTTGACATGACTACGTCAAGAAATAAAATATTATCAATATTTATTGTATGTACCAATACATTAGAAACTTATCAGAATCAAGAAGATTCACATTGATTTTTTCACAGATACGATTGATATCTGAAGTCACATACTGATCATATACAATAATTACAAAACGAACATTATAATATGGATAATTTCCAATTAAGGCAGTTTTTGACTTAATTTACGCCATTATAATCCTTAGTTTTGGGTAGAGCAAGAGCAATTTTCTTATTTATCAAAACATCAGGATTGCTCCAGTTTTCAACACCTTGTATCTCGAAGTGAATCCCCCCACATATTTCGATATACATATCTTGACACTCACTCCGAGTTTCTTTAAATGAAGCGAATAACAATCTATAAATTTGCTATTTCATTATTGCAAATTGAATATAATGAGGCATAACTCCAATCCGTTTCGTATCGTTGCGCCATTTTTAGTACAATAACCATAAACTGTGCAAAAATTAAGAACACTACATTTCAACAACATCCATACGAGAAAGAAGCACCAGAACGTAATTGCATTGGTTCCTGTTTTTATTTATCACCTCCGTTGTTCACGAGTGCCGCCATAAACAAGAATCAAGAATCAATCTGAATCCAATTAAAAATATTCCGTATGTCGGACGAGATTCGTTCATAATTTCTCGTGGTAATTTAACATCGGATGGGCTGGTCCATGCTTGACAAGAACATCTTTCGGTATCGATTTTGGTCTTATGAATGTTCGATGTGACATAATTAAGTGCTTTGTCTCAGTCGATTCTGAGCGGTTATTGCGCATATCGTTATTGTAAAGGTATTTCAGCAAAACATGATATTCCCCTGTATGAAGTGGGACGAAACATGAAGAGAAATATTTGTTTAATACTCGGAACATTACAATATGACAAGCTGCTATATTTTCAGGACGAATTAAGAAGTTTTCCTTTTACAGATACTTATTTTTATATTATTTGTGAGGTTTGAAAACCATCTACAAAAAATAGCAGTCTAATGAATGTGAAATGAGTTTGACCACTTTTTCTTTGAATTTATTGACAATAGTGAGAAATTTCTAAATTTCCACGATGTAATCGTCGTACTAACAATTCCGTTATAAATCCTTATTCAGTTTTCAATGATGTTACTGGTTGCATATTTATTTCATTATGTGACATCCTGAGTACATAGTTCTTCCCTTATACATACATATAGATTTTGTATTCATATTCGTGCATATGGGTGAGGTTTTTATGAATAATATGACGAATGGAAGAAACGTTTGATTTTTGGAAATAATCCAATGAAGTCTATTTTCACCAATACGAAGAAAAACTTCACAGACTGATATTTATATATTTCTGTCAAAAAATATTTTTGACATTGGGAACCTTCGGTTTGAAAATGTCAGTACTTATTGTGAGTAGTCCAAATTATTAAAAAAGTTCAAATTCGATATCTATCGAGATTAAACCTCTCTAACTGATTCCAGATATTGTGTTGAAAAATTGGAAAATAATGTTCAGAATCTCAGATAGAGGATTGAATAAGCATGAAACAATTTACACTCAAGAACCAAACTCGAAGCATCAATATTTCTTAATTACTTCTGATTCTCTTTCCAGTTCATAGCTGTGTATAATCTTTCAAAACTGGTTTTCTTTTTTCTTTTGTAATATTTATTCATTAGCATATCTCGAATCATTCTCAGGATTCTGAATATTTTCCTGTATCGCAAAATTCTTTTATAGAATATTGCTTCGGCAGTTATGATTTCGAATAGTTTTGGATAACATTTGAGGTGAGGAATTTTTGAATGAACACTCCGTAGGAGTAGTTTCAACAGTACTTCATTTGATATACAGGCGATGCCTCCACGATTCACACAACGAGAGTCATAAATGAGACAAGCGTAAAACATAAATGGACACTCAGAACCTACCCATAAAACTTTCGACATCACCTGCCTTTTCACGATACATATAAATCTTCTGGGTCTTTCGGTCCTCCACAAAGAATGATTTTGTAAATTTTCGTTACAAAACCCCTGTGGTCACCCGAAAGCGGGGTTGACAATGCACTTGAAAGGTAGCATAATGTAGTGCGGTAAATAACAGACCTACAACCCTCCAGAGCGGTTCATCACTTGAACACCATTATTATCGAAATTCGGAAATGAGTGATATAATTTTGGTAGACTAGAAAGTTCATGGAGCTTCAGTTTTTTTACGTATAACATTGAAAAAGATGAGTTCTACATGAACGTCGAACTAAAATTAAATCAGAAATGTTAACAGATGTGTTATTTTTTTTTTTTTTTTAATTTGGTACAGTGTTTCTCACGACGAATCGATGCAATTGATATCTCGGGAAAAAAATTGAATATTTCAAAAAGTCAGTAGATCACTGAAATCGACAAAAATAACTTGACTGAAATGTTTCTGAGATTGTGAGTTCTGGTTGAAATTTTATATGAAGTTCCAATTATAAAGTTTGAATGTTCTGTTTTTCAAATATTTCACCTCCGGAATTACATTTGCAAATTTCAACGTTAGTATTGATTTATCCTGTATAAAAACTTCGTTTTTGAATTGAAATTGATTTATTAGTGACCCAACAATGAGTAGAAGAAAAAAATTAAATCATTCGACTATTTTGGTTTAATCATACTAAGCAAGGACAATGAGAGAAACCCTTTTTATAAAACATAGCCTGAAGTGCCATTTTCTTGAAATATCTAACAATAAGCCAATGTAGTGATTTTCCAAAATTTCTGAATTTTCTAAGGCCTACTTCTGATACCTAGTCAATTTCTCATAGTACACCTTGTATATATATTAATTACCTGAGCTATGGGAAAATTAAGCACATATAAAGAATTTCTATTCATTTCACTCGATGAGTAAACAGACAAAGTTGAGAAAGTGGATTTCTTCAACAGAATAAGTCCAATGAAGAATAATTAGATGAGATATAGTACATACATCATTTTGAAGTCAGATAATTCCTAATAAAATGTTCAATTATTCAAATCTTCAGATACCTTCGAAAAAGCCTACACTTCAACTCAAAACACGGCAACTTTCTACTTTTTCCAAACGTTTCAAAGTGAGCTAAGATTCGAATTCTGTGTGTCACTCTGAACATTTTTATTGTTGATTATATTGATTATCATACAGAAAAATTTCATGAAATGTAAATGACATTTTTATATCCTATAATTTCTTTAATCGTCCCTCTATCAATAACGTTAGTTCTTGGTATCCTCCCACAATTCTGAATCAAAGTTTTCTTGATCTAGGTCGTTACTAAAAGAAAAAACTGGGAAATTTATGTACATCGAATGTGGAGGTGAAATATTAATGTCACATAAAAACTAACATTATGTGGAATTAAAAACTGAAATGTTTATGTGATGAGAAGTTTATTTCATAAACTCTCACCTTATTTTAACACATGTAGTATGTATAAAAATACATAAGTGCTTTGAATATGAATCATGTTCGGAAATCAAACTAGATGAAATATAATCTTGAATATTCAATCCATATTTTGAACCGTTAGGAAAATATAAGCTGGCTTACAATTGAGATCATTTCGAATCCACCTCTGTTTATTACTTATCATTATTAAAATTCTATTAGAATACATTTCAGACACATTTCACAGCAATCCAGTGGTGCTTATAATTGACTGAATTCTAATATAAATTCTATTTTCACATGTCAGGACATTAAGGAATGTGGATAAGGGATGAAATCGGGGAAATTCGAAAAACTTGTATGACATATCGAGAAATAATGCTCCTTTGTATTTTTTTGGTCATATCGTTGTCCTTTTCAAGACAAGATAAGGAAAAGTATTGAAAATCTGAAATTTTTTCGGAATCTTGAAATCTTTCAAGGACAAATAAAATCCTTCAACAGTTCATGAGTAGGTACACGTTCTTATCCAATTCTGATTATTTCCATCCTTGTTTGTAATGTAGTCCGCGAAAACAGTTTTCAAATCACAATTAGTCCCGTTTTTCGAAGCTGAGCAATATAAGGCTTGTGGTTCCTATTTTGTAGTAGATTTTAGAGAAATCACCTCCATTTACATTGCCTGATTGTCGAGTATCGTTCATAGTATGACACTCCCTTCTTCTGTGGTATTCGCCGCCGATGTAGATGAACAGGTCGGCATAGTAAATCGCCTTTGAATACTGCACAGCTACTGTCTTGATATAAATACTCGTTTATCCTGATACAATAATTTCATGCTGTTGTCACGTTAGTATCTAAATCTTTCATACTGACATCTATGTTGCTATTTCGCTGTGATCGATCAGGAATGCCGCCAAACAATATTTTTTTGTTAATGCTTCGTGACAATAGCAAGGTATTTTCATCATATTTTTCCACAGATATTCTATTGTAACGTTTCAAAATGTTTTCAATCAGATATTTGGTGCATATCGAGCAAAATAGCAAAATGTACCCATCACAAATAACTGTAATATATCTGCAGGCCTACAAATTATTGATACTTAAAAACTATAGAATTTTGGATCTAAAAAATCAATAGAAGTAGAGGTCAAGTGAGCTGAAAAACACACAAAGAATTCCTCAAAACATATCCACCTCTAACTGATACCTTCGTAACTCTGTACAAGTAATATACAGGGTGGCCCAACGGAAACGTACCGGAAGGTATAACTATCAGGAAGAAATTTCATCGAGAGAAACCTTTGTATATGAGGGAGACAACTTCTGACGCAAAAAGTATAGCCCAAACTTTACCCTCCTAAGCGGGGGTAGCATCCCCTGAATTTTTTCGAATGGGAACAGGGGTCAAATGATACCCTGTTGAAAAGCCCCATCGATTTCCTATATATTGCTTTTTTATTTTTGATTCGTTCTCGCAGGTCTATAAACTTCGCTTTTTATGAGCCCCCATAAAAATAAATCCAGAGGACCCAATTCGGGTGACCGAGAAGGCCACCCAATTCCCCCCTTTCGTTCTATCCAGCGACCTGGGAACGTTTCATTCAAATAGTCACGCACATTTAGTGAGTATTGCGGAGGTGCTGTTGGCGCTTAACTTCCAGATAATACTGTTTATTTAAGGTACGACCATATGGTAAGAACTCCTGGTGCACCACGCCATGGTAATCGAAGAAGACAATGAGCAAAACTTTGACATTTGATCGAACTTGGGGTGCTTCTATTGGGACGATTGGGCTTTGGTTTCGCTATCATAACCTATGATTCCTCACCAGTTATGACTCTCTTTAGTGAATCTGAGTCGTCCTGGTAGTTATACCTTCCGGTACCTTTTCTTTGGCCACCCTGTATCTATGCATATAAATAGTTAGGTACGTAGACGATTTATGTCCACTTTGTGGAAACACGAATCGTGATCTCAGATTTTTAAATACAAGAAAATATTTGATTACCACAATTACCGAAGTTGAAATATATCCAATAAGAAATTTCAATTGAATGTTATCACATTGATTGAGACATTGAGGTACATGGTAACCAGTCACTTCGAATATACAGAGTGAAGACTTTTTCAGTTGAATTAAATAGTCAAAAAAAGTATGGAAAAGTGAAAATTTTTTTTTCTACTCATGCAAAATGCATAACTTTATTGAACTATATTTGGTGGAAAAATAAGTTCTTCATTGCACTAGTGCTGTCATCATAACAAACATAAACATTCAAACCCACTACATATTATCATTTTCCTACACCTAGTGGCGCACCTCAATTAATCATTTTTTGCTTTTTGCATAAACGTAGAAAAAATGTTGTATGCAACTCGTGCAAAAATTGTTTATTGCGGCCTCGTCGGATAATTTCACGTCGAGTGCAATAAACATTCACTTTTTGCACTTGTTGCATCAACTACTATAAATCACAGCTAACATTTCGAAAACCAGTTATAATATTAATAAATTAATAAATTTTGACAACACTATTTCAGCAAAGCTTGTATAACTACAGTTGTCGATATTCAGAACTTATCAACCCCCAATCCATCAGAATTTTTTATAGTTTAATTTTTTAAATCGAACCAGTCACTCATTATAAAATGCCATCCTTGTCAAATACATTTGATTTAAAGAACCTATGAAAGTTATACACATTTTTTAAATTTTTCAATAAGCTATCAGTATTCCTCGCATACAAAACGTTACCGTCTGATATCCTCATTCCTTTGTGCATACATATCGCTATGATCAATTGATATATTGTTTTTGCAGATATTCAGCTATACCAGTTAATCTGGATATATAAAATCATCGAGATATCACGAGTAAAGATAGTTGATCTATCCTTTTACGGCTGAACGTGTGCAGTATTAATTGAAAAACACCCATTTGAATTCACCTTAAGTTCAATGTGAATGCGAAGTTCCTTCATGAACCTTGAATTGATAATATTCCTTCAAATGAAAATTCTCTGAAACGTAGTTGTACTTTTGTCAAGATTGAGTGGAATCGATTTATAAATATAAGAGTATTTAATTATCCAATGGAAATAAATATACCAAGAATGCAGTTTCTAAAACATTGCACGAATTAAAATGAGAATTATTATAAACAGAGTAGATCAGATCTAGAAATAAAATGTTCGGACGTCACAAATTGAATATTTAAGTTTTTTCCGATCAATGAAAACCGGATCTTACTGGAACCCAGAATAATTATTGTCAATCGACTAAATGTCAAACTGTCTACCAGTTTTCAGATCAAATGTAACTTCACATTCTGTAAAAGTTCTTGCTCTGGAACACATTGCCCAGGGAGGTGTTCCCCGAGGCATATGACCTTCAGAAATTTAAAAAGAACACCAATTCCTATCTCCTTTCCCTTGCTTCTCACGATGTTCTCTGAACATTACAGGATGTTTCCTTTCGTGAGAAGTTTTATATAAAAAAAAGCATTATTCGACAGCATTCCTCAATAATTCCATGTCTCAAATCAGTGTCTTATGTTTTCTTTTCAGTTGTGAGCAAAATTCATTGAGAATAAATCTGAAGATATGGTTGGGCACTACTTACAATACAATTTTCCGGAAAAATTCCATTCAAAAATACTCGGGTACGAATAATAAATAAATAAATAATGATATATCGAGGGCATAGTAACAAATTGAAACCGAATAATCTTCGGAAATTATGGAAAGTAAAAATAAACATCACTCTACTTATTCAATCATGACTACTTATGTTTTTTATTTGTTGCATTCGAGCACCATCAGGAAAATTGCAGCTTTCATACGATAATGATTGGCAAGCTATTTTTTGTTGTGATGATACCGCTGACAAAAAAGTATAATCTCTAATTTGTAATTATTTAGATTCCGATTACTTTCGTAAAGATGCCTTGCTATGGAATGAGTATGGGAATAAATCAGTGTCGTTATGGCGAGATATGTATTCAGAAGATCAAGAGGAATTTATTAATGTGGATGCAGTATCAATTTAATTGCCACTAAGTGTGGTCTACGATGATGAATCGTCCAAACGACTATGAAATATCTTATGAATGTGGATTCCTAAATTCCCATCAGATATCAGTATCATTATATAAGTTCCTCGCATTCATTTTCACCTATTTCCTTGGTTATAACAATACTTCTCATCAGCAGAACATCCCAGATGAAGAAATAAGTCATTGCGCATTTTTATACAACACATTCAGATTAATTGGACAGAAACTGCTTTCACTTACATTATACCCTGTACATTAATTAATCATGTAAATCCGGTAGTGGTGTTTTTTTTGATGATCTGCGCTATTACCAGCTGAATCGCCTTGTATCAACTACAACTTGTATTTCGCCACTCATTCAATAAAATTATGTTTCATAAATTACACCATTTCTAATAGCTTCTACATAAAATCCTTTTCTTTTGACTTGCTATCATAAAAGCAGACATAAACTCCGAACCGTTAAGTTTTGATATGATATAATAATTCAGATCGTTCTGAGAAATCGTGAATCGACAGGTGTCTGATTACTTGTTTTCAGTTCCAATTGTAGCAACCACCAAAAGTTATCATCAAATGAATGCAGATATTTATCAGATAGAGTACAGGCGTTTTTTTCCCAACCCATGAATTATTATTTCTTTAAATTTCATATTTTCCTTTGATTCAAAAATTGTTGAATAAACTCATCTACACTGTATAGATGCATTTTTATAGTAAACTCTCAGAAGAAATTGCCCTCCTTCTAAACAGACACTGCCTTCAACTTACAGAAGGTGCCTACAAATATCATTCTGAAACATCAAAGATTCACCTCATCTGTATCATAACCGAATACTTATTTTTACATAGTTTTTTCAACCTACTGTAGATACCGAGCTGACAGTAACTTCGCCAAGAAGTAAAGCTTTGAATCGTTCATAATCAACTA
Source organism: Plagiodera versicolora (assembly GCA_037013635.1). NCBI lineage: Eukaryota > Metazoa > Arthropoda > Insecta > Coleoptera > Chrysomelidae > Plagiodera > Plagiodera versicolora. The sequence continues at coordinate 9,434,420 of CM072979.1, read as the reverse complement.
GGGGTCCATATTATGGATGATAGGCACGGTCGTAGTCCACGGTCTCAATACAGATCTGGAAACTAAGGCAGTCTGGTGGGGTGTGTCACCATTTTCACACAGCTGATCGGATCTGATTGGTGATTGGCTGACAAAATGACAGATAGAGGGCAGCGCTGCAGGTGGCGAAACACGAGAAAAACCAAATGTTTTTCAATATTTGTGTAAACTCTCATCCTAAGTTTCCAGACCTGTATGTAACGCCTTGTCTCCAAGCGTACGAATCATTGTCTCAAAATGAAAAATTTCAATATGACATATGTGACGTATCGATACATTTCTCAAATCGAACTAGGGTGGATTCAACCTTGAAAGATGCCCTTAAAATTTAAGAGAATTCAAGTGAGGAAATAAAGAGCTGATACACAAAATTTGCTACACAATAAACTGAACTCGAAACACAGTTAACTTTGATGAAAATGAGTTGAGTTCTACTGATGATAATGAACAAATAACATTCACACCACTACTACTATCACTACTAATAGAACAGAATCTGATCTTAGAGTCGGTTCATATCTGCATTTATGTTTCAATCTCCACTTAGTCCATTGGACTAAGCGAGGCGAAACAGTCTTTCTGGCATTAATTGACGAGATTCCTCTAGAAGCTTTCAGCTGTAGAATTATCAGCATCTTAGTTGATACGTCTTACTGTTTACTTGTCTGTCCTTGATAACTTTACATGTAGACCACTCAACTATCTTCCATCGTTTTTAATTTCACTCTCGTTTCGAACGTATCTGCTATCGCCATCATCTACAAATGTCTCCAGATTACCTCAACAAGCAGAAGAGATAAACAACGACAGTGGTGAAATATTCACTGCTGTAATGGCTGTCAGTATGTCCACCTCTACCGATCCAGATAGTTGGAAACGCTATGTAGTGACAGTGGTTAATTGAGTATCTAGCAAATACAGCCTGTATCTATCTTCTTGGCATGATGAATTGTCATTTTCTTGTCTTGAAACGTCTTTTACATAATGGCTGAGGTGCGGCCTCAAATGCGAATCGTTCGTGTTGGTCTACACGACAAATTCCACAGAGTTGTGTTCGGAATATCAGGAGCTTCGTACCACCGAGTCATAAAAGCAGTGAGATATCGCCATCTGTGGTTCACGCAAAAACTATCATCTTGGCAATTCTCGTCAAGATGAATGTCAATACCAATAAAATATTATTCCAGAATTTAGAATATGGTAGTCGATGGAAACTCCACCCCAATTTTTCGAATTAGACATCTACATTTGGATGAAAACAATTATTTGCCATAAAAGTGAATACGATTTTTTTTCAACTATTTGAAATAAAAACAAGCCACATCAACAAAAACTATTCGAAACAGGTCAAGCTATATATATATATATATATATATAAATATATATATATATATATATATATATATTCTTAGCCAAAATAACGGATGATCAAGATTCATAATGTATCATGAGATTCAATGTAAAATATGGTCAAAATTGAACGAGCAACACCAATTTCCGAGGGTCTCACCATTCATTTATGATTATCTCTTGTTTCTGAGAAAATATTCTCCTGAGACTTTTTCAGAGGAATCCAGCGGTGAACTTTTTTGACATAAACGGCATCTTCTTATTCAAATAAAAGTATCAAATCGTAGGAATAGATCTTTCATACTTTTCCAAAGCTAATAATCTGAAACTAAAAAATTAACAGACTTTGCCATGAACAGCTCTTGGGCAGCCAGCCACTGGTTCCCTTATTAAATAACTAAATAAATAAATAAATAAATAAATAAACATCAGATTTGAGAATCGTTAACATATGATTGTCCAACTCTAGAAATTGTAGCTGGTAAAGCATGCATCATTTTTCTATATAACGTTCGTTGTCAACTTTGGGTTCTCAGCATACACCCCTTTGTGGTTAATTTGGTGACCTGCAGAATATCTCTTTTTAAAGACTCGTTCATCCAACGAACGAGGCTCTGGAACACATTGCCCAGGGAGGTGTTCCCCGAGGCATATGACCTTACCTTCTTTCCCTTGGATCTCACGATGTTCTCTGAACATTACAGGATGTCTCCATTCGTGCGAAGTTTTATATATAAAAAAAAACATCAATAAAAATTGACTCTGAATCGTAGGTGACAACTTCTAAATCTTCGTCACTGAGTGAAGTTTGCATTTATTGTTCCGCCTAATTGATAAAATCGTTATTTTCTAGAATACCTGTGGTAAATGAACTATACGTCAAGTTAGATTAGACAGATGTTGAAATATCTTCGAGATAGTAATTTCTTCTAATTATCTGCCTTTATTTCGAAAATATTATTCAAATGGTCGCTGATAGCCAATGTTGATTGATTTTGTTGAACATGAATCTGAAATATGATTAGTTGATGACTGAAATTTTGTTGGCAAAAAAACTATTGGGAGTTATGAACAGTACATAAGTGACTACATGTGCACCCCCATTATATCGAAATTCATATATATCGTCTTTTTTATTGATAATGTTTAATATATCCTCAAGTATTCTAAATGTGCTTCAATGAGATCTTGATTACAAAATTTGTTTCTTGATAGATTTACAAAATAAACGAATGCTCCTGCGGAAATATTCAGAATAATTGCATAATTTAAATAGGGTATTTGTTCCTAACCTGAATGGCAACAAATCGATATCAAGATAAACCTTCACACACTACCATTAAATTTCCAACATACTTTCCGCCTGAATCTTGCTGAAACGACAAGAATCATTCCATAAACCATCAGAAAAGCCTTCGGAATTCGTTTACCCTAATAAAATGTCCAGGGGCTCTTGAGACAATGGCCACTTGGTGAATCTGTGTTGGTGATGTATTTATTGAACTGAAATATGATTATGTTCGGTCTAGAGATTAACGTTGAAAATATTGGAGCAGGTCACTGGCGCAATCGACTCATCGAAAACAGAAGTTCGGTTTAGGTGACAGTTGACATCTTTCGAATTTTGATGAGTGGCGTTGATAAGTGTATCGAATCAGATTGAAATATTTGATATTCAGTATCACCTACACGGGTCAACACGAAATTTGACCTCGACATAAAAGTATAAAAATGTCTTTAGTTTAGGTCACGAAAGCACGAAAAAAAATATATAACCTACAAAAGTTTGCTTTTGTGATCAGAAAACAGATTAGATAATTGAACAAAATTTCTCAAAATCTGTGGCTCTATTTATCATTTTTATTGAGATTCACTATTCGAATATCTTACAAAAGAACAGAAAATGAGTTGAAAGTGTACAGTTTTTTTTGTTGTGTTCACTTATGAAGCACTTATGCTTTCTCTCAATAACTCCAAATATAGTCTCGCATCATGTTTTCATTATATTGGCCTTGATATCGCTGTTCAAAGTTCATGATGTCCTGATGGAAGCGCTCTCCTTGCTCCTCTGAATACGCTCCCATGTTGTTTTGAAATTTATCTAAATGAGCATGTAGCTTATGTACTTTCAAAGACATTCTGCAGCCCATGGCCTCATAGTTTTGAGCTTCATCATTTCCTTAAAATCCCCAGAAACTACTGCTTTGAAACTGTTTTAACTTGCCTTCTGAATGCCAGCTAACAACTTTGGAAATTGTTCATCGTCGAAAATTTTTCTGATTTGTGGATCAACGGAAATCCCAACTTCAATATTTGCTTTACTGACACTTTCTCGATGACATTTCAATGTTTTCTGGACATGTATGAATCACCTGATCGTTACCGAACACTTGAGTACCATCTGGAGGCACTCTCTGAATATAATATATAAACTTCACTCCAATCTCGCAGTATTTTTAATGCACCAAAAACTAATTGAAAGTCTCAAAAAATCGAAAAAAGTGTATAATTATTGTAACTATCGCAAAAGCAAACTTTATACCAAAAAAATGTATTTTCTTCTCGTTTTCGTGTCTGAATAATCGAAAATTTTGAAAATAAAGTTTAGGACAAACAATGATTATTTTTTTGTTGACCCGTGCTATCAATGGTATGTACTTATTCTTGTCTTCGGAGAAACTGATACAGGATGTAATTTTGCTGACCACTACTCACATACACACAGGGTATCAATTTGAAAAATTTCAATGCAAACAAAAAAAGTTGAAAGAACGCAATTTGGTATAAATGTTAAACAGGTAAGGGGAACCACAACCATCATATTTTGGTTATATGATCAGTCACTCCCTTGGCCCAATGCACCCAACCCCAAAATTTTAGATTGCACCCTCCTTTTGTGACACCTCAAATCAAAGGTCTTCTGGAAGAGAACTCATCTAAACAAGAATTTTTCCTAAATTTTATACAGGATCTAAAAAGGTAACCTAAATAAAATGAACTATGTTTTATGAAGTGCTATTTTGTTTAATTAGATGCTCAAAATGCATACCATTTTGGGCTCAACAATAGTATAATCGGTAAACGAAAAAAACTCACAGTCGAACTCCACCAAATACAATCTTTATCAATAACGTATCAAATGGGACATGTTTCGAAGAAAAAGTCCTTCATCTTCAGCCGGAAAAAGGTCTAAAGAAAAACGGCAATGTCAGAACCGTGATCAACAGTGAAACCCCCTTAACTCACCCTGTGTGGTGGAAAAATCTTCACATAGAATATAAAAAAGGGGCCCTTGGCGGGTACCCTTATGTTAGGGGATGTGGTCAGATCGGGAGAACAAAAACATTCGGTTAAAATAATGTCGAAAAATAAAATTGTTACCTCGCACGTGTCACTAAGAGAAACATAACAAGGAAGTGACGTTAAAATTGAAATGAAGTCCGAGGTTGCCTTCTGTCACCCACAGAGAAAGACGCCACGAGTCAAGGCGACAAAGACACTGTCACAAGACATCAACTGACCGCAGCAACCGTACCTAATATGTGACCATGGCTGCTGAGCGAGTGCGAATAAAAACCTCTTGACAGAGAAGAGGAACAACTTAGACAGCTTGAAGCTATTCAATTCCTTGTTGTTTTGACTGATCGAATTGCTGATGGTATATTCTATGTAAAGTTTTTTCCACCACACAGGGTGAGTTAAGTGGGTTTCACTGTTGATCACGGTTCTGACATTGCCGTTTTTCTTTAGACCTTCTTCCGGCTGGAGATGAAGGACATTTCCTTCGAAACATGTCCCGTTTGATACGTTATTAATAAAGATTGTATTTGGTGGAGTTCGACTGTGAGTTTTTTTCGTCTACCGAATATCGTCTCACCTCCACTGTGTGTTATGGATCGTCTCCGTTGGATAATAGTATATTCTATTTTCGAACTCATTTCTCACATTTTGGAACTCTTTTTGAAATAGATGCACATTTTGTAATAATTCATTACCGAAGATCTGCGAGTGAAGTTGGTTGACACTACGTATGTATATGTATAATTGTGGAATTCTACAAGATTTTTCAGTATAATTCTACTATTTTTACTACCCAGGTTATTCAGAGAGATATTGAGATTGAAACGATGTCTTGAAATTAACTTTATAGTTTATCTTCTATTGAAAAATCGCATTTACATCTTCGGAAAATGAGAAGTTAAAACTGAAATATTCATTCAATAAGTCATTAAAACATTGTCACTCGATCATAACAAAAAATATCACAGGATTGAGAAAATTATACTATCATATGAAAAAAGTTTTATTAATATATTCAATATGCAGGATCTCATTTCTCCCTAACGATTAACTGAAATTGAATCAAGTTGTTATTATTTTGTTATTCATAGTTGGTTTGAGTTATTTGAAGCAGTATATTATACAAATATTCTGTGTATGCGTTGAAATATCCTACATGAATTTTGAAATTATCCACATTCACAGACAGGTTGGAAAACAAAATGTTACCACGATAGTTTCAGTAAAGCTACCCTAACCTAGCCATCAATATTCTCAATTAATGTTGCATAAACCTCTTCTTTTTCTCATATCAAAATCTCACACTAATCTCCATTTGGTGATCACTACATGAATCCATCATTCCTCATATAATATTTAAATTTCACTCTAATCTTTCAATTAGCACACTTTCAATAAGGCGTACAGTTGAGAAAAATGTGATTCAATAAATAACATGCACTTCGATGTTTGAATTATGCCGACAAATAGAAAGCATATTGTGAAGGAATAATTAATTATTAATGATTCATTATGTATTGAAATCACTTCATTCGATGAGTAATGTGCTTTCAGAACGACTAAATTATTAATCCAGCTTTAATTGAGAAAGGAGTGTGGATTGAGTGTATCGAAAAATAATGAGCCTTCCTGGAAACATAATGTCCTTATTGAATTCCTGTTTTTTTATAATACTCGATATCAATATAACTAGATCAAATTAGAATAATTAGATAATGAAGTCTCAGAAACGATTCAAATTTCTCACTTCCTTTAATATATTGATTCAGCTGTATACAGAGGTGTGCACAAAAATCGGCCAGAGCTGTAACTTCTGAATAATTCGAAAGTGGAATTTGAAATTTGGTGGGTACCAACTAGATGATATTGTTCATTTTTTAAAGAGAAAAATCGTATTCCACCCGGTCTAAGAAGTGACCCCAAATTTTGATTTTCAAATGGAACCGCCTGTATATTTTTTCATTTTCAAATTCAGTGTATCATTTTACATACACCAGTAATTTTTTCGAATCAAAATGTCAAAAAAATTAGGCATTGACTATTAGAGGCTTGCCGCAATATACCCCAAGCATTTTTACACAACGCAACTTTTAGTGTAGCTAGAACGTGTCAGCAATGCATTGCACAAAATAGGGGTCTTTGTTGTAATTAATTTTTTATCGCCCCTCTCTCTATGCTACTGAAAATAATAAAGATTGATGTGGAAGTCATTTTGTTGTTCTTTCTTCACACAGAATAATCCGGAATAACTACTGGTGCATGTAAAATGATACCCTGAATCTGAAAATGGAAAAATATACAGGGGGTTGTATTTGAAAATCAAATGTTGGGGTCACTTCCGGTTAGACCGGAGGATGGAATAAAATTTTTTTCTTCAAAAAATTAAAAATATCATATAGTTACTACCCACCAAATTTCAAATTCCGATCTCGAATGATTCAGAAGTTACAGCTCTGGCCGATTTTTGTGCACACCTCTGTGTATTTGAATAGATATTGTACAAAAATGTATTTCAAATGTATTCGCAGACAAATCAAAACAAGCACAATAGCTGTCAAAAATTTAAAAAACCACGATCGTATACATGAATCTTGCAACTCGTATGGTGGGGGGTGACCCAAACATTGGGGAAATTTTTGTGGTTCTCATGTTTCGTCACCTGCAGCGCTGTCCTCTATTGTCACTTTGTCAGCCAATCACAAATCAGATCCTATCAGCTTTTTGAAAGTATGAATGATTTTTATTTATTTGAGAGAATTTTGCAAGATATAATATTTCTGTCATTGATTTTATTAACCATTCAAGTCCTAACCGTTTGTTTTGTTGTCAGAGATTAATCACGTGATTATACCCTTATGTCCTCCTAGCGGATAATTATGGCAACTTTTTCTTCAGAACTGGTGCCACCCCCCATCATGCCGTAGTCTCCAGACCTATGAAGCCGACCTTGTCAGCATAAGTAAGGGACATGAGTACCAACATAACACTACAAAAAATCAAATACACGTATCCCGTGGCAATTTACTTTTGAACAGACTTTGTATTTTATAAATTACCATCCAAAATATCAAGAAAAAGTTACTGATACTAGCAATGTTCATCAGCTGTAACCACAATACAAATATCTCAATTCATACGATCACTTATTTTTTCATCTTGCTCAGATGTTGTTTTAATCCCCAAGCCGCCAAATTTCTCAAGAAAAAATCGTCTTACGCCTCGCGTTCGACACTAATGACCGGCTCTGTGAATCGGCCGTAATCGTCTGTTCCGACACGGATTGAGCCAATAGAAAAAAGCACCGCACAAAGGCAATTGTTATAGGAATAAAGTTGGCACTAATTGACAGTGATCGTGCTAAGTCGACCAGAAACGTCTTAACAAGCCCATTTCGATACTAGCGCCAATTCATTCGACGTAATCGAATGACTGGTCGTCAATTAATTGCCTACTGGTGGACGGTGGCTTCAAAGTTGAGAATATAACGAGTGTTATGTCCACTGATGAAAAAAATTCACTTACCAGATCTGAAATAGTCCGATGAAGTTTCTCATTTCATACCGAAAATTTTTCGTTCCTTCAGGTTCTCAAAGATATAATCGTCTCAACAAGACGAATCAGAAATCTATTTTATGAATATTTTGAAACTTTTCGATTGTTCAAGTGAATTTTGATTAGAAGTTATATGATATTCGTGGTTTGACCAACAAAATGATTTATTCCTTTTCACTAAATGTTGCTATTCTATTCATCATTTTCATATGCCTCGTAATGGCGGCAATCACAGCCCATGAATAACAAGAGTGTAACTTTGTTTCTGTAGTTTCAGAGCCTGTTTGAAGAAGGTGCGCACCAGCGATGCCAACCTGGTGGGTGAGCTGTTTTTTAACGTAGTCCAAACAAAATGCTTCGTCCTCAAGCCGAAGAAGAAATGTGTCAAATATTCGTGGGGGGGCATATGTGAGAAATCCAAGATAATCAAACAAGCAATCCTCAGAGATAATACGCCATTTTAACTAAGAGCAATAATAGGGACAATATCTAGAATTGTATTTTCGTACGAGGTGTTTCTGAAATTGATTGAAGAACTGCAATATATGGAGTGTTTGAATTCGTTGCTACAACTACTCTAAAACGATAACTAGTGGTTGAATTTTCATTTCTTCTTTGCTCACATCGTGTACCATATTGGGTGGAATGTAAAAATTGTAAATACGACCATGAATCCTAAACACCACAAAACATCAACATAAATCAAAATGAGCAACTAGTTTGGTATATAATTGCTGGATTCACTTTGAAATTTATTGAACCCTTCTACGTTAAAATATTCCATAAAAACCTCAGTATCAATGTATATAAATATAAAGTTACCAATCAATTCAAATACTTAACAAACATAACACATGGAAGGTTTATATTTTTCAAATAATTTTTTTAAATAGTAAAAGCCTATTCATCAATCACTCGGCATTTACTATGATTTTGTATATTTCAGACACACTCAGTATGTAGTTTTATTTATTTATTGAACTTGAATTAAAATGTGATCGATACTGATTCTATTGTAGTTGTTTTTATTTATGTAATTATGTAATTGTAGGAGAATTTTATTTTTGTATATATACATTATACACGATTTTATGAAATGTTTGTAAGATATTGCGATCGATACGACTCAATGACATCTCAACTAAACTCCTTGAATGCCCTGAGAACATAACAATTATTATAAGTTCAACCTCCAGATATGCCTTAGCTCAAAAATATTTCAATAAATCAGGAGTTCATCAACGTGTCAAATATATTTATCTCAGTTTCAAATCATGACTAGCAGTTGAAAATGTAAGTGGTTTGATATACTAGATCATTAAATGACTTCAATAATTGAATTTAATGATATTACCTGAAATGTTACAAGGAAGTCTTCGTGCATCTAGGTATATTGATAATTTAGTATGTATTCATTATCATCATGTGCCAAATATACTACTCTGTTCTTCCTGATATCAAATGGAATATCGTAAATATAAATTATATCATAAACGATGTCAAATCTATGAGATAAAATGAACATATTTATGGATATTTTCCAAAATAATTTGCGTCATGCATATTGTGAATCTGACCAGTTATATTTTCAGAAGACAATACACAATAATATCAGATTTTTTCATGGGCAATAAAAATATCATTGTTGTTATTTATAGAATATTGTATATCTTCATTGTTTCAGCTCCCTTCAGTCAATATAATAGAATAGTAGAAAAATAAAACTTGTGAATGTTAGCAATAAAATGGAATCCAACTTGTTGTCACTTTTATTATCAATTACCACAAAATTCCTGCTCAAAAACTAGAAAACCTTGAACTGGCCAATCATAGTTATTTTTCATACATGCTGTATCTGTGGTTCCGACAATTTTCTTAGGAATATATCAATTCATCAGCGTTGCAATTAGGAATCACGCTGTACATAACGTATATTAGGTATATATCTAAAGAACAATCGTGTGACTACATCCTGATTCTGAATGACAGATGTTGTTGTACATAAATTATAATTATTACTCCATAGGAAAGGTAGGAATATTCGTCATCTACAACCACAATGTTGTCAACTGGAAACGTTATACATAATATATTAGGTACCACGTTTAATTCTACTATAGGTACTCACCAACCAGATCGTAAAGAAATGTTATCCTTTTCGACCCACGCAGTATTCTAATGTTGTACAGTGTGCACAGTATCTAGCGGAACTCAGAATTTCTCGGTTTGACAATTTTTACATGGAGTAAAAGATACATCTACATCTGGAATGACATTTGTTAACATAACCAATGTCGACTCCTCTACTTCACGTTAAAACTTCAATTGTGAAACCCCGATAATAATAAATATCGTTATTAATCAATATTTAAATCAAAAATAATTTGAATTCAACAAGATTTATAGTTCTCTATCTTTTAATTCAATAAAGAATTTTTTACATTACCTTTTTAAGTTTGTTGTGGGGTCATAGAAAAAGTATAGTGTTGAACTCGTCGAAATAATATTTTGAAGCTCGTGAACATTAGCAAACGAGGCGAAGCCTCGTTTGGTAAACTGTTCTCTCCTTTGAAAAAATGTTACTATCGTCACTCGTTGAACAATATACTATTACTCACCTCAATGCTCTGTATAAAAAAATATTTCATACAAAATTCTTTGGGAAACATTGTGGAAAAACTGAAAATGAAATAATATCGTAGATTCTGAAAAAGAGTAATTTTTTTTTATTTGAAAAGCAGCCCCAAGTATTGTACAAATTCTGGGACCAAAATTATAGGGTGTACCATTTAATTAAGTGTTGAACTTTTTGAAGGCTGGACCAAAGTGAACCTGATCAATGGGACCTAACGCAATTTCTACTAGTGTTTTGGTAATGTTCTATCGTTGGCTTAATTATTAATAAATTGATAATCGACAATGTCGAAAATACATTGGTTTTAATCCATCAACAATCTTTATCCACTATACCTCGATTCATTTACACGAATTCTTTTGAAATGAGAATAGTATAATGAAAAAATTATAGAATGCTGTTGAATTCGAAAGAATGCAACAATCAAGCTGAAATTTTGGATTTGCCTATGGACTTTCAAAATCGAAACGAATCACAGACATCAAGTGATTGACGTGAAACACCTCATATAGTCGTTACATCATTTGACAATCATTAAGTAGAAATAATTTCCGTTTTCAATCTATCTTGTATCGATCGAATTCATCGAGTATCACATTAAAACAACTTGTAGATATTAAATTGATAATTTCTCTCGAACATGGAAGTTTTGGTGTGAAGAACATGTCAGAACATTTTCATTTATGATGTTGATGTGAATATGCGAGATTTTCAAGTAATTGATAAATATCATCTGCAACTTGACGTAAACCAAATCCTCATATTCATTACTACAATACATCATCAGTGAATTGAATGATAATGAGAAATTAATGTCTAACATTCACCATGAATCATGCTTTCGTCGTAAATAACGCAAAATCCTAATCATCACATCACGACACATCGGCATCATTACAGTTACGAAGAAAGCCAACCTACAAAGCAATCCTTCTAAAAGGCGCTGAACATGCCATTCTCCTAGAGGGAAGCCTAGTGGAAACCCCACTGGTGGGCACAGAATTGGACATGGCCGCTGCCTCCAAAACAGCCCTGATTATTCCTCTCAACTTCTTGTTCTCCTCCGCCAAAATTTTCTTCTCTTCTTGCAGCTCCAAATAATCAACCTCCACTTTGTTACAAGTGAACCAGAATCCTTCCATGCCTTGCAAAGATTCGATGCATCTATCTAACAGACTCTTCGGTTTCTCTTCTTCACTGTCAACACGATTTGCAGACGATGAGGATGTGGCTTCAGAAGTTTTTGTCTGAAGGGTCACAATTTTGAGGCTGGTTCCTATATCGGATTCTAGAATAGGGCTTTCTGAAGGTGTAGATAGAGATGATAAAGATTTGGGAACACCGGTTTTAGGTCTAACTTTCGGCTTTGAGAATCTTGTGGTCTCCAATTCTGAAACAATTGGTTTCATTCCTTTTATGATATTACTATTTGTTTCAGACTTTAGTGCTATAATAGCACAAGGTGCTTTATTTATTTATGTTTTTGTCTTATTTTTAATGTTGACATGATTGATAAAGCTCACAACAATGAGCAAAACTTCTCATGAAAGAAATATTACGGTATAGACAGTTTGACTGAATTTAAATCCAAAAAAAATCCTCCCCCCAGAATTTTTGAAGAAAGCAACGATTCAAGAAATTATGAGAAAAATATTGAAACAATAATGTTGAAACTGCCAACAGAAATTGTGATGTTTCCTCGATATTCAACAGGCTGTTCGTTACAATTTCATCAAATAACATAACCAGACGGTTTCCGTTTCACTGTTTTCCCAAAATCAGCTAATACATTCATCGGATGTATCAATGAACTTACCAGGTAAAATAGATTTAATTTCTGAAGGTGAATCTACATGATCCATTGAATATTCATTGAGACGTGGCATCCACTTCAGAATTGTGTCTCGTTCAGTTTCCAATTTTTTACAAGTTTTTCCAAGTCCTAGAATATACAGACCTTTCTGTGCCAAAGTATCTAAGTACAGTTTGGTTTTGCAGGACTCGTCAGTTAGAAGTCGCATTTGTCTTTCATCTGTTTTCAGGTCAGTTTGAAGAATCCTCCTGATTTTGTCAAATTTTTTGCTTAAGACGGTCAATTCTAATTGAAGATACCTTATTTGTGTATCTTTGGATGATTCCGTACTCGAATATTCTTCTTTGAGTTCTTCAATCCTTGACTGGAATTTTATTCAAAGATAGAGCGAAAATTGAAAAAAAAATGTTATGAAAAGAAAGACAGAAAACTCGAAGTCTTTCCAAAATATTTCAATCCACTTGGACTATCTCCGTCGTATAAACGATTTTCAGTTGGAATTCCATATTGAGTGAAATCATCGGAAACTAAGCGTATAATTCGGAAATAATAAATATTTCACATGAATGTGATATTTCAATTTGATGTCTGTTAGTTTGCGCACATCGTATTCAGCAAATTAAATACTTCAATTTCAGTTGTTTTCTTTAAACTCAAAGCTGATGATAAAAATGTTAATTACGTCGTAGAATCAAATATTTCATAGTAGATTATTCAGGAGATATTGAAACTTGGTACCTAACTTGAAGTTTGACTTCATTCAATGTTTCAATCCATTCATAAACAAGGTAATTATTATTATTATAGTACCGTTGCATATGGACCTGATTTTCAGGAAAATATATTGACTCTCCCGGCAACAAAAATAGGTGATAATTTACATTCCAATGATTTCCTGTACGGTTATCTACTATATGTCCATAGACAGGGTAATAAAAAGAAACTAGTTTAAATTATTGTATGCGTATTTAAAAATTCATTTACATGTATCGGTGCATGTTTATTCAGAAATTTCCCAGTATTTAGAAACGAGTTGTAACATGGAATTTATTAGTTTGGCATCCTCACTCGATCTATAGGTACTGTCTTATTCACTTTCAATATCATGTATTTTATTTATCATGATCACTATTAATTTATGTACCTTGGAATCACTATGATTCATAATATAACTTTCAACAAGGGAATAGACTTACACTCCCCTAATAGCATTCAGATCATGTTCAAAATGATGATGATTGATGTAAAACTACAGGAAGTTATCTCGACTATCATGATAATTGATAGGTGATATCGAAAGCAATCAGTGAATATTTTTAAGCCCCAAGTTGACTTGAAATGTTTATCATTCTGGAAAAAACAATACAAAACCCAACTGAAAGTAGAGAGTAATCACAAAACACTTTCCACGCAACCATAACATTTCGTCGATTTCACAGATGCAATAAAGAGTAAATAAAAAACCCTGAAATGAACATTTCCATCTTTAATTTCTTGTAATTCATGAAAAATGTTAATCTTCCGTCAGATTTCATATTCGTAGTAACCAGTGAATTTTTTTTGTATTTTGGCAGTTTTGTATAATCCGACAGTATTGAAACGAAAAAATATCTAAGATCATTAAATATGGATTTAATGAAATGTCGTATGTGATTGATATACAGGGTTGCCAACGAGGTTTTGGACTTTGGCACTTATATACCGTTGGTAATATTACAGATTTCAAGCCAGCTGCAACGTTGTTACAACGTCTCATTTTGGATAACGTGGTATCATCTTCAGAATTTTCAATGGGACACCCTGTATATTTTTTCACTGTCGTTAAGGTCCCTTTTATGCTCATTCAGATATATATATTTTTTTTGTAGGTAAGTACTCCGAAACGATAGAAGAATTTTTGTGTAGGTTTCTTATTGGAAAAACAAAGATGGCTAAGAAACATGAAATATTTGAAATGGAATAACGCTCTCACAATAGTTTATGCTAAAAGGACCCCGCACTTTTCTTATGTAAAGTGGCGACCGGTCGAATTTTCTGAAAGTTTGGTATGTTGTTGTACCCGACTCAGTAACCAAAAGTGTAAGAAACGTACAGAAACCTCTACCTCTTTGGTAATGAGTTTAATGTTTCAGTTGATTTTTCTGATAGTATTTGCAATACACCTTTGGTATAATTCTTGCCTGCGTGGATGATCCAAAATCAACATAGTTTTCTGCTGAAAAAAGTGCATTCATTCAGTTAATAGCGAGGAAATAGCTATTATGAGTTTTGAAACTATGGTTCCACTGGGAGATGCGAGAGGAGGAGAGGTTTTAGTCGGCAGGAATCCGGCACTCCGGAACGACCGGGGTCTTATGAAAGATTTCCTCTCCTCGGACAAAAAAAAAATCATTTCTAAATCCTATGAAAAAGGAAAATAGTTACTCCTCGTTCAAAATAAACCTGATCCAACATATAAATCTAGGAAATACTGTATTATTGTGAATATTTCAGACATAATTCTTAATATTATTTATCAACATTATATTGTATGTTAAATTCTATAGCTTTATGTAAAAAACACTTGAGATTATAATGTTCCGTTACCAGTACTCTGATGCTGATTAGGAACAAAATACTTCATAGATATTATACCTATATCATAAAAGAATCATTTAATATTGAATTATAATTGTTTATATATATGAACAAATAAAAAAACTTCTTATTATAATCTTTGTTGCCATGGGTATAAAATCTTGTCGATTACTTATATCTGGCAAAGATGTATATTTTTGGTAGGTGATTATAACTTGATCACCTTGTATATTTAAAATTCTTACGGTTATGCATACCTGATGTAATGTTAATAATAGTAAATTCACTAAAAAAGTTCTCGTTTCAATTATTTCACAGCATAGTTATTTTTGGTATGGTTGGCTGTACGGCTCACCCTGTATGAAAAGTAATCATAATGAAGTATTTCGACTGAAAATAGTAAGCGACTAGGTATTAACTCCACGGAATAATTTCTCTGTGACAGAACTGTAGAATTATTGAGTATTAGCAAAAGCTGATTTATTCGTGAATAACCTGTAACAGTAAATATTTTTAGCTGAACCTTTCCATGTACATCTGACCCAAACTCATATTGAACTCATAGGCGCAACATAAAATCGATCCGGCTTTCCAATTTGAAAAAAAAAATGATGAAATCAGAAAATCTCCACTTCAACGCCCTGTATCTCGAAAACTGGTCATAGTATCGGATTTAGAATCCATACCTCTGAAGATGTTATGAAAATCAATATATAGTGAGAAAATAGTTACATTTGACCGAGGAAATTTTTGAATACAGGTTGTTCATGTTTTTTGTACTTTTCCCAAAGTAGAATACCTTCCTATGAATAAACCACCTTGAGTATTTTGGAGATTGGAGACACACATATGTTCGTGGTATTACTTTTCCCAAAAATCAATCCATAAATACAGGGTTTCGAATTAATCCTAAAAAATAATAATTATGTCTAGTGGTTCTCTCTGTGAAACACCCTGTATAAAAAATGTGTACTGTGCAACATTTTCTCGTTAAAATACTTTATCGAAGAGAACGTTTCAAAATTATGCCTCCTTGACGTCACAGTAGAAAAAATGAATTTTGGCAAATAACTACCGACATACATTCGTGAATCACCTTGTAAATATAAATATTTTCAAACATACGTATACACTAATTTCATTAATAGAACATGTAGTAAATGTCTGCATGCAACAGAAATCCAATCCAACTTTCAATAAACAAAAAATAAATCCGAAAATCTGGGCAATTTTCAACTTTAACACCCCGTATTTAGAAAACTAGCCATAGGATTGGGTTGGGCCCATTGACACTTTTGGTTACTGAGTCGGGTACAACAACATACCAAACTTTCAGAAAATTCGACCGGTCGCCACTTTACATAAGAAAAGTGCGGGGTCCTTTGGCAAGTTGCCCTAATTATGTTTTTTAACAGAGGGAATATACAGTCCCATTGAAAATTCTAAAGATGATACCACGTGATCCAGAATGTGACGTTGTAACAACGTTGCAGCTTGCTTAATATTACCAACGGTTTACAACTGCCAAATTTCAATATCGTACTCCAAATAGTTTTCGAGATATATACTGCCCAAAACCTCGTGGGCTACCCTGTATATACAATTGATGTGTTATAGTTCTCTATCGCATTTTTGTCCACTACATTGGTGAAATAATATTCGAACATATACAGGGTAGGTTGAAGCTAATATTATTTCAAATAATTCAATGTCCTTTCATTTTTGAATTCGATTGGTTTTTCCTATATTCAAAATAATGAATTTCCAAGTAATATCGATATCCTTTTGATTGGTAAAAATTCGTCTCATAAATTTTAAACTACTGCAGTTACAGAAAAAGGTGAAAACGTTGAAGAAATGTGTTTCTTTGGCATCGTCATTGCAGAAATAGTCGATTTCAGAATTGCGTATAGAATAAAACTGTTAAATTCCATCAACCGTGATAATGTAACCGTCAATATGAAATGTAAAATAAGGGTTGTTAGTGAATACACCCTTCTCCTCCTTCTACCAATGAAAACATTGCACAAATCTCAAACTCCTTCCTCTATCTGATTAAATCACTGATGATTCACGGCGCCAAATCTTGACTATCTACCTCTTTTCTCTTTATGCTCTCCTCATTTTCGGCTATATCGGAGGCGCTCTCTGCGTCCAGTCTCTTCAGCTCCGCCAAATGTGCCCTTCTTACGTCAGTTTGGGTGACGTATCTCTCCACAGTCGCCGCTATCTGCTTCCAGATGGCAGCACTCATGTCTTCGCGAGTTTTCCGCAGGTTATCCAGTCTAGTTTGAAACTACGACGAGGAAAATTAGGGATACTTATAAGTATAGTGGAGAAAATGATGGATTAACTGAATTGGGCAAGAACACCTTTCATGATTTGATTTATTTGTTTGATCAGCAGATTCAGCGAGATATTGAATCGAATTGTCTATTCAGTAGGTTCATTTATAGATAGTGCAAATAATAAATATCGTCTAAAAATCATCCTAAAATATAACATCAAAAGATGAGGTATACAGACATATACAATCACACACTTAAGAACTTGTCTGTGAGGACTTCTCCACATTCTCATCTCTTTCTATGGTTTCAAAATACATCTTCCTCAATAAAAGTTACACTTCATGAACACAGTAAGTAGATACATACAAGTAGATACGGCAAACGACACAACCGAACATGACTCGATGGAGTGGATATAATGAAGGTAAAGTATACAGAGTCCGGATTCAGAGAAAAATGCAAAATTAAAGGTATCACAATAATTTTCACAAAACAGTTTCAATGATGAACCCAACCTAACTTTCTCTTTCGGAGTATCGAAAAATAAACAAGGAGCACATTCTGGCGAACTGTCACAACCATCTTGCTTAAATGAATAGACTATAGTTAAGATGCCGACTGAATTCGAAATATTTTATTCCATGAAATGAATTAATTGCATTGTTTCTGTTTGGAAAACAGCAAATCCAGACTAAAAAAATATGGTAATACGCGACATTTTGAGATATGCTAACACGACATAGCTTGCGTAACTTTGAATAGTGACAGTCGACAAATAACACATTTCCGGAACAGAAATAATTCAAGACCATTTGATCGATTGGCAAATTAGTTCTCTATTCATCTCTTTTTGTGACTCCATCATTAGTCATTGTTTATCTGTGCTAATTCAGCATGTATCCTATTATTTGAAAGAGATTTCAATAGTGAAATCCTGATTCGAGTGTTATAAAGAGGAGATCCCATAAACAATAATTAGTATATTTGACGTATTCGGTTTGTCTATTCTGAAACTGCATTCCCAAACAATTCGTTATGCGGGGTTTGATTTTAATATTCGTTTCTTGTTATGTGGTACATTCGAAGGTAAATATTTCATGAGATATAGGATATCCAAGGTGGATGATAATTTCGACGTTCACAGAAATCTCATCCCTATTTCAAAAGTGACTCCCCGTGTCTGCTAACGAATTTGCATTTTTGATCACTATCAGGTTATTGTTGTTCGACACTTTTCACCATCCATCATGAATCGATTTGATATAATCATATTATTTTATAAGTTACCAAGTTTTGTTTCAATATTTATCAGTGTAGTATTTGAATCTGTATGCCAGTAGTCGCCAAGCTGTCGATCGCGAGCTATCGGTAGCTCACAGAGGTAATTTTAGTAGCTCTAACAACAATTTTAATTTCGAAAATACAAACTACAAAAATCAGAGAAGCTTCCGAAAGTTCCACAAAAAATCTAATTGTCATAATATTAAACATAAACAGCGGCAACGTTAAACGTTATGTTGAAGTAGCTCAACACATTGAAGAGGTTGGCGACCTCTGCTGTAGAGGATTTGTCGAGATGTAATCAGGTCTGCAGGTTCACTTCAAATTTATAATTCCACTAAATCCAAAATCATATACAGGGTACTCATAAAATATTCTGGGACACAGAAATGATTCTATAATACCAAATGATGATATGTTGGAAACACAAAAAGGTTACGTTTATTAATATCAATTCCAAAGAAGTTATTTTTCATGAAAATTATCTCGATTTCACGAAATTTTGTGGCAAATACAAAAAAAGGATTTTCAATAGAACTACCCTACTGATATGATTGTGGTGATTATAAAAAAAATAATCATGGAATTTTGTCTTTCTGTAACAATAAAATTTGAAATGTTCTATGAAGATAGCGACGAAATTTCTGAATCAATATTCATCAACACGATAGTTGAGAAATATCCAGATAATCAGGTCATGAAAAAGAAGAAAAATTGAAATTTTGGCTTTCTGCAAAATAATATCCTTGAATCGTAACGGATACACATTGGTATACTATACGGCCTAAATTCCGAAATTCTACTAAAATTGGAAAATCAAATAGAATGCTACTTTTTTATATATTTGGCAACACTGCATCCCTGTGCTAATGTCCATCATAAATAGTAGTTTGATTCTAATAATTCGTTTTCCGTAAACTTCTAAAGTATCATCAATGACAGAACATGATTTAGAAACAAATATTTTTCTGAACAATACCTGAAACATTCAAAATATTTCCTGGAGCATGAATTCTTGTTTGAAACATAATTATATTTTAATCAGGCCATCGAATGTGGTATAGATAAGTCAAACAGGGATGAAATCAAACAAGCTCTTGCAATGTGCGTCAAAAATAACGCTACCCTGAACAAGATTTGGGAAATGACATCATCAGCTCAAACAACCCCCTCGTCTATTGAAGAAGGAACTGACTCTATGGAAGAAAACGATAAATCTGTTCCTAGTATTCCTAGTAGGAACATTGCAAAGAGTAATAGACTTTGAATAGTAACCATCTTTAGAAGATATACAGTCACTATTTTCCAGACCAGAGGAGTGGAAAATCAGGCAGAATTAAGAGGGCCAAATCAATGAAATCCTCCAATACTCAGAAGTTTTCAACAACTACAATGAGAAGTTCCGATGATAGTAACGGGATGAAGAATTCTGATGAAGAAAACAATGAGAGTAATGATGTGTCTGAAGACAAGAAAGATAGTAGTCAAGATTCCACCGATAAATGTATTATTCACTGTGTTTTGGACAAAATGAGCCTAGTATAATTTCAAATGGCATACAATCGACGTTTGATAATCTTCTCCATTTTCAGACGGATGATAATGGGTTGCCAGACCATTCGAAAATCTTGGAAGAATTACTGAAAAATACCCCTAAACGTGAATTGAAGAATTTCCTTCAAGATAGTACAGACGAATGTTTCCAGGAAGTAGATGAAGGTAGGAAAACGTTTTTCAATTCTACTAGTGATCACGGGGCTATTGCGACCGATTTTGTTTGTGTGTCGCGAACATGAACTTTTTAAAACAACGTATTGTTTCCGCAGACACATTTGAAAAAGTACGGGAAGAATTTAAAAATCAGTGTCAGGAAACAAAATTGGTATCATTGAATAGGTAATTTCAATACCTTCAAGAAGAGGTGTCGCTTGCAGTAGGATTCCATTTAAAATTATTGGTCACAAAGGCCTTGTGACGCCATCTCCGTCAATTTTCGATTTCTACCTGCATTCATTATTCCTACTATTCAGTCATTATCTATCGGATACAATGTAACTACTGAAATAAATAGTTCATTGTTTATTTCCAGCAAATGAATCCGATTCCTGTGAATACTCCAACAAATTGATTTTCTGCCTGGCAGAAAAAGGCAGATCCAATTGTGCTGATTGGCCTGCTGGAAGTCTTCCCTTCTAATTGTCAAGTCTAATTTAACAAAAAAGATATTGCGATTCTAAAGGTCTACTCTACATATGATATATATATATATATATATATATATATATATATTTATTGCATAAATAAATTGACTATTCTGAAAAGTATCTTTTTTTTTCGGATCTTTCTCGTTTAAGAAATTGTGTAATTTCAAATCAATCGAACATGATTGGGGTTGATATTTCCTAACAAATTTTTCAGAGATCAACTAATGATACTGAAAATGCACAACTTTATACAGTTCGTGGATAAATAAACTCCAGGAAGTGATAGTAGAACTCGAGAAGAACAAGAAAGTATACCTAGATAATGCGCCACATTATTGAAGTCATTAACCAGGAAAAAGTAGATGTGGGTTAAATTTACTCAAAGTGAATTATCTCAAAGAGTATTGATTCTCCCTCGATAATATAATCAAATACCTATTGCTCAAAATATCAATAAAAAGTACCAACGAAAATACATATACATCGCATTATATTTTCAGAATTACTCAAATTTCATCCGTACAATCAGTTCAAGAACCGGATTGACACGATTTTGGTGAAATGGTAAATTTGATGGAACTTTTCCAGTTAATAGTAATTCCCATTTCACAAAATAAAAAAAATACATCTGAAATTCGGAAAGTGAAACCTAGAATTTAGAGGTAATATCACAATGATTAATCTTTGATATTTAGATGGATTATCTACGGAAATGAAAATTCCTCCTCAAAATTACCTCACATTCGGTCTCATAACATGTTTGCATGTATCCTTCATATTCTTTTCTTATTATTTTCTTCGCTTCTGTATCTTGCCCGTATAAAATAGTCTTCAAATAGTTTTCTTCTGTTTCAGTATTTTTCATCATCAGCTCCTGATCTCTTTTAGTAAATTTTAACAATTCATCCAGATCATTTTTATATTCCAATTTCAACTTATCCACATATTCATTCTGATTCTCCAAAATATCGTCAATATGAGTTGAATGCGATAGGAAATTCGTGATATATTCGTTTTCAGCGTTTTCTAGATCTTTCATCAACATTGCTATTTTATTGTTCTTGTTTATTACTTGTTCTTCTATCCATTCCTTCAGATGCTGAAATAAATCTGATATAGAACATACTTCAACAATAAAATCGTCATCATACCTTGACGTCTTCCTTCATCTGTGTACATTTTGACTTCCTCATAATTTGGTGCCAGTTTTGATTGATTTTTGCCACGTTCAGTCGAGTGAAAGCTTCTTCTCTCCTGATTTTTTTCTAGAATGAATACATAAAAGATGAAATGCATAAATTCCAATAAAAAACGTGATGGAAGAGGGTTCCACTAGTGATTGGAAACTTGCACGTTCGATTCTCAGTAAAGGCAGACATTTTTAGGGTTGAATTATAAATTTACTAGCCAGACTGATTTTGAAACTGCTTCTGAGGTGGCGTATTGAATAGGCGAGATACCAAAATCATAAATTTGCTTAAAACCTTCTTCAAGATCAAATATTATGATACAAGAAAGTGTTTATGATATTTTTCTGAAAAATGTTATGTGATATTCTAAAAAACGCGTTGTCAGTTGTGATACTTTTGGAGCTTCTGCGGATATTTCATTCAGATTCATCCACGAAAGTTACACAGCTATTGGGCAAGTATGTACTGAAATGAAAACCCTATATTGTACGGTTTTTATAGATTCAATTACCAGTAAAAAATAAACGTAGGGCTATTAATTGTCTTTATTTTTCCGATCTACTGATGATGTCAAGAAATATGATGAATAACGCTTCAAAAATGCTGTGAAATATCATTTTATCGCTAGCTAGTGCAACGCTTATAGATCCAGGAGTACTTTTGACGTATCAACGCTATGCGTTCTCTGGTGAGTTCTGAACGCACCCCAATTTTAGAAATTCATTCTGGCGAAACTATTGTAGCAAGAAAAAAACAACTGGATACATTCCCCAGTTCGTGGTATATTTTCAAAAATTCATAAATATAGCATGGATACTGCAAACGGAGGAATAAAAAATTATGAAAATAAATAATTGTTATTCGGTTATTTGTGAATTATTGTTACAGTTTCGAAACATCCACAATTTTTGGGAAAAAATTGTTGTAAGATTGATGAGTTCGATTCCTTACTAATAATTGAATATTGAATCGGTTCAAAATTGCTGTTGATTTTCCAATACCCATTCCAAAATTCATACCTTCATAAAAGTAGAAATCAATTGCTCTTTTCTCCTTTTCGCTTCTTCCTCAATATCAGCTCTGTGCTGCATATACCTAGCCCTTTCTTCATCTGACATTTTTGCGAGTTTATTCGCCAAAGTTTTTTTCTTCTTACCAGCCATATTCAGAAAATTCTACACTTCTATTCAACTAAGCAAATCGATATGACTGATAATTCTTGTTCGGATTCTTAGTGGGAGTGAATTTATGCGTATCCATGGTAATATAACAGTTGCTTGGATACCATTTAATGTCATTCAATATTGACGTATTTGTGTGGATTTGTGAAAAATAGTAAGGCTGTATGAATACAACAATGTCAAATTTTTCCCCTCGAGCAATTTTAGAGGAACTCAATATGGATGATGATTTCATGAAAGTATTCGATAAATACAAAGAGAAAGAAATGAGTCCTGGTGCGATGGATTTGAAGATTCAAGCAGATAGAGTCATATATGTGCTGAACAGAAGTTTAGCGAAACTATATGTGTTGGTGAGTTCAAACTCCGATCGGAATCATCTTTCAACTAATATGATGAAAAAAAATTGTTAGTCACTCGATTATATTACATTCGGAAATGTGAGTAGATTAGAGTTTTAATGAAATTTTCCCATATATCCACATTTTTTGTCTAAAAATCACGAATAAGAGTGATATTATCCTGGTGGAATTAATACTAGAGGGTAGGAAAGGGGCTCCAAGTCATCTGCACAAATATGATGAAAAGTTTTATTTTTAAATTAAAGACATGTTCCGAACCCTGCAGGGGAATTCCACTTCGAAGTTGGTGTTTCTTAGACCACAATAGTGATTACAAAAAATCATCTAAATCCAGATCGCTCAATATGTATATATTGATTTTCTTTCTCTCGTATTTTTGTTTGACAAAATATATTTCCAAATACCAGGTTCCAAATCTTAGTGGCAGATTCAAAGCATATATATTTGTTGTCGAAATATTGAAAAATTTTCAAGGCACATCTTCCCTTTCTTCTGAAAAATGATGCAGAATTGATTCGAAAATACATGAAACCCATGGAAGCTCTCTTCGTATTAGATCTTGTCAATACCTGGGGGATGAATTTTGACATATACGATTATGAAAAAAACGAAGAATATTTCGAATATCTAAGGAAAGTTGATCCAAAAAATTGTACTCTCCTACGTGGCATAGTTACTGGACAAGTAAGTAGAATTCGAATACTGAAATGAGATATCTGCATAGACAAATATTTTCATTCCATATTTTCCAGACTGATAATACGAGTATGAAAACTTCAGCAGTTCCAAAAGATGTATTCGATGCAATCGCTGACCCCTATGTCTCCAACTTGTTGGATTTGATATTTTATAACAAATGTCTGTCACATGCCATAAAGACTGCTAATAAGCCTACAGTAGACAGAAATATAATGAATGTTATTAAAGAATTCCAAGAGCTACGGAAAATTGCGAAAACATTACTTTATGTCACAGGAGACGAAGAAGAGGCATTAAACAAAGATTTGAGGGCAGCTTTCAAATCCAACGATTTATTGACAGCCATTATTAATGGTATGTTAGAAAGAATATATATATATATCACATTTTATACCTAATAGATAATGAACAACTTGTATTGGTTGGATATACAGGGTGTTTCAGAATCGCACGGCAATATTTCAGGTACGTATTCTCTAGTACAAAATGAAGAAAAAAGTTCCTATGAACATGTGTCCGATCTCGATTATTAGTGGAGTTACAGGGTGTTGAAACGTAAAAAAATTGTTTTTATTTTATTGTGCTTGATCTACTGCAGATTGAGCTTTCAAATTTTGTATGAGTATCGAGCAATAGGTGCTGCTTAATATGAAATCAAATGTTTCACAAATACCATATAGGGTGTTGCATTTTCCGATAACTAAATCCATAAAAGCCTTAAGAAAAATTTGCTGGTACGCCACTGGTGAATTTTAATATATATATTTTTCTCAAGTTCTTCTACCTATTACTTGAATTTTAATGCTCCTGACTTCTGATCGAATTCAGTTTCTTCAGGAATTAATTAATTCGTGAATTTGCTCAGAGTTACATGCTCATGTAACATGTTTATACTATTTTGATATCTGATATCAATTATTACCATTTTCATGCATGCGCCATAAAATCATATTGTTTTTTTCGTTCAGTAAAAGGGAGTAGATCAAGCACAATAAAATAAAAACCCAACTTTTTTCAACTTTCAACACCATGTAACAATTGAGATCGGAGAATACATACCTGAAATATTGCCATGCAATTCTGAAACACCCTGTATGGAAATGAAGAATTTCTGTACTTTTCAACATTACTTTTCCATATTTGATTATTTTTGAGCATACTATCTCATTTGTGACTCTTCTGAATGTATTGGTAATTGGTACGTTGTGGTTCTGTTCTAGATAAAATATTCGTTTTATGAGTATAAGTAGTCTACGTATTTCTATTGTTATGATTTCGAAACATTTTGATGAAATGACGATTGACTGCAATGAAAAATCGTTGTTCACATAATAGGGGGTGACCTAGGAGTGAAAGAAAATGAAATCGACTTATATTTGTACTACAAAAATACACCAATGAATTGCTTTTTTTAATCCAAAGGAATTTGTGTCATATCATACACATACTATACAATACAAGTACCTACCTGTTATTTTGATGGAGCGAAAATGGAAATCAAACAAGTTGGATAATCGAAAAGTTTTGAAAAAGCATAGCTTTCGTAAGAGAAGGATACTTTTTTCTATATCAAAACTTTGCATCTTCATGGTGAGAATGCAACAATAATAAGTTTGGCAACATATTATGATTTCAGATTTACAAGGAGAGTTAGAAAAACAGAGAAGAGAACTCGGAGTTCAATTGGATGAGAAAGTACAAATATTCGAAAAATATCACGAAAAAATGGAAAACGTCAAAGAAGATTTTCAACGGCAGATGACCAGAACAATGTGAGTGATATTTGATGGAAATACAAAATATTTTCTATTGATCTATATGGCCACTGTTATTATCTCCTCTATTTGCTCCCGATCCCGTTTATGAGAATGTTTCAACTAATTCAACAACACATTATTTCCATATTGTTGATTGAACCATATAAAACAGCTGTTAACGCTCATCTGATCTTTTCATGAGGCAGTTTATCAAATGAAACTTTCTTTGTACCTTTGAACACTACAGTTTCTGTATGTTCATTTTATCATATTGACATATTTTTATTGGCATGAAGAAAAAGAACTTGACAGTATTTGACCATTTGTAGCATTGGTAAATCGAAGAGGTCTTTGAAAAATAGTTTATTCTAACTTTAAAAACTATACAACGTTTCCCGAGAAAATTTAACGAGCTTTCAAACTTCTCCCACTCCCAATCACACTATGGATGAAATATGATTTCAGTCACGAATCTGAAAAAATAATGATGCATAAAAGCAACGAGAGCGACATTAAACAGGTTGAACTAGCAGAAGAAGCAAAACAAGTCACTAATCAGTATGAGACCCTTTTGGAAGACCATTTAGCACAGGAAAAATTATCTAGAGCGAAAAGATTCAAGGCAGAAACGCAACTGCAAAATTGGCTGACCAAATTCGATCAAGATATTGGTGAGAAACAAGAACAATACGAAACACTTAAACAAGAGTAAGAAAATATGGGTTTAAATGTTGTTGGAATTCCATTGAAATAATTTTTTTTTTTTCGTTAGATATGACGAGAAGAAAGCTGAGACTGAAAAATTGGAAGAACTATTAGATGAACAGGAAGATGAGTACGTTATGCTCATGGAGGAGAAACGAGTGGAAGAAGAAAGAATTTTCAACGAAATGGCGTATCATTTATTGATAAATCGCGCAGCTCGGAAGATTCAAAGATATTGGAGGGCTTACAGAGAAAGAAGAGCTAAAAGAAGAGGCAAAAAAGGTACGAAAATCATTCAAAGTATAGAAATATTTTCCTCGGTTCTTTGGAATATGAGAGTGTTTTGCCAAAAATACAAGTGAGGTTCTTCAAAAATAATCAATGAAATGTCAAAGAAACATAATAACCCAATTCGAATAATTCTAGGAAAAGGTAAAGGAGGCAAAAAAACACCAACATCAGGTAAAATCAACTAATTCACAATAATGTTTTCCTTCATGGATATAGGAAAAGGGTCGAAAGGGAAGAAGAAAGAAGGTGAGTATCGAAAATCTTCTGTTCTCTCGTGAAAAATCAAACTGGCTCAACATTTCCAGAAAAACCTCCGAAAATGGTCGTTACTAGAAGTGGCGATCCGCTCGCTGCTCTTTCTTCGGACAGAAAGATTAAAGAACATGTTTTCGAAGAACTGAAGGATCCTGAGTCTGCTGTATTCAAAAAAACAGAATCTACTCCTTTATAGATTGTTTATTGGATTCGTCTGGCAAAATGAATCTTCTCCTCTTAGGAAAAGCATGTTTTGAAGCAATTAGAAAAATAAATGAAGGAACACCACGTTGCTCAATGTTGTCACTAACTTTCGTATCGCTGGATCCAATTACTCATCACCTACGAATGAGTTTCATTCATTTATTCATTTATTTATTCATTTATTTATTTCACGGGATAACCCAATTTACAATGAATAACAAACATAAATAAAACTAAATAGAGATTTACCTAATCTACAACTAGTACTACTTAAATTTGAATAACAACTTTTAACAACATTTAAATACAAGGATTGATTATGGAAATAACAGAATACCAAAATAGATTACTGAAGGCATTAAGCACTAACATCCTTTAAGACCTTCCTAATATTATGAGCATTCATACAAAACAAATCAAGGCTCTGAGAAAACCTGTTGAATGATATTTTAATTCTATTAAGAGGGGAATGATAGGCATAGTTGGTTGTATGGAATGAAACATTAAATATTTCAGGAGTGCGAGTGTTATACACTGGGATTTTCAGTGCAATACTCTCAAGTAGTTTGGGGCAGTTGATGTAGCCTGAGATTAATTTCTGTAGGAATACTATATCAGTGACGCATCTTCTGTGAGAAAGTGATTGGATATTTATATATTGGATATTTCCATGAGGAATGAAATATTGAAGAAGGTTATTATTATTGTAGAACTTCACAGTATTCCGATTGATGTTATTTCCGGAGAAATTAATTCCACAATTTTGTTTTCATTCATGTAAATCATTTCAGTTATATAATTCATCACACGAATCGCACATATTAGAAAACTAAAAGGTTGCTTTGATCTTTTCCTCATTATGCACTTGAGAAAAACTTGCACCAAAACGAACTTTTTCCACAATGAGTTTTCTTTTGTTAGAAGTCTGTTCGTTAATTCGAAATTTTGACAATAGAAGTACACGCTATCCTAGTTTTTCAGTGAGGTTTCAGTCAATTTGGGTTATATTCAATGATACATACATTTTTATAAAAATCTCTTTCATAATAGCTATGGTACAAAAATTTTCAGAATGTAATCTAAATGCATGCGATTGATTTTATATGCAGGATTTTTCATTCAAAACTCCGCACGCCAATATCTCGAAAACGCATAGAGAAATTTGATTTCTGTAAAAAGCAGTCAATAGATCGCTGTTTGAAAAATTCGACGCCAACCAAGAGCTGAGCGTCGCGTCGAAAATATAAATCGATTGCAACGACTTTGAAATTACGCGCACGTGAAAGTAAATGTTATTTATGAACTGTCCTGTTATGTACTGGAACTTATTTCTTTCATTTATTTCTGAGTTATACCGGTGTTTGGTAAACGTTTTTTGATTGACAAAATATGGGATTACTTATGCCATTCTTTTTACTCATATCCGATCAAACCAATGAACAAAATGCTTATTGCAATCAACAATTGATTAAACAAATGAAAGTTTTTGTTCAAAAATATGTCCTTCTGCTCGAATACAGGTATCAGAAGCTTTGACCAGATGAGCTTGGGTCGCTTGTAGGAGCGTTCTTCTTATTGTAATAGCGGCATGTAAGAGATGAGAGTCTGCTAATAGATTGATCAAGAGACCAATAATACCTAAGACTTCATTTCTCTTAATAAAACTAATTACTTAAGAACTTCATGTTGCTAAACGAACGGTTGAGCAATGAGGTTCTTGGAAACATACGCATACTTTGTGAGACATAGTCTATCAGTTACAAAAGGACTTACCTCGTGACTCGGACTGGCTCTCAGGTGGGTGTTGTGTTCGGCTAAGCTGAAGATGGCTCAGAACAGCTCTCGAGCTGAGGTTGTACGAACACGCTCTGGTAATTTCTCTCACAAATACTGACTTTGGAATTCTAACTTTGATTTTTAAATAAAAAAACATTATGAGATCGGAATCGGAGAATATAAAAGAAAGATACGGGAATCTATTTAAATAATTTATTAGACTAAAGACACCAAAATAAAAGTGAGAGGAAACTGTAGATATAACTTTGAATAACAATGATTACTGGAATACTAACAATTGGCTGTCACAACTGACCAGGAGAATAAACAAATATTAATCTATGACATTAAAAAAAAAGACAAGTTAGGATAATGATTGACAGTTATTGAAATATACCAAAATGACAACAAGTGAGACTTAGATGATTTTAGGAGAACAAGAGAAATTACCCAGATATTTAATGAGTTGATGAAGGCACTCCCGTGATCGCGAATTGAGCAGATTGAAGAGCAAAACGGAACTAACTTAATTTCGTCTATCCAAAAACCATCTGAAGTCTCTAAGTAAACGCCCAAATTTTTGGGGGTAAATTTGCCTAGACTACATTGGTGGATGGATCAATCCTTCCACCAATCATATAAAGACTTACGACCGTCTTTGTTAGTGCATAGGTTAATTTATTACATCCTGCTCAGCATGTGGAGGAGATTCGTAAATTCGCTAAACTTTTCCTAATTTTAACACCCTTGATAACAGTTGGGCACTATCGGAATATCATATTACATTGGTCCCTATCGATATTCTTGAACTCTCGACATTTACGACCCTCTCAGCCCTAATTTTATCGGTTCTCTAGTGGACAGATGAGATAAAAAGCGTGTGGATATGCAAGATCTTTTGAAACGTGATCTGGTTTATCCTGTGAGTCTCGTCTAATAAATTCCTAATTCTAAGAAGTTGCCTGAAACTACCCTGGAGTGCGGATTTGAATAATCATCTGGATGCAATAAAACGAATCATTATATCTATAAGTGCATTTCTGACATATCGGCCTGTTGAAAGATTAATGCAAGAAAACGTTCACATAATAAAATGAGATTTGCTATTTCGCCTTATTACAGGCACATGATGCACTAATTTTGTTAATAAGATCAGCCATATCATCGATTGGTTCTTCATAGACAACGTCCTACACAGTTTTGATGATTGTTAAACAATCGAATAACATCAGCCAAATATTTTGCAGGACACGATTTCTCTACTAGTGAAAATCACTAGCACATGCAGTTTCATAATTACCAAAAAATTTAAACAAGTTCATCGGTTTTGTTCATTAAAAAAATAATTATAATATAAAATAATAATAGTACAAACATATTTCAACTTTCCATTTTTCTAATACATATCTTTGATATTTTCATTGAAAATGTCAATTCATTGACAAGTCGTCTAAGCATACAGGGTGTTAATTAAGTATGTTAACAAACTTTAACCACGAATATTACTCCGAAAAATAGAAAGAAAATGTCATATGAACATGGGTCCGGAAATGCTTCCTAAGGGAGCTACGCTCCTTTGCGTGGGGCACCCTGAAGACGGTTTTCCCTCGATATTATCGAAACCGTTCATAATAAAATTACGAAATTAGGTGGGATGGGTAAACTTTCGACGCTGAATCTGATTCTGAATTCAGAATTTCATAATTTTAATCACAGGCGTATCATACGGAGGGAGTTAAGGGTAAAAATAACCCCATTTTCTAAATGGTAATTTTTTTGACATTTTGATTTTAGAATATGGTAATTCAGAGATTTCTACGTAAAAATAGTCTCTTGGTACATCTCCATAGGCCTAACAGTTTTCGAGAAAAATGCAAATTATTGAATCGATGCAGGCTATTGTAAATAAATAAATGTTCGTCTACATACATATTTAGTTAGTGTGCTGTGAAAAACAATTGCAATAATTGATAAACAACTTGAGAACTGTCAGTTTATTTATAATTTTGTTATGAACGGTTTCGATAATATCGAGGGAAATCCGTCTTCAGGGTGCCCCATGCAAAGGAGCGTAGCTCCCTTAGGAAGCATTTCCGGACCCATGTTCATATGACATTTTCTTTCTATTTTTCGAAGTACTATTCGTGGTTAAAGTTTGTTAACATACCTAATTAACACCCTGTATATTCAAAGTTTCACAACCCCATGTATCATTGATTCATAGGTTATCGATTGAGTTGAATACCATGGTTTTCATCATGATTAGACTTTCTGAATCAGTTAGACTTACCAATTTTTTTCTATGTCTACTTGATATCAACCGTTTCAAAAATATGTGACATTGAAGAAATATAACTCGTAGAATAACTCGAAAACGGTTGTTTATTTTAGAAATCGAAAACAAAATTAGAAGCCGACATGCCCCAATATATTAGTAGATCAAGATTACATATCTATTAAAATTCAGATTGATATGCAGTGGATATAATCCTGGTTGATATCGACTCGGATATTTTTCCTTTATAAAAAAATCAGATTACTCTCAGACTGTTCTTCTTAGTCACACACGATTACTAGGTCGCTTCATGGTTCTAGATCTGACTTCCAGAATGACTGGCCTTTCTTTGGTGCTCGGTACGAATGAGTGAGCTCGTCTTATTCTGTCACCCTCTCTTAGTACTGGTATGGCTTGGTAAAGTCTGGCTTCGAGTAATTCTTTCTTATTTTCGGCGAATTGGATTTTCTGGTTAGCAGTCTTCAATTGCTTGTCGAGATCCATGCGTTCTTTTTCTAATTGGGCAAGACGCTCTTCTGCATCTGGAATGACAAGAATATTAGAGTCGGTGTTTTCTTCTGATATAAGGTTTGTTCCAACAAACATTTTTGTATGGTTTCGAAACTGTTTTGTAGCCGTTTCGGTTTCATTTAGTTCGCATGCGCGAACTTCGCATAGTTTCGAGACGGTACAGAAACATTCGAGGGTTGGATCGGTTTCATTAACGGATTTGGCTACCCACGTTCTACCAGATTGGGCTTATTGTTTTTTTGTACAAGAATAATCTTTGGTTACAATAATTGAAATAATATGAAAATGGAACATTCTACGATTTTTGACCCTCGTTTCATTGTACTGAATATCAAAATTATCTTCACTTGTTTCGTATAAATAATCAGTACCTCCATCGTCATTCATATTTATTTTTTCTTATTTGATCCCCATTCGAATGGAAGAAACTATCAACTAATAACCACACAAAAACATAGATTAGCTAACCTATTCTTTTGGAGTTTTTTAATGCGCATGTCGATACTCATGAATCAAAACAGTATTCAATTTCGAGCATGTACCGAAATTATCGTCCTGAAACCATGCTACAGACGGTCACGAGTTTGGTCGGAACGAAAAGATGATGGTCAGATTACGATCACATCTAGGTTGGAACAGATTAAATCGATTGCGTATGAGCGTGACCATATTGTGACGGTTTTAAGACGTGTTGGAACAAAGAACCTACTATATCAATGATTGTTTCTTTCGTCAGGAAAATATCGATCATCGTTCAATTACAAGTATGAAGTCGATGAACAGAACAGAAAACAAACTGCCTCATTGAGTATTAATTTCTAAAATGATCTGATCCTCATTATGATTATCAATGTAAGCAGGTCTTACATACAGGTCTGGAAACAAAAGCACTTTTGAGTGGGGGATGTCACCATGTTTGACAAACTATTATCGTATTTGTTGACAAATCAAACGGTTAATTAGACGCGAATAGTGAATGAAATCAATGACAGACCTGTGTGTAAGACCGTATTTCTGGTCAATCACAACAAAATGTTCAATCACAACATATCACAATGACAATTTGAAATGTGTGTAAAGGTTGGTCAACTACTGCCACCTCGTGGTAATTGACCTAAGTATATGTTATTTATAAAACTTGGAATATTTATATCATGAGGAATATAGACGAAACATATTTTCGATTATGGATAGGTATTGCTCAATATAGATGTGCAATTATATTATAATATTAATAAACAACAGATTTACACCTACGGTGGAGTCCACATTAATATGAAAAACCCACATAATAGCTAATTCTGGTCAAGCGAGGTAGTCGAATTATCATTCGATTATATGAACAGCGCTTACATCTTGTTCGATGCCGTCTGATTTATACTAAAGCTTATCTTCATGCTAATGTTATGAATAATTTGATGATCAGCTATAATGCACAAACAAAATAGTCGATAATAATGATTTTCAAACAGGTGTGAGGTCATGGAGAGAATTCCTTTACTATCTCTCTTTGTATCCAGCATTAAACAAATTCATATTCTTTGACTCACTTCTCAGTTGTTCTTCTTTATGTCTCTGTCGTTCCTCATATTCCTTCCTTTTTCCTCGTTCCTCCTCCAAGAGCAATCTTTGTTCATCCTGTAACCTTTCCAATTCCTCTCTCTTTTCCCATTCTTCCGCTAGCACTCTAGCTTGTAATCTAAAAGACACCATAGCCGTCATAACAAAAACCTTGTTCATTCGCACCCATATTTCTCAAATTTACCCCCGCACTATTTCTTCGTCCTTCTTAGCTTGAGTTTCTTCTTCCAGAAGCCCCTCCAGCTTGATTCTCAATTGCTCCAATTCCGTGAGTTTCTTCGCCTCCTCTTTGACCACTGCTTCCAACTCTTTGGCTTGTCCTTCAGCAGCTTGTCGAGCGCTCCTTTCCTGCTGGAGTTGAGCCCTAGCTCTTATCATTTCTTGTACCCTGCCTTGCCTCTGCAACCGACGCTTTGCAATTTGAAGACGTTGGTAGCTTTGAAATCCACCTAGAGAAATAAAAAATGCGTCATCAGATTAATACCCAACAAGATTGATAATTGCCTGGCACTTGGTGAATAAATTTTGAATACGCTGGTGACACTTTGTGCCAATAAAAAAATTTAAATGAAATGAATATCAAGATAACCTACAATTGAAAAGTCTCAATAAACCAGAGAATGAACTGATTAAAACGAATAGGTAACTATACGCAAATTTCGAAGCTGTATTTAGGTATGGAATTATATTTTATGGGAGCAGTGGGGAAATATATCAGGTTTTTTCTTGTCAGAAAAGGACCTTAAGAGCCAAGCTCAAAATGAAATTTAGAGTGTCTTGAAGAGAAAAATTCAGAAGTTTTTCAATACTTACTGTCATAGCAATATATATATATATATATATATATATATAGGAAGTGCTACTATTTTTTTTTTCAAAAACAAATTACTGTTTAATGACTATAAACCAAAAAATATATACCCAACACGATCACCTGATTATACCTATCCAAAGCATCGGCTGAGTGTTTTTGAGAAAGGACCATTGTATAAATTCCAGAGATTTTATATTAAGCTTCCAAACTCGATCAAGTTGTTAACTGATTCAAATAAATCCAGAGAAGCAGTACATACATTACTATTGGAGTTGAAACCTTATGGAATAGATGACTACCTAGAAAGTTAGCATAGTTTTGGATATATTTGTACTTGCACGTACTTTGTATTTTTTTTCATTTTAAGCAGTTGTTCTCTTCCAATTTTCTTATGACACTATTTTGTTTGGCCTTAGCTCTTCCTATGTTGAACATTGTATTATGGAATCCCTCAAAATGAAGATGATTATCATTATTATTATTATTATAGTGGATGTATACACATCCGTATACAGAATTGAATCTAAAGGGAGTTACATCAAACTTGAACTCTGTACTGTTTTTCGAATATATAAGGTGGAATAGTTTTCTCATAAAAGGAGATGAATAGTTCCATTTTTTTTCCTCAATGATTTCAGAAACATTTTTCCATGTCCATTTCATATTTGTGCAAGTTGAAACATAACATGAGAGTTTCGTTTCAAAGAATTCCAGATTGCGTCAGAACCGAAATCTATCCGAAATCAACTCATTCAACTGTAATAATTGAAATCCGATAATCTGGATAGTGGTGATCAGTAACGGTATGGAAAGACCACATAAGCTGTACCAAAATTTGAAGTTTGCGCAAACCATTTTCGAATTCTACACTCACCTGCATGATCTGATGCTAACTGGAGGGCAGATATCCACTGCAGTCTAGACATGTGATCAGATGTGCCCAACTCATACGACCTCTCAGAAGTATGCAACATAATCCTATAATCAGTTTTGGGCTCTATTTTGCACCCTGGCTCTATAGGCAGGGATCCACACTTGTCTTTCTCGTTCCTACCTTTATAATAAGCCAGTTCTGATGGCCTCAAAACAAACCAGTACTCTCTCATGGCAGGAAAAATATATCCTTTCTTAGATAGAAAGCCTTTCTTGATGACGTCCTCAACTATTTTCTGGTGGATATCCGTCACTGCTTCGCTAATTGCCAGTTCATCAGTAACGCCGTTCAGGCATCTGGATTCCAGGACCGCTATGAACGGTGTCAATCGAAAACTGCCCATCGAAATACTGAGATTGGTGAAGTCTTCTTCGTCAAAGATGCAACCCAAAGAACTAGCTAAGGACTGAGCGATGGTGCACACTTCACTAGGATGCATGATGGCTTGATAAACGTTATCGTCATTTTGCTCTGGTACCAGTTCAGCCAATACGCAGAAAATTCTGAATATTTTGAACAAGGAGTCTTCTGAAAACACCCTCAGCTCTCGCGACAGGTATTTTCTTCTGCACACCAGCCAGCATACTTCGGCGATTTTGTATTCGTAGATGCGGAGTTCTGACAGTTGGAGTTTGTTGGGCAGCGAAGAGAATACTTCTGTCTTCAGGTAGTACTTGAACTGGTCGAAGCTCAGAGTTAGCGAGCTGCGGTAGTGCTCCAAGCCTTTTTCGACGCCGTAAAGGTCCAGAAGGGTGCCGATATTTGCAGTTAGAACCTATAAAAAGTTTTATCACACAGTTCATTTTATGAACAATCTAATTAAACAAGGAAGTGAGTAGGGCAGTGTTTGGCGCGAGAGTGTAAATACAATTCTTCTTATGTACCTGTTATTGTTGCGAACCTCTCGGTGAATAAGTATGAGGGTAACATTTCCGATAACGGCATATGATGTGGAATGGCCTGGGTGTAAATGATGGATAGAGTCTATTTATTAGACGAAGAGAATTAAGGAGTTCGGTCCAAGTTGCCAACCTTATTTATTCGTGAAAAAGTCTGCCTTTTTTTTTCTCATGATTTTGCGATTTCTAGAAAGATCGTGCAATAATTAGTACACCTCAATCATTTTTTTGAGTCCTATCGTAGTTAATTTGCTGAAAATTTTTGAACTGTCATATTTAGTTACTTTTAGTTCTCTAAGGTTAGAAACTAACTATATGGTTACAAATGCCCGCCATTTACGAATATTTGTATATCTAGAATCAAATGAATAGAATAACGAATTGTCACTATAAAAACTGTAAGAGTGATTCAAGGTATTCCGGAAATCTCAAAAAGTTGAAATTTTACCCTTTCCCCAAAATGAGTAATCCTAAAAGGTGTTTTGAATGGATAAAACGCTGTGGGAAAATTAACATTGGAAAATATCACTAAAAATACCTATATATATAATAAACATTTTTGTTAAAGTATAGCAAGGAGTCGTTACCAAATGCTTTCGAATCAGAAATTCAAAACTCGAATTTCACAAATACTCAACAAATAATAACAGAAACAGATAATATCAAAGTAGAAGTAGGTACCATAGATAAAATAGAGACCGAATACCAAGTAGATAAACATGTTGATTGTGAAGAAATTTCGAATCAATCTGTGGATAGTATAGTACACAAACTTTGTCAGGACTATTTTTTCCTACGAAAATTTGTCAAGAACTTCAAATCGTTTCAAATTCTTCACAGGTATAAGTAATTGAAACTCTGTATGAATGTCTGGATGTGACTATAATGGATAAATTGAAATATCCAGTTAAGAATTATGAGGAAGAATAAGGAACAATATGAATCATCATTATATGAATAATAAAGATCGATTGAGAAAAGGTTTTACATCAGAAGAATTATCATATTTTACTACAATGAGTAAATAATCATCCATGTCCATAATTTTCTTTACATGGATTCAATTTATGTACTATACCAGATAATTGGCACAAGGGGAAATATGTTTCGAGGTGGCAGAAATATAGAAATTATTTCAAAATGTTTTTGATGCCACAGAGGTTAATTTACAAATGCCATCAAACTTCCAACAACAGGGAAACACATATTCTTTTTATAAACATTCAAATACTGTGAAATTTTTAGTGGGTATTTGTCCAAGTGGTGCAATAACTTATGTTTCTGGAGGATTTGAAGGTTAGTGGTTCAATTTCTGATCGAGAACACATCGAGAAGTGTTTATAATAATATAAAGCACGGAACCACAACGAACTAGTTGGTGTATAACCTTAGAAATGAAAAGTAACTAAATATGACAGATCAAAAATTATTATTTATTTTCATCAAAATAACTACGATAGGACTCAAAAAAATGATTGGGGTGTACTAATTATTGCACGGTTTTTCTAGAAATAGCAAAATCATGAGGAAAAAAAGGCAGACTTTTTCACGAATAAATAAGGTTGGCAACTTGGACCGAACTCCTTAATTGTAACAGCTAGCCAGTTTATAAGCTGTCGATTCTCTTTTGTAGTTGCGCATTTTTTGATGTTCTCATTTTTTCTATGACGTCATTACTGTTTGAGTAATGACTTCATTATCATTTTTTCAAATGACAATACCTTATTTTGATGAAACCTTCAAAAAGAACGATTTTTTCTGTGTATGGTGAATATTTTTTCTTATAGTACATAACGTATGTTCGAGAAATATATTTCATTCATTATAATGAAATCCATAAAAATGATCTACAGATCTACAAACTCTTGAAATGAGTGCTCAAGTTTTGAGCCATTTGCTTCTTGACAATATGAAAGGCGTCGTTGAAACTCCTGCAAAACATTATCAAGGTTATCAGCGTTAATTAAATCAATTTCGGTCCTAATTCTCTCTTTCAGTTCATCAATAGTATAAGGTCTGTTAACGTAAACTTTTTACTTGAGATATCCTCACAAAGTGGGGTTAGATGAGGAGATCTTGCTGGCCACTCTAAAAATCCTCGACTTCCAATCCATCTATCGGGGGAAAATTTCTGTGACTATGGACGTCAATATGATATTCACAATAACAAAATAGATGAACATAATTTTATGATTCACGTTTGACTGATTCATTATGCAATCAGGAGTTGGAATTGATGTTTATAAATTGTGGCAGTCGGTATTTCTAGTGAATAAACAGCAATCAGTAGTCCATCAAATAAACAATTAACACAATCATTTGCATGAAACGTTATCAGAGAAAAAAACGCTACGTATGATATCGAAAGTTTTGTTGCTAAACCTTGACATACTCAAGTTGGTAATTCAAACAACCTGCAGAGTTTTACATTGTCGTTTGCTATATTTGGCGAAATGAGAAACCCGCATTACGATGTTGTTTACTGCTATAAATAAAGAATTTCGATGTTTCGCAATGATGGAGTACTTTAGTGAACCATTCTTCTCACCAAAACTCTACCTACATCGTCAAAATATCTCGAACTTATATAATGTGAAGATATTATTATCGCCCACTAGCTTCGTAACATGAGGTTCAACATAAAATACCAGGTCTTTTAATTGTCTTTCAATAAGAAATATTTGATAATCAATTTCCAAGTGACTTCAAATGATTTTTGATATTGGGTATTTTGGCGTCATGATATAACTTTCGGCTATGTAATTTTCAAAATTGTTCGTTTTCTTTGTCAGAATCGTCATATTTGAAAAATGTCATTAAATGGAACTTGATCAATATTTTTATCAGTATGAGTCTTCTAACAAACACTTAGGATGGGGATATTACATTCCGATATCGCTTAAATTGAATGACAAACAAACAGATGACATACCAACATTAAACTGACAGCGACTTTCACTGTTGTTTATTATTAAATTACTCCATCAATGTTGACAACAATGTACTGTGTGTGGAAGGATTATAGTTTCCTCTCCTAATATTTTTCTGTGATAGAATCCGAATATTTCAAGTCTTCAAAAATGTGGAGTTGATATAAGGAGTCTTGAACTACTGATTTCTAGATTAATCTTGTGAATTATTGGAATAATAATTTTCGTAACACATTCAGAACGTGACGTTTTGGGAATACCCTAGAATCACCCTAGAAGCACACCTTTTTTTCAACTGTTTTGTATATTGATGAATAATTAAGTATAAATAATATGTCATAGACAATAAAATATAAACTGGAAATTGTGTCGACAGTATAGTGGTTGCTTCTACTAGATATCCGTGATAGTTTCTGACATACGAATTATGCGCACTTGTTGTTCCACAAGTTTTGTTTAATCTTTCCTACTTCACCTTTTATGGGCAAGCTTTCCAAAACAACCAATTTTGGAATTGAACTTATTTTCTTTTTCAATACTTGCCATCCAACACTTTGACTCAATTCAGGCACATTCACCTTTTTTTAGTCACAACATTTTTACACTACCTTCAACTTGGATTTGTGCACTAATCCCGTCTTGTCTTGCTGAAGAGCTTCGAAAGCAAGCCAAACGCAATTGGCTATGTTATCGAGCAGCACTGCCATGCTTACTGGATCATCTCGTATGAGCTCGCGGCACAGTTTGATGCTTCTCGCGGTTCTCGTGAACTTATCGCGGCCAGTATGATTCATTGAATCTGTGATCATGATGCCATATTGCCAAATTTAGTCTAATTCCTAAGAATCTCCGGGGAACAGTTGACATTCAAATTCAACACATTCTGCTATTTCACTGGAGAAGTCCAATAGTTAGGTTAGGTATAATGATTGTACTTTCAGGATATAGAATATGTTCATTCCTGGATTATACCTATATATTATTCCATATAAAAAGTTATACAATTAATACACACCAGATAACAGTCGAAAAAATTACGAATATAATAATGAGAGCAACGAGGACAGTAAGTGTATTATTGAGAGAGGGGACGATTTTTTATCCTACCACCTCGTCAAGTGACACTTCACAGTCAATCAAAGAGCATATCGATAGTCCTTATTCTAGGTATTAGGAGAAGAATTGTAATAATGCTCTCAATTTGCAGCAGGTTATTCCTCTCCCCCTCTCATCTTTGGAGCGATTATACTTTCCTACTAGTGATGTCAAAATCATCAAATATTTCTTTTGAAAGGTATCGGTAAATGTATCTATTCGATGATACTAATTTTGCTCGTGTTTATGACAGTTTTAATAGCTCATTGGTAAACATGCAGACTCACACTCAGTATGATATCAATTACAGATTTATAAATCAGTATCTACTCAACGAGGTATCGTAAATGTATTTGGTTGAGGAGTATCGTGGTAGATGGATTGGACAACGAGCTTCAACGGAATTACCACTTTTTTTCTTTCTTCAAATCGTGAATAATACTTCAAAACAACGCAAACTCATCTGAAAAAGTTGGAGAAGAGTTTAAAAATAGGAACTAAATGGAGGTCACTTCGAGCAACTGACATGTTCTGATGCATCAATACGAAAATCCTACGTGGTTTATCACTCGTTGAAAAGATTTTATTTGACTTCTTCAACATTGATTTCATAACCGACGATTCTAGAAGTGAACGTTTCGTGGAAGACATGGCAACCTTGCTTGAATTGCGTATTTCCTACAACCAGCTGATAGCCACCAATTGAATGTTACATATTGTTTCTAAATTGAATTCTATTTCAAAAACCTTATGTACTTAATCACTCATATCCTATTCGTGCTTACACTATAGACGGGTTTTTGTTTACGGTTCTTCAAAACAATAACTAATTTATTAATCATCTGGGCACACATAACGAGAAAGAGAATGATGAATCGTCTGCTCCTTTCTTCGAATATTCAGCAAACGAGAGTTATTTACCTTATTACACATTCCGATGATAATAGACATGATTATTCTTCCTCTAACATCGGAACATTTCAATTCAAAGACCGACTCTTAGTTGTATGCATACAGACTGTCCATTTGTCAACTTTCACCATGAATATCTCACTTCCCTTGATGCAATGTTGATCAAATTGAAATATTCTTACTTTCCAAAATAACACAAAATCATGTGTGACATTGTGAGAGAAGATAAAAAAGTCAAGAATTCCTATAACAGTATGTAGAGTAACGGATCACATCTCGAAAATTAATAGCGAAAATTTGATGACTTTCTTTTCTTTTGCAATATTTTGAAACTATAATGGATTATCTCCTCAAGCTATTATTCGGCAGCAAATATGTAAATCTTCCTCAATTTATCTAACTAGGTGTTCCTGAGATAGTGAAACTTATTTATATTTATGTGTCATAATCATGAGAATAGTTTAATTAATCACCATCAAAGCATGTAGAGATTATTTTACAATTCAGATTCATTTTATATTTGCGGTTATATGTATCTAGTAGAGTAGAGATGGTATATTATCAAAGAGAGTCATAAAAATATTTATATTTGTTTTCCGGTGATAGCAATGAGCGCCAAATGAATTCAATACCTCACGAAAAATCCTAAGAAGTAGGTCCTCATATTTATAAGATGTGATTTATTCCGGGGAGAATTTGCTCCACGAAATGATTTCACTTGCAAGAACAAACAGTATGTATTTCTATAGGTAACTGTGGCCCTGAATTTTAATACCTCTAATCTAACCATTTCTATAATATATTAAGGAAGCTAGTATGTGATCTCAAACTAAATTTCGTCAAATCCACTCAAAATGTGTGGTTGGGAAAAATACATTCTATCAGGTACTAGAAATTCCACTTGAGGATGATTACAACAAATAATCATCCACCTCATGCATTCGACTTGCCATGCTGTCAATTAAATGTAGGAAATAATACGTTGATACTGCATCCCCGTGAAGATTCTGTGACAGTTTCTTCAACTAAAAAACCCGACTGAAATTTTGTACCCTCTTCCAAATGAAAAACAAACTAAATTGGATCAGTTTGATGATGCAAAGTGAGCGAATATTCCTCATCATCGTGGTATAATTCAATAATACATCACCACAAATCCCTCTTCTTGAATAGGAAATGGAAAAAATAAACTCTTGATTCACATTCCTACGTTTAATCTGTTTATTTACATTCCTTTCCACATAAGGCTGGACCCTCTTATTTAGGAAAGAGCATCCAAGGACCTGGAACCTCCTCAATAAAAATTCGTAGATACCATCTGCTGACGAGTAACAAAAGGTATGTGCTATAATAAAAGATCTAGAATTCTTACTTGGAGTTGATTACCCTTCCAGTGTATATCATTCTCGGTTAAATTTGGAAGAAGACGAAATGTCATTTCAAACGGCACTTTGAGCCGACTCAAATACTCATAACAAAAATATATATAGTGGAGATATGCAAATACTAAAGGCTTGAGTTTGAGAAAAATTTACATACGTGGAAGTAACTATCGTAGAACTAGTTTACAATTGATACATGCTCTGTTCATACAGATGAGCATTATCAAAATTTGATCATCTAACAGTTTTATGAAAATTCTTGTGAAAAACCTTGCTTCCTGAAGTTTAAGACCTATCAAACAGAGCTGTGAAAGATTTACTCTCTATACACTGTGACCCAGCTAAAACTTGTCACCTCCCCAATCTCCAAACTCGGGAAAATAATTAAAATCGCTTAAACTCGTCATTATTTCAAGAGGGGACTTTTTCACCAACTACATCATCATTGTGTTGTCAACCCCCTCAGCTCCAGCTCGATCCTCAATTTCAGTATACAGCTGTATAAAATTCCCTTTGAAATGGTGTATCACAAGTAGGGTTGCCAGGTTGCCAAACTTCATACCCGGTCAGACCAGTCAGTTTAGCCGGACATTAAGCTAATAAGGCCAAAAACCCTATATCAGTGGTCGCCAACCTCTTCAATGTGTTCAGTTACTATGTTAATTTTGGCAACGTTGCTGCTGTTTATGTTTAATATTATGACAATTAGATTTTTGTGTGGAATTTTCGGAAGCTTCTCTGATTTTGGTAATTGGTATTTTTATAATAAAAATCGTTGTGAAAGCTACCAGAATTGATTCCGGGAGCTACCGGTAGCTTTTTTCACGAGTTCTGAGAGGGTGACAAGTTTTAGCTGGGACACACTGTATACTTGAACAATTACGATTGCTTCCCAGACAGCACCAGATATTCCATGAATATTCCTAGAATATTCATCTTCGAATATTGGTATATTCTAGGAATAATCTGGAATATTCAAGAATATCTGTGGTATATTCCCTGAACATGCAAATGGGAATTCCTCACATAATCATAGAATATTCTGAAAAGAATATTCCATGAATATCTTAGAATATCTATCGAATATTCCAAAATTTCAGATAGAGATTATTCATGCAATATCCTTGAAGAATATTCCATGGATATCTAGTATATTCTCAGGATATCCATGGAATATTCCAAAATTTCAGGTAGTGGATATTCACCCAATATCCTTGGAGAATATTCCATGAATATCCAGAATATTCTGCGGATATCTATAGAATATTCCTAACATATTATATAGGGGAATCAGGGGATTATTTATTTAATAAAAATGTTTCCACTAGTGAAAGATATATATTCATAACAATATATATAACATAATCAAAAAAAAAAATATATATAAAATGATAAATACAAAAACAAACAAACAAATATTTCAAACAACACTTGCATATATAAATATTATATAAACTGAATAATTAACATAAAAACTCGTCTTTTTTTTGGTGTATTTTATTCATCATCCATCTCTGCTGAATTGGCAAGTCTGAAAAAAAAACTTTTCAAGTAAGGAGGAACCAGATAGTACAAGATGTGTTTTTTTTCAGTTCTCTTGGGGTAATTAAGTTTTTGTCTTCAAAATAATTGTGCAAAATGATTCTGACAACTAAAAAAATCAGAGGAAGTATTGATC
Source organism: Plagiodera versicolora (assembly GCA_037013635.1). Lineage (NCBI taxonomy): Eukaryota > Metazoa > Arthropoda > Insecta > Coleoptera > Chrysomelidae > Plagiodera > Plagiodera versicolora. The sequence continues at coordinate 9,389,930 of CM072979.1, read as the reverse complement.
TTTGGTTTTATCACCTTCCCCAACCAAAATACATATATGTTGAAAAAAAACTTACTCATTCCTTTTTAGTCGCTCGGTGGCTTTGGCAAGATACACCGACATAACCATTTCAATTTCTTTCAGAGAGACTTTGTTGTGCTGACATCGTTGAATTCCATCTTTAGAAAAAATTAATATATATATTTCCCTATTTGTGTGATTCATCCACTCACTGATAGTCCCTTCTTTCTGAGCCAATACAATTGATATATTATTACAGTTAATGAAAGAATAACTTCTTCACAAATCTCACCTTGGGTAAAGACATTTATTTTAATTTAATATTGAATAATTATTGAAAAGCAGTGACAAATATCCTTCCATAACATTTCTTATATTTTTCGTATTTATTTATGTAGTATTTATTTATGTATTGTCCCTGAAACATCATTCAAGTCATTGTATAACTCTATCCTAGAGTAGTTCAGGAAGAAAGGACTGTCTTTACATAAATATTGTTTCCTCAAACACCAGAACTCTGACAGGCTATGTGCATTTTGATTGTGCCAACTAATTTGGTCTTTTGTTTCTTGAAAATGAAACGAAAATAATGATACACCATTGTTTATAAATAGCTCACAGCACAAGAATCATTGTTCGTTGTTACTTACCTGTTCTATAAGAAAACTTGTTATCGATGAGTCACTTTACACTTCATATGATTATACTGCTAATCAGCAAAAAAATAAAAAAACAGAAGGCTTCTTTGTTCTCAATTTCACCACTTTCAACAAAGAACAAACGCAAACGCACGTGAAACTGAAACGCACACACTAGTCAGAGCTCAGAGCACTCATAATAATACTGTCGAATGTCAAATGACAGTGCATCACTCCATCAAGGCACCACCACAGAACTAGACTATAATAGTAGAGTCAGAATGTTTTCAATTGTTTGAAATTCAGTGCCCACAGAATTGGTCTTGGTTCAAAAATATATTTGTGCCTAATATCTAACGCAAAGTATTTCATTGGAAACAATAAATTGTATTTTGAAAGGAATCGATGTCCATTTATAAGGCGTCATTTCGCATGCGCATCATATGAAAACATCTTTTCTGGAATAATTCATGAATATTCCGTACATACCATTCTGGGAATGAACCGTTCAGGATATACAATATTCCATGAACATGCAAATGAGAATATTCGCATCGGAATATTCCTGGAACATTATTTCATGAATATACCTAATATATTCTTAGAATATTCCATGAATATGCCCAACGCATATATATATACCAGGAATATTCTATGAATATTCGGAATATATACATCCATTCACGGATATTTGAGGAATATTCTAGGAATATCTGGTGCTGTCTGGGTTGATGTAATAATTGGATGCATCTGGGAAATTCACTGCATTTCATAACCTTTTCAAAAGATTATTCCTACCTAGGAGTGTTGATGTAGGTTGTGATGGATATATCTAAAATAAACTCGAATGTTGAGGGAAGGGAATAAACCCATCTCTGAATAAAAAAGTGTAGGTAATGAAAACTTCGATTTCAAATATTATCTTTATTAGGAGTTTGTCTCTGATTGGGATGATATGTCATCTATTACATTGAAAATCCTACGTTTAAATAGCCTAATTTGATCATTATTGAAATGCTCAACTTCAGGTAATAGGCTCAGTAAAAACATTCTCAGGGAATCTTTCCATTCGCTGCTGAGACAATTTGATTTTGTTTCTCTTGTTTCGTCCAATTTCGCCTTCTTCATTGGAATATATTCAACCATATTTGTATCTTCTTCCGTCGGAAATTCATTCTTGATTATTATATTCGTCATATTTTGGGAAGACGAAGGATGGTCTTGAGAATTATTGTCTTGTTGAAATATTTCTGACCACTCTGTCGCTGCGATAGGATCCGCCTTATAGTCAATATCATCATAGCATGAATCTGTATTTTTCACTAACTCGTCAATGTTTTCGTATCGAGTAGTCTCAGACAAATTTTCGTTTGAGGGTGGAACTAATGTTCTTATAAATGGTATAGAAAATTTCATGGCATCAGCCAGGTAATACGCCCTTTTCTTTCTTCCGGATGCACTACGTGGTTCTTTCATTTTACGAATGAAAACTGTTCGTAGATTACGCCATTTTTCTTTACTTTCATGAGCTGTAATAAAAGAAAAACGAATAAACACACCTATATAATATTTGTATAATATGCATGAAATGAGTATAGATTCGTTTATGCAAGAAGAGAGTTTTGACAGACCAGAATATACATTGTTGCCACAAGTATCATCCATATTTTTATTAGAGACATAAAATAGTTGTCTTTATGTAATATCATACAAATGCAATATCAAATGGCTTTTATGTTTCTAACTTAGAAATCAGTTATAATAGAATATTACTTTGGTAACGTTGTTAGGTGTTATCCATCCAGCCAAAAAGAATTTCAATGCCAAACTGAGTACCTTTCATTTCGCACACTTGGTATGAAATTCGAATTCTTATTCACAACACTTCAAAATGATACCAAATCAATATTCCCTTTTGTATAATTTTATGTAGAATCTTTCATAGAAATTGTTCAACAGTAAATCAATATTTGTGCATAGATATATCTCTATATTAATAAAAGTTTACATTGATCCACTTCAAATTATGAATTTTCAGAGAATGGTTGAAAAAGTTAGCGACAAAAATGCATTTTCTGGCAAGCAATCACAACTCTTTTCCTTCAAAGTTTCAATAAAGAATGAAATTGTTATATTTGTATTTCAGAAATATGTGACAATTATGGGATAATTACCTGTCAAATTCATTTTAGCTGCCACCTCTTGCCATGCTTTCTCTGTTAGGTCTCTTCTTGAATACTCAGGTAGATTATAATTGTATAAAATCTCATGTTTTTCTACCTCCTCGACGAGTTTAATATTCATCAACTGTTCATTCATTTCATTGGACTATTCGTTTAACTAACATCAATATCTGATAGTATATCTGGTGAATAATTATAATATTAAAGCTGAAACTAACACCCCACCTGCATGCCGATAGGCTGGAGAGCAAACTGATTTCCAATCGATTTTATTTGAGTCGAGAATCGAGCAACTCCGTAAACACACAACGCTTACATAGATAGTCACAAAATGGTCGCTTTCGTAACTGGTTTGAGATGCTCGTTGCACAGAGAGAGATCACACACAAACCTCGTTAAATGCCTACTAGTGACATCTCCCCGTGGTGTACAAAACGACAACAGCAGTATTGAAGGTTGCTTTCATGAAATTGGAGATGTTCGAGATCGTTGTCGATAATGTTCCAACCACCGTATAGAGGACGCCAGAGTGTCCAAAATTTGTAATAATTAAGGAGTTGCCAACCTTATTTCTGCCTCTTTTTTCCCCATGATTTTGCGATTTCTAGAAATATCGTGCAATAATTAGTACACCTCAATCATTTTTTTGAGTCCAATCCAAGTTATTTCGATGAAAATAAATAATAATTTTTGATCTGTCATATTTAGTTACTTTTCATTTCTAAGGTTATACACCAACTAGTTCCTTATGGTTCCGTGCTTTATATTATTATAAACACTTCTCGATCAGAAATTGAACCTTCAAATCCTTCAGAAACATAAGTTATTGCACCACTTGGACAAATACTCACTAAAAATTTCACAGTATTTGAATGTTTATAAGAAGATGTGGCATCAATAACAAGTGTGATAGAACTTCCATCAAAATTTCTGAAACATTTTGAAATAGTTTCCATATTTCTGCCACCTCGAAACATATTTCCCCTTATGCCAATTATCTGGTATAATACATAAATTGAATCCATGTAAAGAAAATTATGGACATGGATGATTTACTCATTGTAGTAAAATATGATAATTCTTATGATGTAAAACCTTTTCTCAATCGAACGAGGGTTAAACATAATCGATCTTTATTATTCATATAATGATGATTCATATTGTTCCTTGTTCTTCCTCATAATTCTTAAATGGATATTTCAATTTATCCATTATAGTCACATCCAGAAATTCATACAGAGTTTCATCAAATTGAGTGATACTTATACCTGTGAAGAATTTGAAACGATTTGGAGTTCTTGACAAATTTTCGTAGGAAAAAATATTCTGAGATAGTCCTGAGAAAGTTTGGGTACTACTATCCACAGATTGATTCGAAATTTCTTCACAATCAACATGTTTATCTACTTGGTATTCGGTCTCTATTTCATCTATGGTACCTACTTCTGCTTTGATACTATCTGTTTCTGTTATTATTTGTTTAGTATTTGTGAAATTCGAGTTTTGAATTTCTGATTCGAAAGCATTTGGTAACGACTCCTTGCTATACTTTAACAAAAATGTTTATTACATATATAGGTATTTTTAGTGATATTTTCCAATGTTATTTTTCCCACAGCGTTTTATCCACTCAAAACACCCTTTAGGATTACTCATTTTGGGGAAAGGGTAAAATTTAAACTTTTTGAGATTTCCGGAATACCTTGAATCACTCTTACAGTTTTTATAGTGACAATTTGTCATTTTATTCATTTGATTCTAGATATACAGATATTCGTAAATGGCGGGCATTTGTAACCATAAAGTTAGTTTCTAACCTTAGAGAACTAAAAGTAACTAAATATGACAGTTCAAAGATTTTTATTCATTTTCATCAAAATAACTACGATAGGACTCAATAAATGTTTGAGGTGTACTAATTATTGCACGATCTTTCTAGAAATCGCAAAATCATGAGCAAAAAAAGGCAGACTTTTTCACGAATAAATAAGGTTGGCAACTTGAGCCGAACTCCTTAATTAACGATTATATACAGGGAGGTTCACATTGATCGATTAGAAATTGTATATGTACATCTAAATCTAGTAAGAAACACGCAGGGCTGCCGCATCTATAATGAGTATAAAATGTTTTATTCCAAATGGTAACTGTCTAGATATTGGGCAGCATGGATTTTGATGAATTTTTTGTACTAAAAATACGACTTTCAAAATATAATCAAGGGGAAATTAATACTTTTTGAGATATTCCACTTCAAATTTGAAATTTCACCTTCTTCTCCGTGTCACTTTTTGCACAAGATTGTACAACTTTTTTGCTACTTTTTCAGCTAATTTCTTCATCAACGAGACACATATTAGGAGAGGATTTACCATGCAAACGTGCTCGTCAAATCCATCCGACATTTATTGTGGTTTGACAGTTCTCAATCAACTAATAGTTGGTCAAATGATTATGTTCACATGCTGCCGAATCCGGATATTCGAAAAATTCTGCATTTTCAATGTTTCCTTAGAACGAATACATGATATAAACCCTTTCCCGATATATAATGTGTCACGTTATTGAAGAAATTTGCCAAAAAGCTGTACAATCTTGTGCAAAAAGTGATATGGAAAAGAAGGTGAAATTTCAACTTCTCAACAAGTATTGATTTCCTTACGATATTGAAATTTGTGTTTTTTAAACGAAAATATGTGAGTACAAAAAAAATCCCATAAGAATCCATGTCACCCAATATTTAGACTTCCGAATGAATACTTTGATGAGTCTACGTTTTCAAAACCTCGAATTCACTTCATACTTTCCTATGCCCGAGATCAAAATTGACTACATACTACTCATCAAACATTGACATAATTCGTTGAGTCAACGTAGTCTCGAAAGATCTGATAATTCATGAAATATGTACCATTGAGGAAATTGATAACCTATTCCTGATAGTATACCCATTTAAGAGAGGTGTTGATTTGTTGAAATTTGGATCAATTTCACAATGACGGAAATTCAAAATTTCATCATGCAAAATTTCTCATATAAAATCTTGATAAAAGACCTTAGTACTTGAAACAATCGGAAAGTCACTGTGAATAAATGGATAAAACTAAAACAGGGCTTGTGTGCTACTGGGAGCCTCCACACTGCGAACTTCACAAATTTATTGTATACGCCCTCTTGTGTCAGGGTTCTGAGGTGAGGCCTATTCTGGCAGCAATACATCCACAGTCCAGAGTCCAGACCTCAGGTCCTCCATGTATCGAGAGGGTCGCGGTTTCCCCTCCCCAGCACAGAAAACCTCAGCGTTGACAGCCCTTCGCAGTAGGACAGAATGACGTGTGCTGAGGTTTCTTCATCTTCTTGACAGAACCTGCAAATGGCTATGTCTGTGAGTCCGATGTTATTCGTGTGTTTATTAAGTCTACAGTGCCCTGTCAGGAGCCCAACCATGATTCTGATTGTTCGCCTATTGTGGCCCAGTAGGTACTCTGATAATTTTGGTGATGGTTCTTTGATGAACTCTTTGGCCTGTCTCATTCCCGGCTTGGTATTCTACTATTCACGAGATTGCTTGTTTTTCCAAGCACTGTGGATGTTTTCCTTATCGCTTTTGTCACACCACAGAAAGGTCCAATAAATGTATATACTGTAATTGTAATTATTATTTGAATGTAGAAGCATGAAAAAATTCGAACATTGAAGAATTATACGAGGAATTTCGAAACTACAGTGATTATATGCTTATCAATCTAAAAAAATGAAAAGTTAGCGATGAGAAATGGAAACCAGTGCATAATAAAAAATCGTCGAACTCTATAACGTCGAGGCGAGAAAAGCGCATTTTTGTAAAGATGGGAATGTAAATTGGTTCACCTTGTGAAAAAAAATATTCAAAGGTTACGATTTATATAAATGGAAACATAAAAAATTGACCTCCGTGTCTAGTCTCATTAACACCCATTCAATCTCTATCATTTCTATGGCGCCTGATTTCTACTTGCATCTCATCCAATTCACAAGAAACATTCTTGTAGAGAATCATTTACATCAACAATTTATATTTGTTCATTGTACTCTTCTGGTAGGTATTATTCATTACATTCATCAAGAACAATTCGACACGAAGTAACCAAAATGATTTTTTTTGCAAATTATGTGAAAAGTGACCGAGCGGTATTTGATTCTCAAATAACGAATTTATTCCATGCATTTGCAATATACTGTATGACATTCGTGACAGAAGGAATATATGTAAGTATTGTGTTTTGAAAATAATTAAACTTCACCGCCAAAGGAATTATCCTCCATCAGGTTATTGATGAGCAAGGGCATTAATGGAATCTAAACACAAATCACGTTTACACATTCTTCTATATACTACGTACGAGATCTCGCATTTCCAACCTTATTTGTTACAAATTTGGCATTCACTACGATTGCTTGTAGGATTCCCAGTAAGACCTTCACAATGATACGTTTGTGGCATAACTACCCGAACAATTCGACGACTTATGATTGGATACGTTTAATGCACGTTTCCGGTTAACATTATTTAAAAAAAGTTGTGCGAAAATATGTGCTCAATGAGATGAAGCAAATTACGAGATATGTCTGCTGAATATAATAATAGAAATGAGATTTTTGCATGACAACTTATACAAGGTGTCCAATCGTATTTTTATAGGTATGATAACTAAAACGATCAAATATTCAACTTTCTTTCTTTCTTTCAACTTTGAACCACCAACTAATAAACATAACAGGGAATACAGGTAGTTTTCGAACTGAAAATGGAGTTGGGACACCTTGTACACTATTATATTAGATCTAATTGCATTGACTCAATTGCTTGAATTATAAAATTTACATAAACAGTTGTTCTAACGAAATATTTCCTCAATTTTGTACATCTTCGTTCTCATCTGAGTTTATACAAGGCCACCCAAGTATGAATGTCATCTCCTGAAAATTAAATAGATCAGCTCATATCTGACCAGAATATCAAGAATCAACCTCAATCAAACCTTGGTAGTTTTCGGTAGCATTTGATGTACTGACAATAATGTCAATAACGTCATTGACCTTAGGAACACTTTACGTTTTCATGGATGTGACAAGTTTTTTAACACATTTTCCACTGCTAGAAAACTCATTCAGTTGGGTACTACAGCAGAGGACACCAAAAACATTAATGATTGATATTTTAAGCACACATTCAACTTACATTTCTTATATTATTTTCATGTAAGCAACGAGGTCGACAAAATGAGGATGTAATTAGTTTCAAGAAATTGTAACAGTTCAGTTGAACTGGAAGAAAAACGATATGTTTATCTTTTCTTGAGAAACACCATTGAATAAATACACCTGTAACAACTAAAAGTGTCAGATATATCGTTTAATTCATTGAAATTGATTAAAGACGGGTTTATGAACACGACTCCTTCATTAATTTTTTTCTTTCAATGTCATCGGTTCTCGTATTTCTTCGAATAATTTGCACAACTTCTGTTTGGTACAACATTTTATGCAATTTGGCATCCTCAATCATTTTGTGAATAGTCACAAAAATATAGACCCATTTTCATCTACAAATTCACTTGCACATCCTAATGATTCAAAATAACAGTATTATACGGGATATTCTTTCATATGTCTCAATTTCTCGATAGGAAGCTTACTATTTGACATCATGACGCTTGTATTGTCATAAAAAAAAAATCAAACGAAGGTATTATCTTTCGAGAAAAGCCAAAGGAAATAAGATGTTGATTTATTCAGATCCGTGTTGAAATTTTGATACTGAATTCCAATATCTAGTGGAAAATTATTATTGGAAATTCTGGGAAAGTTGTGGGCATAAAATGTGTATTGGAATATATGGAATCGTCAATGTAAGGAAAGAATTCGGATTAACATCTGCTTCAATATATGTTTCACAAACGAGTCGAATACCTACATTAAAACTAATTTGAAGTGATGCTAAATCTGGTAATACTATTGTAGAGATTTAACGCCTTCTTTAGATTCGCAGAATATTATCAGAACTTTTCAGATTTTTTCCAGATTTCATCAATTACTGATATTTCTATCATTCATTCTAGTTATTCCTAGGAATATTATTGATTAATATTGACAGAAAATAATTCAATAATCGAGTATATTATCTCTGTTTCTGTCTTCTGTAATGGTGCCACTGAAACCACTATTTACTTCAATTGTGGTTTTCTTTACAATCCAAGTAACAAACTAATGAGTCTACTAATATTATCGGAGAAGGACTGAGAAAATGAAGAAATAAATGGACAGTTCATCGATTTGCCTATTCTTTCTGAAAATGGAATACTGTACGGTTTCGTCATGATATTTATTCGCAATTTCTCTCTTCATACAGGGTGGCATGAGATTTTTCGATTTTCAAATTCCTACATGAGTTTTTCATGTGCAGCCTTGAATGCCCATTGTTCAATACTTTGCAAAAACTAGATACTATATCGCTTATGCGACCTTAGTCATCGTAATATTTATTCATAACATTCTTGTGAATCTGAAACAGCTTCAACAAAGTGCTCATAAATTCTTATAGAATTCTTATAGAATTTGTGATAAGAAATATTTACGAGTCACGGTTTTGAATTCTTCAGAAACAATGTGTATGAATCATTCCGTGAAAATTAAAATTAAAACTAAACAATTGATACAGTCGAACCTAAGGTAACATGAGAATTCACTTTCACTACCAATTACTTTTTACAACATCAATATCCTAAATTTACTATATCTATAAGTATCCTTAAGCTTCTTGAATATATTTCATCACAACTGTAAATAATCCCAAAGATAATTCATCTTCTCTTTTAAGATTGGCACGACATTTTCAAATATCTAATCAGTTGGTTTTGAACAGTTCCAATGAAATATTTTTTTCAATATTTTATAAAGTGATTTTATTTCACTATGTGTTCAATATCATCATGATATACTATCAGATTTTGTTTCACAATAAATATCGGAGTATGAGAGGATATTCATGTCTTTGAAATATTCATTACATAATAAAGTTATTCTACGTTATTTTTCATTCATCTACTAAGATAGAAATCAGAAGAATGAAAAATAAATTCGAAACCTACCCCCTAATTTTTGACGCCACATTATTGATGAAACAGAATTGATGTTGATTCTACAAAAATCGGGAAATGCTTCAAGGTATGAAACGTATTTTGAAAACAACTAATGAAAATTATATTTTAACGTCTTCAGCTTAATATTTCAAGTTCAAAATTTTACCAATGTCAATCAATAATCCATGCATCATCTGGATATCTCCATATCCATGTCGATTCCAAAATTGGACGCCTTATAAAGATTTGTGTTCAAAAAAATGTGCATTCAATCATGAAGCACCCTGTACTTCAGGGGACCAATCTACAGGTGACTGAAATGAATGAATAGGTAGTGGACTTCTCCCATAAAATCCAAAATAGAGGTCGAGTTGGTACTCCGAACTAATATCAATTCTATTCAACATTGATGTATAAATACGTACCCACCATTCTTGAACACAAGTGCAGTACTCCTCAGTCATTCAGTCAATTATAATTAGTATACGGGCGTACGGAGCAACTACCGGAAGCGATATCGACAAGAGTGACCAAAGTTTTCGGTACCCAGTGGATATGCAGTAATTATTGTGCATTTCGATTGAAATTTTCCTCAAATTAGGGATGGAGGGTGAAAATAATGATTTAGAAATGAAGCAGACTCAAACGGAGGATGTTTCAAAACAGGACGATGCTGTTGATGAAAAAAGTCATGGTGAGTTACACTTCAAATTGTAGTCCTGCTATAAATGATATGTTTTTTTATTGATTCATTCTGAAGATATGAATTAATAAAAGGTGGTCTATAATTGACTGCTCATTTTGAAGGGTGATTTGGATGATTTTAGGAAAAGTCCTCGATATAGAGTTCTGAAAACGCTTTATTTCGGAGACCAAATTCAACATTTTCAATAATTATATTTCATTATTATATCTTAATCGTCATTCAGTTTTACAGTTTGAAAACATATACAGAATGAGTAAAAAATGTGTACCAAGCATTCTTAGGGTAATAGTAAATTAGGAAAAATATATAGTTTGATTTAATATATCCTTCCAAAGTTAATAAAATCAAAATAATTTCCCTACGTAACCTCCGAACGATGTAGTAAACAGCGCTGTTGTTTACAAAAACGTCAAAATATAGAACAAAATTGGTCGTGGCCTTCTGAAATATTGTTACCAATGAATCTCGTGTTGAAACGATTACATTTTTTGTATTTTGACTAGAGCAACTTTTCAATGTAATTTTCTTCCCTCTATCGAAGGTAGAAGCATAACGAATATAAGAAAATAAGTTGTCTCAAAATTATCACCCTCTAAAAACAGTGTTAGTCTGAAAATATGTATTTTAACTTTGGAAGGATATACCTTCCTTAGTTTGCATTTTGGGCCATGATTTTTATTAATCAGACAATTTTTTTATGTATTATCACCCTCAGAAAGCTCGGTACACATTTTTGACTATGAATGCATTTCTTTATATTCTAAAACTGGGTATCTAAGAAATAAAACGATTGCAGATTGGATTCGAAATTCTTTCTTATGGATCCAATGATTATTATCTTCCATGATCAGCAAACACCTTGTATGATTCATATAGTGGGGGTGAAAATCCAAATTTATCAATAATATATGTGTGATAATAGCGATTAGTTCTTCAGATCTTGTCGATATTATTGATCAATATTTTTATTACCCAAATGAAATTTGTACCATTTGATTTGTCCTGAAAATAATTATGCTCTGCCTTCTCTTCAAATGGAGGAGTGCTTTTGTTATATTCCTCTGGATATATATCTACTGAAGAAATTCAATGTCTACTATCATATTATCGTTATATTATCAGTCTGATATTCAATTGAAATCATAAATATTCTTTATATGTAAATGTGTTTCAAACATAACATAACAGACAGATGGTTATCTGTGAAGACTGATGTATTTTTCAATACTGAATTGGTAACTAATTGGGGAATAATCCATTTCTGTATCGATTCCGACCAATCTCAATCATATCATAACTCTTGAGTTGTCCTTGAACTTGAAAATATAATTCTTTAACATTCGTCAATAAGATCACAAGTCCGGAAATATTGATAATGCCTCAAGAATACCACCTTGCACATGGAAGTTCTGGGGTGTCCAGGTAGTAAGTATAATTGATAATAGTAATTATAACCTAGCACGTTTTATTTATTGCTCATAGAAGATAAATCCAATGTAGATGACAAAAAAATCGTTGAATATAACAGATTTCTCAGTTGGTTGAGTGTAAAATCTCAATATGCACAATCTGAAATAAATTTTAACTAAACAGGGTGCATCGAAATATTGTGTAGTTAAATAGTTTCATCTGTTTTATATCATTTATTAATTCTAGATTATACAGAGTCTTCAAATACCCACTATACGTATTCTCAGTCGACGTAAATTGAATTCTGAATAAGAATAGTCAACGTTATTGGTTATTTTTCAAATTTGTCAAGGTGGCTATCATTTCATGAATAATATTTGTTTGCTTCATAAATGTCAATAAGATCCAAATGTCAAATGGAAGTTATCAGCGAAGAAAATACCATTAGTTTTCCTATTTAACTGACTGTAACTCCAGTAATAACAAACCCTGTATATGAGTACGAAAAACTTTTTGAACTATGCAAAATGATATAAGATGAAAATATTTGTCGAAGTAATCCAATCAAATGGAAAACTCCACATATTTTTTAATTTTAACTTCTAGAGTGTTTAAATGAGTGAGGTCCCGCAATTTTTTCTCTCATGGATACTTCATCGTTTTTAAGACAGTTGAATACTGAAGAAGTTGAAAAAAAAATACATATCCTATAAAGACGTATATTTGTCATCGTGATTAATTTTGAATTGCTGCGTCAATGACTTAAATGAATGAATTTGTGAAATTTTCATCACCAACTTCATTTGAGTTGTTCAATCAAAACATCAGTTCATTCAGTACCGATTCATATTCATAGATCTTGAGTTCGATAATACTCAATATATACCACAAGTGATTTCATTTCCTGTACATGTCAAGCCCTCTACGTCACTGCGATAATAACATAATTTCAAATTTCATCATGTTATCCTGTTGGCCAAATATGGAACAAATTATAAAATTTTATCGATGAATTATGCTAAGTTGGGATTTCAAATAAATAACCGAAACCCGAAACGGTGACTTACGCATGGGGACAAAATAAATAATAATAAATCATCAATCTCCTACGTCTAACGGCCTTAAAGGATCCATGGCACCTGAAATGTATTAATTGTAACAACATTCATATCAATTTCATCAATATTGTATCTTACAACCAGTCAATTAATTGGTCCAAATATTCAATCGTCATTAATTGATTTTAAAAAGTCAGTTGTCTACTACTAGTCTACTAGTCCTATTTCACAGTCCAAACTCTCTTCACCTAGATCCAAATATCAACGTCAACTAGTCAAACTGACAACTAAATAGTAACATAGAGGTCAATATCAACATTCCTCTTGGAAATAAACTGGTCTGTTCTTATTCTCGGTATTAATATAAGATGCGAGTCGTATTGCTTACATTTCGAAAAGTGAAGTAGAATTGAATATGATTCATGAAGCTCTGTGTTCAGCAAAAGTCTAGTTGTCATAATTTTGATACTCTCTTAATTTATAGAATCAGATAAATTACAGCTGTGATTTTTAACAATGTATATTTTCATCTATTCAGTGATCCATCACTTTTATGAAGTCATTTGTCCTACATGAAAGTCTATATAATTCATTGAAATCCGAAAAACTTCCCAAATAGAAATGAAATTCGAAGATTTCGAGCATGGTTTTCATGAATCATTCCTTGAATTTTTTCCCAATTTATCTACTAATTTTCGAAATCACTGCTTTAACTTATCATACAGTTTCGAAAATTGTACATCTGAGGTAAATGCGAAATTATATGAGAGTAACAAGGAAAACAATGAATCTCGAATGAGATAGGCAATGCTATTTTCATCCTACCAATTCGTCAAGTAACCACGTCACAGGCTATAATAGAGCAGTAAGGCTCTCTGAATTATTTTTGCTCATATCAAAATACAGCACAAATTATTTCCGAAACTATATACAATCTCAATGTGTAGTATATTTCAGAATTCATCTTTTCGTGCTGTTTCCTATGATTTGATAATACATTGAATGTTCTATTCACAAGAATGATCATCCTGTATATCAAATTTTATTTGATAAATAATATCAATCTATTTCAGGAGATCCTAAATATTAATTTGCACGTTACATCAGTGAAATACTTTAAAAAATATTTCCAGGTACACAATAGAATAGGTATACCTAGAGAATTCAGATTTAGAATCATGGCAACACTGCATAGGTTCACGGTGAACTTACTTTCACCTGGAAGTAGCGGTACCAAGAATGAAACAATAAGACTGAATATGAATGTGACAGTATGCGAGAAGTACCATTACTATACTTCCGTTATAAATGTTAGACTTACTATCTGAAGAAGCACCCGTTAACAGTAATCAAATTTGGAAATTACAAACGTGCAATATTTATTTAATTCCAAAAAATCCATTTATAGACACGCATCACCAGTGTTAAGTCGTTTTCCTTGAGTGAATAGATAATCCAAGTAATCCGAAAAATGTACACTGTATTTTCGTCACGTCAGAAGGTAACATACGGTTATCAGTTTCGATATCACTCGATAACATTTTTCTGCTAGCAAGCATTCCATTATTTATCGCAGAGAATTTAGTATTCATTTAAATAAATGCTTTGCGATTTCCAAACATAACGAATGGAAAAAGGATAGTCAAAAACAAAATCCTATTTCACTAATTCTCTTAACAAAGTAATCTTTTGAGTGCCAGTGTTGAGAACGTGATGGGTTTCCTAAGGCGAACGTACATAAAATATGCTCCTCTCAATCTAAAGGATCTAGAAGCATCAAGTGAGTTGAAACAATTGACTAGGCATCACTTTTACTCTTTTTCGCTGTTCTGATAGACGCCGTTTCAAATTTCTTGAGCAGCTTTTTTATTATACTCGTACACTTCGTTTACTCGTCTCAACCTTTCAATGTGTGCGGATATTTTCAAAGTTTTGACTTTTGCATTGTGACTGAATCATCAAAAGAGACACGACAATTGGTAATGCACTCGAAGAAGCACAAAAATTTTAAACGATTTAAAATCGATGAAACAAGATTTTTTTAAATAAATTAATTTTATTACGTATTTGAAGACATCTATCGTTACAAAGAAAACACATATGAGAATTCCAAAATACATTGAAAATGTATCAAAATTTTGTTATCAACAAGTAAAAATATTAAAGAAAAAAAAAGTAAAGAATATTTTGAAATTGTCAGTCTCACGTTTTCGATAATATAATATTTACCTAGTGGGTCTTGATAGTTTGCTTTTTATACTACTATATAATGTTTTCTTTTGTTTCAGGTCCTAAATTCGGAAAAAGACATGAACAGATGTTGATTTATTTCTTTCTTGTATTGATAGCATACTCAATACGTGTTAATTTATCAGTAGGGATAGTAGCTATGACGGATCCAACAGCAAGTCCGAATCCAGATATACCGGTAAGAAAGATGCAATGCTTTCAATAAAATTCAATTGCCTGATATTGAAATTCAGCTCTGATTGATACAAAAGAAAAAACCTGAAAAAATCAATTCAGATAGCTCGAACCTGGAATTATGAGAATAAATAATAATAACAGAATTGGTTGTGTTTGAAACTTAACATTTGTATTTGATTTGTATGCAAAATTCAACCCTATTTTTTAGCATCATTACTTTCCACGAAAACATTCCATTTTATTAACAACGAACAAAAATATATTCCTAGTTGTTCTTAACTATTCCAATTAGTTTTTGGGCCATTCCAGGTTTTAAAAATTTCAGCCGTTTTCCATCGGTGTCCTTTATAAGAGTAAATGTCTAGGTAAAGAGGCTTTTAGTGAACATTTTTTCCCTGAATTAATAAATTTTTATTTGTTTTTTTTTTTGTTTGGAATGATGATGATAATGTTCAACGAAAGTAACCATATGAAAATCTTTCAAGAATTATGTCACATTCAGTGAATTAAAAAATAAAATGATAAAATAAGGTAATATTTTTAACTGATTGAGGGAAATGTTGGGCTACTCTATGAAATAGTGATAGTGGATGCAAAAAATTGCCATTTCATCTTCCATTTCAGACATACAATTGGACAGACAAAAGTGTAGTCCTTTCAGCCTTCTTCTGGGGCTACATTCTGCCCCAGATCGGCGCCGGTTGGTTAGCTAACCGCTACGGCCCCAAATGGTTCCTCGTGGCCGCCATGGGCGTCTGCTCTCTAACAGGGCTCTTGCTGCCGACCATGGCTGCCCTATTCGGATCAAAAGGAGTAATGGCAGCGAGAGCACTGCAAGGACTTTCGCAAGGTTTCGTGTTCCCCTCAGTGCATAATTTGTTGGCAAAATGGGTGCCCCCTAGTGAGAGGGGTCGATTTGGAACCTTCGTATACGCCGGTATGTACGAAATCTAGTTTACACACTATCACTATTTCTTCAAGAATGTGAATGTATCTGGAAAACAGGAGGTAGCATACTCCTGAAAATTAGCGTTTATGATCTATCAATTGATATTTCATTCCGCAATGCAGTGTTGCTACTTGTCAACTTTTTTATCTATACTTCCTTATTTTCCAAAATTTTTGTTCAAAACATGACATACAGGGTAGCATAGCAAAGGTATATCGGTTCTGTATAGAGAAGTTTGTTCTGCATTGTACAGGGTCGCAAAAAATTCGTAATATCACCGATTGATACATAAATAGAGAAAAATTCCATATCATTTGATCACCTCATAGATGATCCCCATCGAAATTGGAATTGGCAAGACCTTCAACGAAGCCCTCAACTTCTGATGAAGACAATGTCATGAATATTATGTTTGAGCATATCCACAATAATTTTTCTAAATTCCATTTCATACAGAAATTTGGCTTCATTTAAGGTTATTTGTTCAGATATAGAAACAGAATACACCATTTGAAAGGGATTGCAATCATCTTTCAGATAATCAAAAAATATACAGGGCATTCTATTTGAAAAAGAAATATTTTTCATATTTTTGTATCTACCTGTATAATATAGAACAAACTTCTCTAAACAGAACTGATACATACACAAATCTTTGCTATAATACAACCCAAATATGAAGTTTATATACGCACGTAAAAAACACAGTCTTGGATATAAAGGCAGTCATATTTTGAACCGAAGAATTGGAAACAAATCATCATTTTGAGAACGGTTGAAGAAAGGTATAGAAAGTTCAAGCGAAAATACTAACAAAGAAATCACAAATCAAAGAATACTGTAATATATAGGGTGTTATTTCAAGTGACAAAGATGGCTAGAAATATTTTCAATTAATAGATCATAAGCCTTTATTGAAGTAACCAAATTTTTGGTATGCTAAATAAAGACTGTTCGTAATGTTTTTTCGTATTAATAAATAAACTTTCCTTATTAGTTACCTAAAGTTTATTTTCAGTTGTTAGATATACTTCATTAATTTTTTAACTTCAAGTCTGGAATATCTTGTCAAAAGTGTTTAGAATTCAATTTACTGTATTGCTCATTCTGTACATACTTTCATTTTCCAAAACATGATGAAACAAT
Source organism: Plagiodera versicolora (assembly GCA_037013635.1). Lineage (NCBI taxonomy): Eukaryota > Metazoa > Arthropoda > Insecta > Coleoptera > Chrysomelidae > Plagiodera > Plagiodera versicolora. The sequence continues at coordinate 9,372,292 of CM072979.1, read as the reverse complement.
TTGAATTATCGACAATTATTGAGACTACCACAAAGACTTTTTAAAATAACCACACAAATGGGTTTGACCATATTGTTCCCCACAATGATTGCTATGACTCAACTGAGAATAAATGTTTCTGTCTCTTTATATGTAGACGGAAGTATTTAGGTAGTTTTATGTAAAGCTTCGGATATTCCACTCCTTTGATATTATTGTACCCACTATTCAACTTGTCTCCATCAGGAAATTATCCGTAAATCAGAATTTTCATTGTGTTTCTACCTCTCCTCGAATGTCTGTGAAAGCTTTGATAAATAAGCTGGAACATTATATGCATGCATCTCTCTCTGACTATCAACTTTTCAAAACATCAAAAGTGCCAGAAATGATTATGTGAATGTCAAACTCTTGAGTGTTGTCTGCCTAAGAATTGTTGTCGATAAGGCAGAAGATAAAAGTTTTTTGGGAAAATTTTATTTTGATTCGATATATAATGATGTGAGTTGAGTCATTTAACATATAGGCTAGGGTAGTCAATTCATGAAAATAATGGAAATTAGAGTAGGATGAATCTCATTGGAGAAGGAAGAGAACAAAGAACGATTTCAAACGAGATGAAAGAAGATGATATATTTCCGGATGTGATTTTGAATCAACTTGATCAATGATACAAAAGAGTCGTTGACGAAATGAACATATTACAGATGCTAATAAAAACCCATATCAATTCTACAGAAACCTTTCTATTCCAAACTATTTTCAGCTGGTCCATTCGGCACTGTTGTATCCATGTTGCTAACTGGCTTCATCGCTTCAAGTTGGTACGGTTGGCCGATGGTATTCTACTCTTTCAACGGAGCTGGTTTGGCTTGGTGCTGCCTCTTCTCTTTCTATGGATGCAATGGACCAGCTGAACATCCAACGATAACGAAAGAAGAACAGTTCTACATCGAGAATAGTTTGGGACACACCGAACATAAACCGGTAATTTTTTTCTCTTCTATAATGAGAATTTTGATTGGATCTGACCTAGAAATTATCAAACAATATATCCTATTCCACCTAGACATTATTTTTCAACTGTTTAATATTTAGACAATGTCAAGTTAACTGGGTCGATGTAATAAGAATTTAAATCCTTGTGAATAATAGCGATTGATGATAAACTATTTCCTCCATAGAGAATGTCGACTCCATGGAAAAAAATATTCACTTCATTGCCTGTGTGGGCGATATTCCTCACTCAAAGTGGACACAATTGGGGTTTCTGGACACTTCTAACTGAAATACCGGCTTACATGAGCCATGTCATGAACTTCAACATCAAATCTGTAGGTATCATCACCAGGAAAATTCCACAATGAAATTTCTATGGCCTCATTTCAGAATAGTGTTCTTTCTGCGCTCCCCTACTTTGTTCTCTGGATTATGAGTTTCGTCTTCAGCTACATCGCAGATCTCTTCGTCAATCACAATATTTTTAGTATTGGAGTATCCAGAAAAGTATTCAACACAATAGGTATGAGTTAGTTAATTTTCTGGTATACCATTATATCTTTAAATATTCCTTTTTGTAGGTTTGATCGTACCAGCGATTGCTCTCATTTTCCTAGGTAGTACTGGGGAAGATGAGCACAATAAAGCTATTGCTCTTCTGGTTATAGCAGTTGGGATCAATTCTGCTATTTTCTGTGGATTCAATGTCAACCATATGGACATATCTCCTAACCACGCCGGTCCGTTGATGGGAGTGACCAATGGTGCTTCAAACGTTTGTGGAATAATTGCTCCACTAGTGGTGCAATTGTTAGTAACTGATGAGGTAAGTAAATCGTTTGTACATCGAATATAAAGGAGCTCGTCAGAATATGCAGTTTTGCTAGTTATATAAAAATGACGTGAATCCAATTAGTAAAATCTGAGTATTGACAACAATATCCTCATCCTGTAAATATTTTGGGATCCTCTTATTCATCAGCCTGTGCATATTCTCACACGATTTTGAACCTCCTACAGTTAGGTCTCACAAATTTTAATGTGATCCAGTCACTTTCCCAGATAACTTGTAATAATTTTCATCAAACTCTTCTTATATTTTAGAAAGATACAGAACAATGGAAAGTGATATTTTATCTAACTGCCTCCATATACGCAGCTGCTAGCTTGATTTTCATAATATTTGGTTCTGGAGATATTCAATCTTGGAACGATGAAGAAAAGAAAGGTCAGTATAATAATATTTGACAATACCGTATGAATTGGGTATATGTTTTATGTTTCCTGAAAATTCATTCATTGATCCTAAAATGTGATCGTTTAAACCAAATGCTCATAATCATTAACTATGTCTCGAAGAGGGTATCGCCACAGGTACATATTTATTCGAATGATATTTTCAGGGCGAATATATCAATCGAAATAATCCAACAAGTTCAATATCTGCTAACTCATCAAATCGATGTATTCACATAATTTTTTTTCAGAAAAAGAGAAAAGTCAAGCTTAGAAGTTAGCTCTCTCAAAGGAAAAAAATGGCTGTGATATAAATTCCCTATCCTAGTTTTGAATCGAATCATCTAAAACCAATCCAGAAGTGAGTGTGTCTCATGATGATGAAGAAGACTCAAGGAAAAACAATTTGATTCACCAAAATATGTTCATTTCCCGATAACATTGTCATTTCAATATCAATTCAGTCAATTTTGAATAGTCATGATGCATGATTTTTATTATCTAAAATAAAAGACGATAGCAACAAATAGTTGGGAGATATAAATCAATGAAATTCGCAGAATTCTTTACTATAGATTCCTATGGAGCACCTACTGTAGTTTATAGATAATTCAAGCACTCTATGAACACATTATTTTTCCACTATTTTGATCCGAAAATATATTTATTCAATGTAGATAATTGAGTATTCGAGACATGTATTATTTTGATATAATTGTTAATGTTTTTTTTATATAAAACTTCTCACGAAAGGAGACATCCTGTAATGTTCAGAGAACATCGTGAGAAGCAAGGGAAAGGAGGTAGGAATTTTTAAATTTATGAAGGTCATACACCTCCCTGGGCAATGTGTTCCAGATTTAGTACGTAAGATCCTATTTTGATCTCACGAATTCCTTGTGGATTCCCAACAATACGAAGTTTCATTAATTCATTTGAATTTTCTGTGATTAGTTAACTTCATTTATGTAATATGAATATTGTACTGCATTTCTAATAAATCGAATATGATACGACAATAAAATTCGACTTTTAATAATCTAAACCTAAATAACTGTCAGCTTCTAAATTTCATTTCTCAACATATATTTTGAATGAGATTAGAAATACTTAGAGATTTACTGAAGAAAAATGACAATATTTTTTGTTTCAATACATATGGACAAGTTCGAAATATTCCTACTCAAATTTTGAATATAATCATTATCACCGACGTTTTGGTGATCCAGGGCAGCTCTGTGCACATGTATCGTAGCTTTCATCTGACAAAAAACCATCGTTCAATCCAGGACTAGGTGGGAAATCGATGGTTTCGTCATCGATAAATCCATAATTCAAATTTTCTGGTGGAATGTTCATTGTATCGTCCTCTATAAAACCGGTATTCAGATCAGGGCTAGGTGGAAAATCTATGGTCTCATCTTCGATGAATCCTCTGTCCAAGATGTTCGATGGAAACACTTGCTCAGGCGATACTACCTCGGGAGACCAATCAGCCCTTGCTCTCTGCCATTGACGATTCAGAACCTCTCGAATGTTCGACGGATGTCCTAAAAAGAATTATCACTTTAAGACCTGACCACCACCCGGTCATTCCTTACCTGATGGTTGATCTAGAGGAACCACATCCAAGTGTACTGCATTAGGAACTCGAGGATCACATGTAGGATTAACACCCAATATCCTGACATTATCAGCTCTAAGATCTTCCAGAACAGACCTCCTGTATGTATCCTCCAGATTCTCGAATTCTTCCAAGGAACTATCATCATAACCGGGTCTGCCTGTCGCACGATCCGCCCATCTACTTCCGACACCCAAACGTTCTTCTTGTAGGAAAAGGCGTTCGTAAGTCTCGAATTCCTCCAAAGAATTATTCAACGGAGATGTGGGTCCGCACGCACAAGGTGGTCCAGCAGCTCGTGGTTGAGCGGCTTGTGGTCTGGCAGCTTGTGATCTGGCGGCTTGTGATTGGGCAACTTGTCGTCTGGCAACTTGTTGTCTGGCAGCTTGTGATCCAGCAGATTGTGATCTGGCGGATCGTGGTCTAGCAGCTCGTGCTTGGGCCGCTTGTTGTCTAGCAGCTTGTGCTTGGGCCGCTTGTTGTCTAGCAGCTTGGGCTTGGGCCGCCTGTTGTCTGGCAGCTTGTGATCCGGCAGATTGTGATCTGGCGGATCGTGGTCTCGCAGCTTGTGCTTGGGCCGCTTGTTGTCTGGCAGCTTGTGCTTGGGCCGCTTGTTGTCTGGCAGCTTGTGATCTAGCGGCTGGTTGTTGAACGACTTGTGATCCACAAACTTGTGGTCTAGCAGCTTGTGTTCTGGATACCTGTGGTCCAGCCACAGGTTGGGGAGGTAGAGCAGAAGGAGGTCTTTGTCTTCTTGGTCGGCTTCTTTCGATAGGAGGTGTTTCTGGAGTACGCGATGGTATTCGCAAGGCGACACCTGGCACTCTCCTGATAGCGCCTCCAATAGCTTGTGGTACCGGTCTTGGAGTTTGTATTCTCTGGGGTATAGCAGATGGCCTATCTGACATAACTTCTTGAGATCGTCTTCCTAGAGTCATTCCTGGACATGGTCGAGGTAGAGAGCTAGGAGGATATTCCGCAATCGGTTGTTCAATTGGCATCCTTGGCTGCGAGTGCCTTTGTACCCTCATGGAACTGCCCAATCCTGTCACGAGATTTCTGGATTGCATTCCCGGTCGATTTTGGTCGAAAAAGTTTCCATCGTACTGGTGTTGTTGTACCTCTCGTGGAAAAGATCTTCGCATTTGTGGCCATTGGGGTTCTTCGCCTGGGGTGGTTGGAAAATATTGGGGAGTCATTGGAGGTCCCGCTGCTCGATTAGAAGGACATCTTGTACCGCAACCTGCCCCACTGCCTCTGCCTCTCGCAGGCGGCGGACCTTGGCTTCTACTTGAAGAATTCGCCCTACTCGGACATTCTCTACACCCCCTTTTCGAACTCATCTTATAAAATCACTTCGAATTTTGAAAATTTTGATCAAGGTTTACAATTTCAACATTTTTTCACTGTGGATTTTGATATTGTCCGGATCGAAATTTTGAAGTTGCCCTAAATGATTGACAGTTTGATAAATATTATTTGACGTATAGTCGATTTTAAGGGTAGGCGACTTTAACAGATGACTTCTCTCATATTTCGCTATCGATTGTATTTTAACCTATTTGAGAAAATATTGTTAGAGTTTTAAATATGGAATTCGTCAATATTGAGCAGTTTTTTTTGGAAAAATGAAACTTTTCATGAACCCAGGCTCGTCTTTGAACCACCCAATCAGTTCTACTGAGTGCAACATAATATGAGATAGATATAGATTATCTTCCTGTGAAATCGAAAGATTAGGAGTTTATTAAAACCCATTCGGATGAGAAAATTCACTCACGAAAGTATGGAAAAAAATAATTTTTAGCTGAACAGGTAATTTCAAGAAATAATCCTGAAACACGTCTAATCTAATATACAGGGCGAATTACGTTCGAGTAATGACGTGAAAGTAATTTTTTAATGTAACACCCCAATTTCGTCTCAATATCCGGATTACTCTAGCTGAGCTGATTCCAAAGATGTATCACATGTTGATTCCAATTGGTACAGGGTGGACAGAAATACAATAGTTTCGGGTGTGCTCATAAAGTAACGCGTAACATTCGGTAAATTAACAGTAATATCAAGAATACTTAATGTCTAGCGGCAATTGGTTTAAATGTAACACTCCGTAGTTTGCTACATGTTTAGAATAATAAAAATGAGCTATTCCCAAACATGTTTGGTACTTGTGGTCTAGCAGAAAATATCATCTACATTTAAAAAAAAAATAGTCGTGTAGTTTTTTGTGAAATGTCATTATTTGTTTAGTAATTTATTTATTTATTTATTTAGCGTATGGCTTACATGGATTTAGTTCTTGAGAGAAATGTCACAAATACAAATTCACATAATATGACAGAGGATACAATAGTACAGACAACTTAATAAAACCATATGTGCAGCAAAATTAAAAATTAAATTTTAAAATCAAGGCCATTAATCCAGTCCAGCACAGAGTCGGTGGCCTCAAAGAAGTCGCTCTCCTCTCCTCCATATGCTGTGAGGGGGCACTCAGTTGCAATGTGGTGAACAGTCTGGCGAGGTTCTCCGCAGTCACAAGTCGGGGTATCAGTGAGTCCCCATTTATAGAACGAGTCACGGCAGATGCCGTGGGACGTTCTTATCCTGTTGAGTGTTTTCCACTCAAGGCGAGGGAGCTCCATTCCTGGTAGGGGTACTGTAGGATCGGTTACATGGACTGCTTGGGCCGGCTTCGAGGCTTCCCAGTTTTCTTTCCATTTATCGGTCAAGTTGAAATTCTCTCCCACAAGTTGTTCTGCTAGTGGTAGGGGGGGGTTTCTAGATTTCAGTCTCTGCAAGCCAGCATCGGGAAGGTCACTGTGCACTGGGAGTAGGAAGTTTGATATTATTTTATTATATTCCCTAACTAAGCCCTCTTGTCTGCGGATGGTGGGAGGTGCAATATTGCTCAGAACCGGAAGCCAGGGCAAGGGTGTGCTTTTCAGACATCCGCTGATCGTTCTCATTGTCTCGTTGAGTTTGGTGTAATTTATTGATGTTCATTGACGGTTTAGTACTACAATTATTTTGGTACTCGTAAATATTCGAATGGTAGCTTGAATTTAGTTGGAAGTAGAAATGGAGTCGAGTGTAAAACGTACGTACGGACGTGGATAAAATTTTTCCGAACAGGTGGACTGGTAGACGTAGACCCACTGAATGGCCAGCGAGGTCACCAGATTTAAACCCTTTGGATTATTTCCTGTAGGGCCATCTGAAGAATGCCATTTATGAAACGGAACTAGCAAATATTCAAGATGTACAAGTGAAAATTCAAACAGAAATGAACAATATTACGCAAGAAATCATTCACAAGATTCAACAAGAATTTGTACACCGTTTGGGTTACTTTCGAATTTAGCAAGGGCTGCAGTTCGAACATGTATAAAGTCATATATTCCAGCATATTCTATCCGCTAGAGTATTCTTGATAATATTGTTACTTTACCTAATAAAGAATGTTACGCGTTTTTTCATGAGCACACACAAAACCATTGTCTTTTGTTCACCCTGTACCAATTGGAATCAACATGTGATACATTTTTGGAATCAGCTCAGCTACAGTAATCCGAAAATTGAGACAAAATGGGGGTGTTCCATTCAAATTACTCTACTATAATATAATGTAGGGAAAAACTCTATGAAAAACTGAAATAAGTTTTAGTTAATATGCCCGTCGATTAGTTCATCCTGAAAAAAGTTAAATAGAAATTCTGAAACTCTTGTTTTATCTCGATTTCTTTTCAGATCATAATACAAAACGAAAATGTCCAACTTTGCCCCAATTTATGAACCAACGCAGTATCTATTAAGATCCGAGATTCTCATAGTGGCATTCGAAAAACGGACAGCTCTACAGTGTCAATCAAACTGGAGTCCATGAAATCATAAAATAATTTATTATCACAGTTACATAATAATGACGTATTTTCGAATCCAAATACCGTATATTACAAATTTCCATGGATGATTATAGATCTAATCGTCTGGCTGTGATACACCTCGTTTTCGATGAAGAACGGGAAACTGCTCTATCCGGCGATGGCGAACCTGATGGCGATCTTGGTGATGTTTGCAGGAAATCTGGTGAGCCGTCATTGAACATTCCTGGGTCGTTTTCGCCCACCACTTGCTGCCAGTGGTCCCACAGGTGTGGGGGGGATACGAATGAAATCTGGTTGGCCGGTATTAGAGGCTGGTGATCTTGCATATTTATTGGAGAACACGGTGGAGTTGGCTGTCTAGTTGGGACTCGAGCTGACCGCGGCACTGGCGGCCGAACGGGAGCAAAATTTATCTCTCGAGGCGGCGGCAGCTGAATCGCTTCGGGAAGACCGAACCGCTGTTGGTTCTGTGGAGAAGTGAGCAGTGGCGGTGAATCAAACTGGATCATATCAGCTGGTTGATCGAAAAACATCGCCTCGCGCGGACTCCTGAAACTTTCAGGAGTGCCTATTTGAGGGGGACTCTGAGACATGTCGACAGGTGATTCCTGCATCAACATCTCTTGACCACATGGTGACATGCCCCTTCGTCTGCTCTCGTCTTGTTCGAAATAGTTGAAATCTGGAGGAGGAGCCACTTGTCGCTGTTGTCGTTGTCGTTGTTGAGGAGGTGACCAAGGTAGAGGGGTTTGTAATGCTCGAGGAGCTGTTGGACTCGGCTGCCTGACCTGCAAGTTCTCGGGTGTTTTATATCCAAGTAGAGCCCTAGGTGAACAAGGGGATTGTGGAGTCTGCCGTGGGGGAGTGGTTGCCACCTGGATGGCTTCTAGATCCATCGCCTGGCCCACTCTCAAATTGTCGATAGCTCTCTGCATATTCGGTTCGTCTGGAAGGACGTCTCTGCGTGGTCGGGGAGTTCTAGTTGGTGGAGGAGGGGAGTAATAAGGATCCATTCTGATTGGTTGATCGAGTCTCGCAATGGCAGGTAGACCATAACGGTCGAAAGGTGGTGATTGTTCTTTCAATGTTGGCAAGGATGGAGGTCCGGGACGTCTTCTGGTTGCCCTCCTCTCAGGAATGATTTCAGGTTCCTCGTTTCTCCTCGACCACTGTGATTGTAGATAATTTGCCAATTGGTTTGGTCTTTCAGGTTCTCCACCTCAAAATAAAGAATAACAAGGTTTAATAATCAATAAATCCAAGTGATATACACTGTTCATTCGTTAATTGTTCCCATTCGAATGAAATTCTCAGGATTTGACATCATTCACGTTGATAAGAACAATCGAAATATCACCAATGTTATAGCATTTCAACTCAATTCAGGTATATACTGCATATTATTTCTTTTCCAGATTCATATTCAAATTCTAGACATATACTATGAATAGAACCATAATGAGATGACACCATGTAGAACTTTTCAGAATGTACCATATACGATTGATTCAATTCAATCAATTTCTTTTTTGAATCTCAATTAGCAAAATATTCAGTATATTTTTCAGATAAATAAACACATATGAATCGTAGGAAAACCAGATCTGGACTAACAAAAATTCATCATTCTCTTGTATCCTCCAAAAACATGCTGTATTTTCAATTCTTCAAAATCTGATGAGATATTTCAAGAGCTAAGAACTGAATAAGAGTGTGTTTCTATCATTTACTCGCAAGGTGTTTTATCACTAAGTGGAGTATCAAAAAAGATAAATACTGATTTGAGACGTATTCTATAGAGAAGTTTCATGCTCTTTTCAAAATATTCCTAATCGATTTCCAAATTGAATTCTTCGAATCAGTGACTCTCCAGTATTGATTGCAGGAAGCTATACCTTGGATTTGGGAAAACTCTACAAAAAAATATCAACAGAATTTGAATCCAGTAATCTTGAGGGCCAGTCATGAGGACCAACTCGTCCAATAGACCGCATTAGTGATGACATCACAAATATGCAACCAACATTACACTGAGTCCTGAATCGTTTGGCGCGAAATTATATGATTTATACTCGACCTTAAGTACGGATGACATAAGAACGATAATAGAAGTATCGTAACAGGCCCTTTTGTTTTATGATCTCACATGAAATAAGTTGATATTTAAGGAATTGCATTTAGGGGACCTTGGATATGAAGGATGGAAGTAACGATATTTTCGTAAAACGATTCTCTGGAATTTATTCAGTGTTTTAGAAAACTTTCTTTACGTTACCAATTCCATACGACGTATTCATTCTTTTTCTATCGAATTCAAACAGATACATTTCTTAAATATTGCTTAAATAATCCAATAAATAACATCATAATTCCAACCACAGATTCTGAACCTTAGATAATGGTTACTTAAGGTTCATATTATCGCATCTTCGTTCAGAAATATTTCGTTGTGACTCAATGCACTGTTGGTTGCATACATTTTGACGTCACACTAATGTGGTCTATTCAGTAATCAGGCCAATATCGATTCATAAAATCTTCGACTTTAAAAATGGCGTTATTATACAAGTTTCACATGTCATTCAAAAGATTACGAAATCACGCATTAATCCTTGAAATCCGCTTCGTAAGTATGTACAAGTGGTGAATGGTAGCTTACCTTCCCTCTCTTGTCTTATTCGTCTAATACCACGCCGTCCTTCTGCCTGCCTGACACGACCAACCATCTCCTGCATGGTAGGACTCCTTGGTGAATCTTGTATGCCTGCGAAAATTTCCTGTGCAGTCATTCTCCTCTCGGGTGTTCTGAAGCCATCTTCAGGGGAACGTATAAATTCTGGAGTCAGCGGGGAATCAGGCATATAATCGCGAGGAGAACCACATGTAGCCATGGTTATTCCATGCGAAGGTCCGATATCTGGTGTTCTCGGACTCGGCGAGGTTATTTGGATGCGAGGTGGGGGTGGACTACCTAAATCAGGAGATGCCTCCATTTCCGGCATCGGTTCGTTCAAGAAATACCCTCCTTCTGCCTGTAACATTGCCATATCGAACGCAGAAGGAGTTGATGGACTAGCGAAATCAGGAGATCCTTGCATTTCCGGCATCGGTTCGTTAAAGAAACCCCCTCCTTCTACCTGCGGCATTGCCAGATCGTACGTAGGAGAAGGGTAGGGTTCTCGCGATGTTGGGGGTTGATCCATTGGAGGTACTGGACTTTGTGGACTGAGAGGTGGCAAGTTTTGACGTGACATAACATTCTGGATGTATCGCTCTTGTCCAGGAGAAGTATCTGAATCTAATCTCGTGCACGGTGAAAATCTCGGCAAAGTTCTAGCTCTCCTTTGCACTGGTACTGTCGGTGGTCGTTGGCCTGGAGGTGTAACTGGCAAACTATCAGAAACCAGAAGTGGTAAACCGAAAGGATCCGCAGGTGGTCCTGGAGGTGGTCCTGGAGGTGATAATCCTTGAGCCATTCTTGATCGTGAAGCTCGCGGTGTGCATGGAGTTCCAACAGGTTGTGGTGCCTGTGGTGGTGTTCTGTCCTCACTGATTGCTGGCATCCTTGGACGTCTTCTTACCCTTCTCGGCATAGGGGTTGGATCTCGAGTCACCTCTTCTTCTTCTACCCACCTATTCTCTAAATGTTGGCGAATTGCGCTCGTAGGACGAGTATGCGGTGGGGGAGGACGTTGCCGAGCTGAAAATGGAATAATGAAAATACATCATATGATATTGATTCGAATCCTTATTGTGAATGTAAACCACAAATATATAAATATATACAAACTAGAAAATGTAGTGGGGAATCGCAACAAGTGGAAATGCACTCTTTGAAATCTATCCAAGCTTTCGGAATCTATATTTCATTCCATCATCAGGGACACTAGAAACAATGTGACATGAAAAATCAATGTATAAAACACACACATAAAAAAAGTTGATAATTATAAAGACTCATATATTGTGATGCCATCGTAGTGTCTCAGATCACAACAATTTCTATAATTCTGTTTTCAAATGTCCAACCATTTTTATGTATACATTCTCGCTGAAGATGTGTATGTTCGTTTTTGACTTTTTATACATTGATTTCTCATGTCACATTGTTTCTAGTGTCCCTGATGATGGAATAAAATAAAGATTCCGAAAGTGTTGAGAGGACCAAAATGTTTGGTTGGCAACCATGGTTGCGTGTGTTGTACTTGATCCGACGTGTAGGACCAATAACTATGTTGACTGTGACCGGAAACCTATGTTATTTCCGATCTCGTGTTGTACACTTGTACGGCTTCTTGAAGGACCACCCCTGATAGGGAAATATAGCTTTTGTATCTATATTTACAAACTTAACTGCTATTACTTACTACACATTAACTGTTGTTCACTACTACTCGCGATAATTATCAGAAAACTTGAACCTATCTGTGACTAAATTATTTTGTCCAATTTTTGTGCAAAACCTGACCATTGAAAAATATAAATTTTTCCCAATACAAAGTTACAAAATATTGCAATTTGGGTTATAGCTGCATAAGACCATCAAGTATTATGTCGATGAACTGGATCTCAGTTTCAGCATACAGGGAGGCCCTGAAGTGAGTGCCTTTCGGGGACTCATAAAAATGACCGAAATTCCATTTCTTCAAATGGAACCCCTTGTGTATTATTTTTTATTCGAAAAGCTGTAACATTTTTCAATTCAATTGAGTATACTTTCCCTATACCTATCTCGTACAGGGTGGGCCAAATTGGACACTTTCAAAGGGAAAGTCCTGTTTTTAAACTAGATAGATGAAAACTGATGGCAGTGTCTGAGGGTCAATTTTCATGACAAACTTCATGGTGAAAATTGCATATCGATATCTATAACCGTTTCTGAGTTACAGCATGTTTTCCGAAAATGTGCATTTTCAAAAAGTTGCTGTAACTTTTTTCCTTTTGAAAATTCTTCGTTTCTATAAAAACATTTCCAAAGCACTTTTTCACGTAGAATTCAATGGTGAAACTCATTGATTTTTTTCAAGTCATGTATCAAGAGTTATTGATAGAAAAATCATTTTTTCAAATGGGACACCCTGTATATTCCTGTGTATTTAAGTAGTACTTGAAATTACCATTCCAAAAATATAGCACACTCAATGTTTTGCTTGGGACATCTCCGAAATACAGGGCTTTTAGGTTTTTTTATAGGTAGACTTTAGAATGCAAACTTTGAACAAGTATAGGCTTTGCACAATTCGGCAATAAAACAGAAAGCCAAAGTTCACTAGTAGTTGTCGAATTGATTGTTGATGAATTGCCTTTATTGAAGCTGCAATAATTAGCAGTTTTTTGGTTGCAAATTTTGACAATAATTGGGTAGCCAACCAAGGACCCAAACATTGGCCGGCCAGGTCACCAGACCTAACGCCTATGGACTCTGCCGACCAACTCCAGACACGATTTGGAAGATGCAGTGATGCGAATTTTTGCTTTCCTCCTCACTAACGTTGAATTAATAAATTCGAAGAGAAATATTCAAAAAAGGTGCCGCCTGTGTTTAAGAGAAGCTGGTGGACATTTCGAATACCATCTCTAAAGGAATTTGTTCTTGATTGTTTTCAATTATTATTATTGTTGGAGATTTATTTTTTTATTAGTAAGTATAGGATGAGACTCTTAATAAAACTTTCAGTTTTACTTACTGTTGTGGACAGTTTCTTTAACTTCACAACTACTAGTGAATTTTGTTTTATCGCCGAATTGTCCAAAGCCTACTTGTTCAAAGTTTGCATTCTAAAGTCTACCTATAAAAAAAACCTAAAAGCCCTGTATTTCGAAGATGTCTCAAGCAAAATATTGAGTGTGCTATATTTTTGGAATGGTAATTTCAAGTACTACTTAAATACGCATTAATATACAGGGTGGCCCATTTGAAAAAATGATTTTTCTATCAATAATGATACATGACTTGAAAAAATCAATGAGTTTCACCATTGAATTCTACGTAAAAAAGTGCTTTGAAAATGTTTTAATAGAAACAAAGAATTTTCAACAGGAAAAAAGTTACAGCAACTTTTCGAAAATGCACATCTTCGGAAAACATGCTGTAACTCAGAAACGGTTATAGATATCGATATGCAGTTTTCACCATGAAGTTTGTCATGAAAATTGACCCTCAGACACTGCCATCAGTTTTCATCTATCTAGTTTAGAAACAGGACTTTCCCTTTGAAAGTGTCCAATTTGGCCCACCCTGTACACTTTTATAGTTATGATCATTTATGTTATGAATTCGTCTTCAATAAAATAAATATTGGATAGTAATTCAGATAGTAGGCTATGAACTCATTCTGACAGAGAATTAACATGTTATTCCTTCATTGTCATCCTGTATTCACCCTGATATATATGGTACAATACTTTGGCCGGCTCGTTCACCAGATATAACCCTGTTAGATTTTTTTCTTTGGGGATATTCAAAAGGATTAGTGTATGTTACAGCTCCTATCGATGTAGATGATTTAAAAAACAGAATTAGGGCAGCTTGCCAATCTGTTACACCAGAAATGATTGAAGCAGCATGCACAAGAAGTTCATTTAGAAGATTTGAATGCTGCATGACTGAAAATGGAAATCAATTTGAACATAAGCTATTGTAAAAGTATATTCTATTTCAAATATTTCATGTTTCTGAGCCATATCTGTTTTTCAAATAGGACACCTACATGAAAATTTGTCTATCGTCTCGGAGTACTTACCTACCAAAGAATAAATAAAATTGAAGTTATGGCTGAATGAGCATAAGAGGGACCTTTACAACAGTGAAAAATATACAGGGTGTCCCATGGAAAATTCTGAAGATGATACCAAGTGATCCAAAATGTGACGTTGTAACAACAATATTACCAACGGTTTACAACTGTCAAATGTCAATATTCTACTCCGAATAGTTTTCGAGACATATACTGCTCAAAACCTCGAGGGCCACCCTGTATAATTCAAAAAACGACTGTAGTAAAGTGTGTCGAATAACTTACGTGGAAGAGAAGCTTCTTCCCTCATTATCCTTATTCCTCTTCTTCCTTGTGATGCAGAAGCTCTCTGTATCATCTCCTCCATAGCTGCTGGATCGCCTAAAGGACTATATCGCAAAGGTGAATTAGTTACACCAGCTTCCTCGAATATCCTATTGGCCCTAGGCGGTGTCCTCATGTGAGCATCTGGTGATGGACTGAATATATTATCATCAAAAGATTGCAATGGAGTGACATCAATATCAGAGGGCGTCGCTGGCGATACCCTTATCATTGGTGGAGTTCGCATCCTTCTAGGAGTTGGTGGAGCAGGTATCCTCCTAGGGCTTGGTGGTGTTGGCATCTGCCTAGGTGGTGTTTGATAGGCTGGTGTTTGTCTAGGAGTATGGACTGGCGAGCTACAAGCAGCAACACACCGTTCAGGGGAAGGAGAAACGTCGGGTAAAGGAGATATTTCATCGATGTCATCGAAGAATAACCCTCCCATTCGACCTCCTCCTTGAACTAATTCCGGTGTCATAATGCCATATTCATCGTCGCCCCCAAGAGCGAATTCGGGGCCAGCAGGAGGACTATCGGTGAATACCGGTTCATTTTGCGTTTGCAAAAACCACTGGTTCGGATCGACCGGAGGCAAGTTGACTTGGAACGGAGACGGAGGTGGAGGTCTCATCGACAGCCGTGGAGGTGTTTGCCAACCTTGGACAACAGTAGGAGGACGCAAGGGAGATGGTAATCTCACGTCAGGTGGTATTGGTTCATCTAGTATTCCATACTGCATTGGAGACGTGGTTGCAGGAGGTGTAGTAGTGACTCCATGTTGGGAAAACCTTTGCGCAATGTATCGTTCTGTCCCTGAAAGATCAGCTGGATCTCTCTCATCGAAATTGATACGCCTCGGTCTCATTCCTTCAGGGACCCTGGTTTGACCTCTTCGTCTTTGTCTAGGTGGTTCGCGATGCCTTGGTGTTGACCTGTACGGTTGAGAACATGGAGAAGCAGCTTGACCCTGGGTAGGCGTTGTGGGAGAACGTTGCCTGTTCTCTGTCGCCTCAGCTGTGGATCGCCTGATCAGGAGTTCTTCGACTTCTTCGATCAATTCATTGGTCATTCTACTCCTATTCTCCATTATACGCCTCATGTGTCTCATATCGAGTGGTACATTTTCTCTCGTTTCTGTTAGCAGAAAAAATATTGGAATTCACAATGAATAAACTACACTTGACTGATGATTTTTATAACAGATGAATAAAAGGTGCGTGAGATATTAATTTGAAATCCCAGTCCCGGATATAGTTTGATATGATTCAGCTTGTAAGAAAGCGAAATACTGGACAAATGCGATCATAAGATGCTGACAAATGATTGATATAGTCATTACACTCGGGAAGTTCGACATTCGGTTTGGATAGCTATCAGCTCATAACAGACCGGTTCAAGAATAGGTCAGTGTATATTATTTCAATACGAAGATGAATTCAATGTTTCATTCCATTACTCCAGTTTCGATTCCGCAGTGCGACTCCAGAATAGTCTCAAATAATTATTGAATTATCATTTGAGGATATTATGTCAGATATCGTACTATTTAATGCATGCTTTTTATCTCCAATAACTGGATACAATTGCATAGAATTATGAAAAAACAAAATGAATAATATTTTACATTGATCCAATATATGAATATAAATGATAACTATAAAGGGAATAGATATATTCCTGAGATATGCAGGTTGTGGAAGGAACTTTAAAATCGGCATTGTTCATACGCGTTTTGTAGTCAGTAAGAGTAATTGTGAAGGTCACGAAATTAAAATAAGGGTAGAGAACGATGCATAGGGCCGAAAAGAATAGTTCCTTTTATCGTTATCGAATAAGTTGATGAATTGAATTGAACGGTTTTGTTTCTCATCCCGCTCACTTCGTGCTTTAGTGAGTAAGCTCGCTCTATGTCCGGTTGACACTTGGTAATTTCTCAAAAATCATTAACGTTTGTTCAGTCTTCTGTGTAGACTCTCAACATGTTGAGATTTACCTGATCAATTTTCTTTTGTGTATATAATAAATTTATTTTATTAGTCCAATAAATTCATTGGTAAGTCATTGTCTCTTTTTATTTTATTATTCGATATCAGAAAGTATACTTTCAACTGAGTTGACAATTGATCCAAGATAGATATTAATCTATGTTGACTCATCCACTGATCAGGGAAATTCTGATCTGTTGAACGATTTGTTGGAAATAAGTTATTTCTTCATCTGAATGGGTTAAATTCAGACGGAGAGTAAGAGAATGTGTTTCCTCAAGATGAATCTTGATATTATTGGAACGAATATTGAACAAGCATACTTTCGACGCCCTGAATCTGAGAGAAGATAGTATCGTTAAAGTGCCAATCATCAAAGATACAAAGTTTTAATGAGATTATTTCAATTGTGGATTTTTTACACTTTGTTGAAATCGAAATTTCTATATTCCAATGAAAAATCATTTCGTGTAGTATTAATTTACTCACCATCGTAGATTAATTCTCTCCTGATTTCGGGATCTTCTGAAAGATCAACAAATGGAGCAGTCGCTTCCAATATACCTTCTCCAGGTGACGTATAAATCGGCATCTCATATGATGCCCACATTTCTTCAAGAGTAGGAGGAACAGCAGGTTCAGATGGTCTTTCAGGACTTCTTCTAGGAGAAGGAGCAGCAGGAGACGGAGCAGGAGTCGGTGAACGTGGTCCGTACCTCGTAGGCGTTAAATCAGGCTCATCTGGATGCTCAGCGATCGTTTCTCTTGGACGGAATCGCCTCCGTGTATCATGTCTTCTTCCTGCAGTTGCTCCCACTAACACTTGTCTTGATGTCATTTGTTGTCGCTGGGTATCTTGGATTCTATCATCCATCTGATAATCCCTCATGTCCCTATGGAATCCCAATGACATATGCGGCCATTGGCCTGAAATCATCGGCGTTTGGGGAAAATACAAGGGTTGTTTAGCATGAACTGGTCGACGATGAACTGGTGGTCTTGGTTGACTTGGTCCGGGTCGACTCGGTCCAGGTTGACATGGTCCAGGTTGGGTTGATCCAGGTCGACTCGGTCCAGGTTGACTTGGTGCAGGTTGACTCGGTCCAGGTTGACTCGGTCCAGGTTGACTCGGTCCAGGTTGACATGGTCCAGGTTGGGTTGATCCAGGTCGACTCGGTCCAGGTTGACTTGGTGCAGGTTGACTCGGTCCAGGTTGACTCGGTCCAGGTTGACTCGGTCCAGGTTGACTCGGTCCAGGTTGACTCGGTCCAGGTTGACTTGGTGCAGGCTGCCTAGGTCTAGGTAGACCTGGTCTCTGACCTGCACCGCCAGGTCTTGGAATTTCACTTGCACTTGGTCCACCAGCTCTTGGGATACCGCTCGTTCCCGGAGCACGACCTCCAGGTACTGGAGTACTAGTTGGCCTTCTTGGGATAGCACCCCTAGGTCTTGGAATACCACCAGCTCCCGGTGGTATTATCCTACTTGTTGGTACTTGAGAAGATTGAGCTATAGGGCTTGACTCAGGAGATGAGTAGTAGTCGAGGTTTGGGGAGGTGTCTTGAAATAGATCTGGACCTTCGACATCTGGCATTTCTGGTGATTCAGGCACAACGTGATATGGATCTGGAATTTCTTGATCGACATCTGCGACCATTCCAGATACCCTCGTCATCAACTGACGCATATCCTCGTCACCAGAAAAGAGATAGTTTATGTACCTTTGTTCCTGTTCGGATATTCCACGTTGGGGAACAGACAATCTTTCCGGTCTGGGGGAAACATACTGAGCCGCGGTGCTGATTTGTTCATCAACTAATTCCTCTTGATCGCCACTTTCTTCTAAATAAGGCATTTCTTCATCGAATAAGCAGGGAGATCCCATAAAAGCCATGTTGGTCTGGTCAGGTTCAGCCTCGAATATGTTCTGATATGGTAGATCGAACATCGGAGGAGCATCTTGACCAGAACCACTATGAGCCCCAGCACTGACATATTCATCATCTAATTCTTGTTGATCGACACCTTCTTCAAAGCAAGGCATTTCTTCATCAAATAAATAGCCGGAAGGTGCTCCATCCAGAATGAAAGCCGCGTTAGCCTCATCGAGTGGTTCAGCCTCGATAATGTTCTGCGGTGGTAAATTGGATATGACTTGATCGATCCTCGGAGGAGCATCTTGAACAGTTAATACATTCGAAAGATGTGGAGGACTCCAATAATCTGGAGCTTGCTCCATTGACATGTCAAAGAAAAATGAATTATCTTCATCCGGCAAAGAACAGCTTTTTGGTAGTTGAGGAATCGGTTGTGGCATCATTACTTGAGGAGTAAGTTCCCTTTCTGTCTTTTTTATTTTCAGACGTTCTGGAGTTGTATAACCGAGAGCTTCCCTTAGATTCGGAGAACCAGCTTGAGCTTGCGTTGATGATGCCCCAGGTGAAGTACGTGGAGTACGAGGGCCACTTCTCGGAGATTGGACGGGCACTTCTCCTACATTCGGAGAACCAGCTTGAGCTTGCGTTGATGATGCCCCAGGTGAAGTACGTGGAGTACGAGGGCCACTTCTCGGAGGTCGGACGACTGGTTGACGTGGTCTAGGTTCAGGTTTGTATGGTTTATAAGGTGATATATTCAATGGACGAGTTTCCACTTCAGGTAAACCATAACTTTCAAAATCTTTGGCGGTTTGTGCATCCCACGGCAAGAAAGTATCTGCTTGATTTTGTACTTGTTCGAACCAATCATCAGAGAATCCTATAGGGCTCTCCCCCTGGAGGGTACCTACTGCATCCGAGAATATGGCGTTAGCTTCCGGAGAACCTCTTTGGATAGGAACAGGAGGTTCTTCATATAGAGCCTGTTCTTGTTGTTTCTGTTTTTCCATCAACTGTTGGTATTCAACATCTTCATCTATCTCTACAACTGGTGGTGCTTCATCTTCTATCATTTGGTTCTCTTGTTCCTCGTCCTCTCTTATTGCCAATGCCGAGGCTTCCTCAAATAATTTATAAACTTGTGGATCCTTTAGAGCCGATGGTTTTTTTCTCTGAACGCCCTTCTTGTCTTTATTGGGTTCTCGATATAATTTTTCTGACGATTTCTGTCTTTTTGGTAATACCGATGGTTTGGGAGTTGTTAAAGGAATGCCAGATTTAGCAGGGCATGCCCCTTTAACTAGTTTACTTTTTACAGCGAGTCGTTGTTTAACGTCGGATCTTGTGTTTTTTCCTTTGAAATATTGCATAAGACTGCTATCCTTGTCGACTTCACCTTGGTATTGAGATTGATCGATTTCATCGAAATTATCGTCTAGAGGGGCTTCATCTTGCGTTGGTGGAACATCTTCTTCTTTCGGTTCGTCCACGTCTTCCTTCACACTTTCTCTAGGTTCCTTCTTCTGGGTGACTTTCTTCTGTCGTTCAGCTCTCACAAGGCCCCTCTCGTAGTCTCTCATTGCCGATTCCATTTCCTCTCGTATGTCAGAATCGTCAAGATTCACTGGGACTTTTTGTCGCTTATCGAGTTTCTTCTTGGGAATTGCACCAGTACTTCGAGCAGGTGCTGTCTCACCTGCACCTCCAGCGATATCTCTGATTTCCATAAGGTTTGAACTCCAAGAGGGTCGATCTCTTTCTTCTGGTGGTGCTGCTGCTTCCCCCAACGGATTTGCTGGCGGACTCGTGCCCAGATGTTTGGATCGTTTCTTTTTCTTCCTGCAAGAAATTAGATCATCAATTACATTGGAAATTTATGTTTCTTTGATGCTGATTACTTCTTTGGCTCTTCTTTGTGAACTCTTGCTTTACAAGATGAATCTGGTTCGCCGGGAGCTGCAATGAAATGTTTCTTTAGTTTATCCTATTCGATTATATATTGAATACTTGTCTACCTGGAGGGCAAACACAAGGGGTATCCGAAGACTCAGCGAGACCCTGTGGAACGGGGCTGCAGGTATCCACAGCACTTTTCGCCACTGTAAAATTGAAATAAATATATCCAGACGTTGTTTCAATTTTCCTGTTCGACATTTTCATCATCAGATAATTGTGGAATTCATAATGGTGACCTCACTTTTTGGAAATACGCCTCTATCCGCTTTCATCCAAGTGTCAATAGGATCTTTCGATATGGCATAATAGCAGTGAACTCCGAATCCAGGAATATCTTGGGCTGCAACATATTCTCGAAAATCTGAGGAACAATCCGTCAGGTAGGGTGGAGAATCGCCTGTTTGTCCACGAATCTGTCTCCGAATCCTGTCAACCCTTTCGAATTGTTCCTTCCGAATGAGATTTTTTGCCATTGTGTTGAGCTGAATGAAGGATTCAATTTTTAATTTTTTCTCAATTTTGGCGCTGATTTTTCATCCATAAAGGTACTCACATCAATATTATCAGGAAATTCTTCGAGAACTTCATATTGTTCTGGATCTTCGCTAAAAATTCCTACTAACTTCTGCCGTTGTAAGGCGAACAGCAACAGCTTTATATAATCGGTTCTCAACTTCTCACTCCCAACTTGCCCATCTCTGATTTTCTTAACCCATCCGGCTGCTAAAACTCTATCTGGGGAAAATATCAATATTGATTACTTTGACTTCTGAGTTGGTTTCGTTCGAGATTATCGACATAACTGGACGGTTTTCTCATAAATTGTACTCACCTTTAGCGTCCGGTAACTGGAAAATGAGGGGTCTAGCAAATTTTGAGTAAAATTGTAATTCATTTTTAACTATTTCCATATTTATTGTCTATTACATTTTCAACACAGTATCACGAATAATTTCAATTATGATCAATTCACAAAGATTTTCAGAAACTTAGGTGTACATATACAATAATTTTGACATATTTTTATTGATTAATCAAAAATGACGTCCACTAGTTTGATTCGAATGAAGGTCTATCAATTCATCCTTACGGGGTTTGATTAATAAATACATAGTATTCGTTATACTTCCCTTGACTAGTAGCATCATGATTTTCTTGTGAAGTATGAGATACATAATATCTGTCATGATTATTGAATTTTTTTTCCATGAGATGAAATATCAGGAAAACGAGTGGTTCTTATTTGAAATATTAATCAGAGGTGATCTCAAGAGATTTTTTATTCACAGAAACAAATATCAACTCTTACATTGAATCAAGCAATAACTTGAAAATACAAGCTTCATGAAATTTTGAGATAATGAGCATATCCTGGAATATAGGCTGTTCTATTTAAACAAGAATGATTTATCGTCCAATCTATCAGTAGAAGAGTTGAGGTGAAATTTATCGAGATTCTTAGACTTAGAGTCTGAGTATATTCAATTCATAATCGCACGGTTGTGTCAGATAAGTTCTTTTTTTAATATTTAAAAAATTGATGTACGCCTCTGAAATTCACGATGAAATCAGCTTGAAACTTTTATTTAGGTATTTTGAGTCCCATGAATTATTCTCTATTCCTTTTGAGAGTACTAACTATGGTCAACACCACAGTCTCACATACAGATCTGGAAAGTAGTGCACTATTGAGTGACAGGGGGTGTCAACATGTTTGAAGAATAATTCATCATTATCTGCTGGGAGCATAGTTGTCTTAGGGTATGATCAATCATTGATAGTTCGTATCGTGATTGTGAATGAAACAAACGCTGCAGGTGGCGAAAAAACATTAACCACCAAATTTTCCTCAATGTTTGGGTAACTCCCCTTCTGCCAGTTTCCAGACCTTAAGTAAGAACGTGTTCCGCACCCTTATGTAGAATGACTAGATTATTAAATGTTTACTACAATGATTTGTCGCTCTTCCAGCGTTCTTCCGATAAATTTAAGTTGCATATTGAGAAGTTACTGATAATCAGGATAAAAAAACATCCTTCCTTATGATTGTATGTTGATTTTGTTTTCTTCACTTTCATTTCATTAGTTAATATAAAACCCACTAAACTCATAAAATATTATGAGTGCTATAGTGGATTGTAATCTGTGAATACTCAAGTATAAATAAATAAATTACTTTCAATTATCCTTTTGGATAACAGATGATGAATTCTGCACAAATTTCAGGTTAACATGGTTGTCATTTCAGATATTCAGACAAGTTTCATCAGCAAAAAAAGAGGAAAATGTTGATATGAATAATAATAAATATAAAACGACATATATTTGATACGTCCTGAATTTTTATGATACTCGATATACTCTTGAATGATGTCTAACCTTGACAGCAGAGATATTTAACTACTTATGTGCAATTATATGTATAGAAAATACGGAAATTCGATGTCTCCATCTCCATTTATTTCTCCATGATAACGATATTGATTCCATATTCTGATAATTTCGTGGGTTTCTCAATCAAGAGATCATGGATTCATGTCATGTTTACGCGACCTCTGTCTAAAGATCAATTCAAGAAGACATCAGTGTGCATAAGAAAGTTAGATTTTCACGACGCAACTAGCGAATTGAGTTGGAAACCCCACACAAGCCTAGTTCATCTTCGTACCAAGAAGTATCAGTATACTCATTCACTTGTTGCATGGTCGACTTCGTTTTATTCACTATTCGATTGGCTTTTGTTACACACGGTTGAATGTATTAGCTGGATATTCGCGAAACAAATAGTCTACTTCGTGGCGGTGCATCAACACATCTGGTTGCGGTGCGTTTTTTTCGATTCTCGTCGGTTTCACAATGGCATTTTTCAAAACGATTTGGAAACCCAACTCGAAACACGAGAGTAAGTGGAAATATTTATTTTACTTTTCTTCAATAGTCGATAGATGTATATCAATATTAGAAAGTATTTTATTAACATGTACCTATATCCTTCCTATTTCTTATTAATTAACAATTTTATTATATCGAAGCAATCACGAACGAACTCAAGAGAATAAATTGAAAGGTGTAATATAAGATATGTCACGGCTTACTAACTCTGAATTTCAATCGATGTCTCATTATGAATATGACAAAAATCTTATGAAACGTTCAAATAATCATTGAATACAACCATCAATAAACACATGTCTAATCAGTTTCTAAATAAAGTTGACATGATTGATATTTGTGGAATTTCATATTTGGATACACAGTTAGCACCAACTATAACAGATGAATTCATTTTCCACGTTATTATCGAAGGCAAACTTTAATTTTCAAAAGACGTCAAGTGGCGGTCGACAAAATTTTGTCTTCTGCTCCTTCATATAAGACATACAATTTTTACTCTAGTGTGACTTCTGATAGTATGTAATATAACAGTTTTTCTACACTGCCTGTCACTGAAATCGAAATCCTATATCGGGTGTTTCACAGTGGATGGAACATTAGACGTATCTGGAGAACAGAAAAACAGATCATTTCGAAAATTTGTGAGCGTGGATAATCAAACTTGCTCTATCCATCTGAAATATTTTCATCAATACACTGTTGCCGCTTGTATCAGAAAGTAGTAGCTACTTTGTTATTTCAAATAGAACACCTCGTATATTATATCATTTTTGAAATTCTCATAAGATTCCTCACAACTTTTTCACATAATTCCCTATACCTATCTGTGACAATTTCCGAGATAAAAATTATTTTGTCAAATTTTTGTGTAAAACCTGACCATTGAAAAATATCAATTTTTTTCCAATGCAAATTCACTAAATATTGCAATTTGGGTTATAGCTGCATAAGACCATCAAGTATTTTGTCGATGAACTGGATCTCAGTTTCAGCATACAGGGAGGCTCAGAAGTGAGTGTCATCCGGGCACTCATGAAAATGACTGCAACTCCGTTTTTTTAAGGGAACACCCTGTATATTATCACTTATTCGAAAAGCTATAACATTTTCCATTTCAATTGAGTATACTTTCCCTATACCTATCTCGTACAGTTTGTTAGTTATGATCACTTATGTTATGAATTCGTTTTCAATAAAATAAATATTGGATAGTGCTTAAGATATTAGGCTATGTACTCCATTCTGATAGAAAACTAACTTGTTATTTCTTCATTGTCATCCTGTATTCAAGTTGCAAGGGTGTAAGAATACTATGGCAGAAAATAATTACTTGAATGCGGTTTAGATGGATTTATTCATCATTTATGGTCAATGTCACAAGAATATCATTAGAACATCCAGCGAGTTTGAAGAAAAGTATGCTGATTTACCTCGAACGAATTCGAGAAAATTCATTAGATTGAAGAGAAAATTTGAAATGCTTATATCATCATGAGAAGTCAAAAGTATCAAAGTCTAACATGTGTATTAATAACTCTAGAAAGATTTCAAAAACATTTCAAAATTTCTCTTCAATATAATGAATTTCTCCAGATTCATCCGGGGTAAATCACTTTATGCTTTTCATTAAACTCTCTGCATGTTACATTGACCATAAATGAAATAAATCCATCTAAACCGCATTCAAGTAATTATTTTCTGTCATAGTATTTTTACACTCATGCAACTTGAAAACAGGATGACAATGAAGGAATAACATGTTAGTTCTCTGTCAGAATGAAGTTCATAGCCTACTATCTAAAACACTATCCAATATTTATTTTATTGAAAACGAATTCATGACATAAGTGATCATAACTAAAAAACTATACGAGATAGGTATAGGGAAAGTATACCCAATTAAAATGGGAAATGTTATAGCTTTTCGAATAAGTGATAATATACAGGGTGTTCCATTTAAAAAAATGGAGTTGCAGTCATTTTCATGAGTGCCCGGATGACACTCACATCTGAGCCTCCCTGTATGCTGAAACTGAGATCCAGTTCATCGACAGAATACTTGGTGGTCTTATGCAGCTATAACCCAAATTGCAATATTTTGCGAATTTGCATTGGGAAAAAATTGATATTTTTCAATGGTCAGGTTTTACACAAAAATTTGACAAAATAATTCCCTATCTCGGAAATCGTCACAGATAGGTATAGGGAATTATGTAGGAAATTTGTAAGGAATCTCATGAGGATTCCAAAAATGATATAATATACGATGTGTTTTATTTGAAATAACAAAGTAACTACTACTTTCTGATACAAGCGGCAACACTGTATTGATGAAAATATTTTAGACGGATAGAGCAAGTTTGATTATCCACGCTCACAAATTTTTGAAATGTTCTGTCTTTCTGTTCTCCAGATACGTCTAATGTTCCATCCACTGTGAAACACCCTGTATAAGTATCATAAATATCGCTATAGGATGTCACAGGAATGAATTCAAATCTACATCCACGCCATCTCAAATATTCAATAATCGTTTTATACGAATATCATATTGTTTTTTGTTCATAGTTTCGCAATAAAATGTCAATGGAAAAATCCAAAACTGATTCCACGCGCCAATTGTTGAAAATAAAGAATATTCAACGTTGTTTATGCCGATACGGGACCTGATGATCTCAAATTACGAGATTCAAGCTGAAAATACATACGTTGTCAATGCTTATTACTACATGCATAATTATTCGGATAGGATTACACTATAATTAATTGAGTTGAAATCGCGATCACAGAATTCCAAGTAATAGTCGAATGGTAGATATCTTATAACCAATTATTCTATTATATATCACAATGAATATAATAACAGAGGATGACCAATTATATGATTTTAAAATTCAAAAATATCGATCCGAATTGAAAATCACCTCGAGCCTTCTAGAACAATAAAACAGTTGGAATATCAAATTTCAAGGAAAAAAAGGTTTTTTTCTTCATGAGGACGTATTAATTAATCGAAAATTCATTGGTTTGGAACTGATTCGCTCATAATAGTATGTATCAATAGTTCAATGTCACCTTGAAATGAATTAGGAATGAATGAATTTGTGAATCTTGTGCAATAAAATAATTTATTAATTCCCTAGGACATGTTATTATGTTAATCTCAATGTAATGAATGTACGGAAAATTGTGAACAAAAGCATATGGTCAAGGTACCCACCGAGTAGGAAGAATCAATTTTGGCATTCTTTTGAAAATAATAGGAAAGGATTTCCTATTATAAATGTTTTAATAAGTGCCTTTTAGATCATGTTTGTAATATCCGATTATCTCAGCTTCCACATTTGTTATTTTGATTATTTGTTCATATTGGTTGAACCACTTGGCACCATAGTATAAGATATATTATTATTCTATTTCATTTTGCATATCAATGATGAAAATATCTCAACTGTGATTGTTGCGAAGTTTATTCCTTTTTGTTATATACGAAATATTCATTTATTACTCGTTTTCTAGAAAACGGTTTCACCGACAATCAACAGGAATAGTTCTGAGTCTGCAGCTAGATACTTCATCAAGACAAACTAACTTTCAACAAGTCATTCAATTATATCAATTATGTACCCTTCAAGAGTCGATTAGACCTGTAGGCAAAACGTATTGACTCAATATTAGATATCCCTCATTATCCCGGACATCTTGTATACCGAAGGATTTTGTTCATGCCGAATCGAAGAAGCAAATATCATATTATATTGAGCAAAGAGGAAAAGACATTTTTCATTAATTTTCAATAGTTGTTTCAGATATCCATCAGCGTCTTCATTTTGTTTGCATATATACTGATAAATAACAAAGTGTTTCTAATTTCGTAACATTCAATAACATAAAAATACATAAAGTGATTTGTGTGTTACAATATGGAAATATTATGATTTCACAATCTATTAAGCATGTTTGTGTAACACAGGCCTGTCGTTTTTACAACACGCAGATCAATTCTCTGCAATATATCGTTGATCAGAAAATGTATCCTTATCAAAATATTTTAAAAAATATTCAATTCATGGAAGCGTATTTGTTTGTGCTGGATCATTTATATAACAGTACTTGAAATAACCATTCTACTCATTATTCTGAGAATTATTCATCTCTGAGATACAAAGTTCACAGTGAAGTGTTTACAAATTATTGGTCATAAAAATGTTTTTTTCATCAACATTCCAATACCCTATTTTCCATTACTGAAGTCATTAGGCTCTTCCTCACGTATTCAAGGTGATCCAAACAAGTCTGATCAATGATTTTTTCCCTATTTTTCCGAATGAAGTCAGCCTTTTATAAGACCGCCAAAGTTTTATTTTAAAAGACCAAATGCAAGGACTATTCTTGTGAAACCACAGTTTTTCCTCAATTTCAGTAGGTCACGAAAAATAATCGTCATTTCATATAACTTTTGACCATCCTCATGAAAAAGAACTGAACACGTGACCATTTCACATGATACATCGTAATAGTCAGTCTAATAATAATACGTCTTTTCATTTTCCAGAACTATCTGAAGAACTGGCTCTTCAAAATTCCAAAGTAGACACAGAATCAACTGAAATTCTGGACTCTGAAAACGATGTAGTAACATTCAAATTGAAATATTTAGGTAAGCAAAATGTATCGATAAATTTGCGTCAGATAAACCATTATTCATACAATATCGTTGTAGGTAGCACAATTATGGAAAGAAAATCGGACAATAACATCACAACAGAAGCAGTTAAAAATATCTTGAAAACGGCGAAAGCAATCAAAGGTAGAAAAAAGTTGCAAAGGGTTAATGTTTCAATTTCTCAACATGGAATTGACGTCACAGACTCTCATCAAGGAACTTGTGTCTTCAAAACATCAATTTACAGGTAATAATTGGTTGATCTGAAATACAATATATATAGTATTCTCTGATTTAAATTTCCATAGTTGAAAGAATAACGTATCCAATAATTGCCTACAAAAAAATGACATCACATAAATAGATCATCGAAACAATATATCGTTTCTCTGTACTTTTTTCAGAATCTTCAATTGTTCTACCGACCCAACCCACCGCCAAATTTTCTCCTTCAGCACGACAGACGAAAACGAAATAACCCAATGCCACGCTTTCCTGTGCTCGAGAAGAAAAACAGCTGAAACCGCCACTCTTGCAGTGGGCCATGCTTTCGAAGCCATGTACAATGTTTGTAGCTCGAAATCGCCTCAAATTGATTCCCAGAAATTCGAGGTAGAGGATAATGTGAATGGAGCACATGTGATCGTGTCAAAAGAAGAAAAGAGTGAGGATGAAAACGAGCGATTAATCAATTTCGACGATGATCCAATTGTTTCCGTTGTGGATGATTTATTTTTTGTTGCGACGCCATCCCTTACGAATAACTTTCAGACACACTGGGTGAGTCATTCACTGTTTCTGCAAGCATTCATTAACATTTTCTACGACCAATCAATGGATCCTTGAATGATTCGGAAATTAAAGAGAAATCACACTAAAATCAATGCATCCAAGGGGCAGTAGTAAAAGTAAATATTCCTCTGGTCTGTTCGGGACTTGGCAATCATCATTTAGAACATGGTCCTTTCCAGTTTTATTTTAATTTTATTGTTTATCCTCCTATAGATTTTTTTCCAATGTCTTATCATATATTTTACATGTCACTTCAACACTATTTTATTCTCAATTCAAAATTGATAACCAAGGTATTTTGTAAATTTCCTCTGTACTTTTACAAGACATATGTATTTTTTGTCTTATTAATCATTCAATTATACCCATTGGCGTAACTAGAGTTGACTTATGGGGGGGGGGTCGACCCCCACCAGTCAACCACATTTACATATTACCTTCGAAAAAAAACCTCATAACATAGACATAATATATATTATACATTATTCTTGTATAGCATATTTTTTGTAAATGTTATTTTGAAAGTTATAAATGTTATTATTTTGGTTATAAATGTTTCAAATACAAGTAACCCTATTTATTGGTTCCAATAAATAATTGGAAATAAACAGTATTACGTTTTAATTTGTCATTTTAGTGTACCTTTTATTCTTTAAAATGTTTGCACTTTCTTCTCTTTCCACAAACTGAATTTGAAGAAACAAAATCTCTCAAATTTTCATTTTTTCAAACTTTCACTTTTTATACAATTTTTTTTATTTTTTCTAAGCAATGGGGGGGGGGGTTTCGTTCCCAATAACCCTCCCCTTCGTTACGCCCAAGATTATGTCAACACTTTGAATAATGAAATCTAAGCAATATTACCTAGCTATTATATATTTTTCAGGTTTGTTTTGATGATGACTTCATAGTTGGAAATCCATCTAAAACTGCCAAGACATCTGAGCTGGCTCTAGTCTAAGGAATCTTAGTGCAGGTCGACAATTTTCAAGGATAATATAAACTACAAAGAGTGGTTCATTTGAGTTATTCCGTCTGCCAAGAGGCGTGGCTCCCAATGGTGCGAATTATGGCTTATTTTTAAAAATATCGAAAATGATAAAAATGAAATTAAATATAAAACATATCAACTGATTATTCTCATTATTTTTCAGATTTCTTTGTGATCACTTGAGCTTTTTTTATGACATTCCATAATTTTTCTTTTATTTGTTGGTATCTAAATTCAATCCTCATTATTGCCTCAATAATAACCTATACGCTTCTTATTATGTATATACAATTCTATAAAAAATTTGCTATTTCTGCAACAAATGAAATCACAATGATCTACATTAACCACAGCATGAAAATGGAATGATCTAAACCTAAACAACGAAAAAAAAAGTCAGGCAGCGACGTCAAAAACAATCGCCCCTCTCATCCCTCACACCGTGCAATTTTCCAATATTGCGTCTTATGGAAATGAACCATCCTTCACAGTTTATAATCCTTGGACAATTCTGATACTTTTGGGATTTCTTCGAGCATTATATTCGTGGTGCTCATATCGTTTCAAGTACCTATTACTTAGAGATTCATCAAGTCAAGTAGCTTGATATTTTACTACTTAACTTGACTTGAAAATCAAGCTCGTGAAAATTTATGTACTTGACTTGATTTGAGATATTTATTACTTGACTTGAAATCAAGCTACTTGATCTTGATACGGACGTGTCGAACGGCATATATTTCTGCAAGCTCGCGCGCGCTCAGACTCAATACCCCAGATAACACAAGTTCATCTTATGGATATACTATGGATATCCACTATGGATATTGTGGATGTCCATAAGATATCCGAAAAAAGGTCTGGTATATCCTATGGACGTCCATAGGATGTGACAGTGTGACCTTTCTGGATGTCTTATAGATATCCATTATGGATATCCATGAGATATCAACTATGGATATATACAAGAGATAGTATATACTATGTATGTCTTCAGGATATCTGTCAAAGGACGGAAGATGTACGATGGATGACCAGAAGATATGATATGGACATCTTATGGATATCCATAGTCGACATCCATAGAATGTACAATTCAGTACACAATATATAAGTAGAAAAATGAAATGTTGAGGCATTGAAAACACATATAATAAAAGTTTTGAGAACAAACTTAAAAAACAATTCATAACAAAAAAGTAATTCTACTGAATAGAAAATATATGATGTACAGAATATAGCGTATTGATCACATGAGATGATACAAATCAGTCTGTGTGTCCCATAGTTTTCCCAGACCTCTCTTTTGCACGTCTCAACCAGTTCTTTATGGCAATTTCTGTTGCCTTTTTATCACCTGATAAACCACTCTTGTCTGCAGCAACTGAAATAAAATAATTATTAGAACAACTTTCTTATTTCAAATGGAACACCCCGTATTTTATTGAATTTTTAGATTCTTCCTGAATTATGGGAAAAGGTATGAACAGAATATAAACATAAAATAGTAGGAAATAGATAAGTTCATACTAGTCACACTCACCAAGTAACTCACATTTATATAGGTATAATATGTACTCATATAGGATACACCACCACAACCACAGTGAAACTCAACTGCTCAACAATCGTTCGCACTTAAATGGAATAAGGCACTGCGAAAATGTAGGTAATACCCTATAATTGTTAATAAGGTATAATGAAAATGTGAAAAACACACGCAGAAGTCCTAGCACTTCAGAGACACAATGCGATGGCGGCGATTACGTAATGCGGATCATAGATACGCTTGGGACGTTTGACTTGACATGTCTGGCCACCCTTCGTACATTCGAATTTAGATGGCGACTTTGTCCACTGTAGATTTGTCAAATTCTATGCGGTTCTGTGGTCAGTTCTTATGCATCATTAATTTTGGACGGATTCACAAGAAAACACTTCGAAATTTATAAAATATGAGAGAACAGATTGGCATTTGACTCTAAAGATGTATCGCCATCTCGCGGTGCTTCTTATGATTATGATTGAGTTAGCAACTCAGAGTAATAAAAATAATAATAATGAATGTCCTTTATTGAATCAAAACTCGATAACTCGGAAACGGTTGAATTTAAGTGCATTCTGTCGATTACAATTATTGCTCAAAATTGAAGGACGAATTGATATATCCAATAGTATACAGGGGTTCCATTTAAAAAAATGCAACTTTTGTGTGTCACGACTTCATGACCAACCCTGTATAATTAAAACTTTAACTGTCTAGTAGACGCTTAAAAACCGTACAACTTTTGTATTAAACTTTTTTTGATACCTCGTATATTTTACCGAATAATTGACCGTTTTCAGACTTTTCTAAAGCCCTGTATGTGTATGTATATATATCCATTATTGATCTCTTACGGATGCCTGGATGTTACCTGATATGGATATCCAGAATGAAACTTATTTGGATATCCTATGGATGTATCCAAGAAGTTCGTTTCGGATATCCTAAGTACATCTGCAATAGGATATCTTATGGATATACATTTTATGTCCACGGATATTCCGCCTTGAATAGGACTTGAAATGGACATCCATAAGATATCCTGTGTTAATTGGGACGGGGATTCCCCGACTTCCGAGCTGACTGAATCCATTTTAAAATAGTTTATATTTCTGGTTTTTTATGTAATAAGTTTCATAAGCAAAAGTTTTTTTCGCAACTTCCATTTTCATTTCATCATTTATTGAAACACAATAAAAATGCTTAAAATCAAGTAGCTTGATAAAAGGACTTGATATCAAAAATTACTACTTGACTTGAACTTGACTTATTGATTTCAAGTCAAGTGTCAAGTAGCTTGAATATCAAGTCAAGCCGTGAATCTCTACTATTACTACTCATTGACCAAAGTGTAGAATAGTCGATCTGAAGGAATTTATGAATTTTAATTATATTAATTAATTAGAATATATGTCCTCACTCATCAATCATCATCGTAAATATGAGATGACATATTCTTAGGAAGTTGTTACAATAATGGAACTCGCTGTTATTGATTGACATAGAAATAGTAATAGTATGAGTTGAGCCCAGCCAACACAATGAGATCTTGCAAACATTATTGAAAAAAATTACGATAATGTTTGTTATTTCTCTGAAATTTCTTCAATCTACTTCAAATGTTCGTAGCTGAGATATGCTCCTGAAGTTCCTAGTGATTCACTTGTTGTTGTTGCCATATCTCGAAATAAAACCTCATTTCTCATTATTATACTCGATGAAATATCTCAGAAAAATCATTTTGATTTTTCCTAACTTTGCAAACAACTAACCCAATAAATCATGTATCTAAAATCAAAGGTTATTGGTAATGAACGGTGTTGAAATGATCGATATCCCAGCAGTTGACACGTGACTAACGATAATTAATGAGAATTGACGAAAATAATGAATTATTATGTATAAAGATGAAAATTCAAAAAATTCACAGGAAAATTGTGTACGACGACCTTTGGAATAAAATTATTTTGCATCCCCTACTAAAAATCGAAAGTCTTTCATGACTTTTATATGTATATTTTGAATTATGCGAAAAACAACACAAATTAACTGATCAGAAATGTTTCAACTTGTTTACTCTTGGGACGAGAAAGAAACGCCCATTTTGTGACAGATGCAGATGCGCCTATATTCTCTCTGCTTTCAATTCGAAATCCTTGAATGTCTCTTTTGTAAATCGATTGGAGATTCCAGAATTAAATATAATAGGATATTTGCAGATGTTGTATAAATTATGGTCTCATAATTGTCCTGCGTATTCTATTACAATGAGCTTTATTACATTTCAAAGTCCCCGACACATGAAATGCTGCTTGACACACAAGTTTGTCTTAGATGTCTAACAAAATTGTTTTCATATGTGACACTTCAAAATTGTGAACTGTTGCAGTGGGTAATGAATAATGAATAAATAAATAATCTAACCCTGTACCGTTTTTTTTTTTCGTGTTGATAGTCATAAATTTTGTTCCCAATAAAATGTTGCAATATATTATTTAAACAGAAATAATGTATTTTTTCGCCCCTATCAAATTCCAAAAATTGCACCAATAATCAATTACTTGCTTCATAACTAGAAATTGAATAATATCTGCATGAATTCGTAGACGCATACTTGTAAGATAATGTAAAAGTCATATTGATATTAACATTTATATGGATGAAACGATAATGAAATACCTACACCGGCGCACTAATATGGAATTGTGTGATTTCGTTAACTCTAATCAATCGACATTTGGCTAGCCAGCAAATACAATATATTTAGGAGCCTTGAAATAGCCTTCCGATAACATCTGAAACAAATATTTGGGTAGATATGCTGCGCAGCCATATGCTTTTATCATATACAAATGATTCATTATCGAAAAGTAATAAAATGATAAAGCGTTGGCAGAAAATTTATCACTGGCATTTTGAATTTCACTATACATTGAAACCTCTAGATTCTTATTTTTTTCAAACAACTTTAATCAATTTGCGATTTCAAAGAAAGATAGCGCCATCTACCGTATCAAAATTCGACAATTGATGTGAGAAACCCTCGAACAGAGCCCTTCAATATACCGCATTCATTACCAACACAATCGTAGTGTTGCCGGACAGTATAGTCAGAGGTATAGTTTTCTTGTGTTTCCAGAATTTGAATTACTAGAGTAATTTTCGAAACATTCTCCAGTTTTTACATTATATCATAATACGCACACCAATTATTACATGCATTTGTATGTGATTAAATGAGAATATAAATCAAAATATATAATAACTTGAAAACCAAAAGTTTACCAATTTTCGATATTTTTTTATATAAGTTATCAACACACTTCAACGTTTATTAGGTTGAACTAGTCAAAAAATTCAAACTTCGATTTCCTCTTGGAGTAATCCAAAATATTTAATTTACTCTACTTCATTTCTCTCAACTCAATCAGAAATTTACTTGAAAAAGTCGTTTCGAACATTTTTTTAGAATAATCTACTCAATAGCTGCTCAATGATAAAATGTATCAGATCTTTTCACCCTATATCTTTCGAATGAAGAAACTTTAATCGATGAAAATTCCTATTAATATATCAGGAAAATCTCAAGGAATAACTTGCATTTAATTTCCTCTGCATGTTTATCAAACACCACGTATATGAAACTGATGAGAAATTCAAGAACATTTAGGTGGAAATCCGTAAAGCGTATGACAACGACAACACTGTCGGTGCTACCACCACTGACTATTGTTGTCTCAGTCTGTACGAGGCAGCTGTCGGCTTGCTGTTTCTTTTTGTTCGATATTCTTGAGAACAGAACAGGCACAGAATCGGCTGGGCTGGTGCAGTGAATGTTGGTTGTGGTGTTATTCTACAGTATCTATTTAGACAGTGTTGGATCACGAAAATTCCACAAGAACATCATGTGTTATAGCAATCTTTCTTGAATCAAATGACCGATGATTCTCTCGGTTTTATTGGTACGTATCAGTGTGTTTCTAATTGTAAACGAAATATTCACTTTCACTTACTGTCTGCCCAGTTGCATGATCACAATCCTCCTCAGATTTTAAATGAAGTTGTAGCTCAACATAATTCCATACTTGCTATAATTTATTGAGCACAATCAAAATAACCTCGATAAAACTCATTTATTATTGGTTGATACCTATACCATTACCAACCGCTGATACCACTCATTCTGAATGTGTTCGTGGTGTTGGTTTTCTAGTTTATAATTTTTGGTTCTTGAAAATAAACTATCATTTTAACAATAATTGTCATTCAAAGTTGAAACCGAGTAGACCTTTCCATTTTTTTTTTTCGTGATCGGACATTTCGAATTGAATTGGATGAATTGCTCATCAGCCCATTGATCAGAAAAATTGAACAGTCTAAATTTCTTAGTATCATTTGGGAGACAATTGAATTGTCGACTGTTCGCAAGGATACCTGATTATTATTTCAGTTCACGTTGGCTACTTTTTCATGAAACTCAAGTCATGAAAATAATTATATTTTTCCTTCATAGATGATGATGGTAAATACATACGGTATAAATGAAATCTAGAAGTTACCAATTTTTCTGACAAATTTCAAATTATTCTTATGAATAATCGAAGTATCCGAGATATCATTTTCAAATTCTGTTTGTGATATAGTCAGTTTCAGGAGAAATTAACCATAGTTCCCCATATTTATGTCTGATAAATTCAAGGCCGTTGCAAGAGTGGTTTTGAAGGTTCATACAAAATATCAAGCAATATTTTTATTCATACATACTCAAATATTTTTGACTTTTTCAAAATATAGTACCTGTACAGAGTGTTTTATAATATGTGCATTTTGTGCCCCATTTTGAATATTATCTCATGTGACTTGACACAAGAACATTGTATTATCATGGAATTTCTTTGATCGCAATCTACTCCTACAGTTTCCTTTTTCATATGAATTTTTATGGTTAACTTCACCCCCTAGTTCATCACAATTTTTCCTATGATTTATTATACTTTAATATCATGTCTTTCACATATACTATAAATGTTGAGGCATCATCTTCCAAGGTAACAGCCAAATGTTTAATTCATTATATTCAATCAGAGTCCTGTACCTTCAAAACCCTGGGACATATTGAATGATAAGGTCTACTTATTTAGAATTATTCCAGATCAAGCTTGTCTAAATTGACTTGAAGATTTGTAGATTTTTCATTGATTTCAGGTCGTGAAGAAACAAACTTTGCCAATCCACTGAAAAATGCAATACATTCTGCAGAAGAGGTGAAGATTGGTGATGCTGATGCCACCCTGGTGTCCCATTACCCCATACAAGGGTATCTTCATTCTTGTACTGGCTTTTGTTCTTCTAGAATACATCTTCAACACCTTATCAGATCCAAAAGATTCATTGATTCTCAATACTACCAGGTGAGAGATTTAGGAAAATAATAATATTGATACTAATATGGATAACAATTCATTTGTGAGTTCTGCAAATACATAGTTTGCAGATCAAGGAACACTACATTATCTTGAATCAAATTTTGCAACTATACAAGTGACAGAAGTCAATATTTATATAGTATATCTAATTTATTATAACTTTGTAAATACTTCCACAGAATACATAATCTTTCAATGAAAGAATATGTGCTCGTGGGGATTTACCCCCCTATCTATTAATAAAAGAAATATTTTTAACAAATTCTTATATTGATCTCCATTTCAAATTACTGAAACCATTTCTGTTTCAATTGATGCTGTTAATCTTTCTGAAAATCAAAAAGTATGTCTATCAAAGCATGACTCAACAAACTACTAATGAAAGAAAAATCTTTGAGATATATTTCCATAACTGAAGATTTTAACGGTGTTGATTCCTAATTTTAATGGCTATCAACAATTATATTATTCACTGAAACCACTAACCAACTCATTACTTATCATCATAATTATTTATTATTTTGAATTCCACGTACTTATCAAATTAAACTTTTACAATAATTGAATTAACAGATTTCTTGAAAATATTTATCTTTGTATTCCAAGCTATCTAATAATTACTCACAGTAACATGGCAATAAGTAAATAAACAATTTTTGATTTCACAAATTCCATTCTAATGAAATAAGGACTTTCATCAATTCACTAATCACTGTATTTTTTATTTTCAGAATCCCAAACCGTAAGAAAGACCCTCAGCTTTATGGACCTCTCTTCAAGACACTCTTATTCAAAAATAATAAGACAAATAATTACATGATAAGCAACAATTCCATCGTCACAACAACGAAGAACTATTCATACATGAGTTATATTGTAACTGAACCTCCATTTTTGAAAAGCTATGTGAACAATGCATCGATCACCTCAACTGTACTAGACAGTGTGTCCACCATAGAAATAGAAAATGCTTCTAGTTCGAGATCTGCGAATAGTACTGGATTACCTCTTTGTCCAGACGATGTTTCTTCCTATTTGTGTAAGTGAAAATATTATTTTTTAATGGTTGAAAGTAGGCGTACAGACGGGGACGTATTTGAACTACTGAGCTCTAGAAAATCCCTCATAATCATATGTTCACACAACAACTATTCCAATCAATTGCATTTCTGATACCTCATAAGACAGACACATGTCTACTGATATCGGATATTTAACGCCCAACTGAATACATATAATAAAACAAGCTTTTTTGTTTTGATGTGACTCATCAAAATCATTATCGGCTATGTTCGATAAATATAGACGAACTTCAATTAGGGAAATTATAGAAAGATTGGCCTTCAATTTGCGAACAATAGACGCTTGTTGTTTTTCTCATTAACTCCATTAACATACATACACAACAAGGAGAAATGGTGTATCAAAAACGTAACTAGTACATTACAAAATACACATTTTGATCTTGTGATGTTCTCGTTATTTATGGTGGCAAATGTAAATACTGAATGAAAAATATGGGTATATCAGTTGGCTAATTGAATTTGTTATTCAAACACATCAAAAAATTATAAGGTTGTGAACTTTCCTAATAGCGATGATGGATTGACAAAATCGGCAAAAAAGATATCACAAGGCCATTGTAATTTTAAATGGAACCCTAAGGCAAGCGACACATCTTTTGAGAACCTAATCAACGATACTAATTTTGTTGTGTGTTTATATATCAATTATAGATTCAAAAATCAGTATTCAATTGAAGAAATTGCTCTAAGTGACCTTCATTTGTTTGGGCCACCCCCCACCATACGAGTTGCCAGACCTATGTATACGATCATGCTCTCGACTCATTCGATGAATTCTCACTGACTTCATTTTACCTTTTATCCCTACGTCCCGTCTCAGACAAGACGCTGACGTTGAATTTTCTTATTCAGACATGACCGTTTGCTTGATGTACTAGTCCATATCGAGTATCATATAGGGTGATTGTTACTTTGATGCCAACTGTAAAGCTGAGACGTTTGACCATTAGGTAGGTCTATTTATTCTGGGTTGATAGTTGTGTCAAATCGCCAGATTGAGCCGTGTTGCCACATGGTTTTCACTTTTTCAGCGATGCTCCGAATAAAAAACGGGTTAGGTTGACCGTTTGTTTTGTTTTGAAAGTCTTTTTGACTGATGAAATATATTCATTATATTTGGATTACTATTGATTGTGGATAACCGTTGAATGGTTCAAATGATATAATGGACTATTCTCATGCTAGGAATCGAATCGAATATTCGAAGGAAGTACATAATAACTACATAATGATATCTAAAAATGTTCATCTCTCAGTATCAAATCTGTTCTTTTCTCATTAGATGGTTCTTTATTTCGAAACCAATTACTGTCCAACTCTAATAGGTGTGTTTTAGAAAAAATCCAGAAGTTACAGATTAATTTATTTCTGGGACAAAAATAGTTGTGCATTTGCTCATTTTGTGAACGCTATACATCATTACATTTCAACAGAAATTACCATACAGATTCAAATTCAAATGTATCCCAATTCACTAAGTACACACATCAACTCAATTGGATAAAAAACACAAAATGTAAGGTGGGAGTCAAAGATCTTGATATCCATATCTTTCTGTTAATATATCTGCCTCATTTATTGGGACTGGTTTATTTCTGGAAATCAAAGAATATATTACATGTAACATAAATTCTATGGCCTACAATTGAACTTAATTAGTAACTGCAGCTTCAACATTCCATAATCAAAATCAATTACATTGTTAGTAAGTCAGTCTTGAATTGCTGCCTTATTAAAAGCTGAGGTGGAAACTTTGTTAATGCCTGTGCTGTGATAAGTAGCATTATCCATACATAACAATTGTGGGTGGTGAAGGATTTTTAAATGTTGGCAGCAGTTGTGTATCGAATCAGTGGAGAACATTACCCTGGTTCATCTCTCCATGGTAAACTTTGTCAGCAGTTTCGGGGATTAAAACAAATTTTGTCCCAGGAATGAATCCATCTGAACAACCAGCATGCAAAACAATGAATCTAATAGACAATATAATTTCAATACACCATCTAACTGATATACAAATTCTAAATACCTTGAATCTCATATACTTTATATTTTCACACTTTTGACACTAGAATCTTGCCAAGAATGTTGTAGAGTTCCATTCTGAAACATTCAGGTCTCATCAAGGAAACAAATCACCTCAGACCTTCATTTTTTAACTGAACGTACTGTTGGAGGAATGTATTAGTTTCCATAGCAATATTAGGTAACTCCATCAATGTTTTCCATTAAGATGTGAGGCAAATGTTGAGCAAGCTTTCATTTCAATGACTTCAATTTTATGTGTTCTTCTGCAATGAAGAATGTTAATCAACTGATAATAATATATGATATGCACTAAATACTCACTATTCTTGTAAATATTGTAAATACAGTTCCCTATTTTATATTGTTGGGATTGATCAATGTCCACAACTGGTTTCTTACGTTGTGTAGTTCTACCTTATGTGAAAGTATTCAGATATTCCCTATACAGTTCGAATCCTACATT
Organism: Plagiodera versicolora; assembly: GCA_037013635.1. Lineage (NCBI taxonomy): Eukaryota > Metazoa > Arthropoda > Insecta > Coleoptera > Chrysomelidae > Plagiodera > Plagiodera versicolora. The sequence goes on along the minus strand of CM072979.1, from coordinate 9,331,793 downwards.
AAAAACAGCAGTCACTCTCTGTAATAATCATATTTCATAAAAACTATTGAACCATTGTAAGATCGTAGTGAATAAATATTCATGAAGATTCTTCACTTACCTTTCAAACAAAATCCAATGAAAGTAAGTCCCTGTTATCCCTTTCTCGTTAAAAATGTTCTAATAAAGATGCAACAATTCTCTGAGCATCTCTACTCAATCCTCTGGGCATTTTTATAAGAATACGATGATTTTAAGCTCTCAAAAGAACAAATTTACAAAAATCGCAAGAAAAGAACAATTCGCATGTAAACAAACGCTCTAAACATTTGGCATATCGTTGTAAAGTGACATTTAAGTGTTGCCATAATTGTTGATGCTTTGATGTTCCCAGCTAATGTATAAACCTATTGAGACGTCTGTCATCGCTAGATACTTTTTGTTTTGCACTAATGGCATTGAAAAGTTACCAACTCTGACACAACTATCAACCCAGAATAAATAGACTATAGATGCTGTAACTCTATGCTATGTGCAACATTTTCCAGTAGGTAGAGTACCGATAGTGAGAACGCCGGTACCGACTGTTCAACAGCTGGAAAGCCGGCTTTCCTGGCTGAAACCGGGCGGTCACTGGCAACCCGAGACCTGCCAGGTGCCCAAACGAGTGGCGATCGTGGTACCGTTCCGATGTCGCGGCGAACACTTGCTGGTCTTTCTGCAGCACATGCATCCTTTCCTGCGACGGCAACAGCTGGACTACACGGTGTTCGTGGTGGAAGAAGACGGGGACGGGCCCTTCAACAGGGCGATGTTGATGAACATCGGGTACGTGGAGGCGCTGAACAACGGCCGGTTCGATTGTTTCGTCTTTCACGACGTCGATTTGTTGCCGGAGGACGACAGGAATTTGTACACTTGTCCGGAGCAGCCGAGGCATATGAGCGTGGCCGTCGATAAATTCAAATATAGGTGAGAATAAAATACAGTATAATACTAGATCGAGGATTAGATGAGAGGAGATGATATGTGAGACCTTAGATTAAATATCTGTCAAGATAAGTAACCCCTGCCAATGGGCGGGACTACTAGTTTTTGGAAAATACAGAGGTGTGCACAAAAATCGGCCAGAGCTGTAACTTCTGAATCATTCAAGATCAAAATTTGAAATTTCGTGGGTAGCAACTATATGATATTGTTCATTTTTTGAAGAGAAAAATTGTATTCCATCACTTCCGGTCTAACCGGAAGTGACCCCAACATTTGATTTACAAATGGAACCCCCTGAATATTTTTCCATGTTCAGATCAGGGTATCATTTTACATACACCAGTAGTTTTTCCGGATTATTTTGTGTGAAACAGAAACAACAACAAAATAAACTCCACATCAATCTTTATTATTATATATATAATTATAAGTATCATAATTAACCTGTTACGTTAGTTAAAAAGTCATGTCTATAATAAATATAATTCAACAAAGAACAAACGAAAAGAGCTCACAAATGATATTTCGTGCATGGAAAACATTTCTGTTCACAAGATTACTATGTAAATATTTCGTCACGCACTTGTTTATTATTATCCTAGGGATTCTAAACTTCGCCAACACCGATTGGCGCCACTTCTTCTAATGCTTGTTCTCATCTTGTAGGATATTTAATCTGGGATGTGAGACACATTAGTTTGTTATAATCATACACAAGCTATATCTAAAGCTCAAGTGCATATCATCGTTTCCTGTCTGTTCATTGTATTCACCCATATGAATAAACATTTTTGTTATTTGAATAAAATTACTTCTTGCATCTCATTCCCCTGTACATACAAATTAGCCAATTAGTGTGGCTAAGTTCGATAAATGTTATTTCGTTATATTCAGAAAATTCAATGTACAAGATCGTTAGGAAACTCGGGGGCACATTTAAAAATCATTTTACGGGATGATTTGTTTGTACTGAGTAAACATTACATTTTTTTAATGGAATAATTTGTATAATATTGAATTTCCTACAAATCATTTCCTTCCTCAATAAACGATTCCTTAAATTCTGCGGAAGGAAATTTATTCAAGTTATAACGATTGATAACGATTTGTTGTGATGAATAAAGCATGTTTTTGAAAATATTTGCCATATTATAATTACAATAATATAAACATCAAGGTTATGGAAGAAAATCAAAGCACTAATATCTATTTTCTTGTCTCTGTAGTTGGGGTGAACGAAAAACAATCTTTCCAATTTTTTATAGACTTCCATATCCAGCAATTTTCGGTGGAGTGTCAGCTATCAGTACTGAACATTTCAAACTACTCAATGGTTTTTCGAATTCCTTCTGGGGTTGGGGAGGAGAAGACGATGACATGTCTAACCGTATAAGGTTTCACCACCTGCACATTTCTAGATACCCGTTGACAATAGCCAGATATACCATGCTAAGCCATAAACAGGATGAACCTAGTCGAAACAGGTGAGTGCTTTATCAACAGGCAACAAATATTTAGCTGCGATAATGCATAAAAAATATTCTGGATTACTGGATATAATTAATGAAAATGATAACAGACCATTTGTGACACATGACTACAGGGCGTGTCAATCTTACGTGTACGGTAAACTGTGACAATTAATTCATTTCATTTGATTTCAAACGAACTCGTCCTTAGACACAAACCGCCCTAGAAGATGTTGAAAAAATTATAGAATACGCATAATGAGCTTGAAAGAAATTGATATTTCTTAGGTACCCGTGTGTATTTTTTTTTTTCATTTTTCATTTCCAGGTATGATATCCTGAAACAAGGACAGAAGCTTTTCGACAAGGACGGACTCAACAGTTTGAGGTACAAACTGGTTCTCAAAAAAAGTAATTTATTGTACACGTGGTTTCTGGTTAGTCTTGAATCGCCCAGTTGATAAAATGACTGTTGTCAACTGTTGTTCGCGAAGATTTAACTGTGCGTCTGTAATTGGCCAATATTCAAGTATCCCAGTAGTTTGAAGTAACAAAGATTAACGTGAAGAATAACTTGAATCAATCAATGTCATTAAAGAAAATAAATAAAATAGTACTGAAAAATGTTTTTTCCGTTTCGAAAGTCTTTATTACTTCACACTACTCATGAATCTTTTGTTGGATTCAAATATGAATATCATATGCTTAAGTACTTATTTTTTTTACATGTTTTTTTTTGTTTTTTTTTTCTACATTTTTCTTCTTCATGTTTTGTTCCATCCAAGGATCGCATTCTAATTATTTGTTTACTAAATTTATTGAATGAATGAATGAACGAATTTACTTCAAATCTTAATATGGCATTATACTTATCAAAACCAAAGACCATAGAAGCTTTTTTTATTAAAAGATATGCTCCAATATTTTTAAATTAAAATCCTAATTTTTATGACCTTTTATAAGTGGTGTATTAATTTCACAATAATATATATATATATATATATATATCTAAATATTCACAAAGATCACTTATATTAGATATATTTTTCCTTGTACCTCTTGTAACTGATTATTTATAAAATGTCACAGAATCTAGTCAGATTTTGCATAATAAATATTTGAGATTTATCTACTCTTGGAATTCATTGATGCATTCAATTTTGTGAATTATGTAAATCATATACTCAAAGTAACACATATAAAATGCACAAATATTTGAATTTTTTTAAGCATATCATCTTATTTGATGCAGATTCTCTACTTGAAATATTGAAGATGATGATAATGTGCTTATTGAAATTATTAGGTTGGACATTTACAGAGAACGGAAGATATGATATTTATTGACATTTGTCTGAATAATTACTGACGCCAGAGCCACCATTTATGTAATGATGTTTTGAGTATTTTCAAACAGCATTCACTTTTCTGTCAAATTTAAGTTCAATAGTGAAGTGAATACATTTCATTTTGCACATTTCTGTCTAGAATAAATGTCACACCCACTGATCTGAAAAAAAATTCTCGAGTGTACGTAAGTAATTTTTTAGTTTGTTGTGAGATGAATCTGAATGCACAATTTGTTTTCTACTGTTATAAAGTAGTAGTTCTTAGGTGCCAAAACTTTTGTTATTTGTGATGAATAATTTTTCTGGTTATTATTATTTCAATATACGGTTGGATAAGTATGAAGGGAAAACTGAAATATTGTGTGAAAATACAGTATTTAGTAAATAGGCACAAAGTTGTAAGAACATATAAGTCAGACCACAAAAGAAATTTTTCAGGCGTTCGAGTTTTGTGAAACTATTGTCAATGAAAGCAAACGAGCTTAAGCTGCCACGTACAGCGTCAATAGTCACATTTCTCATGCAACTTTTTAGTGAATATAGTTCACCATTGAAACAGATCAAACAATCTGTATGCATCTGCGTATGCGATATTTATGGAGAATTCCATACCTGAGAATCGGAATTAAGTTATTTTTTAATAATTTGTGTAATAATAGATTGAAAAAAAAATATTCGATACCGTGGACACCATCAACTCAGACTGAAATGACTGAGTTGAATGTTGTAGCATAAAATCATCCAAGTGACCCAAAAAACTGTAAATATAAATTATGAATCACTAACAAATCGACTTGAATCGGAATCATGTATCGAATAGTATTCATGACATAATTTGAATATCTAAGCGAGATTTACAACTTATCTGTGAAATAGAAGGGTAGAGTCCAATCATCTAAGCCATACTCTATTTAGAGGCTGTGAAATGAACACAAATTTCCAGAAATTATCCAATTTTTCAAATTAGTGACTATGGTGAAAATGAAACTTCTGAAGGATGAATGGATTTTTTTTGTTGTATTACTTTATAAGAATGAAATGTTGCTGTGATAAATGAGAAATAATCGAATATTTAAATTGTTCAATTCAAAGAATTTGTATCAGCTAACATAATGCTTTCAATCGTCCTGAAATAACGAGAGTAAAAACATTTTAATTCTGAATTATGATGATATATTTCCCATAGTGAGATTGATAATGATACAATAAAATTCACTTTATCCGGTGTAGTCTGAAATTGCCAATTGAAAACGATATATCCCCAAATGTTCCGCTTGTACATCTTAAAAACGTTCTCTACAATTACCTGGTGTTGAACTAAATTATATGTATGTACATCAATAATTTCAATTGTGATACAAATAAACATTTTTATTATATACTTGTTTTTTCATTCAATTTCAAGAGTTCAGAAACAATCTTTGGTGGGTTTTTTATCTGAAAATTGAAGGATTGGTCTAATAGATCTAATAACTTGGGATTGTTCAAAACGACATGACAAAACACTTCATTGTCAAATTCAGCATCCTTGCATTCCTCAAAAATATTTTCCAAGTTCTCTGAATAACTGTCCTCAAGTCTCTCTGCCAGAGCGGACGGTAAAGACATAAGGAGAATTGTTCTGATATTGTCCAGTGTTATGAAATATGTCAAATCAGTGTGATCACTATTTTCAAACCCTATTTCTAAATTAGAAAATTCAAATGTTTCGGTGTTTTGGATTTCAGTTTCTGTCGTAATCTCGTTATCATTGATATTTTGGGTGGATAATTTCTCGTGGACTTTAAGTTCATCTTCATCAATTCTTATTTGGATGTCTTCGTTCGTTCTCGTTTCCTGAAGAGAATGCTTATTCGTTTCTGCATCAGGTAAATCTTCAATAACGACACTATCACATTGATGCACGACTTGATCTATTACATCTAGCATAATTGATTCGCTGAATTCTTGATTTTGCCTTCGTTCTTCGTTTCTGATTTGTACCTACAGTGGTATCAATATGTTACTTGTATCAAAATATATGTATCAAAAGGAATGAATTCGATAATACGTAAATTCTAAAAACTATTTTGTATTGTATTATTTTAACAACTGTCATGTACATACAAATGTATGAGGAGTCCAGATAAGTAATTATACCAAATGAATAAATGTTTCATTCGAGTTATTCTGAAGTTCTGGACGTACTTATTTGTTGAAATAAAGTGGGAAGTGACTCAGTCTATACAGGGTGATTCACTTAACTAATTCATTAGAGGTTTATCGAGGACTAACAAAGATATCAACTTGAAACTTTTGTGGTTGCTACAGCTCAATGTGAACTATTTCTCCGAAATGTTTTCAATACGCTGTTACTTCCGGTTAAACCGGAAGTGATATCAACTTTGCTTTTTCAAATGGAACACCCTATTTATTCTTACTTTTTGGAAATTTCAAATCCCAATTACGATTTATCCTATCGATTTGTATGAGCATACCATATTGCTAAAATGGTGCTCAAATTCATATTTGTCGAATAATATGAACATTAATTAAATGAAAAGTGACTATCTCGGCTTCTTCTATGGATATCACTATGCAATCCTATCACGAAACAAATAATTTGGCATTGAAAATCACCTTAAGTCAACCCTTCAATTTCTAGTTACAATGTTGTTAAAGCCAGACGCAATTTTTTGGCTCTAGGGAATTTCTAGAGTGATCAGCCTTTTTCAAATCTCAATTTTTAATGAAACCCCAGAAATGGAAATCGAGAGGCGTTTCCACATTTTTGTTGATATCTCTGTAAATATCGATTTTGGCAACGTGGTATGCTTATACAAATCGATAGGAAATTTTGCGTCTTGGCCATTCTATTCGAAATGAGGAAGTTATTGGAATTTGAAATTTCCAAAAAGTAAACTGAAATATCAAACATCCTGTTAAATATTTTGTAAAACTGTTAAGGATACCTGATAAGATACTCTTTCATTAATGTGTATACAAAGATTAATACAGACATTTTAGTTTTAGTACATTTTTCTAAAAAATGGAATTTTTCAAAAGCGAGTCACGATATAGGAGCAATTCAAAATGTAATAGAACAAAATGATCCAGAATTTTACGTAGAATTCGAAAATATACAGGGTGTTCCATTTGAAATTACTTTCGGTTAAATTTGATATCACTTCTGGTTTAACCGGAAGTAACAGCGTATTGAAAATATTTTAGAACTGTAGCTACCACAAAAATTCCATAGTTCTCCATAAACCCCCAATGAATTAGGTGAATCACCCTGTGTATAGGATAATTAATTAATAGAGAGAATAATTCTCAATTGTACCTCTTCTTCGTGAATTTTCCTCCTCTCCAATGTCTGACGCCTAAACGAATCACCAACATCGTTGTCCCAACAAAACTCTTTTCCCAATGAAAGTGTCAATGCCTTTGCAATCCCTTCCTGAATATCATCAGCCTTACAAAAATGTACTAACATTGCCGTATAGTTGAAGTACTCTTGGTTAACTCTGAACATTTTAAAAATCAAGCGTTTAATCAATTCAACTCTCGGATCACTTTCAAACCACAGATCGACCGAATAAAATTGCTCTTCGTTGATCAGTTCGGCTGTTTCCGAATCAAGTTCACTGTAATCTTTTCTCAATCTCAAAATCTCTTTGGCAGTAGGAAAAGGCACCATGAAGTTGTATAAGATGAAGTCTTTCCAGCTGATCAATTCTTGATGTCGAAATAATCTCTCGGACAGCTGAGTAACATCCTCAGGGGTCATTTTGGACCAGGAAACCGGTGTCATATCTTTCTCCTGCCTCGTCACCATGTCCTGAAGTAGGTAAACGAAAATACGTTCCGGAACGTAACCGCCAGGTGCCAGATCGAACAGAATGTCTGTCATGTCCTCCAACTGGGGAATGTTGAACGATCCATCCGGGATCTCAGCTAGAGAAAGCTCTGGAACGGGAGCATCCGGGAAGAAAATGATCTCCGTGTTCAAATAGAATTCGCCGTCTCTGAAGACTAGTTCTTCTTGAAGTGGTACTTCGGCTTCGATCGCTCGTGATAGGAAGTTGCAAACTTTGTTGACCATGTCCAATTCGTGCCTGTATTTGGATCGGATGGCTTCGAAAATGTTGAACATGTTAGTTTTGAATGTGTTCAGGGTTTGTTGGAGCTTCTGCTCCATGTCGAATTTCAGGAGTTTGAAGCGTATCAGTAGTCTGGCGTACTCTCCGTTCACTACTCCTTTCCATTCTTCGAAAAGCTTTTCCGAATTTTCTTTGACGTCGTCGTTGGGTTCGAAAATTGTTGGATGACCTTTTTCACCTGGAAAATTCAATATACAACTCGGGTAAAAAACAATTCACAAAATGTATATACAGGGTGGCCAAACGAAAACGTACCGGAAGGTATAACTACCGGGAAGAGATTTTATCCAGGAAAAACCTGAAACACGTCAATTTTGTATATGAGGGAAACAACTATTGACGCAAAAAGTATAGCCCAAACTTAACCTTCCTGAGCGAGGGTGGCATCCCCTATTGTTTTATTCAAAGTGCATTTCTCAAATAATACAAAGAGTAAATCGATTTCGCTTAAAAACTTACCGTTTTGTTAAAGTAAATGTTGAATATACATATAATACAATATACAAAGTTGACGTGTTTCAGGTTTTTCTCGATAAAATCTCTTTCCGGTACGTTTTCGTTGGGCCACCCTGTATGTAATATCTATTATTGATCCCGCATAGCAAACGACGTTCATTGGACGTCCATTTTGCATCCATTTAAAGTCTGAACGTCCGTGCACGTTAAATAGACGTAAATTGGACATAAGGTGACGGAAGTACAATAATCGACGTACGTTGGAAGTCCATTTAAGGTCCAAACGTTAAAGGACGTCCAATGTGCTATGTGTGATAATGCATGGAAATAGTTCAAATATTTTGATTACTTTTTACACTCTTATTTTTCTTGTTTTGCTTATCTTTTCCTCTCTCAACCATAGGAGAAAACAACGTTTTAATTTTTTCTAAACTCGACCAGGCCCAGCTCTCACATTTATTCGAAAAAGCTAATGCTTTTTCGAAGACTCCTTCTACAATATCATGGCAGGGATCTCCTAGATTTCAATCAAAACGAAAATTACTGTAATTTCGTAATGATAGAGCTGATTACAATAAACAATATATCAATTAGGAAAAATACAAGGTAGCCAAGACTAAAATAAATAGCAGTTCTCTACCAAATAATCTCTACATTCTATAATAAAGTTTGGTACGTTATATCTAGCAATTGCACTGTAAATTTCATGAGGACAATGAAGTACACGATAATAATTTATTTCGAATGATTTTTATTTCTTATTGATATTCTATTCGATCGATTCACACTTATAGTAATATGATGTTGAAGAGCAATATTGAATTTGTAATATTGTTCACATAACCGAAAATTCATTTTTCCAGAAATTTATCTGAGTAGGACTTTTTCACCTCGTCCGCATTTACAGGAAGTATATCTTCTGTTATATAGCAAATGGAAAATTTCCTTTGAATATGTATTGTGAATTCGCTGTACTAAAAGTAATACAGGATATATTTTCAAATGTGATCATGAAGACTGGAGAAAAATGAATAATACTATGATACCATGTATATTTTCGTGTATTATACACAATGTACTTCAATTTCAATAGCACAGAATAAGGTAGTTTGTTCATCTGTTACCTTGGTCAGCTTGTTGAAATATTTGAGGCAATTGGTAGGTTCTTAAAGTCTACTAGAGTCGAGATTGATTAAGAAATAGATTCAATTGTATGTACTTAGATCTTCATCAATTCTGACAAGCACGTCACAAATCGATTCCTCGATTGTAGCATCTAATAAATCGAATCTCGCCAGCGCCTCTTTGGCCATCGTTTCTTGTAGAGGCATTTTTGTTACGATCCCAGCGTAGTAGTCGCAAACGAGGGTCAGAGTGTCGACGTATCGATCGATCTCGAGTTGGAAGCCGTTTATATAGTTGTTGATGAGTTCTATTAGTTGTCTCGGGCACAATTTTCTATGAATGACAAAGCAACGTGCCTGTTCTGCTTCTGCCATTTGTTGATCGCAAACTCCAATTAATTTGTCCCTCAATTCGTTTACTCTGTGAATGAAACGCATGAATAATCCTAAAGGAGAACTATTATCACTTATTTAACGAATTATACCGATGAATAAAGATCATAAAAATATGAATGGTTTGTAGTAAGGTCATGAAGATATGCGACTAGTAATGACTTCGGAGCCATGCATTTTTTATAAAGTACAAAATCCAATCAGATATTATGTCATGCAAATATTCATTCCCACGATCGTATACATAGGTCTTGCAACTCGTGTGGTGGGGGGTGACCCAAACATTGAGGAAATTTTCGTGGTTCTCATGTTTCGCCACCTGCAGCGCTGTCCTCTATTGTCACTTTGTCAGCCAATCACAAATCAGATCCGATCAGCTTTTTGAAAGTAAGAATGATTTTTATTTATTCGAGAGAATTTCGGAAGATATAATATTTCTGTCATTGATTTTATTTACCATTCAAGTCCTAATCGTTTGTTTTGTTGTCAAAGATTAATCACGTGATTATACCCCTATGTCCTCCTAGCGGATAATTATGGAAACATTTTCTTCAAAACTGGTGCCACCCCCCACCACTCAAAAATGCCGTAGATTCCAGACCTTATGTATTAGACCGTGTTCATTCCTATATAAATCATCCAACATCACATGAAATCAATCATCAAATGTGTCAAAATCTTAGGAGTTTCCTGGTATAATGTTTCGTTTTTCAAAAGAATATGAAACAAAGAATCAATATATATGTACCGAATAGTTTTCAAATGAACTGAAGAGCTTAGTGGATGAAGATGTTATGAGACAATTAAGTGGAATCGAGATAATCAGCTGTAAAGTTTTTAACTTGCTCTTTTTCTCTATATTCATAACAACTTCATCCACTGAAAATAGCTTTATTTGAAAGGTTAGCGAAAAGGGGTTACATGCTATTTTTAAAGGAGAGCATAACATGTTCGTCCACATGAAAATCTCGATTTCCTCAAAAATGTCACTCAACCATGTTCATCCACTAAGCTCTTCAATTGTCCTAATATTTCACCAATTAAATTTACTATTCCAATAGAAATCTCCAGGTATACAGAAAATCAATATAATTTACTCTTAATTTTCAGAAATGTATTTACCGACAATGAAGCTCAGCTTTGAATTCAGAATCGCTACGGATATCAGCATCAAACTCGTTATAAATTTGTTGAAACTTCCTCAGATACATTTGTTTATCATCAGGTGAGTTGATGCAAGCATTTATATGGTTCTTCACATAGTTAACCTTAGGTATGATGGCATTCAAAATAATTCTAGTCATGAACATGACCTGTCTAAAATCTCCAATGTAGACTTCTTCTGCATTCTCCCATAAAGTTGCAAGGGCAACCTGGAGCTCAAATGGCAATTTCAAATTGATATACTTCCAACCAGGACCTCCTGGTTCAATCGAAGCGTTTTCCTCATCTTCTTCTTCGATTTCTTCAATGAAAACCTCTGGGATTTGCGTGAATTTATCTTCATGTACAATCAAAACGTGACCACTGTGTACACTCTTGCGCAATTTTTCTTTCTTTTTCTTTTTACCTACGATACGAGGTCGTACTGTTACATTTGATGTGCTGCTTGTTTTAATGAGGAAATTGCATGGAAAATAATGTTCACAAAATCATTAGGAAATGAATGAAAAAAGAGTACCGTAGAAGTCAGACAGAAATATGATTATATAGATGACTTGGAGCATCTGTATAATCATAACAGGGGACTTGGAAGAAATATCCTTGATCGTAAGGGTTACACACATCAGATTACGTTTTCGTTTATATAACACCTCCTTGGAGGTTTCCAAAAATTGCCGTAGCGCACGGTATTTCACGTACACATGGCGGGGTATTGGTTAAAGTTTTCAACTAGCAATAATCGCACCTCGGATAAACCTCATTGGTTACGATACTGCCACTGCGCAAAGCTAAAGATAAAAAGTTATTTCTGATATATCTATATCCAGAAATCGTCGTCTACGTGCGTGTGATGCATGAGCTGCCCTCTATGTTCCTGTAGATTAAGTTTTTGATATAGAATAAACCAGTTATGACGTTACTAGGTACCTAACAGTGGCATCACTGCATTTTTATATTCGATATGAAGTAAACGCTTTATGTGAATTGATGAATGAAGAGTGAACCTAATATTCGGTACATTTCGGAAAGAAAATTATATTTTATGAAATTTAAGACCAGAGCACACTTTTGAAAATACACATGATGGTTATGTCTTTGTAAATATCCATTTTAGCAATATGGTAAGCTTATACAAATCGATAGGATACATTCGATGACTTTTCCATTTGAAATAAGGAAGTTATTGGTATTTGAAATTTCCAAAAAGTAAACAGAAATATCGAACACCCTATTGAATTTAGAACACTGCTAGGGGTACCTTTCATTGATGTGTACATGGAGATTGAACTTCACATAAATAGATCACATTGGTTGAAGCTGCCACCAAACTTTCAAATTGATATATCTGTTGTTAGTTTTCCATAAACACCCAATGAATCAGCTAGATGAATCACCCTGTATATGTATATATACACTGTGTCCAAGATAAGAATGAACAGCATGGGGATCTCGGAAACCATAAGAGATACGGAGATGGTTAAATTAGAGAAAAGTTGCGCATTTCCTAGTCCAACAATGTGCCGTTCAGAATGTTTCGAAATTCCAATTAGTTCCGGAGATATGCCTGAAAAAATGAAATTCGCCGATTTCGTTTTAATTTTTTTCTAAAGTTATTTTAAGAGATACAAGAAAACAAAAGACACTTTCTCATTGCCATTTTTCAATCCCTACAATCCCTACAAAACAGCGTTGAGAGATTTTCCGTACGGAAAAAAATTGTTTTTATCAAAGATCGAACGTTTTGGTGTAGTGTGCGGTGACATGATGAGTGAGTATGGTATAGTAGGCTATGATTACTTATTTTTTACACAATGCCTTAATAGTGCGCGAGTTTCTATCGAATAGATTTCCAGGAAAATGGATAGGTACGCACACATTTAGCAGTTTCGTGGCCCCCTCGTTCGCCGGACATCACTCCGATAGATTTTTTTTTCTCTGGGGTATTGCAAAAATTATGTTTACCGGTGTGTTTTTGAATCTGAGGATCAGTTTAGGAAACTAATTCTTGAAGCGTGCGAGTGCATCACACCTGATATGTTGAGAAGTGTTTTCAATTCAACATTTAGAAGGTGTTATCTATGAATAATAATATGAATAATAAGAATAATGGTAATTTGTTTGAACATTCTCTATAATAGAGATTAGTTTTTTTAAGTCTAGTCAGTCTAGTCAGAAATTCTTAACTAAAAATTTTGATTGATTAACATATGATGAGACCTACCTACTAATACGAATGAAGTTCTCAAATCTCCAATAACGTGATTTTAATTCAATATTTCGAAACATGAGTAATCATAGCCTACTACCATACTCAGGGTCATCATTTCAGCGCACACTACACCAAAACGTTCGATCCTCAATAAAAACATTTTTTTTTTCGTTTTAAATATCGCAGAACCATATTGTGTCATACATCGTTGTATTGGTAATAAAATATGCTATTCAATACAGGGTATTTTTTTTTCACGGGCCATATGAAAAAATGAAGTTGATGATGGTTTCTCCGAAACGAAACGTCGTACGGAAAATCTCTCAACGCTGTTTTGTAGGGATTGAAAAATGGCAATGAGAAAGTGTCTTTTGTTTTCTTGTATCTATTCAAATAACGTCAGAAAAAAATTAAAACGAAATCGGCAAATTTCGTTTTTTCAGGCATATCTCCGGAACTAATCGGAATTTCCAAACTTTCTGAACGGCACATTGTTGGACTAAAAAATGCGCAACTTTTCTCTAATTTAACCATCTCCGTATCTCTTATGGTTTCCGATATCCCCATGCTGTTCATTCTTATCTTGGACACAGTGTATATATATACCGGGTGTGTCACAGTGGATGGAACATTAGAAGTATCTGGAGAACAGAAAGACAGATCATTTCGAAAATTTGTGGGCGTGGATAATCAAACTTGCTCTATCCGTCTAAAATATTTTCATCAATACAGTGTTGCCGCTTGTATCAGAAAGTAGTAGCTACTTTGTTATTTCAAATGAAACACCTCGTATATTATATCATTTTTGGGATCCTTATAAGATTCCTCACAACTTTCCCACATGATTCCCTATACCTATCTGTGACGATTTTCGAGATAAAAATTATTTTGTCAGATTTTTTTGCAAAACCTGACCATTGAAAAATATGAATTTTTTCCCAATGCAAATTCAGAAAAAATTGCAATTTGGGTTATACCTGCTTAAGACCATCAAGTATTCTTTCGATGAACTGGATCTCAGTTTCAGCATACAGGGAGGCTCAGAAGTGAGTGTCATCCGGGCACTCATGAAAATGACTGCAACTCCATTTTTTTAAATGGAACACCCTGTATATTATCACTTATTCGAAAAGCTATAACATTTTCCATTTTAATTGAGTATACTTTCCCTATACCTATCTCGTACAGTGTGTTAGTTATGATCACTTATGTTATGAATTCGTTTCAATAAAATAAATATTGGATAGTGCTTAAGATAGTAGGCTATGAACAGAGAACTAACATGTTCTTCCTTCATTGTTATCCTGTATTCAAGATGCATGGGTGTAAAAATACTATAGCAAGAAATAATTACTTGAATGCGGTTAAAATGGATTTATTCATCATTTATGGTCAATGAAACAAGAATATCAGTAGAACATGCAGAGTTTTTCTTTTCAATGAAGAGAAGTGATTCGCCTCGGATAAATCCGAGCAAATTAGATTGAAGAGAAATTTTTAACTGTTTTTGAAATCTTTCTAGATTCATTAATACACATGTTAGACTTTGATACTTTTAGCTTTTCATGATGATATAAGCATTTCAAAATTTCTCTTCAATCTAATGAATTTTCTCGAATTCGTTCGAGTTAAATCAGCATACTTTTCATTAAACTCGCTGCATTTTCTAATGATATTTTTGTTACATTGACCATAAATGATGAATAAATCCATCTAAACCGCATTCAAGTAATTATTTTCTGCCATAGTTTTCTTACAAACATGCAACTTGAATACATGAGGACAATAAAGAAATAACAAGTTATTTCTCTGTCAGAATGAAGTTCATAGCCTACTATCTTAAGCACTATCCAATATTTATTTTATTGAAAACGAATTCATAACATAAGTGATCATAACTAACAAACTGTACGAGATAGGTATAGGGAAAGTATACCCAATTAGAATGGAAAATGTTATAGCTTTTCGAATAAGTGATAATATACAGGGTGTTCCATTCAAAAAAATGGAGTTGCAGTCATTTTCATGAGTGCCCGGATGACACTCACTTCTGAGCCTCCCTGTATGCTGAAACTGAGATCCAGTTCATCGACAGAATACTTGATGGTCTTATGCAGCTATAACCCGAATTGCGATATTTTGTGAATTTGCATTGGGAAAAAATTGATATTTTTCAATGGTCAAGTTTTACACAAAAATTTGACAAAATAATTTTTATCTCGGAAATCGTCACAGATAGGTATAGGGAATTATGTGAGAAAGTTGTGAGGAATCTCATGAGGATTTCAAAAATGATATAATATACGAGGTGTTCCATTTGAAATAACAAAGTAGCTACTACTTTCTGATACAAGCGGCAACACTGTATTGATGAAAATATTTTAGACGGATAGAGCAAGTTTGATTATCCACGCCCACAAATTTTCGGAATGATCTGTCTCTCTGTTCTCTAGATACTTCTAATGTTCCATCCACTGTGACACACCCTGTATAAACCTAATAATTTACCTGACACTGTCTCCGTTGCTGTTTTAGTTTCTGTTTCCATAAGTTTCGTTTTAACAATTTTCTCAATTCTCTGTTGTTCCTTCTTTTCCCCTTTTTTCATCGATTTCACACTTTTACTTTTGCTGAACATCGATTGCATATCAACGATTTCCTCAGCGTCGATGTATCTAATTGTATCTCCAAATAATTCGATTGATGTTTTCGGAGGAATGGAATAGTCTCCAATTATTAATTTTCCCAAAGATTTGATCGTATAGTAGTCGAATTTTTCATAATAAAGAGAGTAGTTGCAGCCCATATCAGAGTAAAATATTTCCAAAGGTGTAACGACTCTGTCTTGAACGTCTTGATCTTCCAACGTGGTATTAGTATCGTTTGGAGTTGAAGCTAAAAGTGAATCAGTTCGTTCAGAGAATAGTTTCTGCTTCTCGATCGAATTTTGTTCTTTCATAATTTGAGCAGATCAACAATATGAATATTCTTACTTCGAATTATTTTTATGAATGCTGTAAGAGCAGAATCGTAACAAAGCTGATTTTCCGATTCTTTTGGAGGACTGTCCAAAAGTTTGGTCTTTCTAAATTGCTCGAACACATCCACGTTTACATTATCTTCTTTGAGTTCAATTTCAGTTATATCATCTATACTTCTAGATAACTTCAATGTATTAGAAAAACCAGGTACTTTAACACCAGTGAGTGATTCTTCTAAAAGAATTGCTTGATCAAGGGTAACTGGATAATTTACCAAAACCCAACCTTGAACAGAAAATCATGTCTATCGTAATTAGGAATTAATAATAGAAAACTTTGTACATACTGGACGGTAATGTGTTGTTTTCAACAAGTAAATTAGAAACAAGAGAGTTATTGCATTTGAAAAATGTCAAACATTTTCCGAATTCTTCCAGAAACCTTATATACATACAGGGTGGCCCATTAGTGTGTGGATGTAGAATAACTCACTTAGTAAGAAGAATATAAAAAAATACTTCGAATAAATGTTGTTATATTTGCTCAGATATACGATTCTAAAATATCATGAGATATACAGGATGATCAGCCAGAGCGGGGCAACATAAAGTGTGCTTGAATAAAAAACCCTATATACATATTTTTGGAAATGGAACACGAATAGTTCGATGTATCTTCAAGAAATTATCGAAAATGCAAATTTATTTGAACGTGATATTCAAAGGTTGCTTTAGAAAAACGTGAAAATTTTTGAATCGTGAACTAAAAATGCAATTTCCTCAAAAACAATCGATTTTAGAGGGTATATCATATTGTCAAATATTAAACGTGATCCCCATAAGATGATGATTTCCTTTTGTAAATTCCATAATCAAAATCATCGTTCGTCTTGGCCATTAATCAAAAACACTCAGTACATCATATTTCCTGTTCAATTTCTATAGAATGTAGAAATCATTCACCTTATGGAAATCATGAAATCAGCAAAATCATGTTATCGGATCTTTTCGATGCGAGTCTCCGAACAAGTCGTAGGTAAATTGCTGATTAAGCATTTAGATTTGTATAAATATCGGGAATCATTCATTCAGAGGCAATTAGAATATTAGCGTCATTGGCATTATTAGCATTATTATCATTCAATTAGTTCACTTCTCAAGAACTGCGACTTGGTCGGAAGCCCTGCCTCACGACGATGGTTTTCACCCCTTTTTCGGCTTGGTTGGCCATTATGTAAGTTATCACGGTAATGTTGTCTTTTTATATTATTTTTTATATAGTTTTTATGTTTCTTATGTTTGATCCTAAACTCTCGTTTTTATAGTAATAAACGTGTTTTTGATGATGATAGCGAGTAATTTATTTGAAAATACATTCAATTGGGTGATAAGACAGAACCAAAAACCCCCTCGTATTGCCAAGCGAGTCTGAGTTGCGACATGTGGTGGAGGCGCCAGCTTCGATTCTTTTAAAAAAATGCGAAATCATCCAATTACAATTTTCAGATGAGAAAAAGGAGAAAAAAAATCAAATTTAATAAAACTGTAAATTCCTAATACAAATTCTATTTACGTGGCCATCATTAATAAATAAGTTTATAGTTTCAAGTACTTTAATTTTTTTCAATCTCGAATTATATCCAATATAATTTCTGATATCTGTTCATCAGCTTAGAAATATATTGAAAGATTTGGTAAATCATAACGAATATCTGTCCGTCATGTAATTGGGTGATAAGACAAAACCAAAAACCCCCTCGTATTGCCAAGCGAGTCTGAGTTGCGACAATATGGACAACATTTGAAGGCATAAAATAGTCCTACAAGATGGTGGAATTATATACTGGGTGTTCTATTTGAAAAAATGAAGTTTCTCCTGAAAACACCCTGTATCAAAAATTGGACTTCTACTGCATTCAAACATTACAACCATCCTTTATCTTTCTATTCACCAAATATGGGCGCCCATTTATCACTGCGAACATTTTTTTGGCACCATTCATAGAGTGTACAAATTATTGTGGAATTTTCATAATTGTTGGCCCAGTTTGACAACGCGAATCATTGAAAATACAAAGAGTTTGATGGTGAACAAATATATAGGGTCTTCTATTTTAAAAAAGTACAATTTATGTTGGCACGCTCTGACTGATGACTGACAACATTTATTCGAAGTATTTTTTTGTATTCTCATTCCTAAGTGAGTTATTCTACTTCCACACACTAATGGGCCACCCTGTATATCCCCAGAAAACTAACCTTTCAGGTCATTTTTAGGTCTCAAGAACTCCAAGAACATGTGCACGAGCAAATGATCTGTAAGAGAACTGCCCTGAGACAATTGTTCCTCGGCAATTTTTCCCAACTCTGCCTTTGCAGAAAGGGAAACTCCTTCACATGGGAATACTTTGGGTGACTGCACTTTCTTATCCAAGTACAATTTTTGATCAGTGTTATCCGATTTGGTACTCTCGCTGATCTTAGATTTGGATTTTGATTTTGCTCCTTTCCTAGGTGTCTTCTTCGAATGACTTTCCTTGACATGGTGATAGGTATCCTCAATTTCGTCGTCGTCGTCCTCTTCTGGTTTCATTTCTTCTTTGTACGCACTTATGCAGAAGTTCACTACATCCTTCATTTCAATAACTAGGATTTCTTGGTGATTCAACATTTTCTGGAGGAGGGGTAGGCAACTAGTATCTCTTAATCCATTTATACAAACGGAAATTTTAATTTTCGGCATTTCTGGCGGCCGAGGCAACTCTGGTAATGGATATTTAGTCAGCAGAAGACGGTGAACTATATTTCCTAGAATGTTCATACCGTAATTCATTGCTCGTGTGTCATTGTCATCCACTTGGATATTTTCCAGTTCCCAAGGCCATTCGAAATTCAAATAATCTTCGAAATCTTTCTCGTCTAGCTTATCTTGTCTCTCTATCTCATAGTGCACGATAGTTTCTAGTTCTTCGGGGATTTCCTCAGCAGGTTTGAGTATCGTTTCTACAGGAGAAATGGCATCGTATATATCTTCTCCAGAAGCAAGACAATGCATCCAGTAAGTTTTGACCCTCTTGGATGGGAGTTCCCCGAAAAACTCTTTATACTCTGATTCATGACATGCCATATCAGTGATATTGCTTACTATTTCCGTACACATTTTATACAATCTTTCTGATTTCAGACGTAATTTTGCTTCATATATTTTTCTGTGCAATTTCAGGGAATGTTCTTTATTCAGGTAATACAGGAATTCTTTCTCGTTCAATTCTTTACTTTCTTCAAGCAGTTTTTCAAAAAATTCAGCCTCATTTTCTTTGGCAATAGCATCAGATATAGCTAATTTATTCTGTATCATGACCTCCTTTTGGAATTTCACTTCGCCAAGTTTCCTCAGCATTTGTTTCTCATACAACGACTGCTTGATCAACTTTTCAATGATATCTTTGTCACAGCTTTCATCTTCTTCGTCTCTTATTCTTTCCCAAAACGAGTTCAAAACTTCTTTGTGCAACTGTTTCTGAAATATGGAATTCTCTGCCTTTTTCTCAAGTTTGGCTTTATATTTCTGGAGTATTATTTTCGCTTCTTCAGGATTTGACTGGTGTAGTTTCATGTTTTTCGCTTGATTTTTCTCTTGAATCAACGTTTCATATGGAAGGTCAACCGATTTTGCTGATTCGTTAAACAGACTCAAGGTGTCATCAGATTTATGAGGAACCGGCGAAGCTGTATGATAAAATGAAAACGAGCTCGATAATCTTTTCTCTCGCATTCTCACCATGCTCATGTACTCCTCTTTGGCCAATTTGCACTTATTGACCAACATTTCCAGACGATCTTGGTGCCAATGAATCATGTCATAAGATACAATCCAAGGACATTGGTATTTACTCTCATTCCTGACGGAGTGAGGCATGGAATCAACAGTTTTTACTGAGAATCGGGTGTTTTGTGGATGCAATTTTTCATTCATTCGTCGCTGAGTTATGAATGTGAGATTATCTTTATCGTGGAGTTCGAGAAAGAGTTTGTAGAATATATTGATGGAACCTAATCCAGTGCAGTCAACAATTTCCATTAGCTCTTCGTTGTTGAGAGATATGCCAAGGATTTCAAGCCATTTGCTTATGTGTTGAAAATTATCCATGCACTCTTTTCTTACATCCGTTTTATGTATCATATCAGATTGATTGTCGTTTATAATTTCGTAGCTTCTCAACATTCGTGTTAAAAGATGACCATCCCTAGTATTGGAACAAAATATTTCGGCATCCCAGTTCATAATGATTCCAAGTCTTGTTTGAATCCATTGGTTTATTATAGTAGTCATGTTCCTGGTATTTCAGCTTCGTATCTGATGAATAAACTTCAACACAAACTTTATACACTTCATTTTGACAATCAGTGAAAGGTAGTCATTTCAGTTTTAACAATAGGTACAGTATCTAAGGGAGAACTATCGAGAAGAATTGCACGACAGGTTTGAATTGACAATTATATTTGGTATCAATCTTTGTGTATTTCTTAGCTGATATTTACCTGTTTTCTTTCGAGAATCATATTCTTTGTTATTCGGTTTATAAAAATTAATTGATTGCTATTTAAAATCCAGTGAAGTATTTTCAAAGAAATATAGTTAGTACTGTTAGCGGAAATTCAATATGAAAATGTTGCTCATTCGAGGGTGTATGTATTTACAACTATCACAAAAACATGTTCAATTGACAAGGATCACTTTAATATCAAATGAACAAAACTGATACAGCACAAAGGATGTAATACAAAAGCAATATTTAATCACACGACACATTAACATAACAATGAAATTATAATTGATAAGAAATCCCATCCGATAACTTATGCAGTACAAAATTCAAATTTTTCATCATAGTATTGTGCAGAGTACTATCATGAAAATAGATTTGTTAACTATTTGTTAACAGGAACTGAAAATCACAAATGGACATTTCAAAATAATGATGATGGATACTAAATCACTATATAAAGCTTTCAGATATAAAGGCACTAGATATACAGTGTTCTATTCAGCAATTCTAGTTGGTTAAAAATGTATCAAACACAAAAATATGATATCTATATGTTTTGCTTTTTTACTATTATTTCCAACCAAAGTTTAAATCTAGAAAAATAAACCACTGCATAAAAGAGCTACCATAAAATGACTTTTCCCAATATTCCACAGTGATGAAATGTGATCACTTCTTTGACCAACATATAATCTAAAATTCATACATTAAACCATCTATAGCAACTTCACAATAAAATTGTTTTACAGACACATATTCAGAATCATTTATTATAATGATTATAACAATTGTGGTATAATATATAATTTATTCATTAATTTCATCACTCACATTATATTCAAACATCAGAACTCTGTTAACCACTACATTCCATCACTGTACTTTTTACCCAAAATGAACTCCTCAATATTCCAAGTACTTCTAAGATGTAGAAAACTTGAACAATGGGATTATTATTCATATTTTTGTGTCACTAGGTGTAACTATTTCATTACTTTTACCAAATGCTTGTGAGATTTGTTATTATGTGTTAGTATTAGGAATAGAAATAGTAGGATTTATAATAAAATTGAACCAGAAGATTTTTTTGAATAGCAATAGTAAAAATGAATGTCTGAATGAACAACCTTTCCACATCAATGTTCTGAGATAATTCAGAAAACTGAAGTTTATCTAGTCCTCTTATCAGTACTAAAGTTAGACTCAGTGATCAAATGAAAGGCATTAAATATTGACTATATCACAATATTCAAAATACTATATACTATTGGCATTACTCTGCAACTTTTAGATTTTGAATACAATCAGATACTAACTCTAAATCAGAACTGTTTTCAACAATGTTTTCAACAACTATGCTTTCTAATGATTTTGCTTTCTTCATCTGTCGAAATTCTTCAATTGCACAGTCTAATTCATCCACCACAGTTCTTACTACAACAGCTGTCTCATTATCATTATTCTCTGATCTTGTTCTTGGTCTTTCTCTAGGACGATCATAGGGTTTGTAGCATATACGTTTTTTGGCTACAGGTTTAACATGGAATCCTATTGCCACATTACTTACATATTTAGCATTAATAGTAAGCACTTTTAAAAATTTGTTATCTTGAATATCACTAATATATTCATCTTTTGAAGTTGCAGTATTTGCCAACATCCCCAAATCATTCAAGGCACTATCTAGTTCATTCAAAAGTGGTCTAGGAACCTGCAATTGAAATGAACTGTGAGCATAAATAGAAAAAAAATAAAAAATCTATATCTAGGAACATTAAAAAAAATTATATTAGTACTTATGATGTATGTCCACTTCACAAATCAAGAATGTTTTCGAATATTTATAGCCAATACTAAATGAAAATTACCTGCAGTTCAACATCTTCGCACTGCATTATAAAATTGTTAGATCCAATTGATTATTTCAATTTGAAATTCTCTCCTCATCAACTTTTGTTTACTAATAACATAGTGAAATGAAATATGAATACAAATATGGGTTCTATCTGTCTTCTGTCATAAGTCTTCAATTGTCACCAGTTTGTCAACTGTCCACCAAATTGGTTCTATAAATTCATTTTCCGATTTTGATTTTGGAAAAGTCTGTGGCAAAATCTTAATCACTATCTTAATCAAGTACACCTGTAGGGGTGAGGAATATTGAATTATCTGAGATTCTTTATTACAAATTACCACAAGGTAAGTTAAATTTTCAAATCGATTGTATATGGCATTTCATGATATTACTACCAATCGATGTGATCCAGTATCATGAATATATTACATAACTGAAATTCAATTTCAGATGCTGGCTTCACAACTGCTGAATGGAATCAAAAACTCTGTCAAAACAGGAGTATCAAGTCGCAACATTGGGATTTTAGCTCCATGTTTACAGAAAGCTACTGATCCCATTCAACAACTATTTGTAGATAAAATTCGTGAATACAACCAAAAAAGTAGTGGGTAGGTATGAAATATAAAATATGAAGAAAAAATTAACAACCTTAAATTGATCTCCAGTCATTTAGTTCACCTTAAAATTTCCATCTTTCATCAATACCTCCATGTAAAATGGAAATAGTTATATTCAATGACACAATCATACTTAAAGCCTATTTTATTTCAGTGGAAAAAACCTAGTAGAACCAACCCCAGATCTTGAAAAAGAATTGAAAACTGAATTAGAAAAAGTTGCAAGGCAATATGGTGGTGGATCAGGAGTTGATATGACAAAATTCCCATCATTCAAATTCCAAGACCCTGTTATTGATCCAATCAATTTGGAAAAGTAATTTAAAATGTTGTTTCAATAAAGAGTAGGCATTAGAATGGTTGAACTTATTATGAATATATACCAAGCTCATCATTTCAATTTTCATGTCTAAAATACTTACAATAGTAAAAATGAAACATTCAGTTATCACTTACCTACTGTAACATTCAGGAAATAGGAGATGTATAACCATTTTACTGTAAAAGTTATACACTGGTCATATGCAATGTGGATTTTACTTTATTTAAAATTTTAATAAACAGTTAGCAATGTTGATTTGTTTTATGACTTACAAATTGTTAACTCAATTAGATTTTTGTCTATAACTGTAATAAAAGTCTCCCATATTTTCATGAGAATATTGTATAATTTTATGACTTCAGAGTATTTTCCTTTCTTTCAATTTCAGATAACTATCACACCTTAATTTTTTAAATAAATAATCATCACTTGATATTACACCCTGTCCCTATGGTATGTTTGAATAAGTGAAACTGTCAACCTGAAGATGTTTGTTGAATTTGTCAATATGATAGCCAATTATAAAGATTTTAATTCAAATAATTCATATTCATTGAAAAAATATAAACTTGTTTTTCTGGGTGAACAAAGTGTTGGAAAAACATCTCTCATAACGAGGTTTATGTACGACAAATTTGATCCTAACTATCAAGCCACTATAGGGATAGACTTTCTATCAAAAACAGTCTATCTGGAAGACAGGACTATAAGGCTTCAATTATGGGACACTGCAGGGCAAGAACGGTTTAGATCTTTAATACCATCTTATATCAGAGACTCTGCAGTTGCCGTTGTTGTTTATGACATTACAAATACTTCTTCTTTTGAACAAACAACTAGGTGGATAAATGATGTTAGAAAAGAAAGAGGTAACAAGGTAATAATTATGTTAGTTGGAAATAAAGTAGACCTCGAAAATTTGAGAGAAGTACCCAGAGAAGTAGCAGAACAACAAGCAAGGGAATTGGGAATATTGTTCATTGAAACCAGTGCAAAAATTGGATATAATGTTAAGCAGCTGTTCAGAAGAATTAGTGATAGTCTACCAGACACAGATTCAATAATTCTGGGCAATGAGATTACTCAAGATATCAAGTTGGAACCTTTACCAACTAGCAGTGATTCAAAGGAACAATGTTTTTGCTAATATCATTTTGATAGGCTTGTTGAGATCAGATTCAAAGTATAGTTCATTGAATAAACTATATAATGTATTACCTAACACTTCTGTACAGTTCTGTTCTAATTCTATTTTCTCAATGTTTCAAAAGTTGTCTAGATTGAATATAATTAATATAATGGTCATTTCATTTGTTATCATTTATTTCTTTGGTAAGGATTTGTTTTTCAACTTTATCAAAGTGACTTTCTGATACTTTTTCACTTTCATCAATTACTTGTTCCACACCCAACACCTCAGGAATATAAAACTGCATCATATTTTGTACCCCATTTTTGAGGGTGACTATTGAGCTAGGACAACTAGAACATGCTCCTTGCATTTTAAGTTTAACAATACCATCTTCAAAGCCAACAAATATGATGTCTCCTAAAAAAAATCATTCAGAGGAACATTGAATTAAACTTAATGGTATCAAGTAGATTATTCAATTTACCTCCATCTTCTTGAACAGTTGGTCTTATTCTAGTATCCAAGAGTTCTTTTATCATTTGAACTGTCTCATCATCGTCTTCATAGACTTCTGAAAGTCCAGTTAATCATGATAAAGCAATGTCCTTGTATATGGATCTTACCTGTATCTTGATTTGGCTTTGCATCATTCAATACAGGCAAACCGCTAGCAAAAAAATCCATTATAATAGCGAAAATTTCAGGTTTCAACAATTTCCATTCTACATCATCATCTGTTTTTGTGACAGTTATAAAATCTGGTCCAAGAAAAATACTCTTTATTCCTTCAACTCGAAAAAGCATTTTTCCTAATGGTGAACAGTATGTGCTTTGACCATTTGGGAAGTCAATGGTCTGTCCTGGCTCTAATACTTGAACTCCTGGGAGGAATTTGAGACTATTAGGATTAGGTGTATCTTGGGTTTGAATAAACATTCTCAATATTTGCGACTGATGGAGGCATCGAGAATATCCTGAAGGTAACAACGAAAGGGGTTCCCTGAATGTATGAATGGTTTTAAATTAGTAATAGTTTGAAAATGTATGTTATCGCAAACCTGTGACAGATTTTTGAATTAACCATTGTACTTTTGGTTAAATAACGAAAATATTTCAGGGAATTACTCCACATTTTGTCAATCAGGAATTTTGTATTATTTTTGTATTCGTTAAATTCCTGTATAACCTCACATCTTGTTTATATAAACTTGACTTTGAGTTTTGACATGACATTATTGAAACAGGGCAAAAAAACGTTTTGTCTGAATATTATGAAATAATTGAAACGAAAAATGATCTGATCTGATTCTGATCTGAATGTCGATTACAATGTGATGCAATACTTTGAGGTTAAGCAGGCAAGCGAGATATAAAGCACGTTAAAAGTTTATGCTAACGAAAAAGACAAAGTATCATGAATAATATTTATTTAGTACAATTTTCTCTAGAAGATACATAATTTACCAAATCATATACCCGGTTCGCGAACCCCATTTCACTATCATACCAAGCGAATACTTTCACCATGCATTTCGATAAAGCTACCCCAGCGTTCGCATCAAAAATGCAAGAATGTGGATCACCAACAATATCTGAGCTAACAAGATTTTCTTCCGAGTATTTCAAGATATTCTTCAAGTAAGTTTCAGACGCTTCTTTGAATTTTCCTTTTATTACTTCGTATGGAGCTTCTCTTCCGAATCTATAAGAAATAACAACGATTGAATTGCATCAATAATGCTTTGCGACCCTGTTCGTGCTTATTAGATAGCCAAAATATAATTTACACCCATAAAGGAAATAGAAACATTTTCACAAAAATTGGGATATCATATTTGTTTCTTCAACGTAAGAATAAAAGGAATCATACTACTTATTCAATCGACAAAAAGACATATTTTTCAACAACACCTAATACCTCGCCGTAACATCGATGGCTCCTATACAGGGCACTGGAATTCTGATGGCCGATGATTCAGTTTTGCCCTCCAATTCTGGCATCACCCTACTTACAAATTCTTTACTCGAGGAACTCTGTACTGGACTGAAACTCATCAACGATGATCTGCCACTTCTACAGTTGACCGTTCCTTGAGCATCGTCCAGTATTTTGTCATTGTTTGATAAAGGTTGGATGTACGTCACCATTGCTTGCTTTTTAGGAAATAAAAATGATTGACGTAATGGGTGGAAACAATATTTCCTGCATCGATTGATAATTCATATACAAGTGTTTAAATATCTCGGAGATATTGTTATTGGGAAACTCACGCTATACAGGCTGAACGCGTTTCAAATACCACGCTTATCTTAAGAGAAACCATCAAGTTGATTTAATTAGAGAAAAGTTGCGCATTTTCGTGTTAATAATCTGGGAATATAATTGAGAATATCCTCAATAGTTTTGAATATCGCAGGAAAAACATTTGCGATTTTCCTATTCAGTTTTTTCAGCATGAACTATAATAATCGGAATTTGTTTCACATATTCAGCACAAAAATGCGCAATTTTGTCCCAAATCAACCAACTTCGTATCTCTCATGAAGAGGAAGTTCGATATAGTTAGATTCGAAAAACGGACAGCCTGTATAGTTTATACCAGGCATTCATTAAACATTATATAACTGATGTTGTTCCTTCTTGTGAATGTTCGAATATTGGGCACATTAAATTTTGTGAAATTCTTATATTATGACCGGTGAATTTCAAGAATTTATTAATGACAATTCCACATGAGCAAGTTATTCTTACCTGAATTTGAAAATTTTCGTGCAAAACTCTCAAAATGGGCATAACAGAATTTAAAGATGGAGATGCTGCAGAAAACGTTTTCATATTTTTATCAAAGCACGCATGGTTGATACCAACGATGAAAATTGGCGCATTAGAACATCCTGTAACGATAACTCTCTTGATACCTTCTGTTAGGAAAGCCTGAAATTGAATTCATTCGATCCATAACCAAACGAAATATCTGGTAAATAACCCTTCATTAGATACTTGAAGAATAAGTAGAAGTAATTCGCAAAATGAGAGGATTTTTATGTATTTCCTAACACCAAATTTATGAAAACAACTTATATATCTTCTAATATATAAAATTCTCGTGTCACAGTTTTCGTTGCCAAACTCCTCCGAAACGGTTCGACCGATTTCGATGAAATTTTTTGTGCTCATCCGGTATCTATGAGAATCGGCCAACATCTATTTTTCATCCCCCTAAAATGTTAGGGGTAGTCCACCCCTAATTTTTTTTTATATTTTTCAGACAAAATTTTCTATTTTTTATGATACGACATACAAAAATACATACAATCCTCAATTTTCACCCTTCTACGATCAACCCTTATTTTTTAATTGCCATTTTAGTGCGACGACAGCGAGGCATTAAATTTCCCCACAGAGTTTTTGAACTCACTGGATTTGCCAAGCATGCCATCGCATACTTTACAATTAAAGGTTGGATCTGCGATTATCTTGCTTCGTAATTTGAACCCGCCCCGGCTGTGCAACGGTACGCGATTAGTCATTCAAAAATTAATGAAAAACGTGACCGAATCCAGCATTCTGAATGGCAAGTTCCGAAGTGAAAATATATTAATACCAGGGATTCCTATTATACCTACAGATGTGCCAATTCAATTCAAACGTATTCAGTTTCCGATTAGATTGGCATTTGCAATGACTATCAACAAATCCCAAGGTCAAACGATGTCTTTTTGTGGCTTAGATTTGAGAACACCATGTTTTTCACAGGGACAATTATACGTGGTATGCTCTTGAGTGAGTAAACCATCCAGTTTGTGTTAGCTAAAGATGGATTAACAAAAAATAATATTCACACTATAGCATAAAGAGAGTGATATTGTTTGTTAGTGTTATAGTTCTTTCAATATCAATTGCAGAATATAAAAACTCACTCCGAACCCTTACCGACAATTTTGTTTGATATTCCATAGGCGGAGATACCTTATTTTATGAATTTATTATTTTTATAAATACGTTTGAAATCATATGCGAGAAAGTTTTCCTTAAAAGGCAATCGAATCACTATTACGCCGTTGTTTAGCACTCAATTATTTTCATTCGCCCACGGTCTCCAAAACGCCATATTTCAATTTATTTAATAAAATTTCTTAATTCAACACACCACACTACACCACTGATATCCAGACTGAACTTCGCGAGGGCTGTCTGATAAGTAAAAAATATGATTTATAGCTTCCGAGTGTCCATAACCCTTCGACCAATCAAGTGCCGATGCTTTCCTGATTCACTGTTTTCATTGGTCGAAAGGGATGTTGACACATATAACTCGAGTCCACGTTGACCCTGGCGGCTTCTTTGACTTCGTACGAGTAATAATCATTATTTTTGTTTCTTAATTTTGGCGTGAGTGCCATGCGTTTATATAGGGCGTATATTAAATATTGATAACTCCTCTCATAACTGTGTTCTGCAATTGATATTGGCAAGACAATACTGTTGTAATTGATTAATTAATGATATACAATTTTAAGGAATAAATTATAAAAAAAAGTTAGTTTTTTGTTGCTATTTTTTGTCTACACTAGAAATTCCTTGAAAATTATTTATATGGCAAAACAACGTTTGCCGGGTCAGCTAGTTATATTATAATATTTCACGAGATACCGGGTCCAGTGAAGGGGTGAGTTTTTTCTGCAACATATCATTCACGCATGTGTGTAGACAAAGGTTAAAGATATCTGATTTAAAGATGTGTATGATTCATATAACTATTTTTGACTTGGGGGGGGGGAGGTTTGGCATTGGAGCATTTGCCATTTGCCACAGATTAGTAATAAAAAACATCTAATCTTGTTTTTATAGATCATTAAACTGTTTTTGGTACTTTATATATTATATAATATATATATTGATAGTGCGTATTTTGGAAACAATATTTCTTATGAAAACATTCAGAAAGAATAGCCAATGATGATAATGATTTTTTTTTGTGTTTTTATTTCATTTTACTTACTGAGGCCTCATTGCAATTCGAATTTTGTCCAGTTGTATCAATGACATAATCAATTTTACATTGTTGCCAAGGTATTTTGTCTATCTTGCTTTCACCTCTTATTTCTACTCTTTGGCCTAAACAAAAGATGATGATAGCTCAATGCTTTTTTTTCACAAACTTTTACATACTTACCATCAATCGTGATTGATGAACTCATGTTTACTACTTCCATTTTGGATTTGCCGTACAGAGAATCATTTTTCAATAAATATTCGATACAGTCCGGTTTCACATTTGGATCGTTCACCATTAGAACACGAGAAGACTCTGTGGCACATTTCTGGAAGGTTTTCAATTCCAAAAAATGACTTATTAGTATCTAGGAATATAGCTTTACATTACCATCTTGCATCTTTCTATCGCTATTTTCAGTAACTGTCTTCCCAATCTTCCGAAACCGTTTATTCCAATTTTGGCCATTAAACTCGCCAATCAATTTTTATGAATGTCAAAAATTATTGACATGAAAGTCACGTTTTCGTAAGACAACATGCGTTTTAAACGTTTTTCCTATACAGTGAGATTCAAAAAAGACTTTTTTCTAATGTACTACTGAGGTAACTCATCATTGATGAATACATATAACAATGATGTCATTCTTGAAATGTTGCTGGTTCACTTGATACAAAAGGAAAAATCAAAAAACGAAACATCGAGAACGTCAAAAAAGTCGGATGTGATCAATTTTCAACGGCTTGTAAAAGTACAATTGATGAAAAAAATAATATACATAATAATAATATACGCATGATATCCTACCAAAAAGGTTTGTTAAAAATTAAATCCTCGAAGTTTACTCAACTAGTTATAAGATTTTTTTCTATAAAGTATCGTATAATCAAACAACCAGTCTGTATCTGTATATCAATTAATTAATGCCACTTCGCTAAATTGACAATATTGGACCAAGTTAATAATTGGCTTCATAGGTCACCTAATGATTGAAATTCATTAGATTGTGTGAATGAAGGATGTTGAGAAAATATATTTCCTTTCTTTCTAATAAAATGTGTTAGAAGCGTATTTCATGGTGAATTACCAATTGTTTTTTTCGTTTTAACGAAAATGGTTCCAGCTATTGACATTCGAAAACACAATGTTTGTTCATATTATTTGTAATGTGTTTAATTTTACTGTGATGGTGCTTTCAACTAGTTGATAATAGAAAATTTCATAAACTATGACTACAAATTGATATTTGAGACTTATCATGACGTCTTGACAGTGGAATAGGAAAGGAGTAAAGCTCATAAATAACCTTTCTTTATTTACAAAATATTGTTCCTATAAAAATTAGAAACATAATATAGTGAATAAAAATTAGAAAGCGTATATTTGTAAAATATGAAATAAAAATATTAAAATGAACAAGTAGACCTACTTATACTTTCAACAAAAACGTGAAATTCAATTCAATTGCAACGACTGTTTAATCAAAACAAGTTGGTCATGAATAATCTTCTTGTGGTTTTCAGCATTGATTTGCTGATTCCAGTCAAAATGGCAGTGATGTGTTGATCACAGTTCGATTTCGAACTGATCTTCGTGAACGGTATGGTTCTTATTCGGCGTGGAAATTTCTTTGGGCTTCTGAGGAATTCCAGCCTTTGTGGGACTAGCGGCTTTGAAAGGGCCACCGGGTTTGAGGTGTTCCGGAATTTCGAAAATCGGTGGAGTTTTAGAAATTGGGGAGTTGCGTAAGTTCATGAGGAATGCTCTTTCGTATACTATTTTGGTACCTGCAAAAAAAATAAAAACATCAAATTTGTGAGCACCATAGGCGTAACGAGGGGGGGTTATTGGGGACGTAATTCCTCACCTCCATTGCTTGAAAGAAAAACAAAAAAATTGCGAGTAACGATTTAAAAAAAATAAAAATTTGAATAAGTGAGGTTGCCTGGTGGGGGTCAACCCCCCCCCCCTCCATTAGTCAACTCTAGTTACGCCAATGATGAGCACTCGAAATTTTAAATAATCCATAAACGTTTGAATGAAATCTACAAGTGGTCCGTTATAATAATTGTTTAATCGTTATTATGAATTATTTATTCACTGAAATATCCGCAATCATCCAATTTCTTCTTTTGTCATTGGGGATTGAGATGTTGTTATGATTTACAGAAAATTTTGTTTTAAAATGAACGTCCTTTACAGTTTTCCATACATATTCATGATATATGTCGTTATGGTCCGATATGTTGGTTGTATTGATGAAAATGAAAATGTGAATAGTTTTTCAAATGAATGATTTTTCTGAAATTATATTATTATAACATTTCCTCCCCCTTTATTGCGCGCCGATGAGATATTTTAAGGCGAATTCAAAATAAATACTGCGACATTAATAAGTAGGTTCAATGTCGTTCACTGTTACGTAAAAAATAAATAATGGTCTATGTTTACACAAGCGTAGGTACAGGAAAATTTGGCTTCTATAGTTATCTAGTTTATCAGTGAAAATTTCTACAATTCATTTATTTAGAGAAGGGATTTGTACCAGATTCGCTTATCTTTCAATACCTTCAGTATAAAATCGAAAGTATACCATCAAAATCTGAATTAGTTGGAATTATTTGGTCACCAACTGTTTTCGCAGAACAAAAAAATGTCGCCTTATAAATATTCTATTTCACAAGATTATTTTATCGAAAATAGACAAGTCGATACTTTCATTTGAATTACTCAATGGTTATTCATTTTTGTGAATATATTTCGATATCATATATGAATGAAAACTGAACATATGGTACATAAATTATAACTTGTTTTTCAGAGTATCGCTGACATAACGTATGAGCGACAACAGTGCATATGGTGACAAGCCGTCACAACTGTCTGTCCAGATGAATTGATTTCATGATTTCAAAATATTATCATTCTGTTGTTTTATTTGTATTCAATCGTCCAAAACTATGATGTAAATAGTACTATCAGCAAAATCGAAAAACAAAAATATGTGTCCACTTTTCGACAATTAAATATGTAGTACAAGTTGGGTCAAGCGAGACACTATGCTTTGGAACTTACTAAGATTTCGAAAAAAAAAGAACACCAATAATTCATTTATTCCAATTTTCGAATATTCATTCATTCCCAAGGTATTCCGAATGAGAAAATGACATTGATCTCACCACCTATTCCAAACTGTGTCGGCGGTAATGGTTGTTTACGTTTCCTCTGTCTGAATAGTATGCTCAACCACTCCACGTGGCGCTAAATATTATCATAAACCTTGGATTCGCCGGCTTTTTGCAGCCTGTAGTAAATAAATATTCGCATAATCACGTACCGCGTTTCCACTGCGCATTTTTTTAAAATAGCGAATGAAATAGCAAACAAAATAACATTTTTACACCTGACCGGAGTCACATGTTTTTGGCCCAGTGTTCATGCTATTTCAAAATGACTCTCATTCATTTTGGGAAAATTTCCAATGAGAAGAAATATTCTTTCCTTCAATAAGACATATTTTTTGCCTCATGGAAAAAAATCATTAGGATCGCTTTGCGTAGTTCAAATTGAAAATATTTCACATTATAATACGCTATTACCAAATATGGGTCAGTGAATAACTGAAAATTGATAAATATTTCTTAAGGCCAATAAAACGGGATTGAGAAAATTTTCGGTGTTCGGTTCAAATATGTTTACTCATTCCACAAATGATTTCAAATTCAATTTGAATCTTCCATATTTACACAGAAGAAATGCACAAATAACCCCTCAAATGTTTTGGCCTCATTTTCTCATGATAAGAATCAAGATAAAGTATTTTTCATTTTACAGCAAGATAATTTTTTCGCATGTTTCTATCAATAGGTATAAGTAATCAATAATATATGAGAAGTTCCCGATTGAATATTATTTACCAAAAATTGTCAAGAATAGATTCACTTGCACAACTTTGACTGATTCAGATCTTATGAGTATCTATCAATTAAATGAATTAGATGTGGAATTCCTGAGAACCCTTGAATCACTCGTGTTTATCACAGTCGCCCATAACTAGAAATAAATTATGAGAAATGTATAACATTAATATTATTATGCCTAAATACGTTCACTGCTGGCAAATTCTTCCTCTGCGCAACAAAATGTTGTTTCCCACGCGCACGAAGGCCGAACTATGAAGGATTTGTAGGACATATCCGACGAGTATGTAAAATGGTAAGATTTTCTGCGTTCCCTAAATTCGTTTTCTGGGAGTGGAGAAGAGACAGACAAGGATCGTCTGCAATATCCTTTAGATTCGTTAAGGTTACTGTGCATTATTTCGTGAGATAAAAACAGTGGGTTTATGTATACCAATGATCTGATAATATACTCTACTAGATGATCCCTTGCGTCGATGTGCTGTGCAAAGCATTGATTCCAACATTAAAGAGAGAAGGAGCTATAGACTATATGTTGAGAGCAACTGAGAAAGGTTCAGTTGAGAGGCAAAAAGCAATGAATTTAACATTGCGTTATATGGGAGATACTTTGAATTTTTCAAAATTTCGAAGAATTATGTGATTCTAATTGAAAATATCCATTGCCTGCCAAGCATTTGTTGATAATGAATCATTTTTGTATGATATCTAATCATTATAGGCCCTCAAATTCAAAAAATATGAGTTTAGCTTGCCTCCTTTCTGATAACTTATGAAGCACCTTTATGTTTGGCTTCATGATTTGAATATTTAAAAAAAATTTCAAGTATTTATGTGGAAACTGACGATGAAAAATCAAACAGGTATAAAAATAAAAATTGTTTTAGAACGATATTCAAGTAGGTATACACTTTATTGGGTACAAAAATATTTTTTTTTCTTTTGTACAAAAAGTTGAAGCAGGTGGGCTTTGAAAAATGTTGGCAATATTCCGAATGTACAGGGTGGGCAAATTTCGATTATTTGTATACGGTCTCTTTTTTCGAGACGAATTCACTGACAAATACGAAAATTTGGTACCGTGTATTTTGTTATGAACAAAAGTTCGATCTTTCGAGAAGTCAAAATTACAACTTTTTTTCGAGACAATATAAATTTATTGTGTTCCGAGTTACCCTATACAAACATCGGAATTAGTAGCTCACTCTGTAGATTTTTCACTGATTGAACAAAATTAATTTTGTATACTTATGTCTGATTCGTTCTTTCATTTCATTTATTGAACTCACACACAGGTATATCCTGTTTAACTGCATTGGTTAGCCTTTGAGACCTTAACTTGACTGGCTCCTTCACCAAATGGTTTGGAAATTTGAAAATGCTAGGAACTGCACCACTTTTCAAAGATTCAAAATTAACAACGTAATCATCAGGACAAATATGTTCAGAACATAATTTTGCAGCACTTCCTTGAATGAAGTTTTCCCTTCTCATAGCAACTACCCATTTTTTCCTGATGCTCGGATTTTTTGGAAATCTGAATCTCACAACATCAAAATCATTATTTCTGAAGCCTCACATGCCTTAGCTATGAAATGATATATTTTTTCCTTTGTGGAATCTGTTGGTACAACCATAGGCTGAACAAGAAGTCATCTTTATGAAATATAGTTATTAATATATCAAGTCAAATGAAAAAAAAGTTATTTTCACTACACGCACAAATCTCAGATACACCCTTAATAATGCACTATGGAAATGAAAGTAATATACACTCAAATAAGACCAAAATTTGAAAAATAGTTGTTAGCATCTATTAAATCCATAAGAAAAAACAATGTTTTGCCTTTCCTCAGCTGATTTCGATCATTGTGTCTCACTCTTATGTTGGAATCGATACCTCTCTCTCTACAGTCCATCTAGTAGATATATAATAATAGATCATTGATGTATACATTTCTCTCATTGGACCATTGAGTTGTTATCAAATAATCATACATCGTGACCCAATAATCCACAGTATATGTTTCGAATAACATAAACAATGTGATTTTTGTTACGACTAAACAAGTGAAATTCGATTCATTTTTATTTTATATTCATGTCTTATCGACATTTGGGAGCCAAAATAAACAACGTAATCAAGTATGGTGAGATATTTCGTATCCTTGAAAAGAAAACAACGCATTTAATAGTAGTAGATAATAAATAATTGGGATAAGATTATTACTTTTATATCTTATGGCAGAAATTGAAACTTGAGAATCTGTTTATCAGAAAGAGTAATAGGAATATACACGGCGAGTCGAGAAGATTTCTGCAATCCAATAATGCGCTATTAATAATATTAAAAAATATCATTTCAATAATCGTTGTATGTATGATTATTGATAAGTTGATGTATTTTTTTTTATTTTGTTTAATATGAATTTGAGGTCAATTCTGAAGAATACTTAGTAGAACAAAATAACCAAAGCCATTTTTACAAATTGATAGTTGATGTTTTTGATTTCAACGCCCTCTATATTCTATCTATTTCAACTTCTTTTATATTTCTTCTATATTCGAAAAGAGCCTATTCAGAGATATTCCAGATAATCATTCGAAAATAGCAACAAATTCGAAATCGAAACGAATGCAGTTGTTCGCACTTTGTAGCAATGGAAATAGCTATAGAATAGTCCCATATGCAAAAAATATATGAGAATTAGTGATTGATAATATAGCTGTCGCCCGAAGGAATGATTGGCCCAGTATATATCTCATAAATTTCAATTTTCAATGCTTTCTCATATCCAAAAAAAATCAGAAATTCTTAGTTCCAATAATATTTTCTTCATTGAGTACCGCATAGTAATTAATCATTTTTGAAATGCACTTTATTTTCTTATCACTGAATTATCAGGAAGTATACGTTCAACAGTGTGTAATGAAAAGATACAATAAAAATGACTACTGTGTTGTTGGCATTGAGAATCAAATTATATACACCATGTGATCATTTGATTTTTGCAATATGTAATTCATTCTTTGTTTGTATCCAGAATGAAACAAAAAACCATTATTCTGGCAATGAAAAATCGAAGGTGATGACAGTAGTGGTCACGAAACTAAGAGAACTCATGAAACCACGACCGTTAAAATTGAAAAATTTGGAACAGTGGTAGAGTGAAGTTCATAACTTTCATCATATTATATATGTAATCAGTTTCCCAACCAAACGAGTTGCTTCTACGAGGTTTAGGCAGAGTAACAGAAAATTATATTTCTATAACCTTATCCTTATATCACTCATCCACTACTGAAAACAAAGGATTTTTTGTACCGCCTTTGTATAAAATAACTCACCTCCTGGCGTCGTGGAGAAAAGAGTACCACCAGGGGTTGAAGAGTAGTTCGCAGGCAGTTCCGAATGGTCATTAATCACCACCCTCTTGATGGGTATAGCTTTACTTTCCACCGCTTGCCTCGCCATAGGAGATGCGGACATGACTTAAGTGCTAATACGCAACACTGACTCAACCACTCGATAACAACAAGTAAACTGCTATAGTTCGGTGTTCTCTCTAGTCGACGATCGCCCAATTTATTGTGAAATTGTAGTATGAAGCTCGACCGCTGCTGGTTCGGCAATGCGATATTTATAAATAAACATGACTGGTTACGTAGACAAGTACGCACCCAGTGGCGTAGCAAAAACTATTCATTAGGTTAGATTTTTAGCACGCATGATGATTTATGTCCTTAAAACTGGCATCGTAAACTAATATTATTACTTCAAAACTTGAAATAATAGGTTGTGGTTAATAAGTTTCGGTAAAATTTGTTGATATAAGAGCAATTTTCGAGAACGAAGTTCATCAAGTAAAATTTCTGTTATTAAGTACATTTCTCAAATGAGTAATGATGAAATTCAAGTCATCCGTGATTTGATATAGTCATTTTATTTCATTCATCTGAATAAAGTCATGATTCTACTTCTCAATTTTCGTTTATGCAATTACTTATTTCATTTCATTTTCTGTTTAAATTTTGCTTTAATTTTTCACCTCATTTCATGATAGAAATATATATACATGAATTTTGAATGAATAGACCATTATAAGCATTTAAACTAGTCAAAAATAAGTTTTTAGTTCACAATGTTATTCAAATTAGTAATTCAAGATAATTTTTTAAATATATCATTTCAAAGTCAAACTGTCAAAAAGTTTTGCAATTGATTTTTCTCTCTCAAATTATCAACATAAATAAAATTATGTCATAAGTTAATGGGTTTGACAAGAACATTATCATATTCAAACCCTCTAGATTGTAATAGGTAGCCAAAAACAACAAAATAACACTATACAGGGTATTCCTTAGACATTCTAATATTTGAAGGGGTGATTCTTTCTGAGAAAAAAACTTCCTATAAACGTATGTCCTAAAAGTCTTAGCTTTTGAGATACAAAGTGATAGAATTTCGAAAAAAAATCAGTTCTCTAATAATAACTGAGATAATTTTTCAGACATCTTCAAAAAAAAATTGTACATGTCTTCTATGCATCAAGGT
Source organism: Plagiodera versicolora (assembly GCA_037013635.1). Classification (NCBI taxonomy): domain Eukaryota; kingdom Metazoa; phylum Arthropoda; class Insecta; order Coleoptera; family Chrysomelidae; genus Plagiodera; species Plagiodera versicolora. Next base: position 9,293,587 of record CM072979.1, on the reverse strand, counting down.
GCATTTTGGAATGAATCTGATCTCTTAATTTGCTTCCAATCGATGCACAAAAATTTTCTCGCTGCATCAGATTTTTGAAGAATAGACCCTGAAGTAAAACGATTTTTATTTTTTTAAGCGAAAACCATGCGTCGAACTAAGAAAATCCACGAGATTGATTTTGCTCAATAACGAATGAGGATCTTGAAATAAATATTTATTTTGGAAGTAAGCAGTGACGTATTTTTTTGCCACTGGTAGAGAAAATGAGAAATTTTCATCACAAAATGCACCTTGATGCATAGAAGACATGTACCAAAGTTTTTAAAGATGTCTAGAATATTATCTCAGTTATTATTGAAAAACTGATTTTTTTCAAGATTCTATCTCAAAACTTTTCGGAAATATGTTTATATGAAGTGTTTTTCTCAAAATGTGCCAAAGAATCACCCCTTCAAATATTAGCATGTCTTTAAGGAGCACCCTGTAGATAGATAGATAGATTTATTGTCAAGAACAAAAAAAAATAAAAAAGCTCAGATCCTCTACCAATCTAATAGAATAAATTGATGAAATTTCAAAAATATCTTATCAAAAGGTAATATTTTGAGTAATCATATACATAATTTTAACTAAAAGGTCACTAGGGAAATTTCATTTGTTTCTTCAGACAATATACACTTGCAATGATTTTATCAGTTGAATGATTTTTCTAAAAGAAACTTCTTTTTCAAAAAATTACATAAGTATTTTTGAATAACCTCAGAATGCTTTCTTTTTTAAATTTGAAATATCTTCAAGTTTAATAATAAAGATCTCATAGCTATGGCTAGAAATTACTTCACATACATTGAAAACAGATATAACAAAATTTAACTTGATGTACTATTCATTTTATTGAGGACCAATATAAGTTAATAAAGAAATATTTCAAGGAAAAAATATATTGATCAAATATTATACAATAAACAAAGACTCACAAATGCTTCCAGTAATTTAACTTATTTAATTAAATAATTTGTCAAACTCCTTTCCTCCACTTTTCAGCTGTGGTGAATTCAGTCATTGGTTTCCCACTTATTCCACAGGTTCCTATTCCTACACGACCATTAACAGATTCAGGAGAGGCAAATATGCTTTTGGACTTCAAACCTGTTTTCTTATTTTTAACAGCCTTATTGGCAAAGGCAAGCCACTTCTTTTTCTCACCTTCCCTCTCATCTTCTAACTCTTTAAACCTCTGCTGTTTCTTCAATTTTTTCTTTTTCAAATATTCCCTGTTATGCATCTTAGCTTTCTTCATTTTTTCGGATTCAGATAGTATTCGTTTCTGACCTGTGAATTCACGAAGTTCCGATAGAGTAGTAACTCCTCTATTCTTATAAGCTTCATATGTTACATTTACCTGTCCATCAGGATTGATGACATCTATCCGAGCTTCTACATACTGTCCACTTTCACTCCATTTAGCCATACAAATATCTCCTACTCTCCACATTTTTTTGGCTCTATTTTTCGCCACAAATTCTTCCACAGCAAGTAGTGATTTCGTGATTTCATCATCTTCAGCAACTCCTACTGGTTCAGTATATTCAGGTTGATTGGCAGCTTCTTCAGCTTTGTTTTTGAGATCTAAAGTCAAGTCAATAACTTCATTTAAATCAATTTTCAGCTTTTGCAATTCTTGATTGTTTGGATCACTGAGAAGAGCAGCTTCCACTTGTTGGAGTTGTAGTTGATAGTTTTGTAATTCATCACTCATGTTGCACTAGCTATACAAGTTTTATACTGAATACAAAATTCAATATTTTTTCTAAATTATAATTACTGTCATTACTGCACAGAACAGTAAAATATTTGACATATTTCATGGAACTCTCGAGTTGACAGAAATAATTTCACGATCCGATCCACAGATATATGTATGGTAGAGTGCCAATCCCTTGGCGATTGCCTGCCAAAGATGACAGACTGAAGTTCTGTACATCATCCTTGGGCCACTCCTGCTTTATTCAGTCAGAGCGTGGTCACTGGTCAGAGCCAAACGCAACCAAGTTGTAAGTTGCCAAGTGTCACCACAGAGTGTCACGTCAGCGGTCATTCAGTTTAATCATGGTTAATGTTATGAAAGGAGTATTGGTCAAATGGTAAGAGAAGTTTATAACATAAAACAATGGAAATTTGAGGGCCTCTGAGAATTTGATCACTCAGAGAAAACTATTTTCTTTATTGAGACAGCATATATTCATTCAACATAATCAAAATCTTCGGATATGCCAAATTGCCTGTTCAAAATAGTATCATCAACATTGAACTTTTTTCTGCACCAGGATTTCATTTCAAATACATTATCAGTCCACCTATTAGCTGCTTCTTTTAGATCCTACAAATACAAAATAAATTTCATCACACAGCCCAACTTTCTAGAAATAAATATATACTTTTGTTTTTTGTGAAAGAATTTCAAATTTCTGTGGGTCATTCTCCTGAAATTGTCTAAGTTGTTGTTTCAGGTTAGTTAAATCTATTTCCTTATCATTTATTTCTTCTAGAATATGGTTTCGTTTTTGTACATTGTCCTCATCTTCCTAAAATTGAATTTTTCCAACGTATAACCATCAATATAAATCATTCAATATGTGTCTTGAAAATATCAATGTTTGCCACTTATCCCCTGAACCAAAAAACTAAGAAATAACGGTCAGAACTTATTTAAGGTAATAATATATCAGATATTCCATAATCTTTTGCGATCTTTTTGTGGAATATTAGGTGCCTTATTTACTTTCCATACTAAGTACCTAATCAATATTTTAGAGGAAATTAAATGTAGTGTTTATAGGATGGATTATGAAATGATATTAGTTGAAAAATTGCTTCAAAAAATGAGTTCAACAATCTGGCTAAATGAATGATCATATTCAATACTTTTCATTGAATGTTCAGTGTAAGTATAATTATAAAAGGTACCTTAGAGTTTTCTACTGTTTTCTCAATTATTTTCAATTTTTTCAGAGATTCATCATATTTATTTTGGAGATGCTCAAGTTGCTGCTTTCTTAAATTGACAGCTTTACTAAAAAAGTATAATTTTTAGAGATTATTAATATTCCCTATTTGAATTATTGTAGTTACCTTGGAAATGCCCAAAAATACACAGATGTGCCTATTTTATCAGTATCCACCAAACCATCTTCTACTAATTTTTGTAGTACATCTTTTACTGAATTAGCAATTATTCCTTTTTCTTTTGGAGCAATTTTTTCTAATTCCTGTGATATAAATTGATATCAAAATATTCAATCACTGTTTTTGAATCTGTTACCTTTAATTGAAAACATTCTCCCTTTTCATAAAATAGTTGAAGCAGTCTACTTCTCTTTTCTTCTGCAGTTACCCCTCTTTTAGACATTTTGATAGATGTTCAATAATTGTAGTTCTGAAAACACAATACTACATAAGTTGCTGAATGTTTAGAATATCAAACATATTTTTTAGTGATCAGGCTATGAAACAATTTCTACTCCATTTGGACGAAACACTCAAGCTTGGCAGGAAATTCATAATACAGGACTTGGATGAAAATCATTTGTTCATTTCAGCTGATATTCTAGATACACTTCAAATTAAAATTGATGATTTGATGGATCAAATCAGCTTTCCATTAGCAGAAAAGAGTGGATAAATAATTATATCAGACATACTACAAAATGACCATTTCAAAATCTACTCTTCGTGGTTCCAACCGCATCAAAGAAAATGACAAAAGAAGGATCGTGGACGAGAGTTCGCGAAAGCGAAGACATCGTAAAGTAATGGAACTTCTAGAGTCTGATAATTATCATGATGATCCACATGCAGATCTGGTTATGAGTAAAAAAGTACCGAAATTCGATGATAATTTAGAACATAGAAACACTCGAACAAAGAAGAAAGAACGTACAACTGAATATTACCAATTCAAGTACAGAAAAAACTTTCAACAACTTGTGGATGAAGATAGAGCAGAAGCCGAAGCCAACAAGAGAGTTTCTTATATGGATATACAATGTGAGGAGTCTTCTCTTCCTCCTCGCCATTTTTGTGCAGTTTGTGGATTTTTTGGACAATACAATTGTTTATCTTGTGGTACTAGATATTGTAGTATAAGGTGCATGGAGACACATATGGACACTAGGTGTTTGAAATGGGCTGCGTAATAAAGATGTTGAAAAATTGTTACTTTTAAATTCATGCCTATCTATTGTTGATTGACGTAAGACTACAACCTGATTGAATGTTCTGACACCTATGTATGATAATGTATTTTTTACACAAATGCCTACATATTCACAGTTTGTTGAAATGTATAGTATATGGATCTGGCTTTTAGATGATGATAGAATGAAACCTCTCTTAGATATACTTGAAAAAACACTTTATGGCGATACTTCCAATAACCGTCATCAGCAGGACAAAGTATATTCAAATTAAAAGTGAAATAATAATCGATTATTTTATTCCTATAATCGATTATATGAATATCAAAGATGAATCAATTACTTACAAGGTCTTATTTAGAAAAATTAGATGAATTCTTGGATCAAATCAATGGAGAGTGTAGCCAAACTTTATCTACACTCAAAAAAATATGAATAGTACTAAAAATCAGAGGCAATTCAGTTTCTTCATTATTGAAGTTGAATACATAAGCTTCATTTTTGAATCCAATAGATTGTTGTTTTAGATATTATCGACTTGGTAATTCAATTTCGATTCGTATAATTAGATACAAAGAATGCAACTTCTATATCGAATAGTTTTTAAAAAATTGATTCTGAATCGATCTGTAAATAATATATGGTTAGTACTTAGTATTCTGTGCTGATATGAAGCTTATCATTACTATTGTGTTCTATGGATGTTTACGGTAAACAGCATCTGCACGTGACATCACAAACAATGTTTACGCTCCAGGGTGCGTTCCATTAAGCGCTCACAACGCCCAAAACACTCATTCAGACGTTCCACATGGCGACCACGATCGTTGGGGTCGTGGCGAAAATGTCATAAATGACGTCATGATTAATGCTCACGACGACCCATCTCAATAGGTGGGTCGGCGTGAGCGTTTCGATGACGCACAGAACCAAGTGGAACGACAAAATTCGTGAGCGTGATCGTTGTGAGCGCTTAATGGAACGCACCCCCAGACTAATGGATGTTTTACTCGTGGTATACAAAATTAAACCAAGATCATAGTTCTCTTTTCTGCCACTAGTTGCGCGAATATTCAGGACGAATTAATGTTATTATTATTATGACACGTAAATACGCGCTGGCTCGAATATTAATGTAATAGACCGCATTAGTGATGACGTCAGAAATATGCAACCAACATCACACTGAGTCCTGAATCGTTTGGCTCGAAATGATATGTTTTATACTCGACCTTAAGTACGGATGACATAAGAACGATAATAGAAGTATCGTAACAGGCCCTTTTGTTTTATGCTCTCACATGAAATAAAGTTGATATTTAAGGAATTGCATTTAGGGGACCTTGGATATGAAGGATGGAAGTAACGATATTTTCGTAAAACGATTTTCGGAATTTATTCAAAAGTATTTGAGAAAACTTTCAATACGTTACCCATTCCATACGACGTAATCATTATTTTTCTATCGAATTTAAACAGATACATTTCTTAAATATTCCTTATAACAGCGAAATAATTCAATAAATAACATCATAATTCTAACCACCGATCCTGAACCTTAGATAATGGTTACTTAAGGTTCATATTAGCGCATCTTCGTTCAGAAATATTTCGTTGGGACTCAATGCACTGTTGGTTGCATACATTGTGACGTCACACTAATGTGGTCTATTGTTTGAAAATAGTCTTGATAAAAAATGGGAAGGTGTTGTGCTGTTCATGGTTTTTCTTTTCTACACCTGTCGGTACTAAAAATCATCAAATTTGTTTTATTTGCATTCAACAGTAATTTATTTTTATCGAACCAATTCTTCGCTCTTGAGAAAAAAAACATCTCCCTGGCTTATAAGGTCATCGCATTCTTCAGCACCAATTATTAAATTTGTGTAATCTGCGTAATTTACTACAGTTTCCTCTACGTTCTGGGCAATGGTGCATATAAATCATTCAAGTAAATTATGAATAAAATCGGCCCTTTACACTCTCCTGTGCAATTCCTGTTGTGTTAATCAACAAATCTGATATTTCTGTAACCCCTCCTTTGTGATTGTTACCCTTTGGGCTCTTCAAGATAGGTACGATCGAAACCAGTTGTGTGCTTTTCCTCGGTTTCCATAAGTTTCAAGTTTTTCCAACAGATATTCTCGATTCAACGAGTCATATGCCTTCGATAAATCTAGGAAAATGTTTGCTGCTGATTAATTGTACTTATTCATTTCCTAATATATCACACATTTTTAACTTTGCAGATTATCCCTTCATACTATCGGTAACGTTGGAATGAAAGTGCTTGAAGTTCCTAAAAATTTCCTGAAACTTAAATTTTATTTCACATTTTTCGAAATAATATTTTCCGAGCTGTCAGTATATCAACAACATTACCCGCGTAAGGATTTAAACGAGTTCTCACAAACGCGCGCGCGCTCTACCGGCAAAACATCCTGTCCCATAAAATGATACCATTTATTTAACATTACGTTCGGACTCCTTATATCTATACTCCGTGGTTTACAATAAAAAAAAATATCTCGGAAAATAATATATTCTTTATTCGGGTCTTTCCAATTGGAGCGGTTTTTTCTTCACTCTAAAACACTTCCACAACCCATATCTGGCTTCCCAATCCTCGAAGAATAGTTCAGGCTTATTCCACAAAATGTGGTGTTGTGCATATTCATAATGAGGCTTCAAGGGAGGATTCAAATGTGGAGCCCATTCTGCTCTTCTTTCCAAAACGGTATTAACATAATCATAGAACACCTGAAAGAGCCACAAAAATCAATCAAATTCAGAGGAAAAACAAATTGGATTACAAGAAAAGATATTATTAATTGAAAAAGTGAAACTTACTGTAGCATTATGAATGTAGCAGATCAATGTCAATAAGGACAAAATGGTGGCATGAAGATGATGAGACCTGACTAAATCGTCTTTGGTGATACTGAATGCATATTCTTGCACACTCATAGCTACTGTGATAAAGCATGAAGCTGTATAACCACATGGAATTTCTATAAGAGTTAATGCCACAGCCTGATACGAGTTCTCAATGCCCATTCTTGAAAATAGTATCAAATTATTTTCATTCCAATCAATATTGGATTATTTGTATACTTTATTTACCTCTCTTGTGCATTCAAGAAATTATTTAAGGAAATTTGATAAACAAGATGACGCACACCTTTAAAAAATGATTTATCTTCCTCTTTACATTTCTTTATGTTCAATGCATAATTGCAATCTTGAAAAAATATTCTGAAACGAAATATATTCAGGTCATTTCATAATTAGAAATATAATAATTTTTTTTTGGCTTGGATATTTTTGTCATTCGACCAGACACAAGAGGAGAGTATTATTCATGAATATATAAAAAACCGTAACACCAAAAAATGAAGAAAAATAAATAGAAGAAATAGAAGATGGTACAATAGGAACGGAATATAAGAAATATTGCCAACGACGTGTCTCCAAGACATGGATTATTGCTAAAAATATCACCTTAATTTGTTGATTATATAAATTAGAATGTGGATGTTGGTTTTTGAGTAGGAATAAAAACAAATAACCGTTTACTCCCAAAACTAACAACTGAAAATCCTGACTCACAAAAAATATTGAAATTAAATGCACTGAAATACTTATTAAAATTCTACTAAAGAATAAGAGAAAATGAAGACGCACATCTCCCCAGAAAGGAAAAAAGTGAAGTTGACAGGTGACGATTCCGTATTTCTACTCACTTTGGTGTCAGAAAAGTATTGTTATTTTTATTACGATCGATCAGATTTTGCCAAATTCTTGTTGCCAGAAGCATCAACAGCGGATTTTTAGACTTGAATAAATTGAATATGAGTGGTAGTGGACCCTTGAGAATGGTGGTTTTCAATGTTTTGAGTCTATATTTTCTGGCGGCGTATGCAGCAACATTTCCGAAACTGAGTAACATCTCGTCGTCAACACGTTCTGTTTTCATCTTCTTCAAGATCAAATATAACTGAAAATTAATGGAACATCACACCTATCAGACCATATAAACCTTTCAATTTCGAAAAAAACAGAGTTGTACCTAATACGTAAAGATTGATTATAAGATAAGAACTCACAAATAGCATCAGATCTCTAACGGTTAAGTTGGCAATGATGTTGATTAAACATATTTCTAGCCCTTTTCTCAATGGAGAATAATTGTATTTATCCGTGGGCTTTGGCATGATGCTACTTTCCAACATCGATAAAAATTTCTTCATGAGATATTCCGACATTCGTTTCCAGTTGACCTTCTTCAAAACGTCATACAGAACTTGAACAATATATTTTGCTTCATGAACATTCACCAGAGTTGATATTTCAATAGTATCTGGAAGAATAATTCAGTCGGTTGACTTTCCACAATTTTTCAATTAATCAGAACAATAACTTTATCAGAGGAAGATAAAATCCAAAATGGTGTTGATGACAAATGATAAAGTTTCAAGGTGTTCCTTCGCCATCTTTTAAATTATTAAAAAGGCAATGCCGTATCCTCCCTCAAGAAATGTCCGAATATATTTGCATATGTGATAGAAACAGAAAAAGAAATTGAAAATCTCACATAATATATCTTCGATTCCCTCCTCGGCATATTTATAAATTTCCAACAGTTCCACAATGAGGTCTCTGCAAGCGAACTCAATTTGCCACAATTTACCTTCTCTATAAAAAGTCAATATGGCATTCAATATTATTCGATGCATTTCTGGTCTGAAAATTCTGATTAGTTTTGAATAGGATGCCATGCAATGTTCAGCTGTTTTTCTGAAACATGATAGTAAAGTTATCATCGAGTATCTTTCAAACGACACTTCTAGAACAATGAATCGACTCACCTTCGTGTCCAGGCAACAAGGCCTATAGAAACAGTTCGCAGTCTCAGCTGAAAGTGATGTAAGCAACTCATTACGCTCCATGTGATGTGGATAACGTGAGGTATTGTGAAAAATGATGGTTTGGCTCTTAAGATCAGATCATCCAAAATTTCTAACCCTGGAACATTTCGTACGATATCAATATCGTGAAAATCAGTTTGATCTACTTTGAATTTGTCTTTTATCAAAGAGAATAACAGTCTCTAACAAAACGACCACTAGATTTTAAGACTGCATTATGGATTATTCTGTTAGAGTTCGAGGGTTCTTTCAAGAAATTGGATTAGAATTTGTGGTCCTAATTTTGACATCAAACATCTCTAGATCCCATTAACATAATACAATTGATTCTCAAACAAATATTTCCCGAAGAAGATATGCAATAATAGTTATTTATGTATCAAGGGGGTAAAATAGGCTTTTATGGACCGTAGCGTGTAAGTAATATTAACACGCCTAGGTCTATAAAAGCAAATTACGCCCGAATCACATACAACATTTTATGCACGACCAGTATATTTCACTGTAAATACCTCTTCACTTCTCAAGCATGATAGGAATACATCACCGATGCAGTGAGGTTCAGATTGTATCGGAAAAATGAATCAAGAAGTGATGGAACCAACGTTACCGTGGTTACTCAGTCAATTTTTCCATAAGGAATAAATAGACTAGTAGCCATATTTGCTGTCGAAACAGACAATAGTCAGTTCAAAATGCAATAACGCGTGATATTTTACCGCCCGGCGAGCGGTAAAGTAGTCAGAGGGCGGTAAAGCGCTACTTTACGCCCGCATATCCGGGCGATAAAGTGTCATTTTACGCCCGGCCGTGCATAAAAATACAATATGTATATGGATACGTACTGTACCTGTTTTTCTCCGAAGATGAAGCTCATGTAGATCTCTAACACTCTTCAGGCAGCACTTGTATAATATTTTAATTTGACTCTCGAATTCTCCTTGGCACATTCGTGGATGATAGCCTAGCCAATTCTGGACTCTTTCTTTGAAAGATTTTTTTTGTTTCAGATCTTCAAGTTTTGTATCAGAAATACAAACTGTAAAAGTAAAACATTTTCATGCATCCTTTCCTTGAGCAAAATGACTAGACAGGAGGCATACGCAGCCCCTCAAGAGATTATATGTTCAAGTCCATCTATAGTTGACAGTTAGACCGATGTTATTCATGATCAATTTTATGAATACAATCTTGAAATATAATTATCTTCTACTTTCATACTTTTTTATGCAATATCGATGGATTTTATATGTGAATCATATGAATTTATCTCACTTACTATTTATTTCTGAGTCCAAAGATGCGGAGGAAGATCCATCTATTGATAAATGATCTTTTTCGTTAGCAACAGCATCTTCTTTGCTTTCTTTGGTTTCAGTAACTTTTCCTTCAGTAGCTTTCGAATAGTGGTCTTCGTTCACTTTATCTCTATCCAATTTGGCATTTGAACGTTCAGTACGCGAAACAATATTTGTCAAGGAATTAAGGACAGTAACAGATCCATCATCGATATTAGCATCAATTTCGGCAACAGACTTTGAGACCGGTACATATGGAGATTTGTTATTTTTCTCTTCATCTTCGCTGATTCTTGGATCAATGGTAATTTCAGATTGATCGTCAACAGTTTCCATACTTCCAGGGATTTTGTTGTCATCTTTCAACATTAATGTTTTGCTCGTATTTTCTGTACTTGAAGGCATTATTATAGTTTACGTCATGTAGACAGAACTCTATATTCGTGACACTCAACACACAGGCTGATTCAAAAACTACTATTCGTATACAGGGTGTTCCTTAAAGACATGCTAATATTTGAAGGGGTTATTATTTGACATATATTGAGAAAAAAACTTCCTATAAACGTATGTCTCAATAAAAGTCTTAACTTTTGAGATACAGGGTGATAGAATTAAAAAAAAACTGATAATAACTGAGATAATATTTCAGACATCTTTAAAAAATTTGGTAAATGTCTTCTATGCATCAATAAATTTTATGAATCTGATCTCTTAACTTGCTTTCAGTCGATGCACACATTTTCACGCCGTTCAGATTTTTGAGGAATAGACCCTGAAGTAAAACGATTTTTATTTTTTTAAGCGAAAACCATGCGTCCGACAAAGAAAATCCATGAGATTAATTTTGCTCAATAATGAATGAGGATAGTAATGTAAATTGGCCGGTTGAGGAGCCTCTAAAGGTCATCAGAAGGGTAATTGTCGCAATTACTATTCTGTTTACCCGAAGCTACAACCAGCCAAGGTTAAAAGTTTTCTCGCTCGGATGATGCCCATTGGTCGATTCCAAAACCTCTGAAGGTCATTAGAATGGTGATTATCGCGATTACAATTCGAACCACCCGAGACTACATCCGTCCAAGGTTTCAAGTTATTCCTGTTCGGATAACTTGAAAGGGTTGAGTTGACTTGAAAGTGTATAAATTTCTTTACTAATGTAGTTTCCGATGTATCCGACTGAATAGATGATGAGCTGAATGAGAAAATAGTGGAGGCTATCACAATGGCTCCTCTACTCAATTCAAAAGAATGACAATTCTTGTCCTTGTTACTCATTCATATTTCGGCTACCGTAGCAGTCGTCACTGACCATACTCTTGGATCAGTATAAAAACATGAGACTCTTCTATGATGGGAAATAACGCGAGACTACACTCGCCCAAGGCTAAAGTTATTTCCGTTCGGATAACATGAAAGGGTTGAGTTGGCTTAAAAGTGGTTTAAATCGTCATATATGTCATCATATTCCTTTACTAACATGCTTTTGCTTCCGTAGCAGTCAGGACCCACGATCATATACATAGGTCTGGCATCTACGGCTTTTTCAAGTGGTTACCATAACTATCCGCTAGGAGGATTTAGGGGTATAATCACTTGATTAATCCTTGACAGTTCGTATTGTAAACAAAACAAACGGTTAGGACTTGAATGGTAAATAAAATCAATGACAGAAATATTATATCTTGCAAAATTCTCTCGAATGAATAAATATCATTCCTACTTTCAAAAAGCTGATCGGAACTGATTTGTGATTGGCTGACAAAGTGACAATAGAGGACAGCGCTGCAGGTGGCGAAACATGAGAACCACAACAATTTCCTCAAAGTTTGGGCTACCCCCCACCATACGAGTTGCCAGACCTATGTATATGATCGTGTCAGGACGACACCCTCTGACTGAATAGATGGTGAGAAAACAGAATGACAATCTTCACCTTGATAATAGCCTATGTCGGCTACCGCACCTGTCATCACGGAGACCATCATTGTATTCTATGGATCCGAATTGACTTGATTTTCAAGCTACTTGACTTGACTTTATTTCAAGTCAAGTTCAAGTCAAGTAGTAGTTTTTGATATCAAGTCAAGTTCAAGTATGTATTTATCAAGTACTTGAAAAATCAAGTACTTCTATCAAGCTACTTGATTTTTAGCAGTTTTATTGTGTTTCAATAAATGATGAAATGAGAATGGAAGTTGCGAAAAAAATTATGTTTATGATTCTCATTACATGAAAGAAAAACAGAGATATAAACTATTTTGAAATGGATTCAGACAACTCGGAAGTCGGGGAGCCCCCGTATTGTCTGAGCTCGCGCGAGCTTGCAGAAATATATGCCGTTCGACATGTCCGTATCAAGATCAAGTAGCTTGATTTCAAGTCAAGTAATGAATACCTCAAATCAAGTCAAGTCAAGTATATAAATTTTCACGAGCTTGATTTTCAAGTCAAGTCAAGTAGTTCCTCAGAATACCAAGCTACTTGACTTGATGAATCTCTAATCCGAATGAATCAATGATCAGCATTGAGATTGCCTCGATGTGTACTAAAATGAAATCTAGAGCTGAAGGAAAGAAATGGTGAATGGTATCGTAATTCTTGAACAGAATGACAGTTTTTTTTTTCTTGACCCTGAAACCCAGATATGTTACATGCTATACTATACAAATGATAAAATGATTGCAAGAAGCTATAATAAAAAAATAATTTGGAATGGATGAAATTTGTTCTATTTTCTATCTTGTTTTTTTTTTAAATGAATACAATTTTCCAAAATTTGTGTTTCTTAAAAAGTCATAGTTTTTCGGAATGTGATTTCTTCTAATTTAACCATCTGTAGCATGATGAATAAATGCAATCTTCATCACACATACGGGGTGTTAGTAACTTTTTTTTATATAAAACTTCCCACGAAAGGAAACATCCTGTAATGTTCAGAAAACATCATGAGAACTAAGGGAACGGAGATAGGAATTGGTGTTCTTTTTAAATTTCTGAATGTCATATGCCTCGGGGAACACCTCCTGGTTATTGAAATAGGTCTTTGTCCTAAATAAGGACCTGTCGACTTATTTTACATCAAGGTTGCGGATCGTAAGTTATGAGCCATTGAAGAAATAGGAGAAATACATAAAACACTCTGTATCTCGCTTATACAGAGGGCTAGACCCATGATATGGGGGTTTTTCAGAACCAGCTAGGCGACCTCTACCTACCCTTACAGTACGCCCATTTCCCAATAAATCACCCTGTATCATGTCGAAGAATGAATAGATGTCGTCGATCAGGTAGAAAGTCACAAGCCCATTTATACCATTGACCAATATACTCATAAATAATCCCGTTTGGGCAGGTGTCTGAAAGATGTTGGTAGACAAAAACTCGTCGAGGAAGTGAGCTGTATTATACCGAGTGTAAGAGAGAAGGGTATATGTGTGTTCGAGTATTATGTTGGTGAAGAGAGGGAGTGCGAGGTTTCTTCACGAAACTCAGACGAAGAATCATTCAGTTCAAGACATATTCAGTCAGTAACAACACCTGTAATTTCACCATTCGTTTATAACAAAAATAAAACAGTCATCATGGAATCATCGTGGAAATTGGATAAAATTGATCTTTCTTCACCATACATTCAAATCAGTCAAAAATATTTAGACACGTTGTTGGAAGAATTTCAAATAGCAACAGGAACAGTAACACTAATCCCGGACCAGTCATTGCCATCCGTTGCCGATGAAGTTGGAGTCACCCCACCAGTTGCCGAAGTTGTCCAGGAACAGCCAAGGGCCCTTTCACCAATCATTACAAAACATTCAACGAAAAAAGGAAGGAGCCGGATGAAAAGGAAAGCTATCGTTGACGAGGATGGAGTGAAACCAAGTAAGCAAGGGAGGAAGAAGAAGGACTCGGGATCTACAGTACATTCCAATGTGCTATTGAAAACATCGAGGTCTCGAGATCAATGCCCAATATTGGCGAATGCTTTGGGAAAATCATCAACATCTCGTCCGAAAAAAGTCGAGAAACAGCCACCAAAAATCGATGAAAAACAAACTTCGCTGGTTACTATCAGTATCGACGAGGACGGGGATGATATTCAAGCATTGCAGGAATTGTTCAGAGCATCTGAGGTGAGAGTGAACAGTGTCCGCATGGTGATGAGAAAATGTGATGATGACTTGGTGATTTACCATGCGGATATTAACCTGTGTAACCGTGCATCATACGAAAAACGGATGGCGGAGGTGCAGAAGAAGACAGCGGAGAATGAAGAGAATGCCAAAGCTTTTGAGCTTTCCATAAGAAAAGAGCAGGAAAAACTAGCGTCTCTCCTTGAAGAAAGCGAAGCCTTCCGAGAAGAATTCGAGAGTGCAAAACTTGATTCAGAATTTTGCATGTCCAACCTCAGGTCTATCGATTCAATGATAGGGGAGACGCACAAAAGAAGAATCGAACAAGAGGCAATCCTATCAAAATTTTCTGACTGACTCAAATAGTCACATTCTAAATCATGTTTTGATAATTTTTTTTTCGATTTTTTCAATAGATTATTATTCAAAAGATTATTTTACATTATACAAATTATGCATTATTTTTCAATTGATTATTTCTCAATAGATCATTTTGAATATTTTTTGTTTGTTTTCACATCCCAAACCTCCCACAATATGAATCATATTTTCAATAGATCATTTACAGTACATTATTTTTCTATTGATTATTTTTCAATACTTTTTTTTTATTGATTATTTCTAAACAGATCATTTGTTTTTTTTTAACCATTGGATATTTCGGAAATTTCTTCATTTCATTATCTGTATATTCATTGAGGCTACAAAATGAAATTATTTTGGAGTATACAGGGTGGCTCAAAAAAGTGTGACATATCAAAGTTGTGATTTCATAGGAGGTACCATGTACCTAACTATAACCGTTTTCGAGTTATTGTTTTCTTTTCGAAAATGCAGGGTACAATGGGAGACCGAAATGTATAGAAACCATCCCTTCCAATTCTGACCAAGCATCAAAAAGGTTTCAGGCTTATGATTCCGATAGAACCCGTTTCCCAATATTATACAGGACGTTCAAAATTCATTCATTTTTTTATAATTTCAAACGGAGATAACTTTGTTATTTTAAAGAGAACACCCTGTATTTTTTTATCAGAACAATACAAAATTCAATTATCTTTCATTTTATATCAGGGTTCCCTATACCTAGCTTGAATAGTTTTCAAGATATTGGCATTTTCAAACAGTAGTCATCATTTCAATGCATTCTTTGAATGGAGAGAGCTGTGAACCGACATTTATTTGATTTGGTAACAGAATTCAGAATAGATGTTTTAAGAAACTATTTGACTTGACTTGAGAATCAAGCTCGTGACAATTTATATACTTGACTCGACTTGATTTGAGATATTCATTACTTGAAATTGCAAATAAAATTTTAACTTTAAACGCACTGTATCTTTTTAACCATCAACATTTGTATGAGTGATGTTGCGCTCAATCGTCATATTTTGGTCCTCTCTACTCTCAGTTTAATTTTAATCAATCATAGTAATGAAACACAATGAAACTGTCAAAAATCAAGTACTTGATGAACACATACTTGAACTTGACTTGATATCAAAAACTTGAATATCAAGTCAAGCCGTGAATCTCTAATTGGGGTGTGCAGCAATTTTTTTTGTTATTCCAAGCTTTCGGAAATGTTTATTTCCTTCTTCAGGGAGACTACAAATACATGTGATTGGCGAATTATGATGGACATTATTTTTACAACACAAACTGATGAAATGAGTATATTGTCACTATTTGTTAAGTAATGCGTGTCCCTAAAACTGTATTTATCGCCTCTTGGCCTATCTGCGTGATTACAGAAACATTGGACCATTATCTGTATCGATGACCACGTTCGACATGCATACGCAGATTTGGTGGATTCGTTGATTTTTGAATTCATCAACATCCACGTAGCGGTGCAGAATTTTCACTTCTTTTTTGATCGTCGGAATTTTATCGCCAACACCTTCGTCTTCACAATAGACCACATAAGTGTGACGTCAAAATGTATGCAACCAACAGTGCATTGAGTCACAACGAAATATTTCTGAACGAAGATGCGCTAATATGAACCTTAAGTAACCATTATCTAAGGTTCAGAATCTGTGGTTAGAATTATGATGTTATTCATTGAATTATTTCGCTGTTATAAGCAATATTTAAGAAATGTATCTGTTTGAATTCGATAGAAAAAGAATGAATACGTCGTATGGAATGGGTAACGTAAAGAAAGTTTCCTCAAACACTTCTGAATAAATTCCAGAAAATCGTTTTACGAAAATATCGTTACTTCCATCCTTCATATCCAAGGTCCCTTAGATGCAATTCCTTAAATATCAACTTATTTCATGTAAGAGCAGAAAACAAAATTTGAGAATTTCGTTTTTATTTTCTCCTAGCTTTATTTTCGAAGGACTTCGTCATGGCCACTTTTCGAGGACTACACGATAACATAAGCAGAATTTTCGTGGGACGTTTCGTCTTTTAGAAAACATCATCAACTTTGTATTTTTATATGGGCCAAAACTAAAGTATACCCTGTATACGACTCCATTTTTCATTGTGAATACAGCAACATATCACACAATATGGTTTCGGAACCTTTTCTCGCGCAAAATGTAATTTAGTGATTACTTAATCTGTTTTTCTTCAATTTTAGATAGTAGGCGCTGGAAAAAATGTCATATTTTGATACATGTAGTGAATTGAATAGTCCTATTTATAAAAGTATAAATTTAAACTAACCACTTGCCGGAATTATTGCGTTGTTGAATACAAAGATGAGTCGCAATGTCAAAAGTTTAGTTTATAAATGTAATTGTAATGTAATAAATAACAAGGAGCTAATATGTATTACAGGAAATGAACAGAAACTTATAACAAGTGTTCAAGTAACCCGCCATTACTTTCTAAGCACGAGTACGCTCGTCTCACAGACGAATTTAAAACTTGATTTAACATATCCGGAAAAATATTGTTAAAGGATTCAGTAACCAATCTTAGCAAATCTTCTTCATTCTGAAAATCATGATTAGTGTACACTTGATTCTTGATATATCCTCAAAGGAAAAAGTCTAGTGGGGTTAAGTCGGGGGATCTTGCAGGCCAGGATGTATCACTATGAGTACCAATCCACTGTCCTGGGAATCGACGGTTCAAATAATCACGAACAATTATAGCGTTATGTGCTGGATCACCATCTTGTTGAAATCAGCAGCTGTGAGTAATCGCTAAAGGCAAATTATCTAGAGCGTCTTCAAAATCATTCAAATGTACCGCTCTCTTGTTAAATTGTTTCGGTAGATAGAAGGCCCAATTATATTCGTACCGAGAATCCCAACCCACATATTGAAACCGAAACGATGTTGATGTCTGGACACCTTGTGTACACGCGGATTTTGTTGTGACCAATAATGAACATTCCGCCTATTAAAAATGCCATTGTTGGTGATCATGATTTCATCAGATCAAATTATTTTGAAAGGAAAATTTTCATCGTCTTGGCATTTTCTAGTGTACCATTCACAAAAGGTTCTTCGTCTTGCATCGTCACCTGGTCTGAGTCCATGACAAATCCTAAATTTATATGGATGATATTTATTTTTTCTTAAAATGAAGTGAGCGGTGGACCTGGCTACTCCGGTATTATCTTGAATGGTGCGAGTGGATATCTCAGGATTTTCAACAACGGCCTGCTGTAACACATCACGCTGACTTTCTTCATTAGATTGCTTTTGTCGGGAAACCACAGGTTTTTTAAATGATCCGTATTCTTTTAAATTAAAAACTAGCCGTCTAAATATTGATTCACCAGGTTGTCGCCTCTCTGGATACTTATTAAAGTACGCACGTTCAGCATCAATACAATTTCTATGGCACAAAATGTAACATGGCAACATATCAAATTTTTCAGTATTCGAAAAGCTGCCGTTTTCCATTTTTGACACAAATTAGGTAGGTAAAGAGATGTAAAAGTAGGAACAGTAATATGTCAAATATTCTACCAAACTACACTATTATTATGACAACAGAACATTATGTTATCATTTTTTCCAGCGCCATCTAAAATTGAAGAAAAACAGATTAAGTAATCACTAAATTACATTTTGCGCGAGAAAAAGTTCCGAAACCATATTGTGTGATATGTTGCTGTATTCACAATGAAAAATGGAGTCGTATACAGGGTATACTTTAGTTTCGGCCCATATAAAAATACAAAGTTGATGATGTTTTCTAAAAGACGAAACGTCGCACGAAAATTCTGCTTATGTTATCGTGTAGTCCTCGGAAAGTGGCCATGACAAAGTGCTATTTGTTTTACATTTCCTTCGAAAATAAAGCTAGGAGAAAATAAAAACGAAATTCTCAAATTTCGGTTTTTCCCGGATATCTCCAAAACTACTTGGGATATTAAAACTTTCTAAATTTCATATTATTAGGCACATAAATGCGCTACTTTTCTCTAATTTAATCGACCCTGTATCACCCACCGTTTCCGATATCCCCATGCTGTTCATTCTTATTTTGGACACAGTGTATATGTTTGAAATGTCATGAACGTCAATACACAATACCATTTTCACGCAATTCTTCTATAATTGATATTATCTCATTATCATGACCAGTATGTCCGGAAAGTTTCAAACAATCAAACTCCACAATAATCTCAACCGGTCAATCGAATCCTTAGGTCTATTCCAATAAACATACTCCTTCTTCAATGTTGTAAAATATTTCTGTGTTGAAAATTTTCGTTTCATCACTCCACCTCTTTTTCTCAATTCATGCGGATATCCAACTGATGGTTTGATTAATTCTCTATATTTCTTCATATTAGAAGTATTCAGTCCTTGTCTCGAATCGAAATTTTTATATGGTGCACTGGTCAATTTCATTATAGTAGCGAAAAATTTTTGATTTTTGGGGTCAATTTCCTGTGGTGGTTGTTTGAGGAATATCATATTATACAATAGAGCTATGGAGGTTTTGGAATCGACCAATGGGCATCATCCGAGCGAGAAAAATTTTAACCTTGGCTGGTAGTAGCTTCGGGTAAACAGAATGGTAATTGCGACAATTACCCTTCTGATGACCTTCAGAGGCTCCTCAACCGGCCAATTTACACTACTGAGAATCTTAATAGTTATTTATGTATCAAGGGCGTGAAATAGACTTTGGACCGTAGCGTGTAAGTAATAACACGCCTAGGTCCATAAAAGCATATTACGCCCGAATTACATACAACATTTTATGCACGACCAGTATATTTCATTGTAAATAATACATCTTCACTTCTCAAGCATGATAGGAATACAATTGATACATGCTCTGTTCATACAGATGAGCATTATCGAATTTTGATCATCTAACAGTTTTATGAAAATTCTTGTGAAAAACCTTGCTTCCTGAAGTTTAAGACCAATCAAACAAAACTGTGAAACATTGACTCTCTATACACTGTGACCCAGCTAAAACTCGTCACCTCCCCAATCTCCAAACTCAGGAAAATAATTAAAATCGCTTAAACTCGTCATTATTTCAAGAGGGGACTTTTTCACCAACTACATCATCATTGTGTTGTCAACCCCCTCAGCTCCAGCTCGATCCTCAATTTCAGTATACTGCTGTATAAAATTCCCTTTAAAATGGTGTATCACAAGTAGGGTTGCCAGGTTGCCAAACTTCATACCCGGTCAGACCAGTCAGTTTAGCCGGACATTAAGCTAATAAGGCCAAAAACCCTATATCAGTGGTCGCCAACCTCTTCAATGTGTTCAGTTACTATGTTAATTTTGGCAACGTTGCTGCTGTTTATGTTTAATATTATGACAATTAGATTTTTGTGTGGAATTTTCGGAAGCTTCTCTGATTTTGGTAATAGGTATTTTTATAATTAAAATCGTTGTGAAAGCTACCAGAATTGATTCCGGGAGCTACCGGTAGTTTTTTTCACGAGTTCTGAGAGGGTGACAAGTTTTAGCTGGGACACACTGTATACTTGAACAATTACGATTGCTTGATGTAATAATTGGATGCATCTGGGAAATTCACTGCGTTTCATAACCTTTTTAAAGGATTATTCCTACCTAGGAGTGTTGATGTAGGTTGTGATGGATACATCTAAAATAAATTCGAATGTTGGGGGAATATACCCATCTCTGAATAAAAAAGTGTAGGTAATGAAAACTTCGATTTCAAATATTATCTTTATTAGGAGTTAGTCTCTGATTGGGATGATATGTCATCTATTACATTGAAAATCCTACGTTTAAATAGCCTAATTTGATCATTATTGAAATGCTCAACTTCAGGTAATAGGCTCAGTAAAAACATTCTCAGGGAATCTTTCCATTCGCTGCTGAGACAATTTGATTTTGTTTCTTTTGTTTCGTCCAATTTCGCCTTCTTCATTGGAATATATTCAACCATATTTGTATCTTCTTCCGTCGGAAATTCATTCTTGATTATTATATTCGTCATATTTTGGGAAGACGAAGGATGGTCTTGAGAATTATTGTCTTGTTGAAATATTTCTGACCACTCGGTCGCTGCGATAGGATCCGCCTTATAGTCAATATCATCATAGCATGAATCTGTATTCTTCACTAACTCGTCAGTGTTTTCGTATCGAGTAGTCTCAGACAAATTTTCGTTTGAGGGTGGAACTAATGTTCTTATAAATGGTATAGAAAATTTCATGGCATCAGCCAGGTAATACGCCCTTTTCTTTCTTCCGGTTGCACTACGTGGTTCTTTCATTTTACGAATGAAAACTGTTCGTAGATTACGCCATTTTTCTTTACTTTCATGAGCTGTAATAAAAGAAAAACGAATAAACACACCTATATAATATTTGTATAATATGCATGAAATGAGTATAGATTCGTTTATGCAAGAAGAGAGTTTTGACAGACCAGAATATACATTGTTGCCACAAGTATCATCCATATTTTTATTAGAGACATAAAATAGTTGTCTTTATGTAATATCATACAAATGCAATATCAAATGGCTTTTATGTTTCTAACTTAGAAATCATTTATAATAGAATATTACTTTGGTAACGTTGTTCGGTGTTATCCATCCAGCCAAAAAGAATTTCAATGCCAAACTGAGTACCTTTCGTTTCGCACACTTGGTATGAAATTCGAATTCTTATTCACAACACTTCAAAATGATACCAAATCAATATTCCCTTTTGTATAATTTTATGTAGAATCTTTCATAGAAATTGTTCAACAGTAAATCAATATTTGTGCATAGATATATCTCTATATTAAATAAATCAAAGTTTACATTAATCCACTTCAAATTATGAATTTTCAGAGAATGGTTGAAAAAGTTAGCGACAAAAATGCATTTTCTGGCAAGCAATCACAACTCTTTTCCTTCAAAGTTTCAATAAAGAATGAAATTGTTATATTTGTATTTCAGAAATATGTGACAATTATGGGATAATTACCTGTCAAATTCATTTTAGCTGCCACCTCTTGCCATGCTTTCTCTGTTAGGTCTCTTCTTGAATACTCAGGTAGATTATAATTGTATAAAATCTCATGTTTTTCTACCTCCTCGACGAGTTTAATATTCATCAACTGTTCATTCATTTCATTGGACTATTCGTTTAACTAACATCAATATCTGATAGTATATCTGGTGAATAATTATAATATTATAGTTGAAACTAACACCCCACCTGCATGCCGAGACCAAACTGATTTCCAATCGATTTTATTTGAGTCGAGAATCGAGCAACTTCGTTAACACACAACGCTTACATACATAGTCACAAAATGGTCGCTTTCGTAACTGGTTTGAGATGCTCGTTGCACAGAGAGAGATCACACACAAACCTCGTAAAATGCCTACTAGTGACATCTCCCCGTGGTGAACAAAACGACAACAGCAGTATTGAAGGTTGCTTTCATGAAATTGGAGATGTTCGAGATCGTTGTCGATAATGTTCCAACCACCGTATAAAGGACGCCAGAGTGTCCAAAATTTGTAATAATTAAGGAGTTCGGCTCAAGTTGCCAACCTTATTTCTGCCTCTTTTTTCCCCATGATTTTGTGATTTCTAGAAAGATCGTGCAATAATTAGTACACCTCAATGATTTTTTTGAGTCCTATCGTAGTTATTTCGATGAAAATAAATAATAATTTTTGATCTGTCATATTTAGTTACTTTTCATTTCTAAGGTTATACACCAACTATAGTTCCTTATGGTTCCGTGCTTTATATTATTATAAACACTTCTCGATCAGAAATTGAACCTTCAAATCCTTCAGAAACATAAGTTATTGCACCACTTGGACAAATACTCACTAAAAATTTCACAGTATTTGAATGTTTATTATAAGAAGATGTGGCATCAATAACAAGTGTGATAGAACTTCCATCAAAATTTCTGAAACATTTTGAAATAGTTTCCATATTTCTGCCACCTCGAAACATATTTCCCCTTATGCCAATTATCTGGTGTGGTACATAAATTGAATTCATGTAAAGAAAATTATGGACATGGATGATTTACTCATAGTAGTAAAATATGATAATTCTTCTGATGTGAAACCTTTTCTTAATCGAACGAGGGTTAAACCGTAGCGTGTAAGTAATAACACGCCTAGGTCCATAAAAGCATATTACGCCCGAATTACATACAACATTTTATGCACGACCAGTATATTTCATTGTAAATAATACATCTTCACTTCTCAAGCATGATAGGAATACATCACCGATGCAGTGAGGTTCAGATTTTATCGGAAAAATAAATCAAGAAGTGATGGAATCCACATTACCATGGTTACTCAGTCAATATTAATTTCCGTTGCTATGACAGTTAAATTCAGTTAAGCGCCTGCTAAACTAATTCATTGCCAAGCGGACGGTAAAGTGCCATTTTACCGCCCGGCAGGCGGTAAAGTAGTCCGAGGACGATAAAGTGCTACTTTACGCCCGCATATCCGGGCGATAAAATGCCATTTCACGCCCGGTCGTGCATAAATGTAATTTTTATTTTGGAAGTAAGCAGTGGCGTAGTATTTTTTCTCCAAAAATATTCAATGCAAAACATGTACGGACGCCACTGGTAGACAAAATGAAAATTTTCGTGCATCAGAAAATGCACCTTGATTCATAGAAGACATGTACCAAATTTTCTAAAGATGTCTATAATATTATCTCAGTTATTATCAGACGACTGATTTTTTTTTTCAAGATTTTATCACCCTGTATCTCAAAAGTTAAGACTTTTAGGACATACGTTTATTGGAAGTTTTTTTCTTAAAATGTGTCAAAGAATAACCCCTTCAAATATGTCTTCATGATACACCCTGTATACTATACTTCAAATGGAGTTGGTACTCCGTATATCTGAAATAATCCACTTTTGGAATATTGAGTTGTGTTGAAATCATCTTTCAGAGCCACTCTGTATAACTTGATCGGTTCAATTTTTGACTATTCCTGTCCTGTTCAACTGTGTTACTCCTACTAAAAGTGCAACCCTAAGTAAATGTAGTTGCCATAGCAACTAGCCATCAGTCTTGACATTTACTCACAACAATGAGGTTCCCTCTTCATATAACGAATTATTTACGAGGTACAGTCGTTTACGTATCAACAGCACAACTATGTCAAAAAATAATATAGCTCAAATATTGAATACGAACTCATACGATATGAGTTTGAAAGGAAGTGTAAGGAAGAGTTGAAATGAAACGATAGCTTCATGAAGTGTAATGTGTGATTTTCCAGATTTCAATAGGAGAGAAACGTTATAATACTCCATGTACAATCAGCTCACATTCAGATAGAGCAGGATATGGTTTTGAAGTGAATGGAAATAAAAATGTTGCTGCTCGAAACAGTTCACAATGTGAAGGTATGTCGAATATGTTAATTAACATCCCATAATATTTCCTGAGACATGGAACGACAGGGTAATGCATTTACAAAAGTATCAAAAGAACAAATACAATGAAATGGTACAGATGATAGATGATTCAAATTTGAGCCATTTTGCATTTCAAACAAAATTTAAGCGAAACTACTATCAGTATTTGATAATATTTTATTTGTCAATTCTTTGATCTAGGAATATAAGTACTTATTATAAATTACAACAAAGAAAACAGATTATCTGAGTATTCGATATGTCAATCCACGATCGTATACATAGGTCATGCAACTCGTATGGTGGGGGGTGACCCAAACATTGAGAACATTTTTGTGGTTCTCATGTTTCGTCACCTGCAGCGCTGTCCTCTATTGCCACTTAGTCAGCCAATCACAAATCAGATCCGATCAGCTTTTTGAAAATAGGAGAGTTTTTATTAATTCGAGAGAATTTTGCAAGATATAATATTTCTGTCATTGGTTTTATTTACCATTCAAGTCCTAACCCTTTGTTTTGTTGTCAAAGATTAATCACGTGAATATACCCCTATGTCCTCCTAGCGGATAATTATGGAAACGTTTTCTTCAAAACTGGTGCCACCCCCCACCACTCAAAAATGCCGTAGTCTCCAGACCTATATGTATGACCGTGTGTCAATCAATGATGTAATCAACCGATTACATCAACCTCTTAGAATTTGAAACAGGGTGATACATAGGCAACCCAAAAAAATCATAAAAGTTTGATATTCTTAACGAATGTAAGAAGTCAAAATCTGTATTATGAATTCTTCATTTTTGAAAGTAGATCAGATAATCCAAAATTAGGAGAATGAGGAACAGAATCATTTGTATTGAAATATGAATATTTTCTTCAGGTGATAATTACTCTAGGAGTTTTGATGAGGTGATGCAAGAACCACTAGCATTTTCAGAAATAACGGAAAACTTTGAATGCGCATTGCAAAGTTTCCACAGCAAAGACGACACTTCTGAAGGTCATAGTTCAATTCATTCTGAAGAATATGCAAATGAGAAAGTCTCGAATGGCCTACTTCCTACCAATGGTAAGAAAAAACATCTGTGAAGTTTTCATTCCATTGATAATGAATAATTCTTAGATTCTCAAGCTGTCGTCAAGGAAAATCGTACATCGATATTAATTCCTGGATTGATATCCAAACCTCCTCTTCCTAAAAAAACGGAGCCATCACATTCATTTCCTGAAAAAGAAATGTCAAAATCCGATGACGTCATGACAGCAATATGTACTTTTTTATCTCTGAAATATCCGACTGAAGAGGGCAATTTCTTGAAGAATAATCGAATTGGACAGAAATGTTCAGAAAATATTTCAATTAACGAGAAATACAACATGGAGGATTGGCCTAATAATAAACTCCAAAACATCGAATATAACACACCAACAAGAGAATCTGAGGAACATTCAACAATGCTTCAATTCGAAGCTCAAAAATCTTGGGCAGAAGAAGATGTTATCGACAAGGAGTCTCAGACAGATAAATATTTGAACAAATTGAAAAGGGAACATGGGATACTTGGAACCAATTCGACAGATTCATTTAAGCTCGTTAAAAATAATTTAAACACCATGGCAGACCTATCTGTAGTCGATTTAGATGATCTCTCCAGGCACAGCTGCCTTCAACTCGACAACTTTAGTGAAAACAAAAAAGAAGCAGTGTGTAGACCGCAAAATGAAAACTCGTTATCGATACATCGAATGCAACCAGAATCTCAAAGTATCCTTATCAAATCCAGGAGGGGAGTTGAAGAAAGAAACAACGAGCGGAAAACGAATGGAACATCTCGCGCAAAGATTCGGGATCGTTCAAATAAAAGATCAAATTACTCGGATATTCTCTCTAAACTCGACATTGATGCCCCGGTATTGGAAAAGGAAAATTTGAATGACCAAAACCATATTGATTCAGATGAAGATGACATTGTTTCTATTTTAGAAGCATTAGAAGAAGAGGATAAGAAGTCTCGTAAGTTAATAAAATTGAATATTCAATTCTATACTTGAATTAAAAATGTTCGAATAATGATTATAACTGTGAACTACTTCATCATGAAAGTTATAGTCGTCAATGAATTATCTGTCCTATTGTATGAAATGAGAGGCTGTTGTCGGACTGATTAATATATTACTCATTGAACCTCTCCGAGACCCCCTTTCTAGGAAATGCAATCTGGTTCTCGCGAGATCTCGATCTTTTTTTAGCGATATTGATATCGGACGAAAAAAGGGCGAGATCTCGAGAGGTTAACGAGATTGCGCTCCAGCATAAAAACGCCTTTTTCGGTTTCGTTCGGTTCGCGGGACGAGGTGTCTCTCAGATTCGTTCGTGCATGTGATAGGTCTACCTAATCTAATAAGTGCAAACTTTGTAAGAAGATTCTTAAAACCAAAGATCGATCTCCGCGTGACCTACATGTACCGGGTTATTCATTATATTTTGACCCCCACCCTATCTCCTTCATTTTTGGTTTTACAGAAAAAATTTCAAGTAAAAAGTTTACTGGTTACATCTAGACTTTTGTTATATACTGCGAATGAAACAATTCACTGCATAGGTCACGTGATACAGGATTAAAAGCTATTTTCTTAAATAGAACACCCTGTATATTTTTTCATTGTTGATTTCCTCGATTGGTTCTAGACATTTTTTATTGAGCATATCCTATACCTATCTTCAACGGTTTTTGAGTTACGGGGGTTCGAAAAGTGACCAAATGGGTCTTTTTGGGCCTCTCTAATATGCATATTGTTCTTTTAACGCACGCCTACTTGTGAAACTGGTAGGCTGTGGCCGATCTCTCCATGAAAATGTTGACATAAGCAATAGGATATTTGTCAGTAATTTATTATTTTGTGTCATTAAAAAGGCTCACACCAAAGGCAAGAATTTACTTAACTTTTCGAACCCCCGTAACCCAAAAACCGATGAAGATAGGTATAAGAGACATGCTCAATAAAAAATGTCTAGAACCAATCGAAGAAATCAAAAATAAAAAAATATACAGGGTGTTCTGTTTGAGAAAATTACTTTTAATCCTGTATCCGTGACCTTTGCAGTCAATTGTTTTCTTTACAGTATATAACAAAAGTCTAGATGTAACCCGTCAACTTTTTACTCAAACTTTTTTTTGTAAAACCAAAAATAAAGGAGATGGGGTGGGGGTCGAGATATAATGAATAACCCTGTACATTTAGAATCAATTCATAAAATTGACACGACAACGAGGAATGTCATATCACCACTAACGGAATTAGTAACAGCATCCGTATCAACGTCGAATGTTAGTCCAGAATCACCGGAATCGTCGGCACCAGTGCCACCAGCAAGAAAAAAGAGGCAAAAAATTACTGATCATTTCCTCTCGGTTGAAGATACTTCTATGGAGAAAAAAGTATCGAGAATGGTAGCCAAAGATGGACTACCTTTCCGTTTTCTCTGTACTTCCAAAGATATGAGAGATCTCTTCAATTCTTCGGGACACAAACTGCCCACGTCCCCCCAACCACAATTAAACTTATAGTTATGAATTATGGCATGACATTAAAAATTAAAGTGATGAGTGAATTGGCTCAGTTGAAGGAATAATCAGAAATTTACGCTAACGTTTGATGAGTGGACTTCTTCTATGATAAAGCGATATATGAATGTCAACTTACACACATTTTTCAATGGCAATGTTCTGTTTTGGAACTTGGGGCTGATTCGCTTCTTTGAATGTATGCCTGCTGAAATTGGTGTCAGTATTTTGAAAACGAAGTTAATCGAATTTGGACTCAATCTGGAAAAAGATATTATAAATATGACTATAGATGGAGAAAGTGAGATGAAAAAGTTGTGTCGATTGATACCACTTTCACATCAGCTCTATTTATAAAATACAAGCTGATGTTGACAAACCTGTGATAAAATCTGAAAACAAGGAAAACGATGATGACATTTCTTCGGAAACCTACGAAATTTCTAGCACAGACTCAGATGATGATTTCTTTCATTGCTACATGCCTAGAATAGAAGTAGATCTAGATGCAGAATATGCAGGTATTATTGAAAAAGTTAGGAATTTGGTGAAGCTTTTCAAAAGATCACCTACCAATAATGATACTCTGCAAATATACATGAAGCAAGAATTTGTAGAAGATATTGAGTTACAACTTGATTGTAAAACTCGATGGTCGAGCCTAGCAGGCATGATTTCTACATTTATTTAAATCAGGCTGTGTGTCAGCGAATCTTTGATCAACCTCAGCCTAGAAGCTGATCCGAATTACTCTTTGAATGCGCAAGAACATGTGGTTTTAGCGAACTTGGACAAGGCATTTCAACCTTTAAAACTGGCTGTGGAGGTGTTATGTCGAAAAGATACAGGCTTGGCTATCGCAGAAATAATACATTTCAGTTCATGATTCGCAAACTGGAAGAGCTAAAAACTCCATTTGCAGAAAAACTCGCTGGCTCCTTGAGATTGCGCATTGGTGAGCGTCGGACGAATTTGACAGCATGCTTGTTGTATATTAGGGATCCAGTTAAATACCAAGCAGATAAAGAAGAGTTTTCGACAGACGAAACATTCAAATTGCCTCCGAAAAATGTGATTCGAACTGAAATCAAATCGCTCATACAGCGTTTGCATCCGCTATACAGTCTAACCAATTCACAGACAAATTCAGATCCATCTTGGTTGATCGCATCAACCACAGCTGCCACCGCGATAATAAACCGTTTTTATCTCATTCTGAGACACGCAAGAAGAACTTCAGGAAACATTGACTGCTGCCGATGCGTTCAAAGGAACTAGAGACAGAAAACTAATTCCGAATTGTCTGGAGGCATTACTCAAAGAGAAAATGAATTTATACGAGTCCGGAGGGTCAAAAGGCGAACTATTACAGTTCGTGGATAACTGCCTGAGATCTGTGGTTCCAACTAGCATTGAATCTGATAGGGCTTTCTCAGTAGCCGGTTGTGTGCCCAACAAAATAAGAAGCCATTTAGGAGACGATTTTTTGGATATTTTGTGCTTCTTGGGAATTACTTTCAAAATAGTTCATAATAATGGCTTGTGAATTGAACAAATCTTTGATTTTATTGGTATACATTATGTAAATTACTTAATCTACAATATCTTATGGATCTACTGAGTAGATATATTTTTATGTAATTGATAATAATAACTCAACTTAGATACCTTAATTTAGATATTTTTGACATTCGTTGTTTTGTTTGTTATGAAAAACTGTTTTGATACTACAATATTTATGCTTGATATTAGAAGAAAGATTGGTTATTTATTTCATTTTTTATTTGATAGATACATACGTGAAAGTTTATATTTTAGAAGTTTATCAAAAAATTATCGTCAAACAATGTTGAATTCATAGAAGTCTATTGAAAATTTCATGAAAATAAATGTTCATGTTTATATATTCTTTTAATTCATTCACACTAACAAGCTACCCAGTAGTTCGGCTTTGAATAATAATCTGGACGCAATAAAACGAAACAGTTTGGAATTGAAACGTTAACAAATTGAAGATGTTGGGGAAGGGGGGGAGAATCAAGGGGGATGGCTACGGATACTTGTCCATTCGCCAGTTTTTTCATTTTTCGAGGACACTCACTACATATACATGTATTTTTCCATTCACACTGTGTTCTGGGTAGGCTTTGTTACTAACTCCATACGCCACCTAGGAGTAGCGCTATTAATTTGAACGCAACAGCGAATCGTAGGGGACTATCCTCGGTCTGAGATATTGAAAAATCTCTACCTCGACCGGGGATCGAACCTGCAACCTCTCGGTTGGCAGGCGAGCACTCTTCCACTGCGCTAGCCCCCCCTAAATTGAAGATGTTGTCAATAACACTGTTTTTAGATCTCAGTATGTCTTCAGTGAGGAAAATGGTTGACATGAGTTTGAACCCTCCCATTTGCACCAATAATATAGATGAGACTACAGACTCATCTGGAAATATGGAACTCTCTTCAAGAATCAATATGAATAGAAATACCTCGAATAACAATGATTCCAGAGTGTCGTCAGAGTATAGGTTCATTACCATCATTTTTCATGAGTAGGACTGAGGTATTCAAAGTTTTTTTTCAGCGTTCTCATATCCTTCCTTGACGAAGTAGATAAAAATTGTTCCAAATCCTTGGAATCAGCAAAAGGAAACGCACAATTGGTTAAGAAAATTGTACAGTCGTCCATAATAACTGATTCTGTACCAAAGTGAGTCGATTCATTGAATTCCTCCTACTTTTTCACATATTTCTCAATTAGTAGAATTGAAAATTTGAAAATGATGTCCACTGAAGAATTATCCCAACAAGTAATCGACCTGAGCCTTCGAGTTAAGGACAAAAATGCGTCCATCTCCCTACTTCAACAAGAATTATCTAACTTGCGAGATCAAGCTTTGATTCAGAATAAACGAACGGAGCAGGCGGTGAAGGATTCATTGAAACAACAGAAGATCGAGTTCGAAGGAACCATAAAACGCCACCAAAAATTCATCGATCAGCTCATAAACGATAAAAAACTACTTAATAATCAATGTGAGGGTTTGATTCAAGAAATGAGGATATTAGAAGACAGATACCAAACAAACACTAGAGCACTAGAACATAAACACCAAGTTGACATTAAGAAATTGAAAGAAATGCAAATTGCTAGTGAAAAAGTCAAAAGAGAAAAGTGGATTGATAATAAAACTAGAAAAATTAAAGTAGGTAGTAATCATTCGAAATGGTGATGAATGTATGGGTATTGAAATTTGAAATTGTAGGAAATTACGGTGAAAAGTATAGAACCTGAGATTCATCACATGGAAGAGCGACATCAGCAGGAACTAGCTAATATAAGATCTTTACATAAAAAGGAAATAGAAGATCTGGAATTGAAAGGTGCCAGAAAAATGCAAGCACAATGTGAAGCATTACGAGATCAACTAGTTCAAGAAAGAGAGAAAGCTGTAGCTCAAGAGAGAGAACTTTTGAGAAAAAGGTATGAATTCAGATGATTATTTCTATAGGACACAAAAATCATATACAGTGATGTTCATATAATAATTCAGGAATAAAAATTGTCATTAACTTAGGCTCGTCTTGAAACCATTTCGGACCCTACCTGAGTTATTTATAGTTTCTTCAAAAAACACCGTTTTCATAATGAAAAAAGAGTAACATTTTGGATGAAATTCTTCAACAGCCTTGTTGAAGCTTATTGAACAATACGCAGGTGAGGAGAATCCGAATTGTTCATGACATTTTACCGTAACCGATGTTTTAAATATTTTCAATTATGTAATTATAAATATCGTATATCAGGAAGTGA
The DNA here is from genome assembly GCA_037013635.1 of Plagiodera versicolora. Taxonomy (NCBI): domain Eukaryota; kingdom Metazoa; phylum Arthropoda; class Insecta; order Coleoptera; family Chrysomelidae; genus Plagiodera; species Plagiodera versicolora. Next base: position 9,261,831 of record CM072979.1, on the reverse strand, counting down.
TGTGAAAATTCTTTTTAAAGTTGACATCAACGATGTAATGTTGGCAAAACCATTGGAAACTATCAGTTTTTCTATACATTTTATAGAATTCGTTCGTGGGTGAATTTTGTGCATGGCACTTTTTTGGATTCGAGTCTTTTTTTAATTCATCCAAAATAGGAAGGTTTTTCTAATTGTAGAAAAGGCTACTTTTGAAGAAACTGACGATCATACTCAGTATATCTAATAGGGGCTAAGTTAGTTTTAAGACGAGCCTGAGTTTGATTTTAATATTTCTTAAAAAAATACAAATGAAGATTATTTCCCTTTGCTGTGTACTTCGTGAACTGTAAAAACAAGTTTCGAATGATAATAATTTCATGTTGCCGAACGGGTTGAGCAATGAGGTTCTTGGAAACATACCCATACCCTGTAAGACAGGTGGGTGTTGTGTTCGGTCAAACTGGAGATGGCTCAGAACAACTCTCGAGCTGAGGTTGTACGCTCTCACGCAGTGGTAATTTCTGACTTTGTAATTCTATTTCTGATTTTACTTGGAATGACAAAGGAGACTTAGATGATTTTAGGAAAAGAGAAATTTCCCAGATATCTAGTGAGTTGATGAGAACACTCCCGAGTTCGCGAATTGAGCCGATTGGAAACCAAAACGGACTGACTTAATTTCGTCTATCTAAAAACCATGTCTTAGTAAACGGGAAAATTTTTTGGGGTTTGTCGCAACTTGCCCAACAGCGAGCCTTCCCGATTGTTTCGGCGATCAATGGTTCGGCGTTCTCTCGTGCATTTCCCATATATGAAGAAAATTCTAGGTAACAATGAATTAGACGGGCCATTATTTATTAAGCATCTTCAATTGTTCAGTTTGAAGAGAGATTTTTGCAGTTTACACTCATCCAGCCAATTGTTTTGTTCTGTGTCAATCCTTTTACTTGCCAAATGAAAGTAATGGCGATGGCCGTATGTATTGCAGATTTTGGTCAAGGTAAAATAGGAGAAGTAAACTTAGAAATTTTGAAAGTTAAGAATGATATTTTGCTAAAATCCTTGATATCAGAGGACTTTTGGAATACAGTGGATAAAGAACATTTTCCGATTTTGAAAGAAGCGGCATATAAAATTGAATAATTTTTCGGACATATTTAGGCGAATCATTGTTTTCAACCATAAACTCAATAAAGTCAAGGTATAGATCTCGACTCATCGATGAGCATCTTCATCATTGTTTGCTAACAGGATTATCGTCATACTCTTCTAATTATGAGGCACTGGTCAATAATATCACATTGACATACTGATATTATATTTTTTCATGGAATGTTCTCTTTGTATTTGTGTTTTTCGTTTACTTTTTACTCTGGGTGTATGCAATGTTGTGAACCAAGATGTGAGGAATAAAACTGCTTCGGTGGATTGAGTTAACAATAACTTTGATGATTACATGAAAATCTATGAGCTAAGAGAGGTCTGAACGCGAGTATGGAAAGGTATATCCTTAATGAAAAACTAGTAAATGTTGCGTTCCTAGAATAAACACAGAAAAATGTTGATAAGCTTTCAGCATGAACAATTCTTAAGTTTAGAAAACGGGAAGCAATAAAATAAAGAACTTGACGTTGCGATCCTTTACAAATGACTCATAGGAACCGACAAGAATATAGAGAGGTATCTAACAGCAATCTCAATAATAATTTTATTATTTTGAAACATTTTTGTTTATTATTTATCAATAAATTATGATATAGAAAAACTTATGAAAAGAGTTGAACGATTGAAAATAGGTGGTGCCCGCCATTCGACCGATATTTTAGAATGCTCTAGAGTACAAAACGGTTGGGAATTCCTGCCTTATCTAAACACCCTTGATGACCGACATATGTTATCTGGGTTTCTGTTGATATTCTTAACCTTTCGTTATATACGACTTTCCCAGCCCTATTTCTATTGATTATTATTGGTAGATTGAATAACAAGTGTGTGCATCTGTTGAATCTTTCGAAACGTGATCTTTTGTTTATCATTTGGCTCTTGTCTAATGAATTTGAAGCAGGTAGAAAATAAGCTGAATATTGGTATCTCAAGTGATCGTAAAAGACCCTTAGTTTCCAAGTGGTTAGGCCTGGTACGTAACTCCTAAAACTACCCTGGAATTCGGATTTGAATAGTCAACTGGATGCAATAAAACGAAACATTATGTCAACAAGTGCATTTCTAACATTAATACAAATACGTTCGCATGATAATATTGTTTCGTCCTATTACATATTATTTCCGACCTTGTATACGACTCATTATTTTATTGTACTGGATGCTGATTACTGTGAATAAAATACAGATACGAAAAAATGGTTGAAAGCGAAGAGAAAGAATACCAAGAGCAAAAAAGGAGACTTCAGGTAGATCAGGCGAATAGATTGAAAGAATGTGAGGAGAGAGAAATAGCTGCTCAAGTAGAAAAAGATAAGGCTATCAAGCAAGTACGAGATGAATTCGAAGACAAACTACAGGTAACGGTTGCCCGATTCCTAATTTCAGTTCAAATATCGAAGTTACGAATTAACAAATACGTTTCAAATTCAGTCTTTATGAAGATATTTTTCATAGTAACTGCATTATTATTCATCAGCAGGAGCGTAACAATGTTATCATTTAAGGCTATGAGGAAAAAACAAACCAACGAAATCAAATTGCTAAAGGAATCTACACAAATTCAGTTCGAAACTTGGAGGAATGATTTCAAGAAACAACAAATGGCCGAACTTTTAGACAAAGAAAAGAATTTGAGAGAGCAATGTAGAAAAGAACGAGATAAAGAAATTGAATCTGTTATAGACAGATTGGAAAGTGAGGCATCTGATAATAAGATTCAAATTGAACAATCTGCAGAAGCTAGAATAAGGTATTTTTCAGAAATAACTACACAAATGTTGAGTTCACTTAGGTTTCTAGGAATCACGCAAAATAAGAAACTCCTCTCAGTTCCATCAATTCCATATTTATTTAAAAAAATGACTTCACTGATACACCTCGTAGATAAACGATAATCCTAACGAAATTAAATTTCATTGAAAGATACACTAATATTCTTTTTCATCCAATGATTAGGAGAATTGAAGAGAAATATGAGAAAGAAATCAAATATCTTGAGGCTTCGGAAAAAGATTCGAAAAGCAAATATTACGAAGCAAAAACTAAATTACTCAATCATGAAGAAACGATAATTGAATTAAGAGCTTATGTAAGGCAAATGGAAAATCAAATCCAAGAATATAAAGAGGTGAGTTCGACTCATCAATATAATTTACAAATACACGATCTTCCCAGGAATAAAAAATGTGTAACTGCAAATAATCAATTTTCTTTCAGACTATAGATGGGTATGAAAAAGAGAAATGTAATCTAAGAGAAACCTTGAAACGAGAGATGAATGTGGAAATTGAAGTTTTGGAAAAAGAACTTGTTCAATTGAAAAATTCGAGAGACCAAGAATTACAACAACTTCATTCAAGGTTCGATATCCCGATCAAGGGTTAATTAAATGATATTCTCAATTATTTTCAAAATATTTCAGACAATTTGAGAATTTCTGATTTATAGATTGATTCTGAAAAGATACATAACAATTTTTAATATTCATTTGATAAAAATCAATATTACAGGGTGAAAGTATCTGTTGCTAAGAAGGATGAGATACTGAATGAACTCCAAGTGGATCACAAAGCCCTTCAAGAGAAGTGTTTATATCTGGAGAACATGCTAGAACAACAAAGAAAGGAATATCTCCTGAAATAAATCACTTATCTATTTACCAAGACTGTCATCGATGAATTTTTCTACTTTATACATAAATATAATAATATATTTTCTACGAAATATACTACTCATTTTTCTAATTAATAATTTTTATTTTGTTTACATCGGTAAGAAATGGGAGTTTGCTGGTTGAATGATCAATACACCAATGACTGTAGCTGAGACTCCCTTTCCTAATAGAAATATCACTTTCCTCACGTTGCCGAACGGACAGTTTGAGCAATGAAGTTCTTTGAAACATACGCATACGTATTGGATTAGATAGCTCATCTCACCTTGTAGATCAGACTAGCTCTCAAGTGGATGTGGTGTTCAGCCAACTGGAGACGGCTCAGGACAGGGACAGCCGGAGTTGAAATAGATGGAAAGAAGATGAAGGAAACTAGTGATTGATTTATCAGTCAGAAAGAAACAAGACATCAATAAAGGTAAGACTGATAATATTACTTTCAATCACAATTATTAGTAATTAGCAATTTAATCATTTGTCACAACTATCCAGGACAATAAACCAACGTTGATTTACTGCAATAGAGCAACTATACTTCAGAATAAAATTAAAGATACGAAAAAGGAGACTTAGATAGGAGGAGAGATTATTATTATAGATATTACTGAATTATTTCTTCCTCATTGCATCCTTATCTGAGGGAGCAATATTTACCTAACCCAGGCACCCTCGATGACAGCTTGGGCGCCATTGATATAATTCATCATCTGAGTTTCAATTAATATTTGTACTCTCCTCGAAAATCCGTTGATATTAACATAAACCTCGTAAGACTCTTGAAACTTGATGTTCCTGAATATATTATATAACTGTAAGATATGGGGGTCTGTTGGCAGATTGATCAATAGACCAATAATACCAAAGACTTCATCTGTCTTAGGGCTAGCAAGAAGTTCGACGTCTATTCAACCGAGCTAAAGAGTTAGGTAACTGGGAACTATCTAGAACTGCTCTAACCAACTACAATAAATAAATTAAAAAGGCGAAACGTAAATCCTGGGAAAAATTCTGTGAGAGTATATCTGACATACCTCGCAGTACAAGAATTCACAAGATTCTTTCCAGAGAGCCGTGTGCCAAAATTGGATCAATTAGAGATTTCGATCAAAAACCACTTTCCTGGAAGCTTAAATCTTGATAGCAAAGCACAAAGGCATAGAATCAACCATAACTGGCTGGATTCACGCCATGCTCACTAACAGAACAGCAACTACAACCCTTCAGAGGAAGGCCGTAAGGTTCAAGGTCTCCAGAGGGTGCCCGCAGGGTGGCGTGCTTTCCCCCCTTTTTGTGGTCACTTCTGATGGATGGTCTGTTTGAGGTCCTCGATAGGGGGTGGAACTGCAAGCAGTTGGTGCCAGAGGGATCAGATGTCCATAAACCCCAGCAAAACTGTGATTGTTCCATTCACCAGAAAAAGAAATTTGGATGCTTCAACACCACTTTCCTTGAATGGTGAAGTCATTACATTCGCTGCGAAAGTGAAATTTCTAGGTATTATCCTCGATAGGAAACTCACTTGGAACGCTCATTTGGATAAGGTTCTTCATAGAGCCACACTATCCCTATGGACATGTAGGAGGATCTGTGGTGAATCTTGGGGCTTGGGTCCCAAACAAATTCACTGGATATATGTGATGATTGTCAGAACAATGATCACATATGGTGCTATTGCTTGGTGGACGAAAGCCTCACAGCGTACGACCCAAGCAAAGCTCTCTAGTATACAGAGACATGCCTGTCTGGTTATAACTGGTGCCATAAGTACCACACCGTCAGCGGCCATGGAACGCCTTCTAGATCTAACTCCTCTCCACATATTCTTGGAGAGAGAGGCCAGATCGACTACATATAGACTCGTGCATATTGCTAACTGTACGAATCAGGCTTATACGGAGCGTGGCAGACTACTGGAAGACACTGTTAGTCACAGTATTCTGGGAACGACCTCTGGCATTATGCCTTCAACAGTAAACTACGACCTGCCTAATTCTGTCCTAAGCCCGAATAGAGAAGACTGGATCCTCCAGAAGGAGGAATTACTGAGAGCAGAAAGCTGCTGGTTTACTGATGGATCTAAAGCACCTGTAGGTTCGGGTGCAGGTGTTTATGGTCGCAGACCTAGGACAGAAAAATTTGCCTGCCTAGGATCTTTTGCGACCGTTTTTCAGGCAGATATCTATGCCATTGCTCTATGTGTTGAGAAACTGGTAGAAATATCAACCTCACACATAAAACAATTGAAATACTCTCGGACAGCCAAGCGGCACTGAAAGCCCTTTGCTCGAACCGATCAACGTCCAAACTGGTTTTTGATTGCCAGAAGAGACTATCTTCGATTGGAAGAATCAACAAACTATCTTTGATCTGGATACCTGGCCACTACGGTTTGGAGGGCAACGAAATGCCAGATTGTTTTGCAAGGCAAGGCGCCTCGAGCGATTTCATTGGACCAGAACCCGCTATTGGCATCTCTTTAAGTTTTGCCAAACAGACACTGAATACCTGGACAACAGAAAGTTTCTCAAACTTCTGGCAGAGTATTCCAGGATTGACCCATTTCAAGGCATTCATTCATCCTTCGAAGAATGGAGCCAAAAAATTGTTGGATTACGGCAGAGATGTTCTACGTTGCCTAACAGGCCTCCTCACAGATCACTGTCGTTTGAATCATCACATGGCTAGACTCGGTCTATCAGAAGACCCGACTTGTCGCCTATGCTTAGAAGATGATGAAACAGCAGAACACATACTTTGTGTCTGCCCCGCTGCGGCTAGAATCAGGTTCTCGATGTTTGGCAGGGTAGCACTCTCGCACACCTGAAATATCACTCACCAGATACCATAATCGGCTTCGCTAAGAAGCTGGATTTATTCAGTGGAATTTGAATTGGTGTGAGCCACAATAGACCCGCCAGGGTCACAGTGGAGGGAAGTATTGACCCACTCACTTTAAAACTAACCTAACCTAGGTCTAGCGGGCACGAGAGTAGTGTAAATTGGCCGGTTGAGGAGCCTCTAAAGGTCATCTGAAGGGCAATTGTCGCAATTACTATTCTGTTTACCCGAAGCTACAACCAGCCAAGGTTAAAAGTTTTCTCGCTCGGATGATGCCCATTGGTCGATTCCAAAACCTCTGAAGGTCATTAGAATGGTGATTATCGCGCAATTACAATTGGAATCACCCGAGACTACATCCGCTCAAGGTTTCAAGTTATTCCTGTTCGGATAACTTGAAAGGGTTGAGTTGACTTAAAAGTGTATACATTTCTTCACTAATGTAATTCGGTTTCCGATTTATTATCCGACTGAATAGATGATGAGCTGAATGAGAAAATAGTGGGGGGGTTGGGCTATCACAATGGGTCCTCTACTCAATTCAAAAGAATGACAATTCTTGACCTTGTTACAACATGAGACTCTTCTATGGTGGGAAATAACGCGAGACTACACTCGCCCAAGGCTAAGTTATTGCCGTTCGGATAACATGAAAGGGCTGAGTTGACTTAAAAGTGGTTCAAATCATTGTTCCTTCACTGAAATGTTTCTGTTTCTCTAGCAGTCGTTAGGACCACACCCTCTAACTGAATAGGTGGTGAGATCTTTACCTTGATAATAGCTCGTGTCGGTTACAGCACCTGTCATCACGAAGACCATCATTGTATTCAGGTATCCGAATGAATTGATGATTAGCATTTAGATGACCTCGACTCGATGTGTACTAAAATGAAATCTAGAGCTGAAGGAAATAAATGGGGAATGGTATCGTAATTCTTGGACGGAATTATAAAACATGAAAGGGTTGAGTTGGCTTAAAAGTGGTTTAAATCATCATAAATGTCATCATATTCCTTCACTAACATGTTTCTGTTTCTCTAGCAGTCGTTAGGACCGCACCCTCTGTCTGAATAGGTGGTGAGATCTTAACCTTGATAATAGTCTGTTTGGGCAACCACACCTGTCATCACGGAGACCATCATTGTATCTAGGTATCCGAATGAATTGATGATTAGCATATAGATGACCTCGACTCGATGTGTACTAAAATGAAATCTAGAGCTGAAGGAAAGAGATGGGGAATGGTATCGTAATTCTTGAACAGAATGACAGTTTTTTTTTCTCTCGACCCTGAAACTCACATATTTCGGCTACCATAGCAATCGTCACGGACCATACTATTCATTCGAGTCGATGTAGATATTATTGACAGACTCGATGTATAGTGAAATAAAACCTTGAGCTTAATGAAAAATGGTTGAGGGTGGTATCACAATGGCCCCTCTACTCTTGGATCATCATAAAAGCATGAGACTATTGGAACTACACTTCTTTGAGTTTCATCACACTCACACACAGTGCTGTTGGGTAAAATAATTTTCAAATGATTTTTCAAAATGTCAACTGCTAAATTCGATGTGAATGAACTCAATAGTCTGATTAATCAAACATCCCAAACAATACGATTATCAACGTTGACTATTAATAAATCTTATCGACTTGTAAAAGTAACTGTAATATTCACAAGATATGGAAGATCCGTCATAGTGTCATTATCAGATGATGACACTGAATTCAAATCATGGTTACCAAAACGTGTAGCTGATCGACTAACAGATGATATTATAGGTGAAATGAATTCTTGGGATAATAATTTCACTCTGAAATATCTAGGGGAAAGTGCTCCCCATTATGATGGAGCAAAAACTCGATATTTAATGGAATTCAATTTACTATAGTTCCATGTGTAAGTATTCAAATATAATTTCATTATAATAACTAATTATATTTTCTCTTTGATAATATTACAAATATCAATATGTGGATGCTCTACTCCCAACAAGGATGGCCACACGCACAAGACTTGAAAACTGCTATTGATAGGTTGAGATGTGAATTCAATGATTTGAGTTTCGACGCTCTACATGCCATCAATTATAACATGGATATTTGTTTTGATGCTGACGCCATCCAGAAGTGCACTCAACTTCATTTAAAATATGAAGAAGGGTCCGGCATATGTAATAAGTTTATACAGGGTGTGTCACAGTGGATGGAACATTAGAAGTATCTAGAGAACAGAAAGACAGATCATTTCGAAAATTTGTGGGCGTGGATAATCAAACTTGCTCTATCCGTCTAAAATATTTTCATCAATACAGTGTTGCCGCTTGTATCAGAAAGTAGTAGCTACTTTGTTATTTCAAATGGAACACCTCGTATATTATATCATTTTTGAAGTCCTCATGAGATTCCTCACAACTTTCTCAAATAATTCCCTATACCTATCTGTGACGATTTCCGAGATAAAAATTATTTTGTCAAATTTTTGTGTAAAACCTGACCATTGAAAAATATCAATTTTTTCCCAATGCAAATTCACAAAATATCGCAATTTGGGTTATAGCTGCATAAGACCATCAAGTATTCTGTCGATGAACTGGATCTCAGTTTCAGCATACAGGGAGGCTCAGAAGTGAGTGTCATCCGGGCACTCATGAAAATGACTGCAACTCCATTTTTTTAAATGGAACACCCTGTATATTATCACTTATTCGAAAAGCTATAACATTTTCCATTCTAATTGGGTATACTTTCCCTATACCTATCCCGTACAGTTTGTTAGTTATGATCACTTATGTTATGAATTCGTTTTCAATAAAATAAATATTGGATATTGCTTAAGATGAAGGCTATGAACTTCATTCTGACAGGGAAATAACTTGTTATTTCTTTATTGTCCTCATGTATTCAAGTTGCATGTTTGTAAAAATACTATGGCAGAAAATAATTACTTGAATGCGGTTTAGATGGATTTATTCATCATTTATGGTCAATGTAACAAAAATATCATTAGAAAATGCAGCGAGTTTAATGAAAAGTATGCTGATTTACCTCGAACGAATTCGAGAAAATTCATTAGATTGAAGAGAAATTTTGAAATGCTTATATCATCATGAAAAGCTGAAAGTATCAAAGTGTATTAATGAATCTAGAAAGATTTCAAAAACAGTTCAAAATTTCTCTTCAATCTAATTTCCTCGGATTTATCCGAGGTGAATCACTTCATTCTTTTCATTGAAGAGAAAAACTCTGCATGTTCTACTGATATTCTTGTTTCATTGACCATAAATGATGAATAAATCCATTTTAACCGCATTCAAGTAATTATTTCTTGCTATAGTATTTTTACACCCATGCATCTTGAATACAGGATAGCAATGAAGGAAGAACATGTTAGATCTCTGTCAGAATGAAGTTCATAGCCTACTATCTTAAGCACTATCCAATATTTATTTTATTGAAACGAATTCATAACATAAGTGATCATAACTAACACACTGTACGAGATAGGTATAGGGAAAGTATACTCAATTAAAATGGAAAATGTTATAGCTTTTCGAATAAGTGATAATATACAGGGTGTTCCATTTAAAAAAATGGAGTTGCAGTCATTTTCATGAGTGCCCGGATGACACTCACTTCTGAGCCTCCCTGTATGCTGAAACTGAGATCCAGTTCATCGACAGAATACTTGATGGTCCTATGCAGCTATAACCCAAATTGCAATTTTTTGTGAATTTGCATTGGGAAAAAATTCATATTTTTCAATGGTCAGGTTTTGCAAAAAAATCTGACAAAATAATTTTTATCTCGAAAATCGTCACAGATAGGTATAGGGAATTATGTGGGAAAGTTGTGAGGAATCTTATAAGGATCCCAAAAATGATATAATATACGAGGTGTTCCATTTGAAATAACAAAGTAGCTACTTCTTTCTGATACAAGCGGCAACACTGTATTGATGAAAATATTTTAGACGGATAGAGCAAGTTTGATTATCCACGCTTACAAATTTTCGGAATGATCTGTCTTTCTGTTCTCCAGATACTTCTAATGTTCCATCCACTGTGACACACCCGGTATATGGGAGTCTGAATTTAGAACAATTTTGTGAGCAGATAATCGAAGTTGGTTTACGTAATTTTTTGTTTCAATTGATTACATATCTACCAATGGATATTCGCAATTTATTCAACCTACTTAATGATGAAAATTGTTATAACTAAGCTGTATAATATAAAATATGAATAAAAAACTCGAATTTTTTTCATCTCTTTATTATTCCATAATAAAAAAATAATACACTCCATGATGAGAATAGAACAACAATATTCTTCCTTTTGATCATATTTATAGTCATTGAATAGATCCAATCTGAACTGCCATACTTGAGAAATTCACACTATCTTCAATGTTAATATGGAAGTATTTGGTAGATATATTTATCAAACTCGAGATCTAGTTGATGTAAAATCATTCAATGCCTCAAACAATACTTTGATAACTTAGAAGATATATTCATGATGTTGAAAGACATTATGTCGAACAACATAGTTCGAAGAACGAGATTCTGGTGAGTTCACTTATTGAATTGTTTCTCATACAAATAATGAATGATATTTCTCAATTTGCAGGTTGGGCTTTGGGGAAAATCTCATTACTAGAGGTGAATGTCAATAAGTATAGTCCACTAAGGGGATTTTCTTTTGTTAAACTACCACAATTTATCGAAAATCATAGAGCTGTTGTGAATGTGGTCAATGAAGATCAGTATTGTTTCGCATGGGCAGTCACATCGGCATTGTATCCAGTATCATATCAAAGTAATAGTGTGTTATCATATCCACATTTCTCTACCGTACTAGATCTGAAAAGAATTGAATTTCCACTAAAATTGCGCGAGGTGTCAAAGTTTGAGGTAATGAATACATGTTCAATCAATGTTCACGGTATCGATAAATTTTATGATGGGGATAAACTGAAATATGAAATCATTGGACCACTCCATTATTCTTAAAATAGTTTCAATAAACATATATATTTTACAGGTTATTGCTGTAATGACCATTATTGTTAGATTGAAGATTTATCCAGATTAGTATTATTATTGAATATTATTTTTTGTGATGGTTGTTTGATATACTTCGAGAAAAAAGAATTTTCAACTGAACATCAATTATCCACAAATAAAACTTTCAAACATGATCCATACTCATTCGCATACATAATCGAATATTCACAAAGATTGTCATATTCATATCGAAACTAGAAAATGACTTGATTGTTATTTATAATGAATATTTGAAACGTATCGTTCCAATGCAAAAATTTAGTGTTGAAGAAGAGCTCGAATATGCCAATGCCACAATATGTAATATTAGCCAAAGTGAATTCAAACTTTTGGGGATGTCAAGGTCAAAGATCAATGTCATTTGACCGAAAAAAAAAAGAGATACCGTATAGAGATTCCGTATTTTATTCCCATAATATTCTATAACTTAAGCAGATATGACTGCCATTTGTTCATAACACGTTAGTTCTTTTCAGAGAATGAACAATTTTCATTGATGAGAAAGAGTGGTGCATTTCCATATAGTTTCGTTCATGATTTGAGTCGACTAGATAATGTGACTTCACCATCGAAAGAGAAGAATTTTATGACAATTCGAATGATCAAGAAATATATCTGATGAAGAATATAAAAGAGCAAAGTTAGTGTGGAATGTGTTTGCATGTCAAACATTGGGTGGCTATTCAGATATCTATTTAAAATCCAACGTTTCACTTTTGTGTGATATATTCAACTATTTTCGTAATATTTGTATGGACACTCACAAACTAGACCCAGCTCATTATTATACCTCACCCGGACTTTTTTTGGGACGCGACGTTGAAATATACCAAAGTAGAATTGGAATTACTTACGCAGATATAAGTATGATGAATTTTTCAAGAAAGGTATCCGTGGTGGGGTATGTCAATGCAGCGATAGAAATAATGAATTCTCAGCAAATTTCGATCCAAAAGAATCAACATCCTATATAATGTATCTTGATGTTACTAACTTGTACGGGCATAGTATGAGTTTAAACTTACCAACAAGTGGTTTTCAATGGTTATATTATATGTTATGACTATCGCTTGTAATAGTTCCGTAGGTTTCGTGTTGAAAGTGGATGTTCATTACCCACTAGACTCACATGGTATTCATTCAGAGTTACCATTCTTAGTAGAATCAATTATTCCAACTGGGTCAAAATCGAAAGTATCCAAATTATTACCTAAATTGAATGTTAAAAAAAATACATAGGATTCTCAGATTCAATCAATCACAATGGCTCGAAGAATATATCGACTTGAATACTATGTTCAGAAATAATGCGAAAACTGAGTTCAAAAAAATCAATATGTCTATGGAAAGACCCTCGAAAATGTTGATAATAAAAGCGATATCAATCTTTTGACAAATTGGAAAAACATTCAAAGAATTTTAGACGCCAAAGCTTACATAGCAAGACCGAATTTCAAAAACGTGTCCATATTCAGTGGAGATTTTGTAGCTATTCATATTGGTAAAGTTAAAGTGAATTATAATGAACTACTGTATTTGGGATATGTATATTGGTACTGTCTAAAACATGTAATGTATGATTTCTTATCCTCATGAATTCTTTAGAAGAAGAAGATTGTGATGAACATTGTATCAATAAAAACTTTCTTCTATCATTTTGTTGATTGTAATTGTGTAACTTTTTACATCATGTATTAATGTCATGCAGTCATATATATCAATAAAATAATATTACATTCATTGAAGGAGTTCAAGTGTGACTATAACTTAGAGATGCAATAGGATTTGTTCCTACTGTGCAATATAATTCTAATGTTGTATATTATGTCGAAGAATGCCTAGATATCGTGGATCAGGTAGAAAGTCACGTGTCTGAAAGATGTAGGTAGAAAACCACTCATCGCAGAATTTTCGACTATACTATAGAATTCAATTATTCATTTAGAATTTGAAGAATGAAAAACTTATTTTCCTCACGAATTCTTCAGGAGAAGATAATAGTGACAGATGATGTATTCAAGAAGAATTTTTTAATATTCATGTAACTTTTCATAGCGTACATGAATGTTGTGTGATAATATCCATGAGGAATTGTTATGTTGATGTGAAATAATGAAAGTGATGAACAAACTTTAATTCCGAAAGAAATTCTGCATCTGATATCATACTGATATGATGATTTCTTCTAATTCATTAGGCACCAAATTTCAATCTGAATATAGGATGCTAAAGTTTCGTATTACAAAATAATGAATTATTTCACACTGAAATACTAGTCATCTATAAAAAATACTATATATTTTCCAAACTGCACAATAAAGTTCCATTGTGGTACATAATTCATAATAAGAAAATAATTATAATAATAATAAAAATATCGTCCTCATTATTTCATGAAATTTAAATAAGAAATAAAGGGCGAAATTCATTGCTGCAATGCTATGCATCTCAGAAAATGTTCTTACACTCAACCCTAAAAAAAAACATGTGATTGTTTTACATGATTATCGCCTACAATTTGAACACAAATAAATACATCACAGTCGAACACATATTTTTTTCGTATTCAGTTTTGAAGAAAGGTGGGAATAGAATTATATTTTTGAAAAATTTGGTTTCTAAAAGATCGCCTGAACATTTCAGTTTTGAATTTTGGCACTGCTACCATATTTTTATATCTAATATTCAATTGTAGATATCTGTATTATATGTAATTTTTCTATGCAGATATGAATGCTCTATTGTTACGTTTATTTTATGGAAAGGCGAATAGTGTGAAATACTCTTCTTTTCTCTATGTTCAACCAACCGATTTCTTGAAGTTTATGTGAGATTTTTTGTCGTCGTATACCAAAAAATCAATCTCAATGTCATGTTTGTGGACTAGACCACATCAAAAAATCTTTTAACCATAGAAAATTCTTCAAAACGTTGTTTTCATTCGTGGTTGAGAAGTGCAGGTGGAAAAGAGGGCATCGTTATGTCAATATTCAACAAGGAAGGAGGATGGATGTTGAAAATTATGTGTGAGTGTGAGAAAGAAGGGTCTATGTGTGTGCGTGCTAGAATATTACGTTGGTAAAGAGTAGGGGTATGAGATTTCTTCACGAATGAATCAAACATGTTGATGTTTCCTCAAGGACAAATCTGAAAGCTTACAGTCAATCGAATATAACACCAATACTGTTTGAAATGATGATTATCGTTGAGAAAGAAATGTCCTTGAGAATTTAAAATTTCTTCCCATTCTCAAAGCCATCAAAACGGGACGTCACATCCCATTCAAATTGAATAAATGCTGATGAGGTGGAGTGTATATTCCATTCTCAAAAGTTCTTCGAATAGTTAAGATATTCGATAAAATGAACCCAATCGAAGATATTCTTAATGAAGTGGCTGTGTTAGATCAACACAATAGAGTGTACGCTATTGATCCAGTTGATTTTGATGGAGAGGAATATGCAGAAGAAGACGATAATTGTGAAGACGAAGGTGTTGGTGATGAAATTCCGACGATCAAAGAAGAAGTGAAAATTCTGCACCGCTACGTGGATGTTGATAAATTCAAAAACCAACGAATCCACCAAATCTGCGTATGCATGTCGAACGTGGTCATCGATACTGATGATGGTTCAATCGACATGTGCCATACCTGTTTTTGTAATTACGCAGATAGGTCAAGAGGTGGGAAATATAGTTTTATGGACACGCATTACTTGACAAACAGTGATAATATACCAATTTCATCATGTTGTGTTAACTGTAAAAACCCGCTATACAGGGTGATTCACCTAACTGGTTCATTAGAGGTTTATGGAGAACTGAAAGAGATATCAACTTGAAATTTTGGTGAATACTATTACTCAATGTGTTCTATTTTCCCAAAATAGTTTCAATACGCTGTTACTTCCGGTTAAACCGGAAGTGATATCAACTTCGTTTTTTCAAATAGAACACCCTGTTTATTTTTGCATTTTTGAATTCTACGATGAATTCTGGGCCTGTTACATTTCGAATTTTCTTCCTATCGTGATTCGTTTGCAAGATATTCCATTTTTTCGAAAAATTTTGACAGATGGACGACTAACTAAAATGTCCATATAATCTTCAATTTTCAAGATTCGAGGTTCAATTTCCGTAAACACATGAATGAAAGAGTGTTCTATCAGGTATCCTTAGAAGTGTTCCAAAATATTCAACAGGGTGTTTGATATTTCAGTTTACTTTTTGTAAATTTCAAATCGCAATAACTTTTTTATTTCAAATAGAATGAGTATGCAATTTTCACACTATCCGACGTAAAATTCAAGTTCCTATCGATTTGCATCAGCATACCATATCGATAAAATGGATATTTACAGAGATATCAACAAAAATGTGGAAATACGCTCATTTGTCTCATGTGTACTTTCACAAGTGTGCTTTGGATGGTTCTAAATTTCATATTTGACGAATAATATAAATATTAATTGATTCCTAACACAAAAAGAAACAAATATGGTGCACCATCATATGGTGTTAGAAACATTATACAGAAATTGATGACTGATGGATTCGGCAAGGGTGGATCATGGTAATTTCTTCGAAGTCACATGACTTGATGTCTCTCGATTTCTATCTCTGGGGTTTCAGAAAAAATAGAGTTTTCAAAATGGCCGATGACTCTCAAAATTCCCTAGAGCCAAAAAAATGCGCCTGGCTTTGGCAAAATTGTCATAAGAAATTGAAAGGTCGACTACTGAAGGTGTCCGGAGAAGAATTATTATGTGTCGTGAACAACATGGACATTTTGAACAATTACTTGTTTTGTTTTATCCGTTCATCAGAATATCTTTTTTGATGCTATATCATTTGTTAAGTGATAGGTTTGCATAAGTATATCCATAGACGAAGTGGAGATAGTTACTTCCTAATGGATTGATGTTCATATTATTCGTCAAATATGAAATTCAGAACCATCCAAAGCACACTTGTGAAAATACACATGAGACAAATGAGCGTATTTCCACATTTTTGTTGATAGCTCTGTGAATATCCATTTTATTTATATGGTATGCTCATGCAAATCGATAGGAAATTAAATTTTACGTCGGATAGTGTGAAAATTGCATGGTCATTCTATTTGAAATAAAAAAGTTATGGTGATTTGAAATTTACAAAAAGTAAACTGAAATATCGAACACCCTGTTGAATATTTTGGAACACTTTCAAGGATACCTGATAGAACACTCTTTCATTCATGTGTATACGGAAATTGAACCTCAAATCTTGAAAATTGAAGAAAATATGGCCATTTTAGTTAGTCAGTCCATCTGTCAAAATTTTTCGAAAAAATGGAATATCTTGCAAACGAATCACGATAGGAAGAAAATTCAAAATGCAACAGGCCCAGAATTCTTCGTAGAATTCAAAAATGTAAAAATAAACAGGGTGTTAAATTTGAAAAAACAAAGTTGATAGAAGATAGAACACATTGAGTAGTAGCATCCATCAAAATTTCAAGTTGATATCTCTTCTATTTCACCATAAACCTCTAATGAACCACTTAGGTGAATCACCCTGTATATTGTGAGGGTGGTTGAGGCTTGCTCAATTTGTAATTATTACCCGCTTTATGTAGATAAGTTAGCTGAATGAACAATACTCGAGAACAATATCGATTTAATAATATACCATGTAAATGTTAAAATCTTTTTTCATTTTCCTCTCAACCACAAACGTGAAAATATGAATAATACGATTGATAAATTTGGTCGTAAAAGAAGCAGATCATTAATTTCTCTAAGAGGTCCACCAGGTATAGGTTTTTTACTAGATTCTGATGGAAATTATAATATGTTAGGAAAACAATTGAAAAAATGTTGGTATACCAACAAATGACGAAGATTGTGTTCAACTTCGGTACTTGAATGAGCAGATTATCGAAGCAAAAGAGATGACTCTACGAGCATTGCAAGCAGCAATCTCCTCAGTTATGGACAATATAAATTATATTTTGCCAAACAACATAATGAATTGAGAATCGAATTGAAAAGGGAGCAAGATCAGATTGATAAAGATTCTCTTATGAAACAACTTGATGGATTGAAAATTCGACTCACCAAACTCAGTAGAACTCAAGAACAAATAATTCAAGATTTGAAAGAAGTGAGAAGATTGGAACGTTTGGAATATTGACAACATACTGATTATATTGCAAGGTTCATTAAAATACATGTAACTTGGATAATAAATCAATATACCATAAATGTGATTAATTTCGAATTATCCTTCTAATGAAGTTTGACTACCTATGTATGTAATTCCAGGAGAGTTATTGTGGAATGATCTGTTGAGAAATAATCAGTTAAAAAGAGTATTGGAAAATAATGTACTGAAAATGATCTATTGAAAATATGATTTATATTGTGGAAAGTTTGGGATGTGAAAACAAATCAAAAAATATTCAAGATGATCTATTAAAAAATGATCAACTGAAAAAATAATGTATAATATGTATAATGTAAAATAATATATTGAAATAAAAAAAAATATCGAAACATGATTTAGAATGTGACTATTTGAGACAGTCAGAAAATTTTGATAGGATTGCCTCTTGTTCTTTCCTTCTTTTGTGAGTCTCCCCTATCATTGAATCGATAGACTGGAGGTTGGACAGGCAGAATTCTGATTTGGGTTTTGCACTCTCGAATTCTTCCCGCAACGCTTCGGTTTCTTCGAGGAGAGACGCTAGTTTTTCCTGCTGTTTTCTTATGGCAAGTTCGAGAGCTTTGGCATTCTCTTCTTTCTCCGCTGTCTCCTTCATCACCTCCACCATCCGTTTTTATTTGTATGATGCACTGTCACATTGGTATTGTTGAATATCCGCGTGGTAAATCACCAAGTCATCATCACATTTTCTCATCACCATGCGGACACTATTTACTCTCACCTCAAATGCTCATCAATTTTCTGTTGCTGTTTCTCGACTTTTTCGGACGAGATGTTGATGATTTTCCCAAAGCATTCGCCAATATTGGGCATTGATCTCGAGACCTCGATGTTTTCAATAGCACATTGGAATGTACTGTAGATCCCGAGTCCTTCTTCTTCCTCCCTTGCTTACTTGGTTTCACTCCATCCTCGTCAACGATAGCTTTCCTTTTCATCGGGCTCCTTCCTTTTTTCGTTGAATGTTTCATAATGATTGTTGAAAGGGCCCTTGGCTGTTCCTGGACAACTTCGGCGACTGGTGGGGTGACTCCAACATTTGGTGTGGTGACTCCAACTTCATCGGCAACGGATGGCAATGACTGGTCCGGGATTAGTGTTACTGTTCCTGTTGCTATTTGAAATTCTTTCAACAACGTGTCTAAATATTCTTGACTGATTTCAATGGGTGGTGAAGAAAGATCAATTTTATCTAATTTCCACGATGATTCGATGGTGACTGTTTTCTTTTTTTTTACGAACGAATGGTGAAATTTCAGGTTTGTAACTGACTGAAGATGTCTTGAACTGAATGATTCTTCGTTTGAGTTTCGTGAAGAAACCTAGCACCCCCTCTCTTTACCAACATTATACTCGAACACACATATACCCTTCTCTCTCACACTAAAAAACTCGGTATAATACAGCTCATTTAAATTCTTTAGTATAGTCGAAACTTCCACTATGAGTTTTTTCTACCTACATCTTTTAGACACCTGCCCAAACGAAATTATCTATTAGTAGATTGGTCAATGATATAACTGAACGGGGTGGTAGGGCTTGTGACTTTCTACCTGATCTACAACGTCTATGCATTCTTCGACATAATATACAACATAAACATCCACATCCTCACAATCTCTCCTGATTTGAATTTTATTTGTGGAGTTATATTCGATTGACTGTAAGCTTTCAGATTTGTCCTTGAGGAAACATCAACATGTTTGATTCATTCGTGAAGAAATCTCATACCCCTACTCTTTACCAACGTAATATTCTAGCACGCACACACATAGACCCTTCTTTCTCACACTCACACATAATTTTCAACATCCATCCTCCTTCCTTGTTGAATATTGACATAACGATGCCCTCTTTTCCACCTGCACTTCTCAACCACGAATGAAAACAACGTTTTTAAGAATTTTTTATGGTTAAAAGATTTTTTGATGTGGTCTAGTCCACAAACATGACATTGAGATTGATTTTTTGGTATACGACGACAAAGAATCCCACATAAACTTCAAGAAATCGGTTGGTTGAACATAGAGAAAAGAAGAGTATTTCACACTATTCGTCTTTTCCATAAAATAATCGTAACAATAGAGCATTCATATCTGCATAGAAAAATTACATATAATACAGATATCTACAATTGAATATCAGATATAAAAATATTGTAGCAGTGCCAAAATTCAAAACTGAAATGTTCAGGCGATCTTTTAGAAACCAAATTTTTCAAAAATATAATTCTATTCCCACCTTTCTTCAAAACTGAATACGAAAAAAATATGTGTTCGACTGTGATGTATTTATTTGTGTTCAAATTGTAGGCGATAATCATGTAAAACAATCACATGTTTTTTTTTAGGGTTGAGTGTAAGAACATTTTCTGAGATGCATAGCATTGCAGCAATGAATTTCGCCCTTTATTTATATATATATATATATATATATATATATATATATATATATATATATATATTTATATATGAATTATGTACCACAATGGAACTTTATTGTGCAGTTTGGAAAATATATAGTATTTTTTATAGATGACTAGTATTTCAGTGTGAGATAATTCATTATTTTGTAATACGAAACTTTAGCATCCTATATTCAGATTGAAATTTGGTGCCTAATGAATTAGAAGAAATCATCATATCAGTATGATATCAGATGCAGAATTTCTTTCGAAATTGAAGTTTGTTCATCACTTTCATTATTTCACATCAACATAACAATTCCTCATGGATATTATCACACAACATTCATGTACGCTATGAAAAGTTACATGAATATTAAAAAATTCTTCTTGAATACATCATCTGTCACTATTATCTTCTCCTGAAGAATTCGTGAGGAAAATAAGTTTTTCATTCTTCAAATTCTAAATGAATAATTGAATTCTATAGTATAGTCGAAAATTCTGCGATGAGTGGTTTTCTACCTACATCTTTCAGACACGTGACTTTCTACCTGATCCACGATATCTAGGCATTCTTCGACATAATATACAACATTAGAATTATATTGCACAGTAGGAACAAATCCTATTGCATCTCTAAGTTATAGTCACACTTGAACTTCTTCAATGAATGTAATATTATTTTATTGATATATATGACTGCATGACATTAATACATGATGTAAAAAGTTACACAATTACAATCAACAAAATGATAGAAGAAAGTTTTTATTGATACAATGTTCATCACAATCTTCTTCTTCTAAAGAATTCATGAGGATAAGAAATCATACATTACATGTTTTAGACAGTACCAATATACATATCCCAAATACAGTAGTTCATTATAATTCACTTTAACTTTACCAATATGAATAGCTACAAAATCTCCACTGAATATGGACACGTTTTTGAAATTCGGTCTTGCTATGTAAGCTTTGGCGTCTAAAATTCTTTGAATGTTTTTCCAATTTGTCAAAAGATTGATATCGCTTTTATTATCAACATTTTCGAGGGTCTTTCCATAGACATATTGATTTTTTTGAACTCAGTTTTCGCATTATTTCTGAACATAGTATTCAAGTCGATATATTCTTCGAGCCATTGTGATTGATTGAATCTGAGAATCCTATGTATTTTTTTTAACATTCAAGTAAGGTAATAATTTGGATACTTTCGATTTTGACCCAGTTGGAATAATTGATTCTACTAAGAATGGTAACTCTGAATGAATACCATGTAAGTCTAGTGGGTAATGAACATCCACTTTCAACACGAAACCTACGGAACTATTACAAGCGATAGTCATAACATATAATATAACCATTGAAAACCACTTGTTGGTAAGTTTAAACTCATACTATGCCCGTACAAGTTAGTAACATCAAGATACATTATATAGGATGTTGATTCTTTTGGATCGAAATTTGCTGAGAATTCATTATTTCTATCGCTGCATTGACATACCCCACCACGGATACCTTTCTTGAAAAATTCATCATACTTATATCTGCGTAAGTAATTCCAATTCTACTTTGGTATATTTCAACGTCGCGTCCCAAAAAAAGTCCGGGTGAGGTATAATAATGAGCTGGGTCTAGTTTGTGAGTGTCCATACAAATATTACGAAAATAGTTGAATATATCACACAAAAGTGAAACGTTGGATTTTAAATAGATATCTGAATAGCCACCCAATGTTTGACATGCAAACACATTCCACACTAACTTTGCTCTTTTATATTCTTCATCAGATATATTTCTTGATCATTCGAATTGTCATAAAATTCTTCTCTTTCGATGGTGAAGTCACATTATCTAGTCGACTCAAATCATGAACGAAACTATATGGAAATGCACCACTCTTTCTCATCAATGAAAATTGTTCATTCTCTGAAAAGAACTCACGTGTCATGAACAGATGGCAATCATATCTGCGTAAGTTATAGAATATTATGGGAATAAAATACGGAATCTTGAAATTCAGATTACACATCGAATGTGCGGCGCGGTATCTCTTTTTTTTTCGGTCAAATGACATTGATCTTTGACCTTGACATGCCCAAAGTTTGAATTCACTTTGGCTAATATTACATATTGTGGCATTGGCATATTCGAGCTCTTCTTCAACACTAAATTTTTGCATTGGAACGATACGTTTCAAATATTCATTATAAATAACAATCAAGTCATTTTCTAGTTTCGATATGAATATTTCAGCATCAGAATCTTCTAGTCTATACATGACAATCTTTGTGAATATTCGATTATGTATGCGAATGAGTATGGATCATGTTTGAAAGTTTTATTTGTGGATAATTGATGTTCAGTTGAAAATTCTTTTTTCTCGAAGTATATCAAACAACCATCACAAAAAATAATATTCAATAATAATACTAATCTGGATAAATCTTCAATCTAACAATAATGGTCATTACAGCAATAACCTGTAAAATATATATGTTTATTGAAACTATTTTAAGAATAATGGAGTGGTCCAATGATTTCATATTTCAGTTTATCCCCATCATAAAATTTATCGATACCGTGAACATTGATTGAACATGTATTCATTACCTCAAACTTTGACACCTCGCGCAATTTTAGTGGGAATTCAATTCTTTTCAGATCTAGTACGGTAGAGAAATGTGGATATGATAACACACTATTACTTTGATATGATACTGGATACAATGCCGAGGTGACTGCCCATGCGAAACAATACTGATCTTCATTGACCACATTCACAACAGCTCTATGCTTTTCGATAAATTGTGGTAGTTTAACAAAAGAAAATCCCCTTAGTGGACTATACTTATTGACATTCACCTCTAGTAATGAGATTTTCTCCAAAGCCCAACCTGCAAATTGAGAAATATCATTCATTATTTGTATGAGAAACAATTCAATAAGTGAACTCACCAGAATCTCGTTCTTCGAACTATGTTGTTCGACATAATGTCTTTCAACATCATGAATATATCTTCTAAGTTATCAAAGTATTGTTTGAGGCATTGAATGATTTTACATCAACTAGATCTCGAGTTTGATAAATATATCTACCAAATACTTCCATATTAACATTGAAGATAGTGTGAATTTCTCAAGTATGGCAGTTCAGATTGGATCTATTCAATGACTATAAATATGATCAAAAGGAAGAATATTGTTGTTCTATTCTCATCATGGAGTGTATTATTTTTTTATTATGGAATAATAAAGAGATGAAAAAAATTCGAGTTTTTTATTCATATTTTATATTATACAGCTTAGTTATAACAATTTTCATCATTAAGTAGGTTGAATAAATTGCGAATATCCATTGGTAGATATGTAATCAATTGAAACAAAAAATTACGTAAACCAACTTCGATTATCTGCTCACAAAATTGTTCTAAATTCAGACTCCCATATATAAACTTATTACATATGCCGGACCCTTCTTCATATTTTAAATGAAGTTGAATGAACATCCTTGTTGGGAGTAGAGCATCCACATATTGATATCTGTAATATTATCAAAGAGAAAATATAATTAGTTATTATAATGAAATTATATTTGAATACTTACACATGGAACTATAGTAAATTGAATTCCATTAAAGATCGAGTTTTTGCTCCATCATAATGGGGAGCACTTTCCCCTAGATATTTCAGAGTGAAATTATTATCCCAAGAATTCATTTCACCTATAATATCATCTGTTAGTCGATCAGCTACACGTTTTGGTAACCATGATTTGAATTCAGTGTCATCATCTGATAATGACACTATGACGGATCTTCCATATCTTGTGAATATTACAGTTACTTTTACAAGTCGATAAGATTTATTAATAGTCAACGTTGATAATCGTATTGTTTGGGATGTTTGATTAATCAGACTATTGAGTTTATTCACATCGAATTTAGCAGTTGACATTTTGAAAAATTATTTGAAAATTATTTTACCTAACAGCACTGTGTGTGTGTGTGATGAAACTCAAAGAAGTGTAGTTCCAATAGTCTCATGCTTTTATGATGATCCAAGAGTAGAGGGGCCATTGTGATACCACCCTCAACCATTTTTCATTAAGCTCAAGGTTTTATTTCACTATACATCGAGTCTGTCAATAATATCTACATCGACTCGAATGAATAGTATGGTCCGTGACGATTGCTATGGTAGCCGAAATATGTGGGTTTCAGGGTCGAGAGAAAAAAAAACTGTCATTCTGATCAAGAATTACGATACCATTCCCCATCTCTTTCCTTCAGCTCTAGATTTCATTTTAGTACACATCGAGTCGAGGTCATCTATATGCTAATCATCAATTCATTCGGATACCTAGATACAATGATGGTCTCCGTGATGACAGGTGTGGTTGCCCAAACAGACTATTATCAAGGTTAAGATCTCACCACCTATTCAGACAGAGGGTGCGGTCCTAACGACTGCTAGAGAAACAGAAACATGTTAGTGAAGGAATATGATGACATTTATGATGATTTAAACCACTTTTAAGCCAACTCAACCCTTTCATGTTTTATAATTCCGTCCAAGAATTACGATACCATTCCCCATTTATTTCCTTCAGCTCTAGATTTCATTTTAGTACACATCGAGTCGAGGTCATCTAAATGCTAATCATCAATTCATTCGGATACCTGAATACAATGATGGTCTTCGTGATGACAGGTGCTGTAACCGACACGAGCTATTATCAAGGTAAAGATCTCACCACCTATTCAGTTAGAGGGTGTGGTCCTAACGACTGCTAGAGAAACAGAAACATTTCAGTGAAGGAACAATGATTTGAACCACTTTTAAGTCAACTCAGCCCTTTCATGTTATCCGAACGGCAATAACTTAGCCTTGGGCGAGTGTAGTCTCGCGTTATTTCCCACCATAGAAGAGTCTCATGTTGTAACAAGGTCAAGAATTGTCATTCTTTTGAATTGAGTAGAGGACCCATTGTGATAGCCCAACCCCCCCACTATTTTCTCATTCAGCTCATCATCTATTCAGTCGGATAATACATCGGAAACCGAATTACATTAGTGAAGAAATGTATACACTTTTAAGTCAACTCAACCCTTTCAAGTTATCCGAACAGGAATAACTTGAAACCTTGAGCGGATGTAGTCTCGGGTGATTCCAATTGTAATTGCGCGATAATCACCATTCTAATGACCTTCAGAGGTTTTGGAATCGACCAATGGGCATCATCCGAGCGAGAAAACTTTTAACCTTGGCTGGTTGTAGCTTCGGGTAAACAGAATAGTAATTGCGACAATTGCCCTTCAGATGACCTTTAGAGGCTCCTCAACCGGCCAATTTACACTACTCACGAGCAACTTTTCTCTCTGCAACTATTTTGTCTCTTACATCAAATCTACGAATTTATACAGTGCGTCCATAAAGTAACGCATAAATTCATTATTGGCTAAATGAACAATAAAATTAGGAATTCCCAAAACAAGTATTTTTTTGATTTCAATTTACTATTGTTTCAAATCAGAATCTAATATACAGGGTGAACCACTTTCGGGTAATGACGTCATCACAATTTTTTTTTAAATGGAACCCTTTTTTTTTCTATTTTCAAATTGCCTTTGCTGAGCTGATTCCAAAAATGTATAATATGTTGCTTCAAATTGGTACAGGGTGGGCAAAAATGCAGAAAAAAAGTATGAAAATTGTTTATGGAAAGTAATACGTTACTGAATGTAATAAACAAATTGAATGGAATTAGTAGTTATGCAATTAATGTGATACACTTCCAAAAACAAACGAACGAAAATTTACAATAAATCTTCAAATTGTTCTCCATTGACCGTTAGACAATGACTGAACCGGGCATTACTTTCGTCTCTAACATTCTGTAGCATAGCGGGTGTTATGCTCTGTATTTCTTGTCTGATTCGGTCTTGTAGTTGAGGGATATTTCCAGGTCTGTTCAAGTAGACTAGATTTTGAATAACCGCATAAAAAGAAGTCTAATGGGCTCAGATCAGGTGATCTAGCAGGACATTCCACTGGTCCCCTTCTTCCTATCCACCTTTGTGGAAAAGTTGTGTTTAAAAAAACGCGCACAGTTACTGCGAAATGTGGCGGTGCGCCATCCTGTTGAAACAAGATTCTGCGGTCTACATTAGCGGGTATTTGAATATCAGGAAAAAGCTGGATCAGATCAGGAATTAATGTATTTTGTAGGAAATCCAGATATAATGCTCCTGTTAAGTTTTCATCGAAAAAATATGGACCAATAATTGTATTTCTCACAATACTAGCCAATACGTTAGTTTTTTGTGGTCTTTGCGTATGGTACTCTTGCATCCAGTGTGGATTTTCATCAGACCAATAACGGGTGTTTTGCCGGTTAACATGACCGTTCAAATGAAACGTTGCCTCGTCCGAAAATAAAACGTTATCAATGAAATTGTGATTTTGGTTCATCATATACTCGCAGAATTCAGTTCTTCGGTCAAAGTCGTCCTCAGCCAATTCATGGATGAGACGTACTTTATAAGGATGGTATTTTACCTTATTGAAAATGTTTGATACTGAAGACTTTCCAATACCAAAATTCCTAGATAATCCTCGCACTGTACAGTGTCGATTTTCTTCAGCCGACAAAATTATGTCTTGTTGAATATTTTCATCAATTTTTGATCTACCTTGCTTTGCATCTGCATCTCTCACATGTCCTAATTCTCTGTATTTTCGCTCTATTCTACTTACCGTAGATTGTGAAATAGGTTCACGATGTGGGTGCATTTCATGGAATAATCGGCATACCGCAGTCCGCATCTTATCGCCAATACCAATCATCATCAATATTTCAATCCTGTCACTTTCGGTTAAAGGCATTTTGTAAAAAAAGTTCACGAACGTACCTTCTCTAAAGCGTTAACAATACGAAACTGTGCTTCGATGTTTTTGACAGTTTTGTCAAATAAAAAAAATGGTAAAACATAATGCCAAACAAAAAGATTTTTTTCTACTCCCGTATGTGAATTACTAAAGTCACACATCGATAAAAATGTGTAAAGCTTCATTTCACGATTCGGTGTGTGAAATGCCATGCTTTTCTTATGGGATTTATTTCACGCACCGGGGCCATAAGAGTCAATACAAATTCACACACCGGTCGCTGGTCTAGGTAGCGGTGACGAGAGAAATTGACAAATGTGACAAATGTGACAGTTCCAGTTTATTATTGTAATAAAGAAAATTAGTTAAATTTTCCTTTATTTCAATCTCTAAGTAAAAGGTCGTAGAAAAAGTATAGTGTGCACCACGTGCGTGAAGACTTTTTTACGCTCATGCGGATTGTGAAACTCGCCTGCGGCTCGTTCCACAAACTTCCACACTCGCGTAAAAAAGTATACTTCACGCACTAGATACACAATATACTATTATAGTCCAGGGGCTTGGATCACTAATGAAAGCTGTAATATACAATTATTAAGAATAATGCTGTATGTTCTTGATAGTTTATCAAAGTAGTTGTATAACAATACGTAATTTTATTTAATGTGTTTATTACGTTTATTCGTTATTTTCATTACTTTGTTAGTAAATTTTTGCATTTTTGCCCACCCTGTACCAATTTGAAGCAACATATTATACATTTCTGGAATCAGCTCAGCAAAGGCAATTTGGAAATTGAAAAAAAAAGGAAGTGTTCCATTTGAAAAAAATGGAGATGACGTCATTACACGAAAGTGGTTCACCCTGTATATTAGATTATGATTTGAAACAATAGTAAATTGAAATAAAAAATCGACCTGTTTTGGAAATACCTAATTTTATCGTTCATTTAGCCAATAATGAATTTATGCGTAACTTTATGGACGCACTGTATAAGAGTGTCTCGTCGCTACGTGAGCACACACAAGACTATTCATTTGACTGTCACAACGGACCTGGAGAATGAAAAAATATGAATTTATTGGATATAAAAAGAAAAAGTTGATATATTGCTCAAAAATTAATTAGAATATACTAAAATGACAAATGAGACTTGGACGATTTTAGGTAAACAAGAAATCTAGTGAATTGGTAAAATCACACCCGAGATCGCGAATTGAGCTGACTGGAAACCAAAACGAACTGACTTCGTCTATACAAAAACCACGGTCATACACATAAGGTCTGGAATCTACGGCAATTTTGAGTGGTGGGGGGTGGCACCAGTTTTGAAGAATAAGTTTCCATAATTATCCGCTAGGAGGACATAGGGGTATATTCACGTGATTAATCTTTGACAACAAAACAAACGGTTCGGACTCGAATGGATAAATAAAATCGATGACAGAAATATTATATCTTGAATAAATAAAAATCATCAATATTTTGCGGTCCATATTGGACACCTTCAAATTTTATAATGAACCTGATTGTTAATTCCAAAAATGGATTAACTGATAAGAAAACCCATATTATTCACTTGATAATTGCTCTTGAATAAAAAAAAATCATTCTTACTTTAAAAAAAAGCTGATCGGATCTGATTTGTGATTGGCTGACAAAGTGACAATAGAGGACAGCGCTGCAGGTGGCGAAACATGAGAACCACAAAAATTTCCTCAATGTTTGGGCCACCCCCTACCAAAACCAAACGAGTTGCGAGACCTATGTATACGATCGTGACAAAGACCATCTAAAGTCTCCTAATAAACGCCCGAATTTTGGGAGGTTTGTTTGCCTAAACTGCATGAGTGCTCTTTCTACCAATCATATAAAGAATAACTATATCGTCTCTTTAGTGTATATGCTAATCTATTACATCCTGATCAGAATGTGGAAGAGAATCGTAAATTTGATAAAACTATCCCTCATATAAACACTCTTGATGACAGTTCGGGCGCTATCGGTATATGCTATCTGGGTTCCTGTTGATATTTTCAAACTTTCGACATTTACGACTCCCCAGCCCTATTTCTATTGATTTTCTATTGGCAGATTAGATAATAAGCGTGTGAATATGTAGAAACTTTTGAAAGGTGATGTTTTGTTTATCATATGGTTCTCGTCTAATAAATTCCTAATTCTAAGAGGTTCTCCTTATTACAGTACCTTATCTTGTAGATTGAACTAGCTCCTAAGTGGATATTGTGTTCGGCCAACTTGATTGTTGAAAATATGGCGTCAAGCAGTTCGGTCGTGTCTGATGGCTCTTTTAAATCCAACAAAATTTGCAAGAGATGCAAAAAGAAATTCGTAAATGGTGTAACATGTATAAACTGCAAAAGCAACTACCATTCGAGGTGTGCTGAATTTAACTGCCGCGAAAACGACGAAGTGATTATGATAAGTGACGATAAAATAATGTGGACAGTAGTAACCAAAAGAACACTGATTCCGACCAGGATCAAGCCTTCTTCGATGCTATTGAAAACCTGAGTTCCGATAACAAGGTAGATATCAATATTTTCAACTATATATTGAAACAAAAAGACCAAATTATAAGCGAATTACGAAAACAAATTCAAATATTAATGATGAATGATAAGAAGGTCACGTCAAATTCCACATTAATAACAAAAAAGATCCTGCCACAGTCGAACCCAAAAAAACATGAGGCCACAAAAAACCATGCAGATGTGGTCAAGATAGCTGAATCACCTCAAGTTCACATAGAAACTGATTCGAACTGCAACGTTGCCGGATCATCCAATTATCCTGGTTTCACCAAGGAACAATTATCAACTGCCTTAATGCAAACTGCCACCGAACAAAAATGCAGTGAATTGATCAATATAAATAAGGATACATCTGCGGAAGCTAAAAGAAATGACGGCTTTACACCAGTGAGAAGTAAAAAACAAAAGAGACATGTTGTTATTGGAAACAACAATTCCATTAAAATGAATGGAAAGGAAGTGAAAACTGTTCCTAGATATGCAAATCTACACATTTATAGAGTGGATCCCTCCATGACAGCCAATGATATGAGGGAATATGTTAAATCATATTTTCCCGAAGTGAAGTGCGAATCACTTACTGCCAAGCACCCGGACATCTATTCATCTTATAAAGTTAGCATATACGAGAAACACTACGAAGAAGCTATGGATCCATCGAAATGGCCCGAAGGCGCATATATCCAGCGTTTTTTAGAACTTCGAAAACCACCACCGACCCAGAAACCATAAATAGTGAGGGTAACTGTTTTGATTTATTACTACTGAATATCCAAGGTTTGAACCAAAACAAACTTGACAACATGGTCATTGACTATTTAAATGGAAATAACCTGAACTTTATATGTTTGACTGAAACTTGGTGTAATATTGATAGTGTCGAGAGTTTTGTTTTTCCTGATTTTCAATTGAGTAATCATTACTGTAGGATAGAGAGCATGCGTGGTGGAGTTAGTCTCTGGTCGAAATGCGGGCTCGATATTGAACCTCTTTCCTTAGATAGATTCTGTGTTGAGAAGAGTATTGAAATCGTTGGTTTATTATGGAAAACTGACATTCAAAAAAGTATTATGATTCTCACTTGTTACCGTTCACCAAGTGGAATTTTCTCTATTTTTGCAAATAAATTTAATCAACTGTTAGATTGTATTTTCGACCCCAATCTCTTTATAATCCTCACAGGAGATTTTAACATTCATTCGATGAACGTTAATGATAAAAAATATTTTTCTCATTTACTGACCTCTTTCAATCTCAGTGCCAGAATACAAAAGCCAACGAGGGTGAGTACTGTGGAAACTATTATAGATCAGATCTATACAAATTTCTCAGTAAGTGATGAGCTGTGGGGTGTCTATGATAATAATATCTCAGATCATCGTACTGTTCTTTTCTCGACTTCAGGTTACCAAAAAACATCAACACATACTCATGGTCTTGGAAGGAGTATGAGTGACATGAACATTGAAAATGTGAAGACTGACTTATCAAATGAAACTTGGGATGATATTTATAACAATTCTGAAGTAGACATGCAATTCAATATTTTCCATGACACTCTCATTCATCATTTCAACGCAACATGCCCACTGAAGCCAGTTAAGATCACAAAGCACGACTCTAAAGAATGGGTTAATAATGACATATGATCTTCAAGTTATAATCTGAAAAAGTTATACTATATTCAGAAGAGTGATCCAAATTTTAGAAAACATTACAATGAATCTAAGAAGCAACATAATTTATTAGTTAAAAAAACTAAGAGTGCCTTCTACTTGAATAAAATTTATTCATCAGATAATGTCAATAAATCTACATGGAATGTTATTTCAAAATTGACTGGAAGATACGTATGCCAAAGAAATATATCTCTCGAAATTAACAATACTCCAGTAGATGACCCTGTTGTAATTGCCAACTCATTTAATAAATACTTTGTTGAGGCTCCCCATAGTATAATAAATAATATTAAATGTTTAAATGGATCTGATTGTAATAAAAATCGTAGAAACATAGTCAACAGCATGTTTATATCACACATAACTGAAGAAGAGGTTGCTTCTATCATACACAATATGAAAAACAAACACTCCTTTGGAACAGACGGGATTTCGAGTAATTTCTCGAAAAAAATTGCTCCAACCATAATCAAGCCCTTGACACATATAATAAACTCATCTCTGAGTCAAGGTATTTTTCCCTCTAGATTGAAGAGTGCAACTGTTTCCCCGGTATTTAAAAAGGGGAATACTGAGAGTATGGATAACTACCGTCCAATAACAATACCTCCTGTTATTTCAAAAATCTTTGAATATGCAATGTTGGCACAGCTTCTCAAATTCCTTGATCGAAATGAAATTTTGCATGAACAGCAACATGGTTTTCGTACAGGACGCTCTACTATAACAGCGATACTGAATTTATATGAGAAAATCCTTGATGCTGTTGAAGCAGGTGAAACTCCGCTGGGTGTCTTTTGTGACCTCAGTCGAGCCTTTGACTGTGTCAATCATGCACGATTGTTAGACAAATTATATGATTCAGGCATCAGGGGAAAACCACATAAATGGTTTCAGTCATATTTGGAAGATCGAAATCAACATGTAAAGGTCAACTACTTCGGGGAAAATACCAGATCAACATATTTTTCAGATACTCTGCATAACAATATTGGGGTTCCTCAAGGATCAATCCTGGGTCCAGTATTGTTTTTGTTGTACATTAATGAATTACCTTCTATTATTTCAGAGGCATTTACATGCATGTATGCAGATGATGCCACATTATTATTCACAAGCAAAGATGAGGCAGAAATCCAAGATAAAATAAACCGTACAATGTCCATCTTATGTACTTGGTTGAGTGATAACTCCTTGTTTTTGAATTCCACAAAAACTTCCAATATGATTTTCCACACCTACCAAAATCATAACCTGCCGAATCTAACTGTTAGTATCAATGATACCAAAGTAGAGACTCTCAGGAGTACTATGTTCTTAGGTATAAACATAAACGATAATATATCTTTCATTACCCACTGCCGTAAGCTAAGCAAATCATTGAACTCCAAATGCTACCAAATCAGGGTTCTCGGGCATGTTTTGGACAACCGAGGTCTGAAACAATATTACTTTGGTCAGATACAGTCTAGAATATCTTATGGAATACTGTTGTGGGGAAACTCAACAGGAGTACAAGACGTATTTATTTCACAAAAACGGATAATAAGATCGATTGCAGGAGTATCGTCTATGTTCTCATGTCGTAGCCTTTTCAGGAAACTCGAAGTTTTACCGGTGGCTGCACTTTTCATTTTGGAACTCTTGGTTTATGTTCACAGAAACAGAAACTCATTTACAAGAAATCAATCCCTTCACGAACATGATACGAGAACAAGAAATGATTTCCATATCCCTAGCACTCACCTCTCACTTTGTATGAAATCATATAAAATTCTGGGACTGAGATTATATAACATTCTTCCCGATGCCATGAAAAGTATTAACACAGTTCATTGTTTTAAGAAAACAGCATGTAAGTTACTTCTAGAAATAAGCCCATACACGATACCTGAATTTTATGAATATTTCCAGTGATTTCAGAAGCGTTGATAGATTGTCCTCTTTTAATATATTGAAGTATTATTTGTTCTATTGTACCTAGTTGCGTGTATGTGTAATGTATTTATGTACCTCATCAGTGTATTGTACGTTGTACAACATTGATTAGTTTTATCATTTGACCTGTCCAATAGCTATGTACTTGAGCTCATTTTATGGATTAAATAAATATCTATCTATCTATCTATCTATCTAACTGGAGACGGCTCAGAACAGCTCTCGGGCTGAGGTTGCACGAACACGCACTCAGCCTCTGGTAATTTCTCTTACAGGCACTTTTGATAAATTTCTTTCTGGTTTAATATAGTACACTGGAGATCAAATAGATGAAATGAAGATAAAGGAAACTAACATGATTTTTAGTCAGAAAAAAACGAGGCAGAAATGAAAGTGAGACTGATAATATTACTTTCAAACACAAACATTACTAATTAGCAATTTGATCAGTTGTCGCAACTAACCAGGAGAAAAAACCAACGTTAATTCACTTTGATAGAGAACAATTCTACTTCAAAATTAAATATCAAAAGATACGTAAAATGAGACTTAGATAGGAAGAGAGATCACCCAGATATTAAGTGTCAGTAGTCAAGTGGACACTATAACGGTACTAACTTCTAGTCTCGAAGTGCTCAAAATTTTCGGGTCAAATCAGTTTGTCCATAGGTTTGTTCCAACAAGTCTTAAAATCGTCACAATTAGGCATTCCAAATCACGTGACATTCAATATGGCGAGAGTAGGCACACAGCTGTTTGAAGTGACGTCATTACGGCATTATTTCCGGAGTTGTGTGAGTTTGTTGTTGATGATAAAAGTTTTAAGATGCAGAGTGTATATTCAAGGACATTATTGTTGGAAAATCCAGATATTGGTGAAAGGTGAGCTGAAAACCCAATTTGTTTTTTGCTTACACAACATTTTGTTTCCCATATGTGAAGTGGAATGTTTATTTACAGATACCGAATGAAGCTGAAGATAATAAATGGAATGGAATTCCACCTATTACAAATATAGATATTGTTTCGTATTTAGTGCTAACCCATAGCTATTACACCAAAGAACAAATGAAGGCCTACAAAAGCTTGCATTCATTCAAGTATTTTGAGTCAGGCTTTGTTGTGAATGTGGGGACAAAAGTGGTGAATGGTTTCTACATTGTAATGGGAAAGGTATGGTTTCTTAATTTCTATTGACTTGTGTTTATTCAGCAATTTTTTTAGGTCAAACATTCTCAGAGGAAATGAGAAACCATTGGACGTTTGGTGCATCGTGGCCAAAGATGAAAGTGTATTAACAGCACATTGCCCATGAATGGCTGGACACAGTGAAGTTTGCAGTCATGTGGGTGCACTTTTATTTGCATCTGAATAAAATGTACAATGTAAATACAATAAGAGTTATAAAATGTTTACTGCAGACTCTCTGATATTTTAGTATCGATTCAGTAAGATCGTCCCTCTTAATTGCTGCTATTCATAGCCTTTCAGACAATTCGTTTTTATCCGTTAGAAACCTGTGGCTTAAAACCGCAGGCACTAAAAAGAATTTTACATCATCCTTGGAACGACTTTCTGACTTCGAATGACCCAGAACACGCCTACAACCTGTTCATTGATAAAATAAAAAATTATAATCTTTTATCCACTCAAAGTATATCCATCACACATAGCAAAAAAAATTGAAACCCTGGATGACCTTAGGTCTGTTAACTTCAATTAGATATAGGGACAACCTGAAAAAAATATTAAATAAACGATATTCCGAAGAACTACATGTTGAATATAAAAATTATAGAAACTATCTAAACAATTTAATAAAAACTCATAAAAATAATCACTACATAAATAAGATTCACGACGCCCAACAGAACTATCGGAAAATCTGGCAAAATTTAAATGAAATGATGAACAAAGGCTCTAAACAAAAAGATATAAGTATAACATTACAAATGAAAAAGGACAAAAAATTGTTAATGATAAGGAAAAATCAAACTTCTTTAATACTTTCTTTGCAGATATAGGACAACAGATGGCAGATAGAATTGATAAACATGACATTATACCGAAAATGGAATTCAATATCGCAAAGTCCCTTTTCCTTAACCCAGTGTCAAAAAATGAAGTCATTAAGATAATATCTACATTGAAAAACAACAGCTCTTCAGGTCCTGATAGCATAACGGTCTAGTTTATAAAAAGACATAATTTGCTTCTATTGAGTCCTCTCTGTCATATCATTAATTTATGCTTTTTGACAGGAAACATACCAGCTACTTTCAAAGAATCGATAACAACCCCAGTTTTCAAATCAGGTGACAGAAAACTTGCAACAAACTACAGACCTATAACCGTTATCAATAACTTTGCCAAGATTTTCGAAAAGTGCTTGAAAAATAGACTGGTTGATTTTTTAGAACAAAATTATATTTTATTTGAAGGCCAATTTGGTTTCAGAGAACATATGTCAACCGAAAACGCAATCTTTCAATTGGTTAACAGTGTTTGGAAAAATTTCAATGACAAAAAAAAAAGTTTGGCAGTATTTCTGGATTTGGCTAAAGCCTTTGATACTGTCAACCATCAAATTCTTCTGGACCGTTTAGAAACTGTAGGAGTTAGAGGTATTACTTTAGACCTATTTAAAAACTATATATCTGATAGAAATCAAAAGGTTAAAATCAACAGTACCCTTAGCGACCCACTATCTGTCAACATGGGCGTGCCCCAGGGGACAGTACTGGGTCCAATTTTATTTTTGATCTATATTAACAATTTCTATAAACTCCATAACATCAATGGCAGAATAATATCTTACGCAGACGACACAGCACTTTTATTTGAAGGCGATACCTGGGATGAAGTCTATGAGAAAGCTGAAACAGGGCTCAAATATGTACTCTCTTGGTTGAATGTAAGCCTTCTGAGTCTGAATGTGGAAAAAACCAAGTTCATTGCATTCACCACAACAAAAAAAGATTAACCCTTAAATAACACTCTCACTGTTCATAAGTATCTCTGCCAAACTCCAACGCAGTGTTCATGTCCAATAATTAAAAAAGTTGACAACATGAAGTATTTGGGTGTGTATGTGGACCAACACCTGCGATGGGAAGCACACATTGATAACACAGTTAAGAGACTCAACAAGTTAGTTTATAAATTCTATCAAATCAGAAATGTAAATAATAAAAAGCTTTTACTTATGATTTACAACTCACTCGCTGAATCCCTATTGAGGTACTGTATCATAATATGGGGTGGTCTCAGTAAAACATTATTACACAGTCTAGAGGTCATGCAGAATACCATACTAAAAATAATTTTTAAGAAACATAGAAGGTACTCAACTGAAGACCTTTACAAAGAAACTGGCTTATTTGATGTGAGAAAGCTCTATACCTATCAATGCTTAATATGGATGCAAAATACCTCCATCCCTCATATAAGTAATACTCACAACACACGTGCTGCTTCTGAGCAGAGAACAAATGTTCCCCTCTGTAGATTAACTCACACACAGAAATTTATATCATACTTTATTGGTCCTAAATTGTTAAACCTAGTCCCTATAGAAATCAGAGTCATTCCTAATAAACGTAAAATGAAATCAAAACTGAAAGAATATGTGAACCAAAATTATAACAAACTAAAAACCATATACGAACTTGAATAATAATAAGAAATACAATATACAATAAAAAACATATTCTCTCTCTCTCTCTCACAACGAACTTTACTTTGATTTTTACTTTCTTTTCACTCACCATTCAGGATGTAAATAATCAATGCAATCCAGGTTGATGACTACAACACAAGCACTGCTTAGGTAGCTCAGCCTGGACTCACAATTTCTAGTATTAGTTATTCTTTTTCTAGTTTTTTTTCTAGTTGTTCAAGTTATCTAGTTTTAGTTTTGAATTCATATTGTAAATTATGCTTACCTGAATAAAATTTACTTACTTACTTAAAAAAAAAAAACTTCCACAGTTGACTAAAAAGCATGTAACAGGCATTTTTAGTGAGAATACCACTAATAAGCTCTAAACAATATAAAAAATCATTTGATGCAGTCACGAAAACAAAAATCTCACAACTTTTAGATCAATTTATAACATAACAATATGTAAACAAAGCATTGTGTGCCTACTCCCACCATATTGAATTTGTTTTGACAGGTCGTTAGAATGCCCTATATGGTCTTTGCCAAAAGAATAGGTTAGCTAACCTAGCTTTTTGTTTAGGTATTTATTCACTTTAATTTAGTGTGAATGATAATTTCTTCCGTTCGAATCAAATAAGCAAAAAATGACTGACGATGGAGATATTGCTTAGGTATTTATACGAAACAAGTGAAGACGATTTTGATATTCAGTACAATGGGTAGCCAAAAACTACTGTTAGGAGACAGAATATTTTATATAGTATGTTCTTTACTGAATAAATTTTAAATATAAACAAATACACATACATCGCACTATGAAAATATATTTATATAGATAGAAATAACATCTATGAATTATCCTTAATATGACAAAATCTTGTACATCGATACATAACTTAATCAAATAATCAAACGGAACGAAAACAAACTATCAATTGGTGGTGTTCACACCAGATAATGAAGAACTTTCTCACGGCGATTGGTAGTCCCATATCGACCATGAAGGTCCATTAATGTAGGCCTGTACACAAAATTCTCATGAGCTCAGTGTTTCCATTGAAAAATCAAACTTACCATTGGGAATTTTTCCTGATTGAGGATGACCTCATCGTCATCTGATTTCTCTATCTTTACAAAGATAAGATCCAATTCCTCTTGGATTTCTTGATCGTCCACCTCATCTATCCAAGTCAAATCTATAGTGATAATTTCATTTTCTGGTTGGATCGGAGATGGAAGAACACTATCGTTGTGCGGATTTTGTAAAACAACTGGATTCGATTTGTCTTGGGTAGCTTCAATTGGGGCGTAGAACGATGTATCTTGTTGTACATCCAGTTTTCTTGAATGTTTGGAATCCTTATGGGAAACACCACTTTCAATCAACATACTAATGGATGATGGTTTTGAAGACATCGGTGCAGGCTCTCTATACTCTCTCATTGCATTATTTGGTATATTCAGACCTCCTAAAGAAGATGAAATTTGTGTTTCATTTAAAACCTTTTGGGTGGAATCTTCTGGGCGTCGAACAAAGTTCCTATCGGATATAAAGTTCTGCATGACTTCTGCAACCACTGGGGTTTTTACATGTCCTGAATGACTTATTTGTCTCACATCTGATAACTGATCATATGAAGGAACCTTGTTACGCATAAGAGATATATGATTTCTCTCAGTTTCGGGCATAACATATTCATTATTCGGAATTTGTGTTTTAGTGATAGGTTGGCATAGTGGCACTGAAATGTTTGTTGAAGGAAAATGCGTGTGTTGTCTTGAAAGTTGTGGTGCAATTCTATGTCCTGAGGTACCATGTAATGCCAAATGATTCGAGAAATAATTTTCATGGGGCCGTAAATATTGTTCATGGGTGGTAACTGAGGAATTCATATTTATATTTTGTTGCATAAATGTGGTGTTTGTTGACACACAAGGAATAGATCTATCATTATTGTTATTTTGCATAACTCTTGAGTCCATTCTGTTAGTCTTTTCTCTCAAAGCATTATACTGTTGAATTTGAATTTCCAAGAGCCTCCTTTGTTCTGATGACAAATTAAATGTTTCTGGAATAGAAAAAAAAATACAACAATTATACTTAAAATAAAAAATGTATTGTTTTGATTTATGATTACTTCGTACTAAAATAGAATGAGATTTTATAAAGATCCGAAACAAATTGTCGAAAATATGTATAAACTAACCATTATATCAGGTTGAATAGACTTGGACATTAGCTTAAATGGACTTGGACATTAGGGTGACCGGAACTTATAGAGGCGAAACAATGTCGGAACCACGGTCATATATATAAGGTCTGGAATCTTAAGGCATTTTTGAGTGGTGGGGAGTGGCACCAGTTTTGAAGAAAAAGTTTCCATAATTATCCGCTAGGCGGACATAGGGGTATAATCACGTGATTAATCTTCGACAACAAAACAAACGGTTAGGACTTGAATGGTAAATAAAATCAATGACAGAAATATTATATCTTGCAAAATTATCTCGAATAAATAAAAATCATTTCTACTTTCGAAAAGCTGATCGGATCTGATTTGCGATTGGCTGACAAAGTGACAATAGAGGACAGCGCTGTAGGTGGCAAAACATCAGAACCACAAAAATTTCCTCAATGTTTGGGTCACCCCCCACCACACGAGTTGCAAGACCTATGTATACGATCGTGGTCGGAACGGACAAAAGGTTTTTGTCAAATTAAACGTCATGTTGAAATTATAACCGACTGAACGATCTTCTGACAAGAGCCAGTTGTACGCAAATGCCGAGTTTAACTTCTTCAACATAATCTCTAGAACAATGTGATTCAACTCATGTAGGTACTACGTCTGTATTTTTCTGTGTGTATCTTGAATAATTTTATATTTCCGAATAAAAATTGTCATTTAACTCATCAGTATTATTAGAAAATAAATTTTATCACTTTGTGACAAAATATACAAAGTATTTCCCTTGTTTTCGTAATTCGGTTTGATTTGACATAACAATTATTAATAGATTAGAAATTCTGAAGAATAACATTAGCTTTCTTTCGAGATATTGAGCGTGTTTCTATTATTCACCGTTCGTTCTCTATGGCTCGAGCGACGAACGGCACGCGTTAACGTCATTCAATCGACTTGTGGGATTCAGACGAACAAAATTCCTACATCGATATTTTGCGGTCCATATTGGACACCTTCAAATTTTATAATGAACCTGATTGTTAATTCCAAAAATGGTTTAACTGATAAGAAACCCCATATTAATCACTTGATAATTGCTATGAATTTGATAGAAACTATAAATTTACCACTCTTGGATACACTAAAGCAATATTTCTCATGAGTATCTCATTCTTATATTTTTAAAATCATTGAAACGCAAACTCTCAAATATCTCGAATGAAAAATGAATGGACACTTTCAAAATAAATGGCTCATATATTTTGGATATAGGCAAAAATCTTTAAGGAATGTGATTTTATTGTTATGAACATGTCGGTCCGCTTCAGATTACCCAAGATAAGTTTTTGCCCCCCATACTTAACGAGTACTAATACTAATTTTCTTATATCATGCTATAGCAATCAAGGTAGTACTTACTCGATGTAATAGTTTGAAGACGCCCGTATAAATTTTCATAATAAATTTTCAAAACTTTGTAGAATGTTCTCAAATAGGAATCACTCTTAAAAAATGTCTCTTGTGGTTGCATTAGTTGATATAAAGTAACTACAACATTTGTCATAGTACATTTTGGTTTATATTTCTTGATGGTATCAGTTAGCCATTTTATAGTTGACTCAGCAGTATAATTCAGCATATTCCCACATATATT
This sequence comes from Plagiodera versicolora, assembly GCA_037013635.1. Classification (NCBI taxonomy): domain Eukaryota; kingdom Metazoa; phylum Arthropoda; class Insecta; order Coleoptera; family Chrysomelidae; genus Plagiodera; species Plagiodera versicolora. The sequence goes on along the minus strand of CM072979.1, from coordinate 9,220,913 downwards.
CATTCTCATCAAATCTCTACACAATAAATTTCCATAAACTGAAAGTTTCTTAGTGAATACACTCATTTGAAATTCGATTTCTTTCTGCAGTAAAGTTGGAATGTATACAACTTCCTTCTTTAGTTGGTCAAAATATCTCTGGTGCATGTGTTTGATACCGATAAAGAAACTTGCATAAGGCAATAAGACACCAGCTAGTTTATATTCCTGTTTTGACAGATGGGAATCCATTTGAATAGGAGATGAAAATCTCTGTTGTAGAATTTCCAAAATATTATCCATAGGTTCAATTTCTTTTCTTCCAGGGTTTTGCACCGTTGACAAGTTCTTCAAACTGAAATGAATATTCTATAACAAAAAATTTATACATTTCCAAGTCACTTACTTGTTTGATTTTCCAATTTCCCTTCGATTTATGCTAACTTCATTATTTTCCTCATCATTTCGATTCGTTGTGACCCTCAACAATTCAGATTTTCTCATGGATGTTTCAGAATCATTCGGTGATTTAATTTTCGAAGGTTCACCTTCAACTTCATTCGGTATCCTTGAAGGCGATAAATCCAAAACTGTTGAATTAATATCTTCCTCCGAAATGTTAGCAGACTGTTCAGTTAATATTTCCTCTTGCTCCACGTTCTGGCCGATAGAAACTAATGGATCTCTTGAATTCACGAAACTGCTTGACGGTGAATTAATACCTTCCTCTGAAATGAGTTGTTCATCTCCAGGTATCTCTTCCTGTGTCACATTTTCCTCATACTTGTCCATATCAACAAGTGAATCTATTGAATTTAGACAATTGTTTGCTGGTGAACCAACATCTTCCGACGAATTATTATTCTCTGAAATATTAGCAGCTTTCAATATCTCATCTTGTTCCATCATATCCTTAGACTGATTATTGAAAACTGTTGAATCTGCTGAAATTATTCCATCTGCCATTTGGTCAACCGGACTGTTACAGGTGGCATCCTCTACATCAGATTTGATTTGACCAGTTTTAAATGGCCCATCAACCGAAAGAGTTGCTGACAGGGCCTGTATATCTAAGGAATCATTACATGTCTCATCACTTCTATATAGCGTCATTTTTTCCACGTCTTTCGTATCTACTTTTGCCAAAACTCTCATCAAATCAGCCTCAGTCGAATCGAAATTTTCCTTGTCTTGGGTCAAATCAATGAGGGGAACATTTTCCTGGACTTCTATCACGTCTTCATCGATATTTTTCATGAGTTCAACGCCCTCTCTGACTTCTGGAGTGTCTAGTTTTGTAGCAACTTCAGCACATTCAGTGAGGGTAACTGGAATTGAGTGAGCGTGATGAGGTGAAGGAAGCTCTAATGTCGTCAGAGAAGTACAACAGCTAGATGAGAAACTTATTTCCGATTTCACAGCTGTTTGTACCAGTTTAATGGATTCAATTGATGGTTTTTCCTTCTTGATGTTTTCAGCTTTGGGCATATCGACTATGGGTTCGATTATTGGTTGGTTGTCAGTGCAAATTTTATTGTTAGTTGTGATCTTAGTGATTTCAATTTCATTATTTGATGTTTTTCCTGTAACATTAGTTGTTGACTCATGATTCCATAGTACGTTATTGATGCTCATAATGACCTGAATATGGTTTATCTTTTTTAAAGCTTCCATTCTCATCTCATGATTATCGACATATTTTACTGACGAGGATGATTTTTTATTCTTTGCTTTCACAATTGTTTTAAATTTTTTCGTACTTTCGTGTTTGAGTGGACATTTCATTTCTTTGTCAGATTCAACAAGAGATTTCTTGTTCGATTTCTGAAAATTTCGATCAGATTCATGTGTTTCAAGTTTTTTTGTTAGCGACAAGTCATGTTTTTTATCCTTCTTAGTATCTGTTGAACGTTTAGCTTTAATAACTTTAATTTCATTGCTTTTGAGGTCTTTTGCATTTTCAGTATTCACTGATTTCATTTGCGAATGGGTTCTACTAGCACTGGGGCATGATCGACGAACGTTTTTATCATTATTCTTAAATGTTGTACCTTCGTCATCGTCACTATTATCAGAACCAAATGAATAAGTCATTTTACTGGGCGTGATGTGTTTTATTCTATTACGAAATTGTTCGTGTGCATCAGAAAATGTAGATTTATTGTCTGTTGATTTTTTTTTTACAATTTTCGTATTGAATATTTTTGTGGATTCCCGTTTTCTTGAAGGTTCCTTTTCTTTGTCATTCTTCTCGGCGTTACAACCAAGATCGGCGTTTTTTCTCCCAAGAGTTTGATCTTTGTCTGTTGATTTGATTTTATTTTCTGAAGAAGATTGCGATACCTTTTGGGTCTTCCAATTCAATATTTCAGACTTGTCCTTCGGAACAGGAGACTCATTATTTGATATCTTAATTTTTTTTGAGGGCTGTCTTCTATCTCCAGAATGACCTTTCGAACGGGAATCCAAGTTCGCACATCTTGTCAATGGGATATGTTTATTCTTAGAATTCACTTCAACGAATTCATTTGTCTTTCTTCTCTTGTTTGGGCTGGGAATATCCCTATCTGTATCCACATCCATATCAATCACTGTATAATCTACTTGACTGTCTTTCAAATATGATTTTGCTGTATCAATATTCTCAATGCTGAGAGTTTCATTCGATTCAACAATTAACTCCGATAATTTTTCAGCTTCTTCACTAGAAACTGGACTTGGTGGATCACCTTCCATTAGTATTTTAAGTAATTCTTCAGTATTAGTACAAACTTCATCTGGAAGTGTTGAATTCAATACAGTTCCTACAACCTCCTCGTTACTAAAGGGTAGATCTGTTTCATTTATAATTGCACAATTCCCTGAATCACTTTGTGAATCGGTGTTTGTGTTTATACTTTCAGGAACTATTTTAGAAATGGTGTTTTCACTATCTGAATTACGTTTATTTTTCCGATAATGGCTGCAATGAATTCAAAATCTCTATTAGAAACAATGTACTATGAATACTGGAGTTATTGTTTGGCACTTACTATCTTCCGTCGAAATTTTCAAAGTTGGTCCCATAAATATCGTCGAGATGATATCTCCTTTTGTAATTAGTTTCCCAATAACGCCTAACGAAAAATATCATAGCATATTTAATCTATATTTATAAAATAAAAAAATAATAATTTGAAAAAGTGGATAAATTTCGATGTTTGTTTTTTAATAATATATTTTACATCGCCTCTCATGAATAGTTTTCTCATTAGAGATTGTGAAATCATATTCAAAATTAAAACGGTGGATTTAGATTTAACAAAATATTTTAGTGTACTGCTGGAGATGCCCTTTGGACTTGAAAATTTATCTTGACAAAGTATAATTTGGAACCGATTCATCCTCTTCAATTCTAATGTTGATGTTTGGTTCCAGTGCGAATATCACGTTGGATTACAATGAAATGTTACAGGTGAAAGTCTCGTATAATTCAACATGTTATCCACAGCTTAGATAAAAAACTTGAGCTGAACAAAGGGGTCATTTCACTATATTTTAATGACGGTTTTTGTTGGAACTCATTTCGACCAAAAAAGACGAATTTGATAATATTATCGATACCTTACGACTCAACCACGGTGTTTCTTACATGCAGGTCTAGAAACTGGTTGGGCGAGGGGTTGCCCAAACATTGAGGAAGAATTGGTGGATCTCGTATTTCGTCACCTGCAGCGCTGCTTCCTCTTTGTGTCTTCGTCAACCAATCAAGAATCAGATCCGATCAGCTGCGTGAAAATACGAATGATTTTTTGATTTATTAGGGAGAATTCTCAAGAAAGTAATATTTCTGCAATGTATGTTGTCTAACTAACCGTTTCTTTCTTCGTCTACAATTACGATACAACTGTCAAAGATTAATCATACTCTCCAAGACAACTACGCTCCTAGCGGATAAGTATGCAGAATTATTCTTAAAAAACGGTGACACCATTCAAAATTGCCCTAGTTTCCAGACCTGTATGTAAGACCGTGGACACAACTCACTTTGAAGCCTGAAATTCAACCATCTTTTTCCTGACACTTTCGTTCAAGATTGCCAAGGATCCCGGCAATTTCTCTCAACAAGGTGACACATTACATATTAAGAGGAATTTCACAATACATGCTGATGAAAATAATGGAAATATAGTATGTATACATTTTACAGCTTTTTATGATATAGTGCAAAATTATCTATAAAGGTGACATTACTTTTCTTTCAAGATTTCAGTTGTTATTAATTACTAGCTGACCCGGCAAACGTTGTTTTGCCATATAAATAATTTCCTAGTAATTTCTAGTGTAGACAAAAAATAGCTTACTTATTTAAGTATAAAAGTTAATATAAGAGTTACACTGAGATATAAGTCAAAGAAGCCGCCAGGGTCAACGTGGACTCGAGTTTTATGTGTCAACATCCCTTTCGACCAATGAAAACAGTGAATCAGGCAAGCATTGGCACTTGATTGGTCGAAGGGTTATGGACACTCGGAAGCTATAAATCATCTTTTTTACATAACAGACAGCCCTCGCGAAGTTCAGTCTGAATATCAGTGGTGTAGTGTGGTGTGTTGAATTGAGAAATTTTATTGAATAAATCGAAATATGGCGTTTTGGAGACCGTGGGCGAATGAAACAACGGCGTAATAATGATTCGATTGCCTTTTAAGGAAAACTTTCTCGCATATGATTTTAAACGTATTTATAAAAATAATAGATTCATAAAATAAGGTATCCCCGCCTATGGCAGATCAAACAAAATTGTCGGCAAGGGTTCGGAATGAGTTTTTATATTCTGTAATTGATATTGGAATGACTATCAGTTATCGACCGGGATAAAAAATGATTGAAGTACTAAAATTGTATAAAAGTATCCTATGTCCGTCTCCTGGCTCTAAGCTACCTCCCTACCAATTTTCAGCCAAATCTGTTCTGCTCTCCATACGTCATTACATAGCTGTCATTTGCGTTTTGTTATTCCAAGTCTGATTCTTTTTTGTTATACCACGTTTTATAGTGACTGACGTTTCATGTCAAGTCACACGGAAACGCTGTAGAACGGGATAAAAAGTATCCTATGTCCGTCTCCTGGCTCTAAGCTACCTCCCTACCAATTTTCAGCCAAATCTGTTCTGCCGTTCTTGAGTTATAAGTGGTGTAACTAACACGACTTTCTTTTATATATATAGATTAAGAAGGATACTTCACAAACACATAACTTGAACAGATCTAAAATACGCATGTTACTTACCAATTGCATCGATGCCTGTTTATTGGGCGATAATGCGAAGAAAATGCACCAATGTTCCCTGGTGAGAATTTCCTCAGTGGTAATGAGGCTCGTCGTCTATGAGATTCCTGATATTCCGGTTGATACTAAAAAAATGCCAAATTTCCACCATGCATTATTTGTTACATCAAGGAGTACAGTAATTTGACTTGACAGTTTCAGTGTCTCAAGAGTTGGCATGTCTACTCGTGGTAGTACGCTCTGTAGACCAGTCAAACGGGGCAAACTATTTGTTTCCTAACGTTTTCAATTCATCGAAGGTGAGGTTCGCGTGATTTTACTATTTTTCGAAATAGAGAATTCGCTTTTGTATTTGCGTTGATGTTATGTGAGTTTATAATAAAAAAAAAATACATTAAAGAGTTGGAGAACTGATACAAATATCGTCTATCAAAAAGCCTCTATTTACCATAATAGCATACTGTGAACTTTGTAACTTCAAAATCAAGTCATTCTGATGAAAGATAGTTTCATCAGATGCACTTCCATAGGATTCACATACAGGGTGACAATTTGAAAATTATCAATGGGCATAACTCACAAACGCTCATCAGAGATGAATCCTTCTACTTTGCAATCCCAGTTTGGCAATGGTTGGATGAGCACTATCCAAACCAATGGACCATCCATTTCGACCTATATCCAGGGAAACCTCCGCTAATGTTCGTTAGGAAATTTAAAACAGACTTCATTATTATTTGGAAAATAATGGTGGTCATTAAACGTTTACCACCATTGTAGAGCACTTTTTAAGAGCTTTAATTTGAGGCATCACAAACAGGGGGTTGTTGTTAAAGATTATTTACGTGGGGTGGTTCGGGATAATAAAGGAAAATTCATTAAGTACATAGATTTGGTTCCCCCTACAAATTGAAAAAACGTTTCGAAGGATTTTTCTATCTCTGAGCGTTTGCGAGTTATGCCCATTGATAATTTTCAAATTGTCATATATGAGTATACTGGAAATATAACCTGATTCCACAACAAGGGCATTCTGTTATTTTTATAACAATATCTGTTTAATCTAGCACTATCCTAACATACTGAAAACTTTCAAAACATTTTGGCATAATTTCAGAAAAACCTAGGAATCTAATAGTACAATAGAAAACTCTACTCAAAATGGGTAGCATTCCGTAGATGTACTTTTGAGAGAATTTTTCTAAAGTGCCAAATAAAAATACGTGATCTTTGCTCAGTGTAAACAGATTTTCCATCTATCCATGCACGCTATTTATCACCAGCTCGAGGAGAAGCATGGAAATAGATATTGGAACTTTTTAGGAGATTCCAACGAGTTTTCACAATCATTTGAATATACAAATAAAATCAACAAAATACAGTACCGAACGCATGGTTTGGTAAAGAGCTATTTCAAGATTTAATATGTCATTCAGTTCAAAACACCCTCTATATTAGTGGTGATGTTAGTGTTATATTAGGTTTGTTCCAACAAATAATTCTGTATGGTTTCGAAACTGTTTTGTGACCGTTTCGGTTTCGTAAAAACATTCGAGGGTTGGATCGGTTTTATTGACGGTTTTTGGCACCCACGTCCTACAAGATTGAGATTATTGTTCTTTCGTTTAAGAATAATCGTTGGTTACAATGATTAAAATAATATGTATATGGAATATTCTACGATTCCCTCGTTTCATTGTACTGAATATCATAATCATCTTCGCCTGTTTCGTATGAATAATCAGTATCTCCATCGTCACTCATATTTAGTTTTTTTTTTTATTTATTTCGAACGGAAGAAATTATCATCAACACAAATGAAAGTAAATAAATACCCAAACAAAAAGCTAGGTTAGCTTACCTATTCTTTTGGCAAAGAATTTCTTAATGCGCATGTCAATACTCTTGAATCAAAACAGTTTTCAATTTTGAGCATGTACCGAAATTACCGTCCAGAAACCATGCTGCGGACGGTCACGAGTTTGGTTTTTTTTGGAACAGAAAGATGATGGTGTCAGATTGTGATCACTTCTCGGTTGGAACAAATTAAATCAATTGCGCATGAGCATGACCATAATGTGACGGTTTCAAGATGTGTTGGAACAAACCTATTAATAGTGAATTTTAAATTAGTCCAATAAGTTTTCTCATGTATTTAATCTTGTTATTGTGTATATGTGAAGATTTTAGTGGTGAATAAACCATTTCTATTTCTAGTGGTTCTCAATATTTCATTGTCAGCACAGCACCGACTACTTCGGAGAGTTTCTAAGTTTATTGACTAGACTCTAACATGAAATTTGAGTTGTTTTTTGTTCAAGTGATTTCAAAAGGGTCGTACTTGAGTGTGGTAGGCTGTGGAACGGCTATCATAATATATTCTAGATAGATTTATTGCGATAACAGTAGGAAAAAGAACTACTTGACGTGACTGCACATACATACGCGTTTTTCACCCTAGAATTCGAACCGCACTCTATGTATGTTACGCTGGCACGGCCACTTCAACAAAATTCAAAAATTTTTATATCAAGATTTAGTGCTTTTTTGTTGCTAATTTGTTCCCCTTTTCAAAAATTTGTTGCTCGTGCCACAGCAACGTGGCACAGCAACTTTTTTATTCGGCCACTATATCGAAAAACAAATATACCAAAATGAAGTACTAATTTGTTGCTAATTTGTTCCCCCTTTCAAATTCCTGAATTTTTTTCCTTTACAGAAAAAATCGATTCCATGCCAGCTTCACGTGAAGCTGGCACGACAACTTTTTCATTTCAGAACTATTTCAAGAAATGAATATATCGAAATGTAGTACTAATTTGTTGCTAATTTGTTCCCCTTTCAGAAATTTAGTTGCTCGTTTTTTTTTTTCGAAAAAATCGCAATGAATAGTCGTTCCATGCCAGCTCAATGTCTCGATAACTCCGTTATCTTTCATCAAAAATTAAAAATGATTTCACCAGAATTTGTTGCTTTCTAGTCGCTAATTTGTTCCCCTTTCAGAAATTTTGTTGCTCGTTTTTTTTTCTCGAAAAAATCGCAATGAATAGTCGTTCCATGCCAGCTCAATGTCTCGATAACTCCGTTATCTTTCATCAAAAATTGAAAATGATTTCACCAGAATTTGTTGCTTTCTAGTCGCTAATTTGTTCCCCTTTCAGAAATTTTGTTACTCGTTTTTTTTTTTCGAAAAAATCGCAATGAATAGTCGTTCCATGCCAGCTCAATGTCTCGATAACTCCGTTATCTTTCATCAAATATTAAAAATGATTTCACCAGAATTTGTTGCTTTCTAGTCGCTAATCTGTTCCCCTTTCAGAAATTTTGTTGCTCTTTTTTTTTTCGAAAAAATCGCAATGAATAGTCGTTCCATGCCAGCTCAATGTCTCGACAACTCCGTTATCTTTCATCAAAAATTAAAAATGATTTCACCAGAATTTGTTGCTTCGTAGTCGCTCATTTGTTTCCCTTTTAGAAATTTTGTTGCTCGTTTTTTTTTTCAAAAAAATCGCAATGAATAGTCGTTCCATGCCAGCTCAATGTCTCGATAACTCCGTTATCTTTCATCAAAAATTGAAAATGATTGCACCAGAATTTGTTGCTTTGTAGTCGCTAATTTGTTCCCCTCTTAGAAATTTTGTTGCTCGTTTTTTTTTTCGAAAAAATCGCAATGAATAGTCGTTCCATGCCAGCTCAATGTCTCGATAACTCCGTTATCTTTCATCAAAAATTGAAAATGATTTCACCAGAATTTGTTGCTTTCTAGTCGCTAATTTGTTCCCCTTTCAGAAATTTTGTTGCTCGTTGTTTTTTTTCGAAAAAATCGCAATGAATAGTCGTTCCATGCCAGCTCAATGTCTCGACAACTCCGTTATCTTTCATCAAGAATTAAAAATGATTTCACCAGAATTTGTTGCTTTGTAGTCGCTAATTTGTTCCCCTTTTAGAAATTTTGTTGCTCGTTTTTTTTTCGAAAAAATCGCAATGAATAGTCGTTCCATGCCAGCTCAATGTCTCGATAACTCCGTTATCAAATATTGCGATTTTTTCGAAAAAAAAAACGAGCAACAAAATTTCTAAAAGGGGAACAAATTAGCGGCTACAAAGCAACAAATTCTGGTGAAATCATTTTTAATTTTTGATGAAAAATAACGGAGATATCGAGACATTGAGCTGGCATGGAACGACTATTCATTGCGGTTTTTTTCGAAAAAAAAACGAGCAACAAAATTTCTGAAAGGGGAACAAATTAGCAACAAATTAGTACTACATTTCGGTATATTCATTTCTTGAAATAGTTCTGAAATGAAAAAGTTGTCGTGCCAGCTTCACGTGAAGCTGGCATGGAATCGATTTTTTCTGTAAAGGAAAAAAATTCAGGAATTTGAAAGGGGGAACAAATCAGCAACAAATTAGTACTACATTTTGGTATATTTGTTTTTCGATATAGTGGCCGAATAAAAAAGTTGCTGTGCCAGCTTCACGTGAAGCTAGCATTGCGTCACTTTTTTTTTATTGGCACGAGCAACAAATTTTTGAAAAGGGGAACAAATTAGCAACAAAAAAGCACTAAATCTTGATATAAAAATTTTTGAATTTTGTTGAAGTGGCCGTGCCAGCGTAACATACATCCGCACTCTCGTATTCTTGAACTCGTACCCTGAATTTAAATCTCTGTTCTGTCCCCGACCATGCCTCTTTGGTGAAATCAGTCATTAAATTCAATTTATCACTAAACGAAGTCAGAGGTTCCTTAAAATGATTGTTTTTGGGCTGTAAAATTCAATTGTTTAGCTATGACTCAATCGTTTCTTTCACCTGACAGGAGTGTCTCGTGAAAGAAAAACTAATTGATGTTTTGTGCTCGTAACTTATTAATTATCACTTCTTGTCCGTTCGAAATTCATTAGATTGAAGAGAAATTTTGAAATGTTTTTGAAATCTTTCTGAATTCATTGATACACATGTTAGACTTTGATACTTTCAGCTTCTCATGATGATATAAGAAATTCGAAATTTATATTCAATCTAATGAATCAGCACACTTTTCGTTAAACTCTCTGCATGTTCTACTAATATTCTTGTTACATTGACCATAAATGATGAATAAATCCATCTAAACCGCATTCGACTAATTATTTTCTACCATAGTATTTTTACACCCGTGCAACTTGAATATAAGATGACAATGAAGAAATATCATGTTAGTTCTCTGTCAGAATGAAGTTCATAGCCTACTATTTTAAGCACTATCCAATATTTATTTTATTGAAGACGAATTCACAACATATTTTTGCTGGAAACCCCTGAGAAAACCCATTTTCCAAGTGCCAAATACCAGAAAATCCAAAAGGTATCTCAAAATAACAAATTTTTATTATTATATTCCCACTTTATTTTGTTGAAGTAATTCATTTCACACACCACGGATGTCTATTCAATTTCGAGTATATGGAAAATATGTCAGTTCAGCCTTTCTGAAGTATTTTCATTTCAATTTGGAACTACATCTTCAGTTAGAAGAATACTTTCGAGATCGAGATACAATAATATCAACTCAAGTAAAGCTCAATACATGTCGTGATCCGTTTGTGATAAGAGCGATATATGGAGGGACTGACATCAAGCTAATATCCAATCGAAATTCGTATAACCGAAGCGTAACTAACGTCGTATTGTGTACCAAGCTTTAGTACTGACACATACAAACGTCAGCTCTTGATGGTTAATATTGACCAATCAGAAATCGTAACCCATTCATTCATACCGGTTACCATTCCACCACTACTTTCCTCTTCACGGCCATCTTTATTATTTTACTATTTCATTCATAAATAGGGCAAGTGGTGACTCTGGGTACTCTGTGGTTCATCAGTATTCATCTGGGAAACTAAGGCACCGGAATTGTTTCAGGTTGAAAATTGAGTAATATCTACAATTCATTCGTACATTCAACACGTACCAAACGTAAATAATACTTGAGATACTATAAATATTACTGGAAATAATAACAATACTACTATATCACTGAGATATAATACCTAATATTACCAATATTACTGGGAGATATTACCGACCCTACCATATTACTGATATATACTACCAATACTTTTATAATACTGGAAGATATTACGAACAATACCAGTTATATACAATACTACCAAATATTTCCTGATAATATCGGTAATACCGGTAATATATTACTCACACAATGTACACCATATTACCATAGTGAGCCACTCCTTGGTTGGTCAGTTAATCTGTAAAAATTTTTAGAAAAAATTGAATATCTCAACAACAAATTACGATAGAGGAGAGATTCAAAATAAACAGGGTGTTCCATTTATCACTTCCGGTTTAACCGGAAGTAGCAGTGTATTGAAAATATTTTAGGGAAATAGATCACAATGAGTTGTAGCTCTTACCAAGATATTAAGCTGATATCCCTATTAGTTCTCTATAATAATTTATTATCCTATTGCCGAATTTATTGCTCCTTGTTTTATAAGAAAAATCATCCGTTGAGCTAGCAAAACCACCTTTTATACATAAGATTTTTGCAAGACCTGATTATACCATGATCTAAGGCTATTTAAAGGTTCTCATTTGAACCTTCTTTCAAATTTTTTGATGATCGTTTAAGGAAAAAAATTCGCGAGATCCTTTTCGAGTAAACAAGTGTCTATACTACGTGTATCAAACATTAATATTAAAGTGAACGGAATAAATCATCACATCATTATTTGAGGCTCTTTTGGGGCTCTCATTCTAGCTTATCTCCGAATTTTTTGCTCTTCGATTTTTTGAAAAAATCCTGGGTTTTTCTAGCTTAATCGTCAATCTAGCAAAACCCAACAAATACGAGAACGTTTCTGGAAGATTTGAATGCGCCCTAATTTAAGGCTCTTTTAAGGCTCTCATTTAACCTACTTTCGAATTTTTTGCTCGAGTTCCTTTTCGGGGATACAAGTACCAGTATCGAAGTTTTATTAGCCAAGTAACAAGAATCTTGTACCCGTCCAATTATCATATTTTCAACAGGGTCGTGCCTAATGAGATTTGACCAGTAATTGTCATTAAACATTATTTCAGAACCAATAAAGCATCGGCGGCATGTACTTCCAAGACCAGAGAAATTTTGAAATGCTTGAATCATCATGAAAAGCTAAAAGTAGCAAAGTCTAACATGTGTATTGATGAATCTAGAAAGATTTCAAAAACATTTCAAAATTTCTCTTCAATATAATGAATTTCTCCGGATTCATTAAACTCTCTGCATGTTCTACTGATATTCTTGTTACATTGACCATAAATGAAATGAATCCATCTAAACCGCCTTAAAGTAATTATTTTCTGCCATAGTATTTTTACACCCATGCATCTTGAATACAGGATATCAATGAAGGAATAACTATCTTAAGAACTATCCAATATTTATTTTATTGAAGACGAATTCATAGGTATAGGGAAAGTATACTCAATTGAAATGGAAAATGTTATAGCTTTTCGAATGAGTGATAATATACAGGGTGTTCCATTTAAAAAAACTGAGTTTCAGTACTTTTCATGAGTGCCCGGATGACACTCACTTCTGAGCCTCCCTGTATGCTGAACCTGAGATCCAGTTCATCGACAGAATACTTGATGGTCTTATGCAGCTATAACCCAAATTGCAATATTTTGTGAATTCGCATTGGGAAAAAATTGATATTTTTCAATGGTCAGGTTTTGCACAAAAATTTGACAAAATGATTTTTATCTCGGAAATCGTCACAGATAGGTATAGGGAATTATGTGAGAGAATTGTGAGGAATCTCATGAGAATTCCAAAAATGATATAATATACGAAGTGTTCCATTTGAAATAACAAAGTAGCTACTACTTTCTGATACAAGCGGCAACACTGTATTGATGAAAATATTTTAGACGGATAGAGCAAGATTGATTATCCACGCTCACAAATTTTCGAAATAATCTGTCTTCCTGTTCTCCAGATACGTCTAATGTTCCATCCACTGTGAAACAACCTGTATAAAGGTGGTTGCTAACAGAACGCACGATTTTTCTTATAAAACAAAGAGAAATAAATTCGGCAATAGGGTAATAAATAAGCCTCAAATTATGGCCAAAGAAAATTTTTAAAATTCGAAAGTGGTTCTGCTAGCTTAATGAAAGTTCCATAAAATTCTAATGAATCAGTGTGGCGAAATATTATTCTAGAATTACTATTTTCCCTCGATAGCATATTTCTGAATGATGGTAAAAGAATGACCAATTGAAATTTTCGAACCCTTACATAAATTTTATCTTCATCTAGAAAACCCAGTCAACCAAAAAAGTAACAGTAAGTCGCAGGGAATACCAAATAATATCACATTGAAGGTCATCTTGGAAACCTCTCTGGGTTTTACATGGGACTTCGCTTTGTGGATATCAACATCCACATATTGTTATCGTTGCGAAGTCCCCATGTTAACTTTCCTAATGATTGAGTGGAACATATAATCGAGAGATTCAGATGAAGTGCACATTGCTATTACTTTGCGACTTATCCCTGTTCATATATTTCGAACATAGAATTGGCGCTTGCGCAGGGCATAGCAACAACACGTGCACACGAATGAAAGTCAAGGAACAAAGGGAAGATGAAAATAATATATTATGATCTGTGTGGTGCGTATTTAATGGTTGGTTGAATTGTTGGTTTTGTGTGCAGTATTTTGAGAAGTTTGTTAAGAAGAATATAAGACAGCTCTAGGTGCATGCGGTAAGTATACATTTCCAGTGACAAAAAGATGCTCATAAATGTGCAATTGGGAAGGTGATGCCCATTGAAAAGCAATGCTTTTTAACAAGATGGACTCCTCAACCGTTTTGTCGTATCATTATCGGAATTTAGTATCAGAATATTGAATGATATTCTATAATGTCAAACATGTATACACTGTTTTCAATACTCAGAAACATCTTTCTCTACAATAAAAGCTGAATATAGAATTTTTCAATAATTTGATTAGAAATAAAACATGATGACATCAACATAAGTGTACCTAATCTGTTCAAGAACAGTATTGAACTATAAAAAAAAATAATTTCTATTAATATTATTTTCAGTTGACCGTGGCAATCCATTATTTGGATCATCATAGTATAATAATCTGATATGGTAACAATCAATGTTTTTGTTGTTTCCTTTGATTTTATTTTGTCTGTACAGCATACTATTTTAGTTTTGTAAATAATACTATTTTTATTTCATTATGTTTCGAAAATAATGTTTTTGTTTTTATATTCTATGATATTACAATGTGAGTTGAAGTTTTTATAAAGTATTTCGGGTGAGTCAAGCTGAATGCGTTGGACTAATATATATCTGATGATTCTGTTCAGCCATATGCCTGGCTAGAAATGCGTACAGCTTGACTCACCCTGTGTTATATTCAAAATATACAGATCAGTATTTTATAATAGTTGTTTAATTATTTCCCCTTAAGAATGAAAAATAGATTCAATATAAAGAGCAGGCATATGATGTGTTTTATTGCTGGTCCTGATTATACCTACTGGTGTACCACCCTGTATATAAATCTCATAGACTTAACCTATGCACATTTCTTAGGCATTATAAAATGGTTGAAATATAAGGCAGCTGAGATATATTTATTCTGCTTTCCAGGTATGTACTAATTCCATGGGTGTTTCAGAATTAACATTATTTCAATTAAATTAGAAGACGCTTATAGAGAGCAAATTTAGTGCCACGATGGTAATTACCAAATTACATATGAATATAACTTCAACGGAAGATGTAATCTTTCCAATAAGTGCTAAAATGCGAAGTCGCAATGTTGCTATTCATGGTACCTTCCACACATCCACATTGTGATGTATTAGGTAATTACCAGTGATATACAATGTTGCGGACATTAAGCACTCCCCAGTAAGTACTGGTTGCAGTTTTTTATATCAACATTGTGAAGTCGCATTTCCACGATGTTAACTCCCTACAACTTCCCTGCAACCAAAACTGGTTGACTGGGAAGGAGCTGTGAAAAATAACATACTGAATCTGATGGTCTTAGAAGGTTCGACAATATTGAGAATTATCTCAACTGTGATAAATAACGGATTGGAAGGATTTATAATCCTAGAACTTCTCCCTCTCTTTTACAACGGCCAAAAATAATTTCATTCAAGATCCGAGAATTGACAACGAAGTTGTCGCATGTTTGTACATTCAGCAAATAACTCATGAGTAGGAAATATTTTGATAAACACACTGTGGCAGGGTGTCAGCAAATTCATGAACTGCTTGTTTATTTTCGAGAATCCTACAACTGTGGCGTTACTGTTCATTTCTTTATCATCTTCGTATCAAATAACCACACTAAGAATGATTAGGTAAGCTTATATCTATGTCGCGTCTGAAATAATAAATTTAATATTCGAGAACATTGGTGTATACAATTTCGAGTTTATTGAAAAGAGTGATTTTGGCGAAGTATTTTTTTTTGTTGAAATTAATGCTCAATGTATTTTTTGTATTATAGATTCAATATTCATCATCCTGAATAATGAATGGCTGAGGCAGAAAATCCATTTGTTGGTGTAGAACAGTAATTGAATAAAAAGTTCCAATAATTGGCCATAAAATCAGAAAGTCAAATGACAAAATAATGAATACACTTCTATTTTCAATTATATTCAAACAATACCTAAATTCGAATTCATTTACTAAATTAATCATTCATTGAATCAAGATAAACAACGACAGAAGAAAGTTTATGATGAACAACCCTCTACCTCTTATGATAATGAGTTCCTAAATAAAAAACACTGAGTGTGTAATGAAGGAATGGAATTATTGGGGAACCAGAAGAAATGAGTGTACACTTTTTTGTTCATCGAAATGTCCTTCGTTTTTATCCACGTTTTTTTCATCGTAAAGATATTTCATTTTTTACTGTCATTCTCTTTAGTTGATGTTGAATGTCATGACATTACAAAATAGTATATTAAAGTATAAGTGGATAAACAGGTCTTTAAAACACGCGCGAGTTTTCGAGCACGACGGCGCAGCCGAAGTGCTCGAAATAGAGCAAGTGTTTTTAAGACCAGTTATCCACGAATACTTTACGCTATTTTTTTTTATTGGTGCACTATGAAATCATATATACTGGTATTATTACTACAAAGAATATAAATGAGAACTAATAATGCAAAATGGTTGACTTCGTGATGTGACATCAGGATACCTTTCGTTGTCATGGAAATGAGAATAACAGATATTCATTCACAATTTTATATTCATTGTCACCGCATAGTTCAAAAATGAATTATTCTTATATCGATTTATTGAATAGTGAGGCAGAATCGAGGTTAATACCGAAGAAATCCAGTGATATATATAAAAAAGAATATAACAAGTTCATCAAATGGATGCAGGAGCAAGAGGTATCAGAAATAAATGAACGAGTTGTGCCGGCTTACCTTCAGAAAATGTCGAAGCAATATAAGGCGTCGACTATGTGGGCTATCCATTCGAAATTACAATGTTTGTTGAGGATAAACAAAGGAGTCGATATAAAATCATTTGCGAAAGTGCATGCGTTCATGAAGGCAATTAGTAAGAATGACGTAGCCAAGAAGGCATATGTATTCAATGAAGATGATTTGCGGAAGTTTTTCATAGATGCACCAGACATAACGTATTTATTTTTGAAGGTGGTAGCCATTTGCGGTATCTTTGGGTCTTGTAGAAGATGTGAATTATGTGATTTGCGTTTACATGATATCAAAGAAGAAGGAAGCGTATTGATTATTACGGTAAACCTACAGTATAGGTAAGCAACTCCGATTTTGATGAAATTTTCACAGAAGCTTCGGAACACTAATAAAAACACCCTGTGATAAAAATTTTTCCGCGGAAACACCTCTAACATACTTTTTTTTAGGAAAGTTTCTGAAAATCGATCACGGTAAGACCTAAGAATTTGATTGATATTGTACTCACGTTATGGTTTGAGAGAATGTTTATTATACTAAAACATAGTTAACATGTCCTTGAATCAAATTTCACAAGAAATTTCATGATGAGAAACTTTGGAATAAGATATTTTCATGTTTTTATATTTGTATATTTTCGACTCAAAACAATATATAATAATTGCTATGTCAAATGAGATCTGTCATGTCACAAGAGAGCAAGGTTGCCAAGTTGTATTTCTATTTTCAGTGGTAAACCATAGAACTTGAGTCTACATATAAGTACAATATATTTTTATGTGGCCAATTGATTGATCTACGTTTGATTGATCTAGGTGTAATTGATCTACGTTTGGGGTGGATCCCGGCGAGAGTGATGTTTTTAATCAGGCACTGCGATGGCGCGCCAGCGCCGTCGCAGGAACCATCTCCCTCAAGTTACCTGCATTTTGAATTATCTACGTTTGATTGATCTAGGTGTAATTGATCTACGTTTGGGGTGGATCCCGGCGAGAGTGATGTTTTTAATCAGGCACTGCGATGGCGCGCCAGCGCCGTCGCAGGAACCATCTCCCTCGAGTTACCTGCATTTTGAATCATCTACGTTTGATTGATCTAGGTGTAATTGATCTACGTTTGGGGTGGATCCCGGCGAGAGTGATGTTTTTAATCAGGCACTGCGATGGCGCGCCAGCGCCGTCGCAGGAACCATCTCCCTCGAGTTACCTGCATTTTGAATCATCTACGTTTGATTGATCTAGGTGTAATTGATCTACGTTTGGGGTGGATCCCGGCGAGAGTGATGTTTTTAATCAGGCACTGCGATGGCGCGCCAGCGCCGTCGCAGGAACCATCTCCCTCGAGTTACCTGCATTTTGAATCATCTACGTTTGATTGATCTAGGTGTAATTGATCTACGTTTGGGGTGGATCCCGGCGAGAGTGATGTTTTTAATCAGGCACTGCGATGGCGCGCCAGCGCCGTCGCAGGAACCATCTCCCTCGAGTTACCTGCATTTTGAATCATCTACGTTTGATTGATCTAGGTGTAATTGATCTACGTTTGGGGTGGATCCCGGCGAGAGTGATGTTTTTAATCAGGCACTGCGATGGCGCGCCAGCGCCGTCGCAGGAACCATCTCCCTCGAGTTACCTGCATTTTGAATTATCTATGTTTGATTGATTTATCGCGCCATCGCAGGAATCGTGTGCATCGAAATATTTGGATTCGTTGAATGATTGTATCCCGAACTTTGAAATAAATCAAATCTCCGATTTTGTATTCACTTGGCAACGCTGCTTGTTATAGTGACACTAAACTAGTCATTTGACATTTCCATTATTGCACGCCATATTGGGTTGAAAATATATGATATTAAATTATGAAAATGGGCATTTTCATAGCTTTCCATCATGAAATTTCTCGTGGAAATCGATTTTAGAACATGTTGATGATATTTTAGTCTATTCAAAATTTGTCCTGCTAATTACGTAAGTACAATATCAATCAAATTCTTAGGTCTTACCGTGATCGATTTTCAGAAACTTTCCTAAAAAAAAGTATGTTAGAGGTGTTTCCGCGGAAAAATTTTTATCACAGGGAGTTTTTATTAGTGTTCCGAAGCTTCTGTGAAAATTTCATCAAAATCGGAGTTGCTTACCTATACTGTAGGTTTTCCATTATTACTATCCGACCGTCTAAGACAATGAAGGTTCGACGTTTTACTGTAGCCGACAATGAAGCAATTAGTTATGTGCGTTTGGTGAAGCAGTATTTATCATTGCGCCCCCAGAATGTAAGCACAGACCGAGTTTTCTTACGATATGATAAGGGGAAATGTACCAATCAAGTGGTTGGTATTAATACATTTGGATCATGCCCCTTGCAAATTGCACGTTATCTTGAATTGGATGATCCTGAGAAATACACGGGACATGCTTTTCGACGTACGTCCGCAACCATTATGGCAAATAGTGGCATGACAATAGATCAAATCCAACGACAAGTAGGATGGAAATCGGCAGCTGTGGCGACTGATTACGTTGAAGAGAGCATTAGCAATAAGAAGAATGTTTCAAATATTATTGGGAATGCCATTAATGGACGTTCAACCTCATTGAGTTCTGAGAATGTTAACAATATTAAATTGAATTCCATTTCCTCTGATTCACAAAATAGAAATATCAATATATCAAACAATACCAATTGTACTTTCAATTTTCATTTTTAAATATTTATTGTTACTCATATGTTTGAATAAAGTTTTGCATTTGTCAGTGATATTTTATTTGACATTTACAAGGTACTCCTGTCAGATCAATGATCAAAAATTTGTCATTTAGACTTCTCGTTTCTTTGTTGATGTTGCCATGGTAACTATAAAAAACGCGCGTTTTTTTAAAGTTCGATTTGAACACGCTGGGGCGTGCTTAAAATGGGTGAAAAGGGGCACCAATAAAAAAAAATATCTGAAGTCGGTTAAAAAATTACTGAAAGTAAAATGGAACAATATCAAAAAAAAGCTTTCTACTAACAAAAAAATTACTTCTGTCTTCAGCTTGTTTAGAAACTACGCAATATTTGCAGACAAATTGTTGGAGTTTGATAGTTGAATAAAAGAAATTTGACTTACATGCATACGTTGATACCCGCTATTTCTACACAAATCTTCATTATATTTGTGTGACATGATATGTGACTGAAAATTATAAACAGAAGACTAGTTTGAAAACTGGCAAGGCACTAACTGTCAAAGTTGATTTGTTCGAATCACTTCCAAATAGCACGAATGTCAATAGGATACTGACATATTCAGTTGATTTTCTACACTACCCCACGGTCATATACATAAGGTCTGGAATCTACGGCAATTTTGAGTGGTGGGGGGTGGCACCAGTTTTGAAGAAAAAGTTTCCATAATTATCCGCTAGGAGGACATAGGGGTATAATCACGTGATTAATCTCTGACAACAAAACAAACGGTTCAGACTCGAATGGTAAATAAAATCAATGACAGAAATATTATATCTTGCAAAATTCTCTCGAATAAATAAAGATCATTCTTACTTTCAAAAAGCTGATCGGATCTGATTTGTGATTGGCTGACAAAGTGACAATAGAGGACAGCGCTGCAGTTGGCGAAATATGAGAACCACGAAAATTTCCTCAATGTTTGGGTCACCCCCCACCACCCGAGTTGCAAGACCTATGTATACGATCGTGCACTACCCTGTGCTGAAATCGCAGTGTTGCCATAGCATTTTCTTGTTACAGGTATTCTTTTTCATGAGATCCTGATCTTTTTGATCATTTTCTAAATAAGAGAATTCATATTGTTGTTTGAAATATATCAATCGAAAAAGTTATATCAAGTAATTCTAAACGATCGACCCCTATATTTTGCGTTATCAAATAAACACACCTTCCCAGTCAACCAGTTTTGGTTGCAGGGATGTTGTAGGGAGTTACCATCGTGGAAATGCGATTTCACAATATTGATATAAAAAACTGCAACCAGTACTTACTGGGGAGTGCTTAATGTCCGCAACATTGTATATCACTGGTAATTACCTAATACATCACAATGTGGATGTGTGGAAGGTACCATGAATAGCAACATTGCGACTTCGCATTTTAGCACTTATTGGAAAGATTATTGAGCCAAATGAGCTTTCAAATTACGTCTTCCGTTGAAGTTATATTCATATGTAATTTGGTAATTACCATCGTGGCACTGAATTTGCTCTCTATAAGCGTTTTCTAATTTAATTAAAATAATGTTAATTTTGCAACACCCATGGAATTAGTACCTGGAAAGCAGACTAAATATACCTCAGCTGCCTTATATTTCAACCATTTTATAATGCCTATGAAATGTGCATAGGTTAGGTGTATGAGATTTATATACAGGGTGGTACACCAGTAGGTATAATCAGAACCAGCAATAAAACACATCATATGCCTGCTCTTCATATTGAATCTCTTTTTCATTCTCAAGGGGAAATAATTAAACAACTATTATGAAATACTGATCTGTATATTTTGAATATAACACAGGGTGAGTCAAGCTGTACGCATTTCTAGCCAGGCATATGGCTGAACGGAATCATCAGATATATGTATATTAGTCCAATGCATTCAGCTTGACTCACCCAAAATACTTTATAAAAATTTCAACTCACATTGTAATATCACAGAATATAAAAACAAAAACATTATTTTCGAAATACTAAATGGTATCATTCACAAAACAAAAATAGTATATGCTGTACAGACAAAATAAAATCAAAGGAAACAACAAAAACATTGATTGTTACCATATCAGATTATTATACTATGATGATCTAAATAATGGATTGCCACTGTCAACTGAGAATATCTAATATTAATAGAAATTGTTTTTTTTATAGTTTGATACTGTTCTGAACACGTATTAGGTACACTTATGTTGAAACCGTATCATGTTATATTTCTAATCAAATTATTGAAAAATTCTAAATTCAGCTTTTATTGTAGAGAAAGATGTTTCTAAGTATTGAAAACAGTGTATACATGTTTGACATTATAAAATATCATTCAATATTCTGATACTAAATTCCGATAATGATACGACAAAACGGTTGAGGAGTCCATCTTGTTAAAAAGCATTGCTTTTCAATGGGCATCACCTTCCCAATTGCTCATTCATGAGCATCATTTTGCCATTGGAAATGTATACTTACATGCACCTAGAGCTGTCTTATATTCTTCTTAACAAAAATTATTTCAAAATACTGCACACAAAACCAACAATTCAACCAACCATTAAATACGCACCACATAGATCATAATATATTATTTGCACCTTTTCTTTGTTCCTTGACTTTCATTCGTGTGCACGTGTTGTTGCTATGCCCTGCGCAAGCGCCAATTCTATGTTCTAAATATATGAACAGAGATAAGTCGCAAAGTAATAGCAATGTGCACTTCATCTGAATCTCTCGATTAAATGTTCCACTCAATCATTAAGAAAGTTAACATGGGGACTTCGCAACGATAACAATATGTGGATGTTGATATCCACAAAGTGAAGTCCCATGTAAAACCCAGAGAGGTTTCCAAGATGATCTTCAGTGTGATATTATTTGGTATTCCCTGCGACTTACTGTTACTTTTTTGGTTGACTGGGATTTGAACATATATAATAAACTTCGATTTTATAACCCAATATTTTTTGTTGAAAACTTCATAAATTCAAAATGAATGGTTTTAAAACTTTCCACATATGTAAATAATGAATCTATAATCAAATATAATATAAAAATTTAATTTGGTCGATAAAAAAAATTAAGTTCATTAAAACAAAACTTAATATCGGGAATGATTGAGTCCGAATTTGGTATATTCTAGATGAACATCAGTTTACTAACAATCAATTTCTCGAAATAATTCACCAAAAATTTCAAAATTAGAGATAGGTGGCTGATCTCGTAAAAGTTTATAAAACAAGTTCATTTCGAATAACTTGGCAACGTTGCTACGAGAATCACATCCTAAAGAAGCATCGAACTATTTGATACAATTTTGAATATATCTGTACCTCGGAGGGATACAACACTATGTCCATTTGTTTCCATATTGACTTTATTACAGTTACAATAAGCTTTTCTCATATTTCTTAGAGGAATATGTAAATAACAATAAATAGAATGTTCTGGTAAAATATTGTTTCAACATCTCAATAAATAGCTGTGCCAATAACACTTTTTGTTGAAAAAAGTTTGAAACTCCTCTCCTGTAAAGTTATGAAAATGGACATAGTGTTGTATCCCTCCGAGGTACAGATATATATTGCCTCCTTGATTTTCTAATATTTACAATAAATCATTCGAATTTTATTCCAACCAAATGTTTTTTATGTATGCTAATGTGAGTTTGTTGGATTTATGTCATTATGTCACACGAATACATAAATCCATACGTCAGGAATATTACCTACTTCGAACCCCTCATTGGGTTTGTTATGTTGTCTCTGCTTTGTCCTATACATGGTCACTTGTATTTCTTAGAAACTCCCTTGAACATTTTGATTACCTACTGCCAAGTTTGAGTCTGGTTTTTTTAAACAGATGTTGAAGGGCTGTAACTTGACGAAAACATATGATCTGGATAGCCCTATATCTTGTTATATAACTTTGAGATTGTATAAAACCTTCGGAGAAATATATTCGAAGACGATTTATTGTCCAGCATATTTTTTAAGACAGGGTGAACGGAGAACTGTTATGAAGAACTATAAAAGTTTTAGATACACGAGATTTTTTTTGAAACGAAGTAACAATTAATTGATATTATAGTAATGTCCAGGTATGAAAAGCCCTTGAAAATTTTTGAGAAAGAAAATTTGAAGTTTGAACATAATATAAAAAAGATTAATTTCGATAGGCTACCAGTGAATATGTATTAGTTATTAGTAATATACAGGGTGTTTCACAGTGGATTGAACATTAGACGTATTTGGAGAACAGAAAGACTGATCATTTCGAAAATTTGTGAGCGTGGATAATCAAACTTGCTCTATCCGTCTAAAAAATTTTCATCAATACAGTGTTGCCGCTTGTATCAGAAAGTAGTAGCTACTTTGTTATTTCGAATGGAACACCTCGTATATTATATCATTTTTGGAATCCTCATGAGATTCCTCACAACTTTGCAAGATAAAAATTATTTTGTCAAATTTTCAATCAAAACCTGACCATTGAATAATATCAATTTTTTCCCAATGCAAATTCACAAAATATTGCAATTTGGGTTATAGCTGCATAAGACCATCAAGTATTCTGTCGATGAACTGGATCTCAGTTTCAGCATACAGGGAGACTAAGAAGTGAGTGTCATCCGGGCACTCACGAAAATGACTGCAACTCCGTTTTTTTAAATGGAACACCCTGTATATTATCACTCTTTCGAAAAGCTATAACATTTTCCATTTTAATTGAGTATACTTTCCCTATACCTATCTCGTACAGTTTTTTAGTTATGATCACTTATGTTATGAATTCGTTTTCAATAAAAGAAATATTGGATAATGCTTAAGATAGTAGGCTATAAATTTCATTTTTACAGAGAACTAACATATGTTATTCCTTCATTGTTATCCTGTATTCAAAATCCATGGGTGTAAAAATATTATGGCAGAAAATAATTACTTGAATGCGGTTTAGATAGATTTATTTCATTTATGGTCAATGTAACCTATGTGAAGAATATCAGTAGAACATGCACTGAGTTTAATGAAAATCATGAAGTGATTTACCCCGGATGAATCCGGAGAAATTCATTAGATTGAAGAGAAATTTTGAAACGATTTTGAAATCTTTCTAGATTTATTAATACACATGTTAGACTTTGATACTTTTGGCTTTCCATGATGATATGAGCATTTCAAAATTTCTCTTCGATCTAATGAATTTTCTCGAATTCGTTCGAGGCAAATCAGCATACTTTTCATCAAACTCGCTGCATGTTCTAATGATATTCTTGTTACATTGACCATAAATGATGAATAAATCCATCTAAACCGCATTCAAGTAATTATTTTCTGCCATAGTATTCTTACACCCATGCATCTTGAATACAGGATAACAATGAAGAAATAACATGTTAGTTCTCTGTCAAAATGAAATTTATAGCCTTCTATCTTAAGCACTATCCAATATTTATTTTATTGAAAACGAATTCATAACATAAGTGAGCATAACTAAAAAACGGTACGAGATAGGTATAGGGAAAGTATACTCAATTAGAATGGAAAATGTTATAGCTTTTCGAATAAGTAATAATATACAGGGTGTTCCATTTAAAAAAACGGAGTGCTGAAATTGAGATCCAGTTCATCGACAGAATACTTGATGGTCTTATGCAGCTATAACCCAAATTGCAATATTCTGTGAATTTGCATTGGGAAAAAATTGATATTTTTCAATGGTCAGGTTTTATACAAAAATTTGACAAAATGATTTTTATCTCGGAAATCGTCACAGATAGGTATAGGGAATAATGTGGGAAAGTTGTGAGGAATCTCATGAGGATTCCAAAAATGATATAATATACGAGGTGTTCCATTTGAAATAACAAAGTAGCTACTACTTTCTGATACAAGCGGCAACACTGTATTGATGAAAATATTTTAGACGGATAGAGCAAGTTTGATTATCCACGTTCACAAATTTTCGAAATGAAAAAAATAAACCCAACATTTTGGCTTTCACCATGAAGTTCAAAGACTTTATTCACATATGTGGAGGCGAAATTGGGTATTAGATTTTATATAGGAGAAAAAATTATGGTGGTAAAACGTACG
Organism: Plagiodera versicolora; assembly: GCA_037013635.1. Lineage (NCBI taxonomy): Eukaryota > Metazoa > Arthropoda > Insecta > Coleoptera > Chrysomelidae > Plagiodera > Plagiodera versicolora. Next base: position 9,195,336 of record CM072979.1, on the reverse strand, counting down.
CTACTGATATGGAGATCAAAGTCATGTATAAGATAAACTTATAAGAATTTTCAATTGTTGCAACATCTGCAAAAAGTAGAGTATTGAAATTTAAAACCAGCGTTGTTGATTTCATTTGCTGACACTTCTTCCTGATGTTTTGAAATCTGTTGATGTTGCAAAATAGTGAAATAATAAATATTTGAAATTCCCATTCGCACAGTGACAAATCAGCAATTTTTTATTGATAATTATAAATTTGTTCTTCTTACGTCATGAAATGAATGAATATTCGGTAGTCTTTTTATTAAAGAAAGCTGTCACAAATTTGTTACTCAATAATCAATAATTCATTATAAAAATGATGATCGATTAAACTATTCTTCTTCTATTTTCCTGCTCACTAAGGGCCGTTGTTTAATATGCAATTATGGATTACAATTGAACTGGTTTTGATTTGGCACATTTGTGGAAAAACACGATTTGTCACTTATACAGAAATGGAAAACTTGGAAAAATGACATGTTTATTATACTTAACAATATTTACATTTTTATCAGAATATTGGATATACAGAACAATTGGTGTAATTATGAATTCCATTCGAAAACAAAGTGTATAAAAAATAAATACGTATTTACAATAAATCGATGATGACATAGAATCAATTATCTAAAATGGATCGTTTCAAATTTTCATTTAATGTTGAAGAAATTTTCCTATGAATTTTCACACTGGTTTCCAAATCTTGCATTAAAACATTCAAATTTTCCAATTCTTTTTTCACCTCCGATATATTCAGTTTCTGTGCTGGTAATACACTTATATCTCCAACAAACGTATCTTCCAAAGTTTCAGGTATTTTATTTTTCGTTTGCACATGTTCCTCTTCCGATAGTTGGCCGACGAAAGATTTTATCACTGGATTATGAGTGTAAAACCAATCATTTGTGTTATATTCATCTAGAGCTCTTGTATCATAAACAACAATCAAATGTGGGTACATAGAAATACTCTCAAACTGAGTATTTTTTAAGCTCGTATCAACTTCTATAATTTTCTCTTCTCCTAAGACTCCAATGATGTCTGTCCAAAGAACTTTATTGATATCTTCGAAATTAACTTCAGGATCCACCGACCGTAACAGCACACTCATTACTTTATAAAATACCTTTTGAGGGTTTTTGAATGATTCACAATATTTTAGCATATTTTTCTCTAGTTCAAGTTCATCTAGGCAAGGCCAAGTTCCTTGCCAAAATGGTAAACTCAATTTTGACAAAGTTTTCTTCAGCAATTTCTTGTAACTTCGGGTGTTCCAGAATTCAGGAAAATACTGATAAGTGCATGGTAAGTAGTCTGGATATTCCCTGTTCAAATACTTCCTGAATATTTTCGGAAATACTGCATACTCTTCAAGAGATTCGTCGATAATAATACTCTCTAGTTTCTTTAGCCCTTCATTGTACAATTCAATAACAACATTGGGACTTTGCAAACAAACTGCATAGTTTGAGTTCCATTTTGCTAGACTATTGGCTCTTTTCCAGGTTAAACTAGATAGATTTTTTGATATAAAGTTATACAATGTGTTTAGTTCTAGAGGAGGACATTTTCCAACTTTATTTGCTAAAAATAGTAGGCCATTTCCAATTGCATTTGATAAACCACTGGGTGTAAACTTTTCTACGAGAATAATGAAGTCTGCTGTTAGTTTTTGTTCAAGCGCGAATTCATTTTCATCATAATTCTCGAGAATTATCACAATCGGTATATTGGTAAACGCGCCATAACTTTTGAGAGTTTCATATATTCGTAGTTGTAAGTCGTAACTGAACTGTTTAGCTATGAAAATAATACCAGATGAATCATATTCTTCCACAACTTTACCTTTTTGCTTCTCAATGCAATATGTCATCGATTCAGCATGATTTTGTTTAACTTGATCTATTGCTATTGTTGTTTCCATTGAAAAACACTCTTCAGTATTGTTTCTATCTTTTCCAAACCCTGTTTCAATTCTCGCGCATCTGGTAGACTGACTGATACTTTCCAAAAGATGTTTTTCTGGAACTTACCAGTCAATTCCTGTAATCGTTTCAATAATGCAGAATATGTTAAATCTACAATATCTATTTTACATGCATTGTGATCTCTTATCATTTCTATTTCTAATGGTTCGCCTTGTTTGTATCTCTTCATGAATTCTAGTGCCAAACTTTGTGATGGAATATGAAGTCCAGCAGCACATTGTTGAAACGATTTTGAGTTGATCCAAACTGGACTACAATCCATCACCTTTCGTTTTCTTTTGTTTCTCAATACAATATTATGCCATGTGTTGAAGACTTTGAGAACCATTCTTCTTTTAATATCGTCTCTGATTTTGGCCAGTCTCTCATTGTTGAGCTTGATATTCACTTGATCAACTATATAGTCTATAGTATCCTTGACATCTTTATTTATCTCAAGAGCATTCAACATTTCTTCTTCTTGTAGCTTCATCATCCTTTTCCTCAGTTCCTCTTCCTGTTTTTTCTTTTTTAGTTCTCTCATACGTTCTTCAATTCTTTTTGATTCTAAAGATTTCAATTCTTGTTCTTTTCTGAGGATTTCTAATTGTTTTCTTTAAGCAATGCTTTTCTCTTGTGTTTCAATACTTTCCTGCACCTTAACAGATTTATCAACCATAGCAGGAAGTGAAGGAAATTCTATTTTGGTTTCACTTCTGCTAGGTGCTACATTAAACACACTTGATTGCCGATAAAATTTAGGAACATCATCAGTTTCATCAAATGTTTTCTCTTCAGGCAATGATGTAAAATCAGAAACAAAATCGCTCTCTGCCTTTTCAGTACTTGGCATAATAGGCTCTATTGGGTGACTAATAAAATTGGTAGATAAAGGGGAATGGACAGCTGAAATAGTAGCAGGAGTTTGAAAATCTATATTCCATGTGAAATTGGACTGATTTTTCTGTGGTAGATCACGTTGTTGTTGTAAATTACCAAATATACATTGAGTTGATTTAAAAGATGTTGATACTGAATCAACATTTTGCTCTAAACTGTTAGCATTTCTGCAATGATCGTTAGCATTTTTGGCGAATGTGAATTCAGAAGAGTCTACTTTCTGGACAAATGATTTAGCATTATATTCATTTGAGTCTGGTTTCTGGACGAATGATTTAGCATTATATTCATTTGAATCTGGTTGGTAAATATGATCGAGAAGAAGAATATTGTTGTTCTATTCTCATCATGGAGTGTATTATTTTTTTATTATGGAATAATAAAGAGATGAAATAAATTCGAGTTTTTTATTCATATTTTATATTATACAGCTTAGTTATAACAATTTTCATCATTAAATAGGTTGAATAAATTGCGAATATCCATTGGTAGATATGTAATCAATTGAAACAAAAAATTACGTAAACCAACTTCGATTATCTGCTCACAAAATTGTTCTAAATTCAGACTCCCATATATAAACTTAAATATTAAATATGCCGGACCCTTCTTCATATTTTAAATGAAGTTGAGTGCACTTCTGGATGGCGTCAGCATCAAAACAAATATCCATGTTATAATTGATGGCATGTAGAGCGTCGAAACTCAAATCATTGAATTCACATCTCAACCTATCAATAGCAGTTTTCAAGTCTTGTGCGTGTGGCAATCCTTGTTGGGAGTAGAGCATCCACATATTGATATCTGTAATATTATTAAAGAGAAAATATAATTAGTTATTATAATAAAATTATATTTGAATACTTACACATGGAACTATAGTAAATTGAATTCCATTAAAGATCGAGTTTTTGCTCCATCATAATGGAGAGCACTTTCCCCTAGATATTTCAGAGTGAAATTATTATCCCAAGAATTCATTTCACTTATAATATCATCTGTAAGTCGATCAGCTACACGTTTTGGTAGCCATGATTTGAATTCAGTGTCATCATCTGATAATGACACTATGACAGATCTTCCATATCTTGTGAATATTACAGTTACTTTTACAAGTCGATAAGATTAATTAATAGTCAACGTTGATAATCGTATTGTTTGTAATTCTTGGGATGTTTGATTAATCACACTATTGAGTTTATTCACATCGAATTTAGCAGTTGACATTTTGAAAAATTATTTGAAAATTATTTTACCTAACAGCACTGTGTGTGTGTGTGATGAAAATCAAAGAAGTGTAGTTCCAAGTACAATAGTCTCATGCTTTTATGATGATCCAAGAGTAGAGGGGCCATTGTCATACCCACTCAACCATTTTTCATTCAGCTCAAGGTTTTATTTCACTATACATCGAGTCAGTCAATAATATCTACATCGACTCGAATGACGATTGCTATGATAGCCGAAATATGTGAGTTTCAGGGTCGAGGAAAAAAAACTGTCATTCTGTTCAAGAATTACGATACTATTCCCCATCTCTTTCCTTCAGCTCTAGATTTCATTTTAGTACACATCGAGTCGAGGTCATCGTGATGACAGGTGCAGTAACCGACACAAGCTATTATCAAGGTAAAGATCTCACCACCTATTCAGTTAGAGGGTGTGATCCTAACGACTCCTAGAGAAACAGAAACATTTCAGTGAAGGAACAATGATTTGACATTCCGGTCCTGCACGTAGTACGACTTAATGTGTTCTGCTTGCGGTCCCGATTATTGTGAAGAAAAAAGTGTCAGAATTAACAATTTAATTATTTCAAACAGTGAAAAGTGAAGTTGAATAGACATATATATTCCTTTTATATTATTGGCATTTACCGTGATTCGGAAAAATCACGATTGACTCAAATCAACCGAATTAAAACAACACCAACAGCCGCGTATCAACTGCCTTATCTCGTATATCTGAGACTCGCCAGGGGCGGACTCAGATTGCGTTCGGGATGAGCGCTGATACTAAAAAACAAACCATCAACTTCAATGCTACCATTACTGAAAACACGAATGATGCAGTTCACAACAGCAACAGAACTTCTAACACAAAATCATACTCAACTGCCTTATCTCAAACTTCAAACCAACCACCCAGAAAAGACCAAGCAATTGTATTCACTTCGTTAGACGGACTCAAAATTCAAGACTATCTACTGAAGCTTGGACCCATAGTGAACCCAAAGAACATCACTTTCTGCTCGCGAATCTCAAACAACAGGATCTGTGTTTATCTGAACAGAAAAGATTTGGTAGATAATTTCTTGAAGGATCACGGTGCTATCACGATCAATGGCACAATAATACCTGCACGTCGACTGATCACTCCATCGGAAAGACTCCTCCTTTCAAATGTGAGTCCTACTATTCCTCATGAGATCCTAACAGATACTCTCCAATATATGGGACTAAAACTCATGTCTCCCATGTCGTATTTGAAGATTGGTGCTCCAGATCCAGACTATAACCACATTCTTAGCTTCAGAAGACAAGTATATATCTCTCCGCCTGATAATAATCCAATTCCAGAGCATATTGACTTGGAGTTTGACGAAATTCCATACAGAATCTTCATCACGAGGGAAAACTATGCCTGCTTCAAGTGCAAACAAACCGGACACACAATGCATCACAATGCCCAGGTCCTATGAGCTCCCAATCCTCTCCCCCAATCCCTGAAGCTGCACCCCAATACTCCAATACCTCATCATCTCAACATCATCCGATTTCACAAGTACTCCAACCAACTGCTGGAAATACCAATAGTGAGTACACCACAAGAGCAATAATTCATGCTTCAAATCCATCAGAAACAGCAGCTCTTTCAACAGGCACTAAAGGAAAAATACATCTCATTGATGATATTGTACTAGATCCTCCTCAAGTACCTTCAACAGATTGTACCTCAAATAAGCGGACTGTTTCTGATATATTGACACCAACACCAGAAGACTCTCAAAGAATATTTGCAACGCCATCTTACAATCAGATGAAGAAATATAAAGCCGAGAAGACTCAATTGGATATCAGCTGTAAAGTCCCTGATAGCGTTAGGGATTTTATAGATAACCACACCCCTCAATTCCCTCTCAATAGTCAACAACTTGAACATTTTATAGAAAACTCCAATGGAGCTAAAAATTTATTAGTTCTCGCCAATGACTACACCACAGAACCGATGAACATTGTTACAATGCTTGAAGAAATTCGCCCCCAATTACCTGATAAAAAATTCAAAACCAAATATACTAAACTGAAGAATAGACTGATGAAGCAAATTGTTTCAGGTGGCGTAGATACTGAAAGCGATTCATCCATTCCCTGATCCACTCTTTCTGTCAAACCGATGAATATGTACAATACAATTTTGCAATGGAATATTAACGGATTCCGAACACGACTGCCCATGCTGCAACTTCTGATTAATCAACACTCCCCTGATATCATATGTTTACAAGAGACAAATTTCAAGGATTCCTATCATCAGGACCTAAAATCATATAGTTCATATTATAGAAACCGAACAGAAAGAAATCGTGCATCCGGAGGGGTCTCCATCTACTCGAAATTCCACCTCAACTCAAAGCAAATCCCAATCACGACAACCTTGGAAGCAGTCGCTGTAGAAATTGGCACAACACAGAAACTGCATATTTGTAATATATATATTCCTCCAAACACTGACATACAGGAGAATGATCTACGTAATCTGATTGATCAGATCCCTTCACCCAAAATGATCTTAGGAGACTTCAATGGGCATAACATCATCTGGGGGTCTCAAACAACTACAACCATGGGACGCAAAATAGCTAATTTAATCAATAATACGAACCTTGCACTCTTAAATGATGGTAGCTATACCCATTTCAACGTTGCCTCAGGAAGCTTGTCAACCATCGACCTTACTATCTGTAGCACATCTATCTTAATCGATCATTCATGGACCGTTGCTGAAGACCTATATGGAAGTGACCACTATCCGATTATAATAACCAACAATAAATGCATCAAATCACCCCACTTACCTGAACCAAGATGGAAACTTGATACAGCTAATTGGAATCTCTTTCAAGAATTGATAAAGGCGAAAATAGGTACAATCTCAATGGACGACTCCATTGATAACATACTTTCCCGATTCAACGAAATTCTAATACAATCAGCTTCACAGGCAGTGGGAAAGACGAAACATATAGACAAGAAAAAAATTGTACCCTGGTGGAATTCTGATTGTGATAATGCAATAAAACAGAGTAAAAGAGCATTAAACACTTTCAAACGCAACAACACCCCAGACAACCTGATAGACTTGAAGAAAAAGAGAGCAATTGTCAAACTAGTAACCAACAAAGCTAAAAAAGATTCTTGGCATAGATATGTACAAACTATCAACATAAATACCCCACTCAGCAAAGTTTGGCGTAAAATTAAGAAAATTACTGGTACAAACACTCATCACGGCATCCAAGAACTTGAACTGGAAGGGAAAACAATAACCACCCCTTTTGAAATTGTGGAAGAGCTATCCAAAAATTTCTGTGAAATCTCAGCTGATCACAATTACAATAAAACATTCCTATCATTCAAAGAAAAAGAAGAAAGGAATTCAATACGCATTATTCCAAATGACGATCCCATCAATGCACCAATCTCCGAATCCGAAATACTACATGCAATTGCTACATTGAAAGATACATCCGCTGGTCCCGATGATATACCTATGTCTTTCCTCAAACATCTACCCGAAGAATCCCACGACTTTCTTCTGGAATTTTTCAACATGATCTGGACACAACATTCTTTCCCCGAACTATGGAAATTAGCTGATGTGGTGCCCATCCTGAAACAGCACAAACCTCCCAACAAAACTGATTCATACCGACCGATTTCACTCACATGTGCTCTATGCAAATTATTTGAGAAAATCATCAATAAACGTCTCATATGGAACATGGAGAAGAACAACCAACTGATCATGGAACAGGTGGGCTTTCGACCAATGAAATCCACTTTGGACAACATCATAGACCTTGAAACCAATATAAATGAAGCATTTTCGAACAATCAGAAATGTTTTGCAATCTACTTCGATTTATATAAAGCCTTTGATATGGCATGGCATCACAAGATACTCAAGACCTTGGAGACATGGGGATATCAAGGAAACATCCTGGCTTTCATAAAAAATTTTCTAACGAACAGAATGTTTCGAGTAAAAACTAATGGAAATTTGTCATCAATCCGACATCTACAAAACGGCACCCCTCAAGGTTCCGTGATAAGTCCCACTCTGTTTCTCATAGGAATAAACGACATACTCGAAAATCTTCAGAGACCCATTCACGCAAGACTATATGCCGATGACCTCATCATGTATGTGAAGGGAAGGAATATACAGAGCCTAGCCTGTCTTTTGCAACAAGAGCTTGTGAATCTGGAGTCCTGGTCCTCGCGAAGCGGACTCAACTTCTCTGCAGAGAAAACCACATGTATTGTGTTTTCCAAACGATCAATCCAACTTCAAGATTTACCAACCCTCAGAATTAACAATCAAATACTATCCTACGCCACCGAAATAAAGTACCTGGGATTAATATTCGATCAATCACTCACTTGGAAGTCCCACATCAATTACCTGTCTGCTACATGCCAAAAGAGACTGAATCTTCTGAGATGCCTATCCAATAAACATTGGGGTACAGATGGCGGAATGCTATTGACACTGTACAGGGTCTTGATTCGTTCAAGGCTGGATTATGGCTGCATATCATATTCATCAGCCACCCCCTCTACTCTCAAAGTCTTGAACACTGTGCAGAATAATGCACTCCGCATCATCTCTGGTGCGTACAGAACATCACCTGTTGACAGTCTACTCTGTGAACTCGGCGAACTACCTTTGAACTTAAGGAGACAGGACATGGGCTTATCATATGCAGCAAAACGTCAAGAGAAGAATATCCATCCAATCAGATACTTTCCCATAAGTCAACATGCCAAAAGACATCTCCCTTCCTACGAAAGAATCAAACGCTCTCTTACTCTTATCCAACTCCAAGAAATACCTACAATTCAATCTCCCGATACTCACACATCTCCACCTTGGCTCATTCCTCCACCTACCTTAAATACCCAATTATCCTCTTATGATAAATACGAAACCAATACGCAATTGATTCAAGCAACCTATCAATCTATAATCTCCCAATATCCTTCATATAAAAAAATCTTCACTGACGCATCCAAGACAGAAAGTGGTGTGGCCTGCGCATTTGTAACGGATAACATTATGAGAGAAAGCAAACTACCTGAAACAGCCAGCATCCTCACCGGAGAACTTCAAGCAATCTCAAATGCCCTTCAGTATATAAAAACGTCTCCTGAAAAGAATATACTGATAATTACTGACTCTCTCAACTCTCTGCACATAATCTCAAATATGTACACACAGCACTGTCTGGCACAATCGATCAGAGAGGAATTGAAATCAATGGGCTCGAGCAGGTCGGTGATTTTTCTCTGGGTTCCTTCTCATACAGGCATTAGAGGAAATGAAACAGCTGATAAACAAGCGAGAGAAGCCTCAAGGAACCCAGCACTCGCCCCTTGCGTGGGATCATTGGCAACAGATCTGAAACCTTACTTTCACTCAAAAATGATTAATACTTGGAATCAACATTGGCAAGCAAAGGCCCCCAAACTATATGAGATCAAACCATCAATGCAACCATGGTCCAGTTCTTCTCTCAATCGGTTTCATCAGGTAGTCATCACTCGACTTCGTCTAGGTCACACTCGTCTGACACATGAGCATCTGATTACGGGAGATCCTCAACCGGAGTGTTTTGCCTGTGGAGTGCCTATATCTGTCAAGCACATACTACTGGAGTGCCCTCTCTTCTCAGCACAAAGACTGAATAATAATATTCCTGGGGATTTCAAAAGAATTTTTACTGACTGCAGAGCCGAAAATGTTATCGCATTCTTAAGAGAGACTAATTTACTATTTCTCATATAACAAATGATATTTTTTTTTATGTCTCTGCTAATAGCCGATTGGCTGATGCGGATTTTTGATCAATAAAAAAAAAAAAAAAACAATGATTTGAACCACTTTTAAGTCAACTCAGCCCTTTCATGTTATCCGAACGGCAATAACTTAGCCTTGGGCGAGTGTAGTCTCGCGTTATTTCCCACCATAGAAGAGTCTCATGTTTTCATGAAAGTAACAAGGTCAAGAATTGTCATTCTTTTGAATTGAGTAGAGGACCCATTGTGATAGCCCAACCCCCCCACTATTTTCTCATTCAGCTCATCATCTATTCAGTCGGATAATACATCGGAAACCGAATTACATTAGTGAAGAAATGTATACACTTTTAAGTCAACTCAACCCTTTCAAGTTATCCGAACAGGAATAACTTGAATCCTTGAGCGGATGTAGTCTCGGGTGATTCCAATTGTAATTGCGCGATAATCACCATTCTAATGACCTTCAGAGGTTTTGGAATCGACCAATGGGCATCATCCGAGCGAGAAAACTTTTAACCTTGGCTGGTTGTAGCTTCGGGTAAACAGAATAGTAATTGCGACAATTGCCCTTCAGATGACCTTTAGAGGCTCCTCAACCGGCCAATTTACACTACTCTCGTGCCCGCTAGACCTAGGTTAGGTTAGTTTTAAAGTGAGTGGGTCAATACTTCCCTCCACTGTGACCCTGGCGGGTCTATTGTGGCTCACACCAATTCAAATTCCACTGAATAAATCCAGCTTCTTAGCGAAGCCGATTATGGTATCTGGTGAGTGATATTTCAGGTGTGCGAGAGTGCCACCCTGCCAAACATCGAGAACCTGATTCTAGCCGCAGCGGGGCAGACACAAAGTATATATATGTAATCTGAATTTCAAGATTCCGTATTTTAATTCTCAATTTGCAGGTTGGGCTTTGGAGAAAATCTCATTACTAGAGGTGAATGTCAATAAGTATAGTCCACTAAGGGGATTTTCTTTTGTTAAACTACCACAATTCATCGAAAAGAATAGAGCTGTTGTGAATGTGGTCAATGAAGATCAGTATTGTTTCGCATGGGCAGTCACCTCGGCATTGTATCCAGTATCATATCAAAGTAATAGTGTGTTATCATATCCACATTTCTCTACCGTACTAGATCTGAAAAGAATTGAATTCCCACTAAAATTGCGCGAGGTGTCAAAGTTTGAGGTAATGAATACATGTTCAATCAATGTTCACGGTCTCGATAAATTTTATGATGGGGATAAACTGAAATATGAAATCATTGGACCACTCCATTATTCTCAAAATAGTTTCAATAAACATATCAATCTATTATATTTCACAGGTTATTGCTGTAATGACCATTATTGTTAGATTGAAGATTTATCCAGATTAGTATTATTATTGAATATTATTTTTTGTGATGGTTGTTTGATATACTTCGAGAAAAAAGAATTTTCAACTGAACATCAATTATCCACAAATAAAACTTTCAAACATGATCCATACTCATTCGCATACATAATCGAATATTCATTTGATGATACTATCACAAAGATTGTAATGTATAGAAGAGAAGATTCTGATGAAATATTCATATCGAAACTAGAAAATGACTCGATTGTTATTTATAATGAATATTTGAAACGTATCGTTCCAATGCAAAAATTTAGTGTTGAAGAAGAGCTCGAATATGCCAATGCCACAATATGTAATATTAGCCAAAGTGAATTCAAACTTTTGGGGATGTCAAGGTCAAAGATCAATGTCATTTGACCGAAAAAAAAAGAGATACCGCGCCGCACATTCGATGTGTAATCTGAATTTCAAGATTCCGTATTTTATTCCCATAATATTCTATAACTTAAGCAGATATGATTGCCATCTGTTCATGACACGTGAGTTCTTTTCAGAGAATGAACAATTTTCATTGATGAAAAAGAGTGGTGCATTTCCATATAGTTTCGTTCATGATTTGAGTCGACTAGATAATGTGACTTCACCATCGAAAGAGAAGAATTTTATGACAATTCGAATGATCAAGAAATATCTGATGAAGAATATGAAAGAGCAAAGTTAGTGTGGAATGTGTTTGCATGTCAAACATTGGGTGGCTATTCAGATATCTATTTAAAATCCAACGTTTCACTTTTGTGTGATATATTCAACAATTCTCGTAATATTTGTATGGACACTCACAAACTAGACCCAGCTCATTATTATACTTCACCCGGACTTTTTTGGGACGCGACGTTGAAATATACCAAAGTAGAATTGGAATTACTTACGCAGATATAAGTATGATGAATTTTTCAAGAAAGGTATCCGTGGTGGGGTATGTCAATGCAGCGATAGAAATAATGAATTCTCAGCAAATTTCGATTCAAAAGAATCCACATCCTATATAATGTATCTTGATGTTACTTTCTTGTACGGGCATAGTATGAGTTAAAACTTACCAACAAGTGGTTTTCAATGGTTATATTATATGTTATGACTATCGCTTGTAATAGTTCCGTAGGTTTCGTGTTGAAAGTGGATGTTCATTACCCACTAGACTTACATGGTATTCATTCAGAGTTACCATTCTTAGTAGAATCAATTATTCCAACTGGGTCAAAATCGAAAGTATCCAAATTATTACCTAACTTGAATGATAAAAAAAATACATAGGATTCTCAGATTCAATCAATCACAATGGCTCGAAGAATATATCGACTTGAATACTATGTTCAGAAATAATGCGAAAACTGAGTTCAAAAAAATCAATATGTCTATGGAAAGACCCTCGAAAATGTTGATAATAAAAGCGATATCAATCTTTTGACAAATTGGAAAAACATTCAAAGAATTTTAGACGCCAAAGCTTACATAGCAAGACCGAATTTCAAAAACGTGTCCATATTCAGTGGAGATTTTGTAGCTATTCATATTGGTAAAGTTAAAGTGAATTATAATGAACTACTGTATTTGGGATATGTATATTGGTACTGTCTAAAACATGTAATGTATGATTTCTTATCCTCATGAATTCTTTAGAAGAAGAAGATTGTGATGAACATTGTATCAATAAAAACTTTCTTCTATCATTTTGTTGATTATAATTGTGTAACTTTTTACATCATGTATAAATGTCATGCAGTCATATATATCAATAAAATAATATTACATTCATTGAAGAAGTTCAAGTGTGACTATAACTTAGAGATGCAATAGGATTTGTTCCTACTGTGCAATATAATTCTAATGTTGTATATTATGTCGAAGAATGCCTAGATATCGTGGATCAGGTAGAAAGTCACATGCCCTACCACCCCATTCAGTTATACCGCATTGACCAAATCTCCTCATAAATAATCTCGTTTGGGCACGTGTCTGAAAGATGTAGGTTGAAAACCACTCATCGCAGAATTTTCGACTATACTATAGAATTCAATGAGCTGTATTATGCCGAGGAAACCAGTATCGCATAGGCATACCCAATATTATTCATTTAGAATTTGAAGAATGAAAAACTTATTTTCCTCACGAATTCTTCAGAAGATAATAGTGACAGATGAAGTATTCAAGAAGAATTTTTTAATATTCATGTAACTTTTCATAGCGTACATGAATGTTGTGTGATAATATCCATGAGGAATTGTTATGTTGATGTGAAATAATGAAAGTGATGAACAAACTTTAATTCCGAAAGAAATTCTGCATCTGATATCATACTGATATGATGATTTCTTCTAATTCATTAGGCACCAAATTTCAATCTGAATATAGGATGCTAAAGTTTCGTATTACAAAATAATGAATTATCTCACACTGAAATACTAGTCATCTATAAAAAATACTATATATTTTCCAAACTGCACAATAAAGTTCCATTGTGGTACATAATTCATAATAAAAAAATAATTATAATAATAATAAAAATATCGTCCTCATTATTTCATGAAATTTAAATAAGAAATAAAGGGCGAAATTCATTGCTGCAATGCTATGCATCTCTCTAAAAAAAAAACATGTGATTGTTTTACATGATTATCGCCTACAATTTGAACACAAATAAATACATCACAGTCGAACACATAGTTTTTTCGTATTCAGTTTTGAAGAAAGGTGGGAATAGAATTATATTTTCGAGAAATTTGGTTTCTAAAAGATCGCCTGAACATTTCAGTTTTGAATTATTTTATGGAAAAGACGAATAGCGTGAAATACTCTTCTTTTCTCTATGTTCAACCAACCGATTTCTTGAAGTTTATGTGAGATTCTTTGTCGTCGTATACCAACAAATCAATCTCAATGTCATGTTTGTGGACTAGACCACATCAAAAAATCTTTTAACCATAGAAAATTCTTCAAAACGTTGTTTTTATTCGTGGTTGAGAAGTGCAGGTAGAAAAAGGGGCATCGTTATGTCAATATTCAACAAGGAAGGAGGATGGATGTTGAAAATTGAGTATTACGTTGGTAAAGAGTAGGGGTATAAGATTTCTTTACGAATGGATGAAACATGTTGATGTTTCCTCAAGGACAAATCTGAAAGCTTACAGTCAATCGAATATAACTCCATAAATAAAATTCAAATCAGGAGAGATTGTGAGAATGAGGATGTTTTTACGAGAAAGGGCTACTGAGAACAAGGAATTCTCAAATTAGTTGAGAAGATATTGAAACATAAAAAATAGATGAAAATAAAATGATTGGGTTTTTCAAATGAGGATATAATATAAATATAAATAGGATCAATCAATAACTCATCGAATAGAAAGCATTGTTTTATGTAATGTTTATTCTACATTCCTTGAACTTTTGAGTACGTGCTAGTTGCGATAACACCACAATCCTTTCTCAATGCTTGCTTCTCGTAATTCAAACACCAATACTGTTTGAAATGATGATTATCGTTGAGAAAGAAATGTCCTTGAGAATTTAAAATTTCTCCCCATTCTCAAAGCCATCAAAACGGGACGTCACATCCCATTCAAATTGAATAAATGCTGATGAGGTGGAGTGTATATTCCATTCTCAAAAGTTCTTCTAATAGTTAAGATATTCGATAAAATGAACCCAATCGAAGATATTCTTAATGAAGTGGCTGTGTTAGATCAACACAATAGAGTGTACGCTATTGATCCAATTGATTTTGATGAAGAGGAATATGCAGAAGAAGACGATAATTGTGAAGACTAAGGTGTTGGTGATGAAATTCCGACGATCAAAGAAGAAGTGAAAATTCTGCACCGCTACGTGGATGTTGATAAATTCAAAAACCAACGAATCCACCAAATCTGTGTATGCATGTCGAACGTTGTCATCGATACTGATAATGGTTCAATCGACATATGCCATACCTGTTTTTGTAATTACGCAGATAAGTCAAGAGGTGGGAAATATAGTTTTATGGACACGCATTACTTGACAAACAGTGATAATATACCAATTTCATCATGTTCTGTTAGCTGTAAAAACCCGCTATATATTGTGAGGGTGGTTGAGGCTTGCTCAATTTGTAATTATTACCCGCTTTATGTAGATAAGTTAGCTGAATGAACAATACTCAAGAACAAAATTGATTTAATAATATACCATGTAAATGTTGGAATCTTTTTTCATTTTCCTCTCAACCAAAAACGTGAAAATATGAATAATACGATTGATAAATTTGGTCGTAAAAGAAGCAGATCATTAATTTCTCTAAGAGGTCCACCAGGTATAGGTTTTTTACTAGATTCTGATGGAAATTATAATATGTTAGGAAAACAATTGAAAAAATGTTGGTATATCAACAAATGACGACGATTGTGTTCAACTTCGGTACTTGAATGAGCAGATTATCGAAGCAAAAGAGATGACTCTACGAGCATTGCAAGCAGCAATCTCCTCAGTTATGGACAATATAAATTATATTTTGCCAAACAACATAATGAATTGAGAATCGAATTGAAAAGGGAGCAAGGTCAGATTGATAAAGATTCTCTTATGAAACAACTTGATGGATTGAAAATTCGACTCACCAAACTCAGTAGAACTCAAGAACAAATAATTCAAGATTTGAAAGAAGTGAGAAGATTGGAACGTTTGGAATATTGACAACATACTGATTATATTGCAAGGTTCATTGAAATACATGTAACTTGGATAATAAATCAATATACCATAAATGTGATTAATTTCGAATTATTTGACTATCTATGTATGTAATTCTAGGAGAGTTATTGTGGAATGATCTGTTGAGAAATAAATAATCAATTAAAAAGAGTATTGGAAAATATAGTACTGAAAATGATCTATTGAAAATATGATTCATATTGTGGAAAGTTTGGGATGTGAAAACAAATCAAAAAATATTCAAGATGATCTATTAAAAAATAATCAATTGAAAAAATAACGTATAATATGTATAATGTAAAATAATATATTGAAATAAAAAAAAATATCGAAACATGATTTAGAATGTGACTATTTGAGACAGTCAGAAAATTTTGATAGGATTGCCTCTTGTTCTTTTTTTCTTTTGTGAGTCTCCCCTATCATTGAATCGATAGACTGGAGGTTGGACAGGCAGAATTCTGATTTGGGTTTTGCACTCTCGAATTCTTCCCGCAACGCTTCGGTTTCTTCGAGGAGAGACGCTAGTTTTTCCTGCTGTTTTCTTATGGCAAGCTCGAGAGCTTTGGCATTCTCTTCTTTCTCCGCTGTCTCCTTCATCACCTCCACCATCCGTTTTTTTTGTATGATGCACTGTCACATTGGTATTGTTGAATATCCGCGTGGTAAATCACCAAGTCATCATCACATTTTCTCATGACCATGCGGACACTATTTACTCTCACCTCAAATGCTCATCAATTTTCTGTTGCTGTTTCTCGACTTTTTCGGACGAGATGTTGATGATTTGCCCAAAGCATTCGCCAATATTGGGAATTGATCTCGAGACCTCGATGTTTTCAATAGCACATTGGAATGTACTGTAGATCTTGAGTCCTTCTCCTTCCTCCCTTGCTTACTTGGTTTCACTCCATCCTCGTCAACGAAAGCTTTCCTTTTCATCGGGCTCCTTCCTTTTTTTCGTTGAATGTTTTGTAATGATTGTTGAAAGGGCCCTTGGCCGTTCCTGGACAACTTCGGCGACTGGTGGGGTGACTCCAACATTTGGTGTGGTGACTCCAACTTCATCGGCAACGGATGCCAATGACTGGTCCGGGATTAATGTTACTGTTTCTGTTGCTATTTGAAATTCTTCCAACAACGTGTCTGAATATTCTTGACTGATTTCAATGGGTGGTGAAGAAAGATCAATTCTATCCAATTTCCACGATGATTCCATGATGACTGTTTTCTTTTTTTTTACGAACGAATGGTGAAATTTCAGGTGTTGTAACTGACTGAAGATGTCTTGAATTGAATGATTCTTCGTCTGAGTTTTGTGAAGAAACCTAGCACCCCCTCTCTTTACCAACATTATACTCGAACACACATATACCCTTCTCTCTCACACTGAAACACTCGGTATAATACAGCTCATTTAAATTCTTTAGTATAGTCGAAACTTCCACTATGAGTTTTTTCTACCAACATCTTTCAGACACTTGCCCAAACGAGATTATCTATTAGTAGATTGGTCAATGATATAACTGAACGGGGTGGTAGGGCTTGTGACTTTCTACAAGGAAACATCAACATGTTTCATCCATTCGTAAAGAAATCTTATACCCCTACTCTTTACCAACGTAATACTCTAGCACACACACACATAGACCCTTCTCTCTCACACTAACACATAATTTTCAACATCCATCCTCCTTCCTTGTTGAATATTGACATAACGATGCCCCTTTTTCTACCTGCACTTCTCAACCACGAATAAAAACAACGTTTTGAAGAATTTTCTATGGTTAAAAGATTTTTCGATGTGGTCTAGTCCACAAACATGATATTGAGATTGATTTGTTGGTATACGACGACAAAGAATCTCACATAAACTTCAAGAAATCGGTTGGTTGAACATAGAGAAAAGAAGAGTATTTCACGCTATTCGTCTTTTCCATAAAATAATTCGAAACTGAAATGTTCAGGCGATCTTTTAGAAACCAAATTTCTCAAAAATATAATTCTATTCCCACCTTTCTTCAAAACTGAATACGAAAAAACTATGTGTTCGACTGTGATGTATTTATTTGTGTTCAAATTGTAGGCGATAATCATGTAACAATCACATGTTTTTTTTTTAGAGAGATGCATAGCATTGCAGCAATGAATTTCGCCCTTTATTTCTTATTTAAATTTCATGAAATATTGAAGACGATATTTTTATTATTATTATAATTATTTTTTTATTATAAATTATGTACCACAATGGAACTTTATTGTGCAGTTTGGAAAATATATAGTATTTTTTATAGATGACTAGTATTTTAGTGTGAGACAATTCATTATTTTGTAATACGAAACTTTAGCATCCTATATTCAGATTGAAATTTGGTGCCTAATGAATTAGAAGAAATCATCATATCAGTATGATATCAGATGCAGAATTTCTTTCGGAATTAAAGTTTGTTCATCACTTTCATTATTTCACATCAACATAACAATTCCTCATGGATATTATCACACAACATTCATGTACGCTATGAAAAGTTACATGAATATTAAAAAATTCTTCTTGAATACATCATCTGTCACTATTATCTTCTTCTGAAGAATTCGTGAGGAAAATAAGTTTTTCATTCTTCAAATTCGAAATGAATAATATTGGGTATGCCTATGCGATACTGGTTTCCTCGGCATAATACAGCTCATTGAATTCTATAGTATAGTCGAAACTTCTGCGATGAGTGGTTTTCTACCTACATCTTTCAGACACGTGCCCAAACTAGATTATTTATGAGGAGATTTGGTCAATGCGGTATAACTGAATGGGGTGGTAGGGCATGTGACTTTTACCTGATCCACGACATCTAGGCATTCTTCGACATAATATACAACATTAGAATTATATTGCACAGTAGGAACAAATCCTATTGCATCTCTAAGTTATAGTCACACTTGAACTTCTCCAATGAATGTAATATTATTTTATTGATATATATGACTGCATGACATTTATACATAATATAAAGAGTCACACAATTACAATTTACAAAATGATAGAACAAAGTTTTTATTGATACAATGTTCATCACAATCTTCTTCTTCTAAAGAATTCATGAGGATAAGAAATCATACATTACATGTTTTAGACAGTACCAATATACATATTCCAAATACAGTGGTTCATTATGATTCACTTTCAACTTTACCAATATGAATAGCTACAAAATCTCCACTGAATATGGACATGTTTTTGAAATTCGGTCTTGCTATGTAAGCTTTGGCGTCTAAAATTCTTTGAATGTTTTTCCAATTTGTCAAAAGATTGATATCGCTTTTATTATTATCAACATTTTCGAGGGTCTTTCCATAGACACTGTTGTTCATCAATTTATATTGATTTTTTTGAACTTAGTTCTCGCATTATTTCTGAACATAGTATTCAAGTCGATATATTCTTCGAGCCATTGTGATTGATTGAATCTGAGAATCCTATGTATTTTTTTTATCATTCAAGTTAGGTACTAATTTGGATACTTTCGATTTTGACCCAGTTGGAATAATTGATTCTACTAAGAATGGTAACTCTGAATGAATACCATGTAAGTCTAGTGGGTAATGAACATCCACTTTCAACACGAAACCTACGGAACTATTACAAGCGATAGTCATAACATATAATATAACCATTGAAAACCACTTGTTGGTAAGTTTAAACTCATACTATGCCCGTACAAGTTAGTAACATCAAGATACATTATATAGGATGTTGATTCTTTTGGATCGAAATTTGCTAAGAATTCATTATTTCTATCGCTGCATTGACATACCCCACCACGGATACCTTTTTTTTGAAAAATTCATCATACTTATATCTGCGTAAGTAATTCCAATTCTACTTTGGTATATTTCAACGTCGCGTCCCAAAAAAGTCCGGGTGAGGTATAATAATGAGCTGGGTCTAGTTTGTGAGTGTCCATACAAATATTACGAGAATTGTTGAATATATCACACAAAAGTGAAACGTTGGATTTTAAATAGATATCTGAATAGCCACCCAATGTTTGACATGCAAACACATTCCACACTAACTTTGCTCTTTTATATTCTTCATCAGATATTTCTTGATCATTCGAATTGTCATAAAATTCTTCTCTTTCGATGGTGAAGTCACATTATCTAGTCGACTCAAATCATGAACGAAACTATATGGAAATGCACCACTCTTTCTCATCAATGAAAATTGTTCATTCTCTGAAAAGAACTCACGTGTCATGAACAGATGGCAATCATATCTGCTTAAGTTATAGAATATTATGGGAATAAAATACGGAATCTTGAAATTCAGATTACACATCGAATGTGCGGCGCGGTATCTCTTTTTTTTTCGGTCAAATGACATTGATCTTTGACCTTGACATGCCCAAAGTTTGAATTCACTTTGGCTAATATTACATATTGTGGCATTGGCATATTCGAGCTCTTCTTCAACACTAAATTTTTGCATTGGAACGATACGTTTCAAATATTCATTATAAATAACAATCGAGTCATTTTCTAGTTTCGATATGAATATTTCATCAGAATCTTCTCTTCTATACATTACAATCTTTGGGATAGTATCATCAAATGAATATTCGATTATGTATGCGAATGAGTATGGATCATGTTTGAAAGTTTTATTTGTGGATAATTGATGTTCAGTTGAAAATTCTTTTTTCTCGAAGTATATCAAACAACCATCACAAAAAATAATATTCAATAATAATACTAATCTGGATAAATCTTCAATCTAACAATAATGGTCATTACAGCAATAACCTGTGAAATATAATAGATTGATATGTTTATTGAAACTATTTTGAGAATAATGGAGTGGTCCAATGATTTCATATTTCAGTTTATCCCCATCATAAAATTTATCGAGACCGTGAACATTGATTGAACATGTATTCATTACCTCAAACTTTGACACCTCGCGCAATTTTAGTGGGAATTCAATTCTTTTCAGATCTAGTACGGTAGAGAAATGTGGATATGATAACACACTATTACTTTGATATGATACTGGATACAATGCCGAGGTGACTGCCCATGCGAAACAATACTGATCTTCATTGACCACATTCACAACAGCTCTATTCTTTTCGATGAATTGTGGTAGTTTAACAAAAGAAAATCCCCTTAGTGGACTATACTTATTGACATTCACCTCTAGTAATGAGATTTTCTCCAAAGCCCAACCTGCAAATTGAGAAATATTATTCATTATTCGTATGAGAAACAATTCAATAAGTGAACTCACCAGAATCTCGTTCTTCGAACTATGTTGTTCGACATAATGTCTTTCAACATCATGAATATATCTTCTAAGTTATCAAAGTATTGTTTGAGGCATTGAATGATTTTACATCAACTAGATCTCGAGTTTGATAAATATATCTACCAAATACTTCCATATTAACATTGAAGATAGTGTGGCAGTTCAGATTGGATATATTCAATGACTATAAATATGATCAAAAGAAAGAATATTGTTATTCTATTCTCATCATGGAGTGTATTATTTTTTCATTATGGAATAATAAAAAGATGAAATAAATTCGAGTTTTTTATTCATATTTTATATTATACAGCTCAGTTATAACAATTTCCATCATTAAATAGGTTGGATAAATTGCGAATATCCATTGGTAGATATGTAATCAATTGAAACAAAAATTTACGTAAACCAACTTCGATTATCTGCTCACAAAATTGTTCTAAATTCAGACTCCCATATATAAACTTATTACATATGCCGGACCCTTCTTCATATTTGAAATGAAGTTGAATGAACTTCTAGATGGCGTCAGCATCATAACAAGTATCCATGTTATAATTGATGGCATGTAGAGCGTCGAAACTCAAATCATTGAATTCACATCTTAACCTATCAATAGCAGTTTTCGAGTCTTGTGCGTGTGGCCATCCTTGTTGGGAGTAGAGCATCCACATATTGATATCTGTAATATTATTAAAGAGAAAATATAATTAGTTATTATAATAAAAATATATTTGAATACTTACACATGGAACTATAGTAAATTGAATTCCATTAAAGATCGAGTTTTTGCTCCATCATAATGGGGAGCACTTTCCCCTAGATATTTCAGAGTGAAATTATTATCCCAAGAATTCATTTCACTTATAATATCATCTGTAAGTCGATCAGCTACACGTTTTGGTAAGCATGATTTGAATTCAGTGTCATCATCTGATAATGACACTATGACGGATCTTCCATATCTTGTGAATATTACAGTTACTTTTACAAGTCGATAAGATTTATTAATAGTCAACGTTGATAATCGTATTGTTTGTAATTCTTGGGATGTTTGATTAATCAGACTATTGAGTTCATTCACATCGAATTCAGCAGTAGACATTTCGAAAAAAATATTTGAAAATTATTTTACCTAATAGCACTGTGGTGTGATGAAACTCAAAGAAGTGTAGTTCCAAGTACAAGGGTCTCATGCTTTTATAATGATACAAGAGTAGATGGAAACCATTGTGATACCCCCTCAACCATTTTTCATTCAGCTCAAGGTTTTATTCCACTATACATCGAGTCAGTCAACAATATCTACATTGACTCCAATGAATAGTATGGTCCGTGACGATTGCTATGGTAGCCGAAATATATGTGAGTTTCAGGGTCGAGAGATAAAAAATTGTAATTCTGTTCAAGAATTACGAAACCATTCCCCATTTCTTTCCTTCAGCTCTAGATTTCATGTTAGTAGACATCGAGGCAATCTAAATGCTAATCATCAATTCATTCGGATACATAGAATACAATGATGGTCTCCGTGATGACAGGTGCGGTAGATAGCCGACACAGACTGTTATCAAGGTAAAGATCTCACCACCTATTCAGTTAGAGGGTGTGGTCCTAACGACTGCTAGAGAAACAGAAACATTTCAGTGAAGGAATAATGATTTGAACCACTTTAAAGTCAACACAGCCCTTTCATGTTATCCGAACGGCAATAACTTAGCCTTGGGCGAGTGTAGTCTCGCGTTATTTCCCACCATAGAAGAGTCTCATGTTTTCATGAAAGTAACAAGGTCAAGAATTGTCATTCTTTTGAATTGAGTAGTGGAGCCATTGTGATAGCCGCCCCCTCTCCCCCCACTATTTTCTCATTCAGCTCATCATCTATTCAGTCGGATAATACATCGAAAACCGAATTACATTAGTAAAGAAATTTATACACTTTCAAGTCAACTCAACCCTTTCAAGTTATCCGAACAGGAATAACTTGAAACCTTGAGCGCATGTAGTCTCGGGTGATTCGAATTGTAATTGCGCGATAATCACCATTCTAATGACCTTCAGAGGTTTTGGAATCGACCAATGGGCATCATCCGAGCGAGAAAACTTTTAACCTTGGCTGGTTGTAGCTTCGGGTGAACAGAAAAGTAATTGCGACAATTGCCCTTCTGATGACCTTTAGAGGCTCCAGAACCGGCCATGACCTTTAGAGGCTCCAGAACCGGCCAATTTCCACTACTAATGTGAAAGAATATATTGAAATAAAAGAAAATATCGAAACATGATTAAGAATGTGACTATTTGAGACAGTCAGAAAATTTTGATAGGATTGCCTCTTGTTCTTTCCTTCTTTTGTGAGTCTCCCCTATCATTGAATCGATAGACTGGAGGTTGGACAGGCAGAATTCTGATTTGGGTTTTGCACTCTCGAATTCTTCCCGCAACGCTTCGGTTTCTTCGAGGAGAGACGCTAGTTTTTCCTGCTGTTTTCTTATGGCAAGTTCGAGAGCTTTGGCATTCTCTTCTTTCTCCGCTGTCTCCTTCATCACCTCCACCATCCGTCACATTGGTATTGTTGAATATCCGCGTGGTAAATCACCAAGTCATCATCACATTTTCTCATCACCATGCGGACACTATTTACTCTCACCTCAAATGCTCATCAATTTTCTGTTGCTGTTTCTCGACTTTTTCGGACGAGATGTTGATGATTTTCCCAAAGCATTCGCCAATATTGGGCATTGATCTCGAGACCTCGATGTTTTCAATAGCACATTGGAATGTACTGTAGATCCTGAGTCCTTCTTCTTCCTCCCTTGCTTACTTGGTTTCACTCCATCCTCGTCAACGATAGCTTTCCTTTTCATCGGGCTCCTTTCTTTTTTCGTTGAATGTTTCATAATGATTGTTGAAAGGGCCCTTGGCTGTTCCTGGACAACTTCGGCGACTGGTGCGGTGACTCCAACTTCATCGGCAACGGATGGCAATGACTGGTCCAGGATTAGTGTTACTGTTCCTGTTGCTATTTGAAATTCTTCCAACAACGTGTCTAAATATTCTTGACTGATTTCAATGGGTGGTGAAGAAAGATCAATTTTATCTAATTTCCACGATGATTCCATGGTGACTGTTTTCTTTTTTTTTTACGAACGAATGGTGAAATTTCAGGTGTTGTAACTGACTGGAGATGTCTTGAACTGAATGATTCTTCGTTTGAGTTTCGTGAAGAAACCTAGCACCCCCTCTCGAACACACATATACCCTTCTCTCTCACACTAAAAAACTCGGTATAATACAGCTCATTTAAATTCTTTAGTATAGTCGAAACTTCCACTATGAGTTTTTTCTACCTACATCTTTTAGACACCTGCCCAAACGAAATTATCTATTAGTAGATTGGTCAATGATATAACTGAACGGGGTGGTAGGGCTTGTGACTTTCTACCTGATCTACAACGTCTATGCATTCTTCGACATAATATACAACATAAACATCCACATCCTCACAATCTCTCCTGATTTGAATTTTATTTGTGGAGTTATATTCGATTGACTGTAGGAAACATCAACATGTTTCATTCATTCGTGAAGAAATCTCATACCCCTACTCTTTACCAACGTAATACTCTAGCACACACACACATAGACCCTTCTTTCTCACACTTACACATAATTTTCAACATCCATCCTCCTTCCTTGTTGAATATTGACATAACGATGCCCTCTTTTCCACCTGCACTTCTCAACCACGAATGAAAACAACGTTTTGAAGAATTTTCTATGGTTAAAAGATTTTTTGATGTGGTCTAGTCCACAAACATGACATTGAGATTGATTTTTTGGTATACGACGACAAAGAATCTCACATAAACTTCAAGAAATCGGTTGGTTGAACATAGAGAAAAGAAGAGTATTTCACACTATTCGCCTTTCCATAAAATAAACGTAACAATAGAGCATTCATATCTGCATAGAAAAATTACATATAATACAGATATCTACAATTGAATATTAGATATAAAAATATGGTAGCAGTGCCAAAATTCAAAACTGAATTGTTCAGGCGATCTTTTAGAAACCAAATTTCTCAAAAATATAATTCTATTTCCACCTTTCTTCAAAACTGAATACGAGGAAAAAAAATAGGTGTTCGACTGTGATGTATTTATTTGTGTTCAAATTGTAGGCGATAATCATGTAAAACAATCACATGTTTTTTTTAAGGGTTGAGTGTAAGAACATTTTCTGAGATGCATAGCATTGCAGCCATGAATTTCGTCCTTTATTTCCTATTTAAATTTCATGAAATAATGAGGACGATATTTTTATTATTATTATTAAATTTATTAAATATATTAAATAAAAAATTCTTAAAAACGTTGTTTTCATTCGTGGTTGAGAAGTGCAGGTGGAAAAGAGGGCATCGTTATGTCAATATTCAACAAGGAAGGAGGATGGATGTTGAAAATTATGTGTTAGTGTGAGAGAGAAGGGTCTATGTGTGTGTGTGCTAGAGTATTACGTTGGTAAAGAGTAGGGGTATAAGATTTCTTTACGAATGGATGAAACATGTTGATGTTTCCTTGTAGAAAGTCACAAGCCCTACCACCCCGTTCAGTTATATCATTGACCAATCTACTAATAGATAATTTCGTTTGGGCAGGTGTCTGAAAGATGTAGGTAGAAAAAACTAATAGTGGAAGTTTCGACTATACTAAAGAATTTAAATGAGCTGTATTATACCGAGTTTTTTAGTGTGAGAGAGAAGGGTATATGTGTGTTCGAGTATAATGTTGGTAAAGAGAGGGGGTTCTAGGTTTCTTCACGAAACTCAAACGAAGAATCATTCAGTTCAAGACATCTTCAGTCAGTTACAACACCTGAAATTTCACCATTCGTTCGTAAAAAAAAAGAAAACAGTCACCATGGAATCATCGTGGAAATTAGATAAAATTGATCTTTCTTCACCACCCATTGAAATCAGTCAAGAATATTTAGACACGTTGTTGGAAGAATTTCAAATAGCAACAGGAACAGTAACATTAATCCCGGACCAGTCATTGCCATCCGTTGCCGATGAAGTTGGAGTCACCACACCAAATGTTGGAGTCACCCCACCAGTCGCCGAAGTTGTCCAGGAACAGCCAAGGGCCCTTTCAACAATCATTATGAAACATTCAACGAAAAAAGGAAGGAGCCGGATGAAAAGGAAAGCTATCGTTGACGAGGATGGAGTGAAACCAAGTAAGCAAGGGAGGAAGAAGAAGGACTCAGGATCTACAGTACATTCCAATGTGCTATTGAAAACATCGAGGTCTCGAGATCAATGCCCAATATTGGCGAATGCTTTGGGAAAATCATCAACATCTCGTCCGAAAAAGTCGAGAAACAGCAACAGAAAATTGATGAGCATTTGAGGTGAGAGTAAATAGTGTCCGCATGGTCATGAGAAAATGTGATGATGACTTGGTGATTTACCACGCGGATATTCAACAATACCAATGTGACGGATGGTGGAGGTGATGAAGGAGACAGCGGAGAAAGAAGAGAATGCCAAAGCTCTCGAACTTGCCATAAGAAAACAGCAGGAAAAACTAGCGTCTCTCCTCGAAGAAACCGAAGCGTTGCGGGAAGAATTCGAGAGTGCAAAACCCAAATCAGAATTCTGCCTGTCCAACCTCCAGTCTATCGATTCAATGATAGGGGAGACTCACAAAAGAAGGAAAGAACAAGAGGCAATCCTATCAAAATTTTCTGACTGTCTCAAATAGTCACATTCTAAATCATGTTTCGATATTTTTTTTTATTTCAATATATTATTTTACATTATACATATTATACATTATTTTTTCAGTTGATCATTTTTTAATAGATCATCTTGAATTTTTTTTATTTGTTTTCACATCCCAAACTTTCCACAATATAAATCATATTTTCAATAGATCATTTTCAGTACATTATTTTCCAATACTCTTTTTAACTGATTATTTCTCAACAGATCATTCCACAATAACTCTCCTGGAATTACATACATAGGTAGTCAAACTTCATTAGAAGGATAATTCGAAATTAATCACATTTATGGTATATTGATTTATTATCCAAGTTACATGTATTTTAATGAACCTTGCAATATAATCAGTATGTTGTCAATATTCCAAACGTTCCAATCTTCTCACTTCTTTCAAATCTTGAATTATTTGTTCTTGAGTTCTAGTGAGTTTGGTGAGTCGAATTTTCAATCCATCAAGTTGTTTCATAAGGGAATCTTTATCAATCTGACCTTGCTCCCTTTTCGATTCGATTCTCAATTCATTATGTTGTTTGGCAAAATATAATTTATATTGTCCATAACTGAGGAGATTGCTGCTTGCAATGCTCGTAGAGTCATCTCTTTTGCTTCGATAATCTGCTCATTCAAGTACCGAAGTTGAACACAATCTTCGTCATTTGTTGGTATACCAACATTTTTTCAATTGTTTTCCTAACATATTATAATTTCCATTAGAATCTAGTAAAAAACCTATACCTGGTGGACCTCTTAGAGAAATTAATGATCTGCTTCTTTTACGACCAAATTTATCAATCGTATTATTCATATTTTCACGTTTGTGGTTAAGAGGAAAATGAAAAAAGATTTTAACATTTACATGGTATATTATTAAATCGATATTGTTCTCGAGTATTGTTCATTCAGCTAACTTATCTACATAAAGCGGGTAATAATTACAAATTGAGCAAGCCTCAACCACCCTCACAATATACAGGGTGATTCACCTAAGTGGTTCATTAGAGGTTTATGGTGAAATAGAAGAGATATCAACTTGAAATTTTGATGGATGCTACTACTCAATGTGTTCTATCTTCCTAAAATATTTTCAATACGCTGTTACTTCCGGTTAAACCGGAAGTGATATCAACTTTGTTTTTTCAAATTTAACACCCTGTTTATTTTTACATTTTTGAATTCTACGAAGAATTCTGGGCCTGTTGCATTTTGAATTTTCTTCCTATCGTGATTCGTTTGCAAGATATTCCATTTTTTCGAAAAATTTTGACAGATGGACTGACTAACTAAAATGGCCATATTATCTTCAATTTTCAAGATTTGAGGTTCAATTTCCGTATACACATGAATGAAAGAGTGTTCTATCAGGTATCCTTGAAAGTGTTCCAAAATATTCAACAGGGTGTTCGATATTTCAGTTTACTTTTTGTAAATTTCAAATCACCATAACTTTTTTATTTCAAATAGAATGACCATGCAATTTTCACACTATCCGACGTAAAATTTAATTTTGTTTTTTTTAGGGTTGAGTGTGAGAACATTTTCTGAGATGCATAGCATTGCGCCATGAATTTCGCCCTTTATTTCCTATTTAAATTTCATGAAATAATGAGGACGATATTTTTATTATTATTATAATTATTTTTTTATTATAAATTATGTACCACAATGGAACTTCATTGTGCAGTTTGGAAAATATATAGTAGTTTTTATAGATGACTAGTATTTCAGTGTGAGATAATTCATTATTTTGTAATACGAAACTTTAGCATCCTATATTCAGATTGAAATTTGGTGCCTAATGAATTAGAAGAAATCATCATATGCAGAATTTCTTTCGGAATTAAAGTTTGTTCATCACTTTCATTATTTCACATCAACATAACAATTCCTCATGGATATTATCACACAACATTCATGTACGCTATGAAAAGTTACATGAATATTAAAAAATTCTTCTTGAATACATCATCTGTCACTATTATCTTCTGAAGAATTCGTGAGGAAAATAAGTTTTTCATTCTTCAAATTCGAAATGAATAATATTGGGTATGCCTATGCGATACTGGTTTCCTCGGCATAATACAGCTCATTGAATTCTATAGTATAGTCGAAAATTCTGCGATGAGTGGTTTTCTACCTACATCTTTCAGACACGTGCCCAAACGAGATTATTTATGAGGAGATTTGGTCAATGCGGTATAACTGAATGGGGTGGTAGGGCATGTGACTTTCTACCTGATCCACGATATCTAGGCATTCTTCGACATACTATACAACATTAGAATTATATTGCACAGTAGGAACAAATCCTATTGCATCTCTAAGTTATAGTCACACTTGAACTTCTTCAATGAATGTAATATTATTTTATTGATATATATGACTGCATGACATTAATACATGATGTAAAAAGTTACACAATTACAATCAACAAAATGATAGAAGAAAGTTTTTATTGATACAATGTTCATCACAATCTTCTTCTTCTAAAGAATTCATGAGGATAAGAAATCATACATTACATGTTTTAGACAGTACCAATATACATATCCCAAATACAGTAGTTCATTATAATTCACTTCAACTTTACCAATATGAATAGCTACAAAATCTCCACTGAATATGGACACGTTTTTGAAATTCGGTCTTGCTATGTAAGCTTTGGCGTCTAAAATTCTTTGAATGTTTTTCCAATTTGTCAAAAGATTGATATCGCTTTTATTATCAACATTTTCGAGGGTCTTTCCATAGACATATTGATTTTTTTGAACTCAGTTTTCGCATTATTTCTGAACATAGTATTCAAGTCGATATATTCTTCGAGCCATTGTGATTGATTGAATCTGAGAATCCTATGTATTTTTTTTATCATTCAAGTTAGGTAATAATTTGGATACTTTCGATTTTGACCCAGTTGGAATAATTGATTCTACTAAGAATGGTAACTCTGAATGAATACCATGTAAGTCTAGTGGGTAATGAACATCCACTTTCAACACGAAACCTACGGAACTATTACAAGCGATAGTCATAACATATAATATAACCATTGAAAACCACTTGTTGGTAAGTTTAAACTCATACTATGCCCGTACAAGTTAGTAACATCAAGATACATTATATAGGATGTTGAATCTTTTGGATCGAAATTTGCTGAGAATTCATTATTTCTATCGCTGCATTGACATACCCCACCACGGATATCTTTCTTGAAACATTCATCATACTTATATCTGCGTAAGTAATTCCAATTCTACTTTGGTATATTTCAACGTCGCGTCCCAAAAAAAGTCCGGGTGAGGTATAATAATGAGTTGGGTCTAGTTTGTGAGTGTCCATACAAATATTACGAAAATTGTTGAATATATCACACAAAAGTGAAACGTTGGATTTTAAATAG
Source organism: Plagiodera versicolora (assembly GCA_037013635.1). Lineage (NCBI taxonomy): Eukaryota > Metazoa > Arthropoda > Insecta > Coleoptera > Chrysomelidae > Plagiodera > Plagiodera versicolora. The sequence goes on along the minus strand of CM072979.1, from coordinate 9,164,779 downwards.
ATATCTGAATAGCCACCCAATGTTTGACATGCAAACACATTCCACACTAACTTTGCTCTTTTATATTCTTCATCAGATATTTCTTGATCATTCGAATTGTCATAAAATTCTTCTCTTTCGATGGTGAAGTCACATTATCTAGTCGACTCAAATCACGAACGAAACTATATGGAAATGCACCACTCTTTCTCATCAATGAAAATTGTTCATTCTCTGAAAAGAACTAACGTGTTATGAACAAATGGCAATCATATCTGCTTAAGTTATAGAATATTATGGGAATGAAATACGGAATCTTGAAATTCAGATTACACATCGAATGTGCGGCGCGGTATCTCTTTTTTTTTTCGGTCAAATGACATTGATCTTTGACCTTGACATCCCCAAAAGTTTGAATTCACTTTGGCTAATATTACATATTGTGGCATTGGCATATTCGAGCTCTCCTTCAACACTAAATTTTTGCATTGGAACGATACATTTCAAATATTCATTATAAATAACAATCAAGTCATTTTCTAGTTTCGATATGAATATTTCAGCAGAATCTTCTCCTCTATACATGACAATCTTTGTGACACTATCATCAAATGAATATTCGATTATGTATGCGAATGAGTATTGATCATGTTTGAAAGTTGTATTTGTGGATAATTGATGTTCAGTTGAAAATTCTTTTTTCTCGAAGTATATCAAACAACCATCACAAAAAATAATATTCAATAATAATACTAATCTGGATAAATCTTCAATCTAACAATAATGGTCATTACAGCAATAACCTGTAAAATATATATATTTATTGAAACTATTTTGAGAATAATGGAGTGGTCCAATGATTTCATATTTCAGTTTATCCCCATCATAAAATTTATCGATACCGTGAACATTGATTGAACATGTATTCATTACCTCAAACTTTGACACCTCGCGCAATTTTAGTGGGAATTCAATTCTTTTCAGATCTAGTACGGTAGAGAAATGTGGATATGATAACACACTATTACTTTGATATGATACTGGATACAATGCCGATGTGACTGCCCATGCGAAACAATACTGATCTTCAGTGACCACATTCACAACAGCTCTATTCTTTTCGATAAATTGTGGTAGTTTAACAAAAGAAAATCCCCTTAGTGGACTATACTTATTGACATTCACCTCTAGTAATGAGATTTTCTCCAAAGCCCAACCTGCAAATTGAGAAATATCATTCATTATTTGTATGAGAAACAATTCAATAAGTGAACTCACCAGAATCTCGTTCTTCGAACTATGTTGTTCGACATAATGTCTTTCAACATCATGAATATATCTTCTAAGTTATCAAAGTATTGTTTGAGGCATTGAATGATTTTACATCAACTAGATCTCGAGTTTGATAAATATATCTACCAAATACTTCCATATTAACATTGAAGATAGTGTGAATTTCTCAAGTATGGCAGTTCAGATTGGATCTATTCAATGACTATAAATATGATCGAAAGGAAGAATATTGTTGTTCTATTCTCATCATGGAGTGTATTATTTTTTTATTATGGAATAATAAAGAGATGAAATAAATTCGAGTTTTTTATTCATATTTTATATTATACAGCTTAGTTATACCAATTTCATCATTAAATAGGTTGAATAAATTGCGAATATCCATTGGTAGATATGTAATCAATTGAAACAAAAAATTACGTAAACCAACTTCGATTATCTGCTCACAAAATTGTTCTAAATTCAGACTCCCATATATAAACTTATTACATATGCCGGACCCTTCTTCATATTTTAAATGAAGTTGAGTGCACTTCTGGATGGCGTCAGCATCAAAACAAATATCCATGTTATAATTGATGGCATGTAGAGCGTCGAAACTCAAATCATTGAATTCACATCTCAACCTATCAATAGCAGTTTTCAAGTCTTGTGCGTGTGGCCATCCTTGTTGGGAGTAGAGCATCCACATATTGATATCTGTAATATTATTAAATAGAAAATATAATTAGTTATTATGATGAAATTATATTTGAATACTTACACATGGAACTATAGTAAATTGAATTCCATTAAAGATCGAGTTTTTGCTCCATCATAATGGGGAGCACTTTCCCCTAGATATTTCAGACTGAAATTATTATCCCAAGAATTCATTTCACCTATAATATCATCTGTTAGTCGATCAGCTACACGTTTTGGTAACCATGATTTGAATTCAGTGTCATCATCTGATAATGACACTATGACGGATCTTCCATATCTTGTGAATATTACAGTTACTTTTACAAGTCGATAAGATTTATTAATAGTCAACGTTGATAATCGTATTGTTTGGGATGTTTGATTAATCAGACTATTGAGTTTATTCACATCGAATTTAGCAGTTGACATTTTGAAAAATTATTTGAAAATTATTTTACCTAACATCACTGTGTGTGTGTGTGTGATGAAACTCAAAGAAGTGTAGTTCCAATAGTCTCATGCTTTTATGATGATCCAAGAGTAGAGGGGCCATTGTGATACCACCCTCAACCATTTTTCATTAAGCTCAAGGTTTTATTTCACTATACATCGAGTCTGTCAATAATATCTACATCGACTCGAATGAATAGTATGGTCCGTGACGATTGCTATGGTAGCCGAAATATGTGAGTTTCAGGGTCGAGAGAAAAAAAAACTGTCATTCTGTTCAAGAATTACGATACCATTCCCCATTTATTTCCTTCAGCTCTAGATTTCATTTTAGTACACATCGAGTCGAGGTCATCTAAATGCTAATCATCAATTCATTCGGATACCTGAATACAATGATGGTCATCGTGATGACAGGTGCAGTAACCGACACAAGCTATTATCAAGGTAAAGATCTCACCACCTATTCAGTTAGAGGGTGTGGTCCTAACGACTGCTAGAGAAACAGAAACATTTCAGTGAAGGAACAATGATTTGAACCACTTTTAAGTCAACTCAGCCCTTTCATGTTATCCGAACGGCAATAACTTAGCCTTGGGCGAGTGTAGTCTCGCGTTATTTCCCACCATAGAAGAGTCTCATGTTTTCATGAAAGTAACAAGGTCAAGAATCGTCATTCTTTTGAATTGAGTAGAGGACCCATTGTGATTGCCCAACCCCCCCACTATTTTCTCATTCAGCTCATCATCTATTCAGTCGGATAATACATCGGAAACCGAATTACATTAGTGAAGAAATGTACACCCTTTCAAGTTATCCGAACAGGAATAACCTTGAGCGGATGTAGTCTCGGGTGATTCGAATTGTAATTGCGCGATAATCACCATTCTAATGACCTTCAGAGGTTTTGGAATCGACCAATGGGCATCATCCGAGCGAGAAAACTTTTAACCTTGGCTGGTTGTAGCTTCGGGTAAACAGAATAGTAATTGCGACAATTGCCCTTCAGATGACCTTTAGAGGCTCCTCAACCGGCCAATTTACACTACTCACGAGCAACTTTTCTCTCTGCAACTATTTTGTCTCTTACATCAAATCTACGAATTTATACAGTGCGTCCATAAAGTAACGCATAAATTCATTATTGGCTAAATGAACAATAAAATTAGGAATTCCCAAAACAGGTATTTTTTTGATCTCAATTTACTATTGTTTCAAATCAGAATCTAATATACAGGGTGAACCACTTTCGTGTAATGACGTCATCTCCATTTTTTTTCAAATGGAACACTTCCTTTTTTTTTCAATTTCCAAATTGCCTTTGCTGAGCTGATTCCAAAAATGTATAATATGTTGCTTCAAATTGGTACAGGGTGGGCAAAAATGCAAAAAAAAGTATGAAAATTGTTCATGGAAAGTAATACGTAATGCAATTAATGTGATACGCCTGCGGCTCGTTCCACAAACTTCCACACTCGCGTAAAAAAGTATACTTCACGCACTAGATACACAATATACTATTATAGTCCAGGGGCTTGGATCACTAATGAAAGCTGTAATATACAATTATTAAGAATAATGCTGTATGTTCTTGATAGTTTATCAAAGTAGTTGTATAACAATACGTAATTTTATTTAATGTGTTCATTACGTTTATTCGTTATTTTCATTACTTTGTAAGTAAATTTTTGCATTTTTGCCCACCCTGTACCAATTTGAAGCAACATATTATACATTTCTGGAATCAGCTCAGCAAAGGCAATTTGGAAATTGAAAAAAAAAGGAAGTGTTCCATTTGAAAAAAAATGGAGATGACGTCATTACACGAAAGTGGTTCACCCTGTATATTAGATTATGATTTGAAACAATAGTAAATTGAAATCAAAAATCGACCTGTTTTGGAAATACCTAATTTTATTGTTCATTTAGCCAATAATGAATTTATGCGTAACTTTATGGACGCACTGTATAAGAGTGTCTCGTCGCTACGTGAGCACACACAAGACTATTCATTTGACTGTCACAACGGACCTGGAGAATGAAAAAATATGAATTTATTGGATATAAGAAGAAAAAGTTGATATATTGCTCAAAAATTAATTAGAATATACTAAAATGACAAATGAGACTTGGACGATTTTAGGTAAACAAGAAATCTAGTGAATTGGTAAAATCACTCCCGAGATCGCGAATTGAGCTGACTGGAAACCAAAACGGACTGACTTCGTCTATACAAAAACCACGGTCATACACATAAGGTCTGGAATCTACGGCAATTTTGAGTGGTGGGGGGTGGCACCAGTTTTGAAGAATAAGTTTCCATAATTATCCGCTAGGAGGACATAGGGGTATAATCACGTGATTAATCTTTGACAACAAAACAAACGGTTCGGACTCGAATGGATAAATAAAATCGATGACAGAAATATTATATCTTGAATAAATGAAAATCATCAATATTTTGCGGTCCATATTGGACACCTTCAAATTTTATAATGAACCTGATTGTTAATTCCAAAAATGGATTAACTGATAAGAAAACCCATATTACTCACTTGATAATTGCTCTTGAATAAATAAAAATCATTCTTACTTTACAAAAAAGCTGATCGGATCTGATTTGTGATTGGCTGACAAAGTGACAATAGAGGACAGCGCTGCAGGTGGCGAAACATGAGAACCACAAAAATTTCCTCAATGTTTGGGCCACCCCCTACCAAAACCAAACGAGTTGCGAGACCTATGTATACGATCGTGACAAAGACCATCTAAAGTCTCCTAATAAACGCCCGAATTTTGGGAGGTTTGTTTGCCTAAACTGCATGAGTGCTCTTTCTACCAATCATATAAAGAATAACTATATCGTCTCTTTAGTGTATATGCTAATCTATTACATCCTGATCAGAATGTGGAAGAGAATCGTAAATTTGATATTTTCAAACTTTCGACATTTACGACTCCCCAGCCCCATTTCTATTGATTTTCTATTGGCAGATTAGATAATAAGCGTGTGAATATGTAGAAACTTTTGAAAGGTGATGTTTTGTTTATCATATGGTTCTCGTCTAATAAATTCCTAATTCTAAGAGGTTCTCCTTATTACAGTACCTTATCTTGTAGATTGAACTAGCTCCTAAGTGGATATTGTGTTCGGCCAACTGGAGACGGCTCAGAACAGCTCTCGGACTGAGGTTGCACGAGCACGCACTCAGCCTCTGGTAATTTCTCTTACAGGCACTTTTGATAAATTTCTTTCTGATTTAATATAGTACACTGGAGATCAAATAGATGAAATGAAGATAAGGGAAACTAACATGATTTTTAGTCAGAAAAAAACGAGGCAGAAATGAAAGTGATATTCGAAGTCGAATGAAACACACACACAGAAAGTGCTCTCTAAAGTTCAAATTTTTAGTGGTCAGAACTGCATTTTTAGTGAGTGTATTTTATATCATCTTGCTCAGAAGACAAAGCAGAATACACTGGAGTGAATTTGAATTATGCTTATATGAAAACAGTGGAGCTATCTCAATAAATATAACCAAATCTCTCGCTACCCGAAATCAAACTTATAAAAAGTTGTTTACCAGTATCAAAGAAGTAGGAACTCAGGGAAATGAGTCGATCAAATGATGAAATCTACGAACTAATGTTAAAAATTAGGCAAGACATAAGTGATATGCGTGCTGATATCATTGAGTTGAAATCGGGGAAGGATAAATTGGAGCAAAAAGCATCCGAGCTAGAGAATCGATTAGAATCTATTGAGAGACAATCAAGAAAGTACAACCTGATCATTTATGGTGTTGAAGAGAAGAAGAACGATTATCAAGAGGTACTCCATATCCTTAATCAAATTTTGAAAATTAATTGCGACGAATCAGCCATCAGAGATTTATACCGAATCGGTAAACCAGTCAATGATAAAACAAGACCAGTGATCATTGAGCTAACTCATCATTCCCTAAAGCAATCTATACTCCAAAACATTAAGTTTCATGCTGAAACACTGAAGCTGAATAAAATTGGAATATCACTAGACTACTCTCAGAGTGACTACAACAAACGTAAAGTTCTACTCGAACACCTGAAAGCAGCACGACAAAGAAATCTGAAGGCCATACTGATTGGTACGAAACTCATCATCAACGACCAAGCATATTCCTACGAAGAAGTAACTAGTACAACAGTAGGTTCGGCAGAAGCGGCTTCTACACACACTAGTGGCCTGAGCAACGAAGACGCCACAATACGCACTTCCAACAACGGGGAAAACGGCACCGGTGTGAAGACAGCCACGAATCCCCAGCCACGTTTCGACGCTTGTTGTCGCGCGACATAGGCGAAGCGAATGGAACAGTCGTTTATGGGCAAAAACGTGGCTGCTTAGCCACGAACTTTTTCATGAAGATGACATGAACGTAAACTCACGAATTCATCTATCAGTATGATTTATTGATTTGATATGCAACAGAACTTGCGAGAAATACGTTATCGCTCGATGTTTGAAAAATCGTATTTCGTCAAATCTGAGATAAATGATTATTTTTTTCACGTGAACATATAGTATTGATGATTGTTAATCGAATGTCATTAACCAAATATTTTGCCGGGCAGGATTTCTACCCAAACTTACCCCTTGAACTATAGAATAATGCGTTATCGCTCGATGTTTGAAAAATCATATTTCGTCAAATCTGAGATAAATGATTATTTTTTTCAAGTGAATATATAATATTGATGATTGTTAATCGAATGGCATTAACCTGATATTTTTCCGGGCAGGATTTCTCCCCAAACTTACCCCTTCAACTAGAGAAGAATGCGTTATCGCTCGAACTTTAAAAACTCGTATTTCGTCAAATCTGAGATGAATGATTATTTTTTTCACGTGAATATACAGTATTGATGATTGTAAATCGAATGGAATTCAACAAATATTTTGCCGGGCAGGATTTCTATCCAAACTTACCCCTTGAACTAGAGAAGAATGCGTTATCGCTCGAAATTTAAAAACTCGTTTTTCGTCAAATCTAAGATGAATGATTATTTTTTTCACGTGAATACACAGTATTGATGATTGTAAATCGAAAGGCATTAACCAAATATTTTGCCGGGCAGGATTTCTCCCCAAACTTACCCCTTGAACTAGAGAAGAATGCGTTATCGCTCGAACTTTAAAAACTCGTATTTCGTCAAATCTAAGATGAATGATTATTTTTTTCACGTGAATATACAGTATTGATGATTGTAAATCGAATGGCATTCACCAAATATTTTGCCGGGCAGGATTTCTACCCAAACTTACCCCTTGAACTAGAGAAGAATGCGTTATCGCTCGAACTCTGGAAATGTATGGTGAATGATCGAAACAGAATGGAAAGATTAATTCATACTTTATCCTAAATTATTGTTAGATTTGTGGGTCTGCAGTATCGTTAGATTTGGAAAATCATTGCGAATTATGTAGAAGAATATTCCATTTTCAGTGCATAGAAATCAGTAATAAATAAATGTTCTCTGTGTACCAACTTCTTTAAAGAAAGAATTGGAAATATATTTGTGAATTCTTTGGATGAAATTGAATATATCACTTTTGTATCGATTTTTTGTTTGCTTCGTAGAAGTTTGAAATAATTTGAGATGAAGTGTGAATAAATCTTTCCATTCTGTTTCGATCATTCACCATACATTTTCAGAGTTCGAGCGATAACGCATACCTTTCTAGTTGAAGGGGTAAGTTTAGGAAGAAATCCTGCCCGGCGAAATATTTGGTTAATGCCATCCGATTAACAATCATCAATTCTATGTATTCACGTGAAAAAAATTATCATTTATCTCAGATTTGACAAAATACGATTTTTCAAACATCGAGCGATAACGCATTCTTCTCTAGTTGAAGGGGTAAGTTTGGGGAGAAATCCTGCCTGGAAAAATATCAGGTAAATGCCATTCGATTAACAATCATCAATATTATATATTCACGTGAAAAAAATAATCATTCATCTTAGATTTGATGAAATACGAGTTTTTAAAGTTCGAGCGATAACGCATTCTTCTCTAGTTCAAGGGGTAAGTGTGGGAAGAAAACCTGCCCGGCAAAATATTTGGTTAATGCCATCCGATTAACAATCATCAATTCTATGTATTCACGTGAAAAAAATAATCATTTATCTCAGATTTGACGAAATATGATTTTTCAAACATCGAGCGATAACGCATTATTCTATAGTTCAAGGGGTAAGTTTGGGTAGAAATCCTGCCCGGCAAAATATTCGGTTAATGACATTCGATTAACAATCATCAATACTATATGTTCACGTGAAAAAAATAATCATTTATCTCAGATTTTACGAAATACGATTTTTCAAACATCGAGCGATAACGTATTTCTCGCAAGTTCTGTTGCATATCAAATCGATAAATCATACTGATAGATGAATTCGTGAGTTTACGTTCATGTCATTTTCATGAAAAAGTTCGTGGCTAAGCAGCCACGTTTTTGCCCATAAACGACTGTTCCATTCGCTTCGCCTATGTCGCGCGACAACACGCGTCGAAACGTGGCTGGGGATTCGTGGCTGTCTTCACACCGGTGAAAACGGCAAGAGTAACAAGAAGTGAAAATTACAAGAACTGAATACCACCATCGAATTTTTCAACAAAATTTCAACCAGGCAACAAACCAAATCGCAGACTATCAAATCATAATAATCCTTCTCCATATATCTTACTTCTTTCATTATTTCCAACAGATAAATAGATAGATGTTAGGATACTTTTTATATTTTTTTTTGTTGAGTTAATTGTGTATTATTGCGAATTGAACAGTCAGGCATTTTTAGGGCAAGTCCATTATTGACAATTTTTGTCCCTTCAGAATATTGAATTGATAAATTGACAACCAAATGTCCCATTTCACCCTGAAACAATATGAAACGGTTCATGATTACAATTACCACACCACAAATCAACAAAAATATATATCGATATTATATCTCAATGCCAGATCAATAAAAAATAAAATTGATTAGATTGAACTCTTACTGGATAGTTTGAATGAAAAAATAGATATCTTAGTCGTTACCGAAACTTTTGTTAACCAAAATGAACAAAAATTCTATAATATAAAACATTACAAGTCGACCTATGCATGCAGAGATAAGCGTGGGGGCGGAACGGGAATATTTGTTCACGAGACTATGGGGTTCAATATAATCCAAACACACCAAGGAACGAACTTATCCGCAGTACATATAAACCTGGTTGATTGCAGTATTAATATTATAGGCGTATATAAACCCCCCGACTACCCCAACAATGACCTCTTGCGATGGGTCGAAAACAAACTGAACATTGTCCAAAACAAAAAATGTATTATATTGGGTGATTTCAACTTGAATCTTCTGGCACGGGATGATCTTATCGAAATGTACGAGAATAATTACAGTATGAATGGATTTTTCATACTCAATGAAACAATACCGACAAGGGTTACCAAAAATACCTCCTCACTCATCGATCACATTGCACACAATTTGGAAGAAGTAAATTTGATAAATCTGTCTATTATAGACCATCCTATGAGCGATCACAGGATTCAAATTCTCAAGGTAAACGCTCATAAGCCAAATACTACGCCACCAAAATACAATGTGGTGATCGTAGTTGATATTAACGAATCCAGAGTCCGATTAAACAATATCATCCGAAGGCTGCATACATATAACGATGTTTCTGAGTTATATGATCAAATCACATCAGCATTTACATCCAGCATGAAGGTAAAAGTGTATGAAAATAAAGAAAAGGATAATAAAGAATGGATAACTTCTGAAATAGAGAGGATGATAAAAAAGAGAGACAATTTCCACAAAAAACTTAAAAAAAAACCAAACGATCTCAACATGAAAGAAAAATATCTAAAGCAGAGTAAGCTAGTAACCAAAGCAGTAAAATTAGCAAAAAAATATTATTACAATATAAAATTCGAAGAGGTTAATGGAAACCATCGTAAAACTTGGAAACTAATCAACAGCATTATTTATAATTCGACTAAAAATGAAAATTCCATTCATATGATAAAGGTAGACGGTGTCACAACCACTAATAAAAAAGATATTTCCAATAGTATTGTAATGGAATCCAGGAGAACTTGAATAATCCCCCTGTATCACATGTTTGGAAGCTCTCGAATATTCTAGAATAGAAGAAGATGGAAGATCCTGCGAGCAGTCTGATGAAGAGAGATGAAGAGATGTGACAGAAGACTGACAGTTCTAGAACATTCTAGAACAGATGTAAAACATATAAATATCGAGCTTCCAAACAACATTAGGGAGTTGAAGAATTGAACGCGACGTAGTTACATCGTTGTTGATATAAATAGTTGAAATAAATAGTTTGTTGGTGTTTGTACGTGAAAATAAATAGTTAATCAGTTGGGAATCCGTCTGTTTTCTACTGGAACCCACGAATAACGTTACAATTGGTGTCAGGTGTGGGGTATTCGTGAATTTAGTTGGACTTTTGATCATTTGAAGTGAAAAGACAGTGACAATGAAGAGACTCATCAGATTTCTGCACAACGTGAAGAAATTACTCATCAGATTTCTGCACAACGTGAAGAAATTACTCATCAGATTTCTGCACAACGTGAAGAATCAGCGGCGTTTCGTGAAGACATTGTTATTCAGATTAGTGCACAACTTGAGGAGTCAACGGCGTTTCGAGAAGACATTGCGAATCAGATTTCTGCACAACGTGAAGAATCAGCGGCGTTTCGTGAAGACATTGTAAATCAGATTAGTGCACAACGTGAGGAGTCAACGGCGTTTCGAGAAGACATTGTGAATCAGATTTCTGCACAACGTGAGGAGATTGTGGCACAGCAGGACAAGATCGTAGCCCAAATGATTGCTCATCGTGAAGAAATTGCAGAACAGATTTCGGCTCAGCAAGACAAAATAACGGCTCAGCAAGACAAAATGGCCACTCAGATTGCTCATCAGAGAGAAGAAGTGGACGCGATAATGAAAAAGTTACAAGAATTGGAGCTACAAGTTGGAAAAGGTGTCCAAAGATCAGAAAAATCTGAGGTCAGTGAAAAGAATGTGACAAAAATAGAATCGGATATCGCAACCACTTCAAATCGAGTGAAGCCTCCAACGTTTGACGGAAAGACATCATGGCCAAATTATTTGAAGCAATTCGAGGCAGCTGCAAAAGCCAATGGGTGGACATTAAAGGACAAGGCAGTGGCGCTTACAGTTGCTCTACGAGGTGATGCATTGAACATGTTGCAAGCCATTCCAGAAAGTGAAGCTGACAGTTACGAACATCTCATCAAACACGTTTAATCGAATTATTGCAGCGATATCAAGCCATATTTGTACCAGCAAGAGGAAAAATGGGAAGAACTGACATTGTGAAGCATAAAATTGACACAGGGAATGCTCGACCCATTCGTCAACCACCTCGAAGATTACCGCAAGTGAAACGGGAAATGGCTGATAAGATAATTCAGGATATGGAACAAGAAGGCGTGATTGAACCATCCAACAGTGCATGGACTTCACCAGTAGTTTTGGTGAAGAAGAAAGATGGAAGTACCCGATTCTGTGTAGACTATCGTCGATTGAATGATGTGACGAAGTTATCCGTTGCCACGTATAGACGACACATTGGATACGCTGGCAGAATCAAGGCTGTTTTCCACTTTGGATCTCAAAAGTGGATATTGGCAGGTAGAGATGGATCAGGCAGATAAGGAGAAGACGGCGTTTTCCATCGGAACTGGGTTATGGCAATTTAATGTTATGCCTTTCGGACTCTGTAATGCTCCTGCTACGTTCGAGAGAATCATGGAAAATGTACTCAGAGGACTCTCTTGGAAGACATGTCTAGTATATCTAGATGACATTATTGTGATTGGTAAAACATTCGAAGACCATTTGGCAAATTTAGAAGAAGTCTTTAGAAGACTACAGACTGCGAACCTGACATTGAACCTGAAGAAATGTCATCTACTGCAGAGACGAGTCAACTACTTGGGACACGTTGTAAGTAGTGAAGGAGTGGAGGTCGACCCTGAAAAGGTACGAGCAGTTAGGCAATGGCCAGTACCAAAAGATAAACATCAACTCAGAAGCATTCTTGGACTCTGCACTTATTATCGACGTTACGTCCGGATGTTCTCTGATATCGCGAAGCCACTAACTCGCCTCACCGAAGAAGGACGACAATTCTGCTGGAATAAGGAATGCCAGACGGCCTTTGATGCCCTGAAGACACAATTGACCACGACACCGATCCTGGGTTATCCACTTCCACAAGGTCAGTCCATTCTCGACACTGATGCTAGCAACATCGGAATCGGAGGAGTACTTTCACAGCATCAGGATGGACAGGAGCGAGTTATCGGATACTTCAGTAAAGTGTTATCCAAACCAGAGCGAAACCACTGCGTTACTAGACGGGAGCTACTAGCTGTGGTTAAATCGGTGGAGCACTTCTATAAGTACCTCTACGGTAGAAAATTCTTGCTAAGAACAGACCATGCAGCGTTGAAGTGGCTTCTACAATTCAAGAATCCTGAGGGTCAGGTAGCTCGCTGGACTGAGAGACTTCAGGAGTATGATTTTGAGATAGAACACCGAGCTGGAACAAAACATAAGAATGCAGATGCCTTGTCCAGACGACCTTGTCCACCCGGATGCCCACATTGTAGTCGTTTGGAGATTAAAGAAACATCAATCAATAGAACTACTGTTGTCAGCGATGATTGGTTACCTGCAGCAGTCCGACAAGAACAAGAAAGAGATCCAGAAGTCCGAAAACTTCGAGAAAGTAAATCGTCGTCCCGATTGGCAAGAAGTAGCACCATTTTCACAAACCTTGAAGGCCTACTGGGGTCAATGGGACTCCCTGGTTTTGGAAGATGACCTGCTGAAGAGGAAACTGGAAAACGCTGATGGATCGGATCATCGAATGCAGCTAGTGATTCCTAGGAGCCGAGTTCCAGAGGTGCTGCGCTACATACACGATGGAACTTCAGGAGGGCATCTGGGATTAAATAGAGCCCTGCAGAAGGTTCGTGAGCGGTTTTACTGGGCGAACTACAGTGATGACGTTCGAGATTGGTGCCGTAAATGCACCGTCTGTTTTGCCAGTAATGGACCGCACCGGGAACCAAGAGCTCCTATGAGACAGTACAACGTGGGTAGCCCTTTTGAAAGAATCGCCCTAGACATCGCAGGTCCATTTCCGGTTACTGATGATGGAAAAAGATATATCCTAGTTTGCATGGATTACTTCACGAAATGGGTTGAGGCATATGCGATTCCTAACCAAGAAGCCGTAACCGTTGCTGATGTCCTGTTAAAAGAATACATTAGTCGCTACGGGGTACCAATGGAACTCCATTCTGATTAAGGCCGAAACTTTGAGAGTGAAGTATTTCGGACAATGAGTGATAGGTTAGGAATCAGGAAGACTAGAACCACGCCATTACATCCCCAATCGGATGGAATGGTGGAGCGGATGAATCGAACCGTTGGAAAGTACCTCTGCAAAGTTGTTGATCAACACCAACGTGACTGGGACCAACATCTACCCTTCTTCTTGATGGCCCACCGATCAGCAGTACAAGAATCTACAGGACAGACTCCAGCAAAGGTACTGTTTGGGCGAGAAATGAGGCTTCCTTGTGACCTGGTATTTGGATGCAGACCTGGTGAGGATGTAGCAGGTGAAGACTACATAGCGAACCTGAGAAGAAAGATGAACGATATTCATGAATTGGTTCGTTCCAAGATCCAAATATCCAGTGAACGAATGAAGGACCGATATGATATCCGGGCTGAAGAAAACTTCTACACAGAAGGTGATTTAGTGTGGCTCCACAATCCACAGAGGAAACGAGGGCTCTGTCCTAAGCTGCAAAAATCTTGGGAAGGACCCTATTGCGTGAAAAAGAAAATCAACGATGTTATATACCGCATCAGTAAGGTGCCCAACGGCAAACCAAAAGTTGTCCACTTCAATAGACTGGCACCGTTTGAGGGAACTTCAGATCAACCAGTGAGGCAGATTCAACTACAAGACGAGGACGAGCCCACTTACGATAATTTCATGAAAATCTATAGCGGTTCGTCGAAAGCAAGGTTTGACGTGACCAGAGAAGAGAGTCGCGACCTGTTCACCACTCCTGTAGAGTATGCATTGGCTCATTGCATCGCCCAAGACCTTCAGATGTTCCGAGGGATAGGCAATGTATTCCGGAAAAAGTTTGGTAAACTGGAAAAACTTCAAGAACAATGCCCATCTATCGGTCGAGCCTTGGAAATTGAAGATAGCAGTCCTGAAGGAGTTAGATCGATCTTTTATCTGACAATCAAAGAAAGACATTTCCACAAACCATCTTACAAGGACTTATGGGACGCGTTAGTTGATCTCAGAAATACCTTACTGAGAAAAGGAATACAGAAAATAGCTGTACCAAAGCTGGCTTGCGGTTTGGATGGCCTGGATTGGAGAATTGTCAGGAATATGTTGGAAATCATATTCAGGTTTACCGAAGTTGAAATTCTGATATGTTGCTGGAATCCTAGGGAAAATCCAAGACAGAAAACGGTACCTTGCTACTTCAATCAGACTTCACACTGCCGAAACGGAACCAACTGCTCCTTTCTCCACCATAACGAGCAAAATGCATTCCAGGAGGAATGTCTCTTAAGGAGGGGGCAATGTAATGGAATCCAGGAGAACTTGAATAATCCCCCTGTATCACATGTTTGGAAGCTCTCGAATATTCTAGAATAGAAGAAGATGGAAGATCCTGCGAGCAGTCTGATGAAAAGAGATGAAGAGATGTGACAGAAGACTGACAGTTCTAGAACATTCCAGAACAGATGTAAAACATATAAATATCGAGCTTCCAAACAACATTAGGGAGTTGAAGAATTGAACGCGACGTAGTTACATCGTTGTTGATATAAATAGTTGAAATAAATAGTTTGTTGGTGTTTGTACGTGAAAATAAATAGTTAATCAGTTGGGAATCCGTCTGTTTTCTACTGGAACCCACGAATAACGTTACAGTATGAATGTTTTTTTTGTCAATATTGGGCCGGACTTATCTAACCAAATCCCTGACGTCCCATAAGATGATCATCACATCCAAGAGCAGAACTCCATGTTCTTATTTCCCACCACCGTATCTGAGATACAAACAAGAATACAATCAATGGATCCCAACAAGGCCAGTGGCGTAGATGACATCAGTGTGAGAGTGGTCAAAATTTTAATCCAAGAGTGTTCTGTTATAATAAGTGCGATGATTAATCTTTCTTTCATCAATGGTTGTGTACCTGCGGAAGCAAAATACGCAAAAGTGATTCCGCTATTTAAGTCTGGTGATCCTGAACTCTCAACAAACCATCGACCCATTTCATTGTTGCCTATATTCTCGAAAATTCTCGAGGATTGTGTTAATAGTCGACTTGTGCGATATCTTGAAAAAATTAATTTCCTTCACGACTGTCAGTACGGGTTTCGAAGGTCAAGCGATACTGAAATTGCAATTATTGATTTGATAACAGATTTACAAATGAAAGTTGATGAGGGTAAAATTTGTTCGTTGGTTTCGCTGGACTTGCGAAAGGCGTTCGACACCGTCGACCATGGTATTTTGATAAGAAAGCTCTGTAACATTAGGATAAGAGGATTAGCGAGTGATTGGTTTGTGAGTTATCTCAGTGGTAGAAAACAACTGACCAGTGTCAATGGTGCTCGTAGTGAATACAAAATAATAAAATGTGGAGTCCCACAAGGCTCAATTCTGGGCCCAACCCTTTATATATACACTATATCAAGACTCACGAAAAACATTCCGTCACCCTTTTGACATCCGTGTCTGATATACATCGGTACGATACTAGACAAAAACATAATATTTATTTACCAGTAGTGTCTTCCAAATATGGTCTGAGGTCACTTTTTCATGAAGGCTTGAAGGTGTATAATAATATCCCCTTTAATATAAGAAACACCCAAATGTCAACAACATACTTGTTCAAACATAAGTTGAAACAGTACCTACTATCATTAGATTGAAATTTATTTATTTTCGGGACAAGCTATCCAAAATACTTGCGCTTTCCCTTATACAATTTTTGTAATACTTAGCCTGTATTTTTTTTGTATTCTATGTAATTTTGTAAACTAATGTTGTACTTAAGAATTACAATGTGCTTCAGTTCCTAATATAAGATCCATTGTTATCTTCTTGGAATAAATAAAGCATTACTACATACATATAAGACTGATAATATTACTTTCAAACACAAACATTACTAATTAGCAATTTGATCAGTTGTCGCAACTAACCAGGAGAAAAAACCAACGTTAATTCACTTTGATAGAGAACAATTCTACTTCAAAATTAAATATTAAAAGATACGAAAAATGAGACTTAGATAGGAAGAGAGATCACCCAGATATTAAGTGTCAGTAGTTAAGTGGACACTATAACGGTACTGTAACGAGATGATACGCCTATGGCTTGGCCACGCCCACTCCAGGCGACGCGGATCATGAACGTTCGAGACGCGAGGTCTG
Source organism: Plagiodera versicolora (assembly GCA_037013635.1). Taxonomy (NCBI): domain Eukaryota; kingdom Metazoa; phylum Arthropoda; class Insecta; order Coleoptera; family Chrysomelidae; genus Plagiodera; species Plagiodera versicolora. The sequence goes on along the minus strand of CM072979.1, from coordinate 9,147,754 downwards.
AAATGTTCGCGTGCCGCCAGGAAACTTCTGGAGAAGCGTGCAGGTATAAAGCTCCGCGGACAGAGGCGCAGGCAATCAGTTGATAATCGAGCGTTGTAAATAAATCGTGTCAGTGGAAATAAAAGTGTATATAAATCGAACCCAGTGTTTTAGTAAAGAGAAACGTTACAGTGGTGTCAGTGAGTGGAATTAGAATTGAAAAATAAATACAGTGTGGACTTGGAAAAAGAAATAGTGAAAGACATTGAACTTCTGTAGTGAAAACAGGACATTTTTGAACGATTGTTTAGTGCGATAATTTTTGTTTTCGGTACTGACTATTTTGCATCATAAATAAACCAAAATGAAGTTGAAAGACCTCTCAGTGAAACAATTGCGTGAACAATTGGAGGAACGTGATGCCGATAGTAGTGGAACTAAAAAAATCCTACAAGAACGATTGATTGGTGTTCTTTCGGATAATGGAGATGATCCAGAAACGTTTGAATTCCTGTCGGAGAACGAAGTCATCATGTTAAAAATGGAAGAAGTTTCCAGAAGAAGTGATGCAAAATTGGAAGAAGTTTCCAGAAAAAGTGATGAGAAACTGGAGAAATTGGACAAAAAATTCGATGAAGTTTCTGCAAGAACTGATGAGAAATTCGAGAAAGTTTCTGACATGATCAATGAAATTTCGAAAAAGAACGACGAGCGATATGAAGAAGTTTCTAGAACATTCGACGAAGTGCATAAAAACGTAGATGGACTAGAAGAGAAAATAAAGCAGCTGGAATGTCTGATAACTAAGTGTGGCTCAGCAGTACAAGTACCAACTACTGATATGGATAAAACCGCAGTAATTACAGGTCAGGAAGTTAAAGAGGAATGGACAAAAGAAGAAACAAAACATCATTTGAGATTCAAATTGCCTCCGTTTGATGGAAAGTCATCTTGGTCCGTATACCTCAGACAATTTGAAGCCATCGCTACGGCCAATAAATGGACTCAAGAAGAAAAAGCTGTTTCCTTGACTGCGGCTCTAAGAGGAGATGCTGCGGATATTTTAAGATCGATTCCTATAGGCCAAAAAAAATGTTATCAAACATTGTTCAACCGACTTGAGAAACGCTATGGAGATGCCCATCTGCAACAGGTTTACAAAGCACAACTACGCAGCCGAATCCAACGTGCAAGTGAAAGCTTGCAGGAATTTGAAACAGACATTGCTCGAATGGTGCGTCTAGCCTACCCTGAAGCTTCAGATAACATCTTGGAAGAAATAGCCGTTGACACATTCGTCAATGGATTGAGAGAGAGCGATATACAGAAAGCTCTACGATTGGCCAGACCGAAAGTATTGGATGAAGCACTTGCTATTGCTTTGGAGCATGAAACGGCCAATCAAATTTCCAAAGGTCATCAAGTTAGGACCATAAGCGAGAAAGATGAAGAAAATGATCTGGAAGATATGGTTCGGAAAATTATCCAGAAGACGATGCCCAAGAAACGAGATTCCAGATGCCGGAATTGTGGCGAAACCCATACAGCAGTCGGAAAACTAAAACAGGTCGACAGGAGGGGGCGATCGTCGACCTTGAGAATTAAAGCACCTGTAGTTACCGTCAATGTAACCTCTTCTGGTGGAGCCCATAGCCTGTATGTTGATGGTCGGATTGACGGAGAGAATGAGTTGTTCTTGATAGACACTGGTGCAACAAGAACTATTGCACGACCGGAAATAGTGAGAGATCATTCCAGAATGTCGCCAGCAACAGCACACCTCAGAACGGCGAATGGTGAAAGGATAAAAGTCTATGGCGAAGTTAATGTTCCTGTCTCCATCGGTAAGACCACTATTAAGCACAACATACTGGTCGCTGAGATTTCTGACCAGTTAATCTTGGGTATGGACCTTTTGAGGAAACTTGGAGCCGTATTGGACGTACACAGAGGAGTTCTCAAGGTCGAAGGTGAGGAACTCCCCTTTCATGAAGACAAAGAAGATGTAGTCCGTCTACTAACTACTAGTGATGTAACTATACCCGGCCATAGTGAGAAAATTTTAATGACCAGTCTCGAGGGATACTGTAGGAAAGGAAGTCTGGGGATGGTCGAAGAAGTGGGCAATAATGAGTTCTTGACTGCGAAAGCTCTAGTGAGGGTTGGAGATGTAATTCCTGTTAGAGTTATGAATGTGAAGGAAACTCCCATCGGGCTGAGCCGAAGAACTGTGGTAGGACAGTGTGTTGCTGTTTCGTCGATCCGCTGTGTGACTAAAACCGACCAACCACCGAAATCTCAGAACTCAAAGGAGCTTGTAGACACCGTCATTAATACTTGTCAAGATCTGGACAGAGAACAGACCCGTCGAGTGAGAGCCATGCTTGAAGAATTCCAAGATGTGTTTGCCATCGATGAAAATGACAAAGGAAGAACCAGCGTCGTGACCCATAAAATCAATACTGGGGATGCTCAGCCAATAAGACAGCAGCCGAGAAGACTTCCGTGGGCAAAGCGGGAGGAGGCGGAAGAAATTATCAAGGATATGGGCAAACAAGGTGTTATAGAACCATCGAATAGCCCGTGGGCCTCGCCAGTTGTCCTTGTGAAGAAGAAGGATGGTTCCGTACGTTTCTGTATTGACTATCGCCAACTCAATGCAGTTACTAAAAAGGACAGTTATCCCTTACCCAGAATTGATGACACTTTGGATACTCTTTCCGGGTCCCGTTGGTTCTCTACCCTCGATTTGAAAAGTGGCTACTGGCAAGTAGGAATGGAGCCTGCTGATCGAGAGAAAACAGCTTTCTCGATAGGATCGGGTCTTTGGCAATTCACGGTCATGCCTTTTGGTCTATGCAATGCTCCTGCCACATTCGAGAGGCTGATGGAGGCAGTTTTGAGGGGGCTAACATGGCAGACATGTTTAGTGTACCTGGATGACGTAATCGTAGTTGGAAGATCATTCGACGGCCATTCCAAGAATCTGAAGGAAGTGTTTCAACGATTACGTGAAGCCAACTTGAAACTGAGCCCCAAGAAATGTCACATATTTCGGCGAGAAGTTAGATACTTGGGCCATATCGTATCAAGTGATGGTGTAACAGCCGATCCGGAGAAAATAGAAGCAATTCGAGGATGGCCAGTACCAAAGGATAAACATGAGATCAGAAGTTTCCTTGGCCTGTGTACGTATTACAGGCGTTTCGTCAAAGGATTTGCTCACATCGCTAAACCTTTAACAAAGCTAACGGAGGAGGGCAGAGAATACTTTTGGGATGCAGAATGTCAAAGAGGTTTTGAACAGCTACAAGGAGCTCTTACCAATGCACCGATACTGAGTTATCCCAGAGAGACTGGAAAATTTGTTTTGGACACGGATGCAAGCAATACTGCCATAGGAGCTGTCCTTTCTCAGCTCCAAGAGGGACAAGAAAAAGTAATTGCCTACTTTAGTAAAGCCTTGTCTAAATCAGAAAGGAACTACTGTGTTACCAGAAGAGAACTCCTAGGCGTAGTGAAGGCCTGCGAACATTTTCACAAATATTTGTATGGCCGAAAGTTCCTTCTTCGAACCGACCACGCAGCCTTGAAGTGGCTTCTGCAATTCCGTAATCCAGAGGGTCAAGTGGCAAGGTGGATAGAGCGGCTGCAGGAATATGATTATGACATCGAACACAGGGCAGGAAAAATCCATCAAAATGCTGACGCCCTATCAAGAAGACCATGCAGTGAGAATTGCAGCCATTGTTCGAAGCTAGATGAACGACTTTGCCACATTCGAAGAACTACCATCGAAAGTGATAATTGGCAACCTAAACAATTACGAGTCGCTCAGGAGAACGATCCGTGTCTGAAACGTGTTCTGGGTTGGAAGCTTCAAGAGGAAAGACCGTCCTGGCAAGATATCAGCGCATGTAGTCCAGAAGTAAAATCGTATTGGAGCCAATGGGATTGTCTGGTACTGAAAGATAATCTTCTGTACAGAAAATTTGAAAACGAAGATGGTACGGAGTCCAGGTTGCAACTGGTTGTACCTAGGAGTAAAGTGTCGGAGGTATTGCGTCAGTTACACGATGGTGCTTCTGGAGGACACTTTGGAATTACGAAGACTTTACAGAAGGTTCGAGAGCGGTTCTATTGGGTGAACTGTAAAGAAGACGTACGAAGATGGTGCCGGAAATGCGAGTTGTGTGCAACGGGCAATGGTCCAGTTGGCCAGAAGAGGGCGCCCATGAGACAATACAATGTTGGTAGTCCAATGGAAAGAGTAGCTATCGACATTGCTGGTCCATTTCCAGTAACAGATGCTGGAAATAAATACATCCTAGTGGCCATGGACTATTTTACGAAATGGACTGAAGCTTATGCGATCCCTAATCAAGAGGCTTCCACAGTTGCCGATGTTCTGGTCAAAGAATTCTTCAGCCGATTTGGTGTTCCTTTGGAGATCCACTCAGACCAAGGACGAAATTTTGAATCGGCTCTCTTTCAGAAAATCTGTCAAATGATTGGTGCTGAGAAGACCAGAACAACACCCTTGCACCCTCAGTCGGATGGAATGGTTGAGAGAATGAATAGGACCATGGGCAAACATCTTTCCAAGGTCGTATCAGAACACCAGAGGGATTGGGACCAGTGTATTCCTTTGTTTTTGATGGCCTACCGATCGGCTACCAACGAGACTACTGGCCAGACCCCTGCATGCTTGATGTTTGGACGTGAAATCCGTTTGCCATGTGATCTGGAATTCGGCTGTAAACCCTCGGAAGAGAATGTGGCCGGTGAAGGCTATGCGGACGAATTGAAGCTGAGGATGAACGACATCCACGACCTTGCCCGACGGAATATGCAGATAGCCAGTGATCGGATGAAAAAACACTATGATTCCCGTTCCGCGAAGGGGACCTTCGAAGTAGGTGATCTTGTCTGGCTGTATAATCCACGACGACGTCGAGGCTTTTCTCCTAAGCTCCAAAGACAATGGAAAGGTGCCTATGAGATCAAGAAGAGGATAAATGACCTGATTTATCGGATCGGAAAGCTGCCAAGAGGGAAGCCGAAAGTTGTTCACATAAATCGTCTTGCACCATATGCTGGCTCGAATGACGTCGAAGAAGCAAGAACTCTTCAACAAGTACCAAACGGTGACGACTTCCAACCGAGTTACACCGAATTCATGTCGGATTACGCGAGCAGGGGGAAGATCAGGCTTGGCGTGACCGTTGAGGTCCAGCAAGATCTTTTCACAGTTCCAGAAGATGTTTCCATCGCACACTGCGTCGCTCAAGATCTCCGAATGAGCAAAGGAATTGCAACAGTCTTTCGCAAGAAGTTCGGCCGCCTGGATGAATTGCGAGATCAAATGCCCAGAGTAGGAAGAGCACTACGACTAGAAGATGGCAACCGATCCTTATTCTACCTAATAACTAAGAAATTATCGATAGAAAGAGCAACCTACGGGAATATATGGTACGCGTTAGTAGACCTAAGGAAAGTCGTCTACCATTATGACATAAAGAAATTGGCTCTACCTAAAATTGGCCATGGGTTGGAAAACCTGGACTGGAAGATCGTGAGGAGCATGGTAGAAGTCATTTTCCGAGACACAGGCATACAGATCACGGTGTGCTGCTTTAACCCGAAAAGAGTATGTCCCTCAAAGACGATCGACTGTTATTTCTTTCTCCGAGGGTTCTGCAGGGCCGGAAACACCTGTAGCTTTCGCCATCAAGAGCCGACGTCAGGGGTTGCCACATGGAGAATTTCTGATCGGGGCGATCAGAACTAAGGAGGGAGCAGTGTAACGAGATGATACGCCTATGGCTTGGCCACGCCCACTCCAGGCGACGCGGATCATGAACGTTCGAGACGCGAGGTCTGAAATGTTCGCGTGCCGCCAGGAAACTTCTGGAGAAGCGTGCAGGTATAAAGCTCCGCGGACAGAGGCGCAGGCAATCAGTTGATAATCGAGCGTTGTAAATAAATCGTGTCAGTGGAAATAAAAGTGTATATAAATCGAACCCAGTGTTTTAGTAAAGAGAAACGTTACAGTACTAACTTCTAGTCTCGAAGTGCTCAAAATTTTCGGGTCAAATCAGTTAGTCCATAGGTTTGTTCCAACAAGTCCTAAAATCGTCACAATATGGTCTTTGCCAAAAGAATAGGTTAGCTAACCTAGCTTTTTGTTTAGGTATTTATTCACTTTAATTTAGTGTGAATGATAATTTCTTCCGTTCGAATCAAATAAGCAAAAAATGACTGACGATGGAGATATTGCTTAGGTATTTATACGAAACAAGTGAAGACGATTTTGATATTCAGAACAATGGGTAGCCAAAAGCTACTGTTAGGAGACAGAATATTTTATATAGTATGTTCTTTACTGAATAAGTTTTAAATATAAACAAATACACATACATCGCACTATGAAAATATATTTATATAGATAGAAATAACATCTATGAATTATCCTTAATATCACAAAATCTTGTACATCGATACATAACTTAATCAAATAATCAAACGGAACGAAAACAAACTATCAATTGGTGGCGTTCACACCAGATAATGAAGAACTTTCTCACGGCGATTGGTAGTCCCATATCGACCATGAAGGTCCATTAATGTAGGCCTGTACACAAAATTCTCATGAGCTCAGTGTTTCCATTGAAAAATCAAACTTACCACTGGGAATTTTTCCTGATTGAGGATGACCTCATCGTCATCTGATTTCTCTATCTTTACAAAGATAAGATCCAATTCCTCTTCGATTTCTTGATCGTCCACCTCATCTATCCAAGTCAAATCTATAGTGATAATTTCATTTTCTGGTTGGATCGGAGATGGAAGAACACTATCGTTGTGCGGATTTTGTAAAACAACTGGATTCGATTTGTCTTGGGTAGCTTCAATTGGGGCGTAGAACGATGTATCTTGTTGTACATCCAGTTTTCTTGAATGTTTGGAATCCTTATGGGAAACACCACTTTCAATCAACATACTAATGGATGATGGTTTTGAAGACATCGGTGCAGGCTCTCTATACTCTCTCATTGCATTATTTGGTATATTCAGACCTCCTAAAGAAGATGAAATTTGTGTTTCATTTAAAACCTTTTGGGTGGAATCTTCTGGGCGTCGAACAAAGTTCCTATCGGATATAAAGTTCTGCATGACTTCTGCAACCACTGGGGTTTTTACATGTCCTGAATGACTTATTTGTCTCACATCTGATAACTGATCATATGAAGGAACCTTGTTACGCATAAGAGATATATGATTTCTCTCAGTTTCGGGCATAACATATTCATTATTCGGAATTTGTGTTTTAGTGATAGGTTGGCATAGTGGCACTGAAATGTTTGTTGAAGGAAAATGCGTATGTTGTCTTGAAAGTTGTGGTGCAATTCTATGTCCTGAGGTACCATGTAATGCCAAATGATTCGAGAAATAATTTTCATGAGGCCGTAAATATTGTTCATGGGTGGTAACTGAGGAATTCATATTTATATTTTGTTGCATAAATGTGGTTTTTGTTGACACACAAGGAATAGATCTATCATTATTGTTATTTTGCATAACTCTTGAGTCCATTCTGTTAGTCTTTTCTCTCAAAGCATTATACTGTTGAATTTGAATTTCCAAGAGCCTCCTTTGTTCTGATGACAAATTAAATGTTTCTGGAATAGAAAAAAAAATACAACAATTATACTTAAAATAAAAAATGTATTGTTTTGATTTATGATTACTTTGTACTAAAATAGAATGAGATTTTATAAAGATCCGAAACAAATTGTCGAAAATATGTATAAACTAACCATTATATCAGGTTGAATAGACTTGGACATTAGCTTAAATGGACTTGGACATTAGGGTGACCGGAACTTATAGAGGCGAAACAATGTCAGAACGCACAAAAGGTTTTTGTCAAATTAAACGTCATGTTGAAATTATAACCGACTGAACGATCTTCTGACAAGAGCCAGTTGTACGCAAATGCCGAGTTTAACTTCTTCAACATAATCTCTAGAACAATGTGATTCAACTCATGTAGGTACTACGTCTGTATTTTTCTGTGTGTATCTTGAATAATTTTATATTTCCGAATAAAAATTGTCATTTAACTCATCAGTATTATTAGAAAATAAATTTTATCACTTTGTGACAAAATATACAAAGTATTTCCCTTGTTTTCGTAATTCGGTTTGATTTGACATAACAATTATGAATAGATTAGAAATTCTGAAGAATAACATTAGCTTTCTTTCGAGATATTGAGCGTGTTTCTATTATTCACCGTTCGTTCTCTATGGCTCGAGCGACGAACGGCACGCGTTAACGTCATTCAATCGACTTGTGGGATTCAGACGAACAAAATTCCTACATCGATATTTTGCGGTCCATATTGGACACCTTCAAATTTTATAATGAACCTGATTGTTAATTCCAAAAATGGTTTAACTGATAAGAAACCCCATATTATTCACTTGATAATTGCTATGAATTTGATAGAAACTATAAATTTACCACTCTTGGATACACTAAAGCAATATTTCTCATGAGTATCTCATTCTTATATTTTTAAAATCATTGAAACGCAAACTCTCAAATATCTCGAATGAAAAATGAATGGACACTTTCGAAATAAATGGCTCATATATTTTGGATATAGGCAAAAATCTTTAAGGAATGTGATTTTATTGTTATACCATGAAATTTAGAGATACACACAATGCTGTTTTCCCTTACACTCGACTCCCCAATGAACATGTCGGTCCGCTTCAGATTACCCAAGATAAGTTTTTGCCCACCATACTTAACGAGTACTAATACTAATTTTCTTATATCATGCTATAGCAATCAAGGTAGTACTTACTCGATGTAATAGTTTGAAGACGCCCGTATAAATTTTCATAATAAATATTCAAAACTTTGTAGAATGTTCTCAAATAGGAATCACTCTTAAAAAATGTCTCTTGTGGTTGCATTAGTTGATATAAAGTAACTACAACATTTGTCATAGTACATTTTGGTTTATATTTCTTGATGGTATCAGTTAGCCATTTTATAGTTGACTCAGCAGTATAATTCAGCATATTCCCACATATATTCATTCTCATCAAATCTCTACACAATAAATCTCCATAAACTGAAAGTTTCTTAGCGAATACACTCATTTGTAATTCGATTTCTGTCTGCAGTAAAGTTGGAATGTATACAACATCCTTCTTTAGTTGGTCAAAATATCTCTGGTGCATGTGTTTGATACCGATAAAGAAACTTGCATAAGGCAATAAGACACCAGCTAGTTTATATTCCTGTTTTGACAGATGGGAATCCATTTGAATAGGAGATGAAAATCTCTGTTGTAGAATTTCCAAAATATTAACCATAGGTTCAATTTCTTTTCTTCCAGGGTTTTGCACCGTTGACAAGTTCTTCAAACTGAAATGAATATTCTATAACAAAAAATTTATACATTTCCAGGTCACTTACTTGTTTGGTTTTCCAATTTCCCTTCGATTTATGCTAACTTCATTATTTTCCTCATCATTTCGATTCGTTGTGACCCTCAACAATTCAGATTTTCTCATGGATGTTTGAGAATCATTCGGTGATTTAATTTTCGAAGGTTCACCTTCAACTTCATTCGGTATCCTTGAAGGCGATAAATCCAAAACTGTTGAATTAATATCTTCCTCCGAAATGTTAGCAGACTGTTCAGTTAATATTTCCTCTTGCTCCACGTTCTGGCCGATAGAAACTAATGGATCTCTTGAATTCACGAAACTGCTTGACGGTGAATTAATACCTTCCTCTGAAATGAGTTGTTCATCTCCAGGTATCTCTTCCTGTGTCACATTTTCCTCATACTTGTCCATATCAACAAGTGAATCTATTGAATTTAGACAATTGTTTGCTGGTGAACCAACATCTTCCGACGAATTATTATTCTCTGAAATATTAGCAGCTTTCAATATCTCATCTTGTTCCATCATATCCTTAGACTGATTATTGAAAACTGTTGAGTCTGCTGAAATTATTCCATCTGCCATTTGGTCAACCGGACTGTTACAGGTGGCATCCTCTACATCAGATTTGATTTGACCAGTTTTAAATGGCCCATCAACCGAAAGAGTTGCTGACAGGGCCTGTATATCTAAGGAATCATTACATGTCTCATCACTTCTATATAGCGTCATTTTTTCCACGTCTTTCGTATCTACTTTTGCCAAAACTCTCATCAAATCAGCCTCAGTCGAATCGAAATTTTCGTTGTCTTGGGTCAAATCAATGAGGGGAACATTTTCCTGGACTTCTATCACGTCTTCATCGATATTTTTCATGAGTTCAACGCCCTCTCTGACTTCTGGAGTGTCTAGTTTTGTAGCAACTTCAGCACATTCAGTGAGGGTAACTGGAATTGAGTGAGCGTGATGAGGTGAAGGAAGCTCTAATGTCGTCAGAGAAGTACAACAGCTAAATGAGAAACTTATTTCCGATTTCACAGCTGTTTGTACCAGTTTAATGGATTCAATTGATGGTTTTTCCTTCTTGATGTTTTCAGCTTTGGGCATATCGACTATGGGTTCGATTATTGGTTGGTTGTCAGTGCAAATTTTATTGTTAGTTGTGATCTTAGTGATTTCAATTTCATTATTTGATGTTTTTCCTGTAACATTAGTTGTTGACTCATGATTCCATAGTACGTTATTGATGCTCAAAATGACCTGAATATGGTTTATCTTTTTTAAAGCTTCCATTCTCATCTCATGATTATCGACATATTTTACTGACGAGGATGATTTTTTATTCTTTGCTTTCACAATTGTTTTAAATTTTTTCGTACTTTCGTGTTTGAGTGGACATTTCATTTCTTTGTCAGATTCAACAAGAGATTTCTTGTTCGATTTCTGAAAATTTCGATCAGATTCATGTGTTTCAAGTTTTTTTGTTAGCGACAAGTCATGTTTTTTATCCTTCTTAGTATCTGTTGAACGTTTAGCTTTAATAACTTTAATTTCATTGCTTTTGAGGTCTTTTGCATTTTCGGTATTCACTGATTTCATTTGCGAATGGGTTCTACTAGCACTGGGGCATGATCGACGAACGTTTTTATCATTATTCTTAAATGTTGTACCTTCGTCATCGTCACTATTATCAGAACCAAATAAATAAGTCATTTTACTGGGCGTGATGTGTTTTATTCTATTACGAAATTGTTCGTGTGCATCAGAAAATGTAGATTTATTGTCTGTTGATTTTTTTCTTACAATTTTCGTATTGAATATTTTTGTGGATTCCCGTTTTCTTGAAGGTTCCTTTTCTTTGTCTTTCTTCTCGGCGTTACAACCAAGATCGGCGGTTTTTCTCCCAAGAGTTTGATCTTTGTCTGTTGATTTGATTTTATTTTCTGAAGAAGTTTGCGATACCTTTTGGGTCTTCCAATTCAATATCTCAGACTTGTCCTTCGGAACAGGAGACTCATTATTTGATATCTTAATTTTTTTTGAGGGCTGTCTTCTATCTCCAGAATGACCTTTCGAACGGGAATCCAAGTTCGCACATCTTGTCAATGGGATATGTTTATTCTTAGAATTCACTTCAACGAATTCATTTGTCTTTCTTCTCTTGTTTGGGCTGGGAATATCCCTATCTGTATCCACATCCATATCAATCACTGTATAATCTACTTGACTGTCTTTCAAATATGATTTTGCTGTATCAATATTCTCAATGCTGAGAGTTTCATTCGATTCAACAATTAACTCCGATAATTTTTCAGCAATATTTATCAACTGTTCCTTTTCTGGTTCTGAACGTTTCTGTGAATTGGCGTACAGTGTTTCTTCACTAGAAACTGGACTTGGTGGATCACCTTCCATTAGTATTTTAAGTAATTCTTCAGTATTAGTACAAACTTCATCTGGAAGTGTTGAATTCAATACAGTTCCTACAACCTCCTCGTTACTAAAGGGTAGATCTGTTTCATTTATAATTGCACAATTCCCTGAATCACTTTGTGAATCGGTGTTTGTGTTTATACTTTCAGGAACTATTTTAGAAATGGTGTTTTCACTATCTGAATTACGTTTATTTTTCCGATAATGGCTGCAATGAATTCAAAATCTCTATTAGAAACAATGTACTATGAATACTGGAGTTATTGTTTGGCACTTACTATCTTCCGTCGAAATTTTCAAAGTTGGGCCCATAAATATCGTCGAGATGATATCTCCTTTTGTAATTAGTTTCCCAATAATGCCTAACGAAAAATATCATAGCATATTTAATCTATATTTATAAAATAAAAAAAAATAATTTGAAAAAGTGGATAAATTTCGATGTTTGTTTTTTAATAATATATTTTACATCGCCTCTCATGAATAGTTTTCTCATTAGAGATTGTGAAATCATATTCAAAATTAAAACGGTGGATTTAGATTGAACAAAATATTTTAGTGTACTGCTGGAGATGCACTTTGGACTCGAAAATTTATCTTGACAAAGTATAATTTGGAACCGATTCATCCTCTTCAATTCTAATGTTGATGTTTGGTTCCAGTGCGAATATCACGTTGGATTACAATGAAATGTTACAGGTGAAAGTCTCGTATAATTCAACATGTTATCCACAGCTTAGATGAAAAACTTGAGCTGAACAAAGGGGTCATTTCACTATATTTTAATGACGGTTTTTGTTGGAACTCATTTCGACCAAAAAAGACGAATCTGATAATATTATCGATACCTTACGACTCAACCACGGTGTTTCTTACATGCAGGTCTAGAAACTGGTTGGGCGAGGTTTTGCCCAAACATTGAGGAAAAATTGGTGGATCTCGTATTTCGTCACCTGCAGCGCTGCTTCCTCTTTGTGTCTTCGTCAACCAATCAAAAATCAGATCCGATCAGCTGCGTGAAAATACGAATGATTTTTTGATTTATTAGGGAGAATTTTCAAGAAAGTAATATTTCTGCAATGTATGTTGTCTAACTAACCGTTTCTTTCTTCGTCTACAATTACGATACAACTGTCAAAGATTAATCATACTCTCCAAGACAACTACGCTCCTAGCGGATAAGTATGCAGAATTATTCTTAAAAAACGGTGACACCATTCAAAATTGCCCTAGTTTCCAGACCTGTATGTAAGACCGTGGACACAACTCACTTTGAAGCCTGAAATTCAACTATCTTTTTCCTGAACTTTCGTTCGAGATTGCCAAGGATCCCGGCAATTTCTCTCAACAAGGTGACACATTACATATTAAGAGGAATTTCACAATACATGCTGATGAAAATAATGGAAATATAGTATGTATACATTTTACAGCTTTTTATGATATAGTGCAAAATTATCTATAAAGGTGACATTACTTTTCTTTCAAGATTTCAGTTGTTATTAATTATTAAGAAGGATACTTCACAAACACATAACTTGAACAGATCTAAAATACGCATGTTACTTACCAATTGCATCGATGCCTGTTTATTGGGCGATAATGCGAAGAAAATGCACCAATGTTCCCTGGTGAGAATTTCCTCAGTGGTAATGAGGCTCGTCGTCTATGAGATTCCTGATATTCCGGTTGATACTAAAAAAATGCCAAATTTCCACCATGCATTATTTGTTACATCAAGGAGTACAGTAATTTGACTTGACAGTTTCAGTGTCTCAAGAGTTGGCATGTCTACTCGTGGTAGTACGCTCTGTAGACCAGTCAAACGGGGCAAACTATTTGTTTCCTAACGTTTTCAATTCATCGAAGGTGAGGTTCGCGTGATTTTACTATTTTTCGAAATAGAGAATTCGCTTCTGTATTTGCGTTGATGTTATGTGAGTTTATAATAAAAAAAAATACATTAAAGAGTTGGAGAACTGATACAAATATCGTCTATCAAAAAGCCTCTATTTACCATAATAGCATACTGTGAACTTTGTAACTTCAAAATCAAGTCATTCTGATGGAAGATAGTTTCATCAGATGCACTTCCATAGGATTCACATACAGGGTGACAATTTGAAAATTATCAATGGGCATAACTCACAAACGCTCATCAGAGATGAATCCTTCTACTTTGCAATCCCAGTTTGGCAATGGTTGGATGAGCACTATCCAAACCAATGGACCATCCATTTCGACCTATATCCAGGGAAACCTCCGCTAATGTTCGTTAGGAAATTTAAAACAGACTTCATTATTATTTGGAAAATAATGGTGGTCATTAAACGTTTACCACCATTGTAGAGCACTTTTTAAGAGCTTTAATTTGAGGCATCACAAACAGGGGGTTGTTGTTAAAGATTATTTACGTGGGGTGGTTCGGGATAAAAAAGGAAAATTCATTAAGTACATAGATTTGGTTCCCCCTACAAATTGAAAAAACGTTTCGAAGGATTTTTCTATCTCTGAGCGTTTGCGAGTTATGCCCATTGATAATTTTCAAATTGTCATATATGAGTATACTGGAAATATAACCTGATTCCACAACAAGGGCATTTTGTTATTTTTATAACAATATCTGTATAATCTAGCACTATCCTAACATACTGAAAACTTTCAAAACATTTTGGCATAATTTCAGAAAAACCTAGGAATCTAATAGTACAATAGAAAACTCTACTCAAAATAAGTAGCATTCCGTAGATGTACTTTTGAGAGAATTTTTCTAAAGTGCCAAATAAAAATACGTGATCTTTGCTCAGTGTAAACAGATTTTCCATCTATCCATGCACGCTATTTATCACCAGCTCGAGGAGAAGCATGGAAGTAGATATTGAAACTTTTTAGGAGATTCCAACGAGTTTTCACAATCATTTGAATATACAAATAAAATCAACAAAATACAGTACCGAACGCATGGTTTGGTAAAGAGCTATTTCAAGATTTAATATGTCATTCAGTTCAAAACACCCTCCATATTAGTGGTGATGTTACTGTTATATTAGGTTTGTTCCAACAGATAATTCTGTATGGTTTCGAAACTGTTTTGTGACCGTTTCGGTTTCGTAAAAACATTCGAGGGTTGGATCGGTTTTATTGACGGTTTTTGGCACCCACGTCCTACAAGATTGAGATTATTGTTCTTTCGTTTAAGAATAATCGTTGGTTACAATGATTAAAATAATATGTATATGGAATATTCTACGATTCCCTCGTTTCATTGTACTGAATATCATAATCATCTTCGCCTGTTTCGTATGAATAATCAGTATCTCCATCGTCACTCATATTTAGTTTTTTTTTTTTTATTTATTTCGAACGGAAGAAATTATCATCAACACAAATGAAAGTAAATAAATACCCAAACAAAAAGCTAGGTTAGCTTACCTATTCTTTTGGCAAAGATTTTCTTAATGCGCATGTCAATACTCTTGAATCAAAACAGTTTTCAATTTTGAGCATGTACCGAAATTACCGTCCAGAAACCATGCTGCGGTCTGCGGACGGTCACGAGTTTGGTTTTTTTTGGAACAGAAAGATGATGGTGTCAGATTGTGATCACTTCTCGGTTGGAACAAATTAAATCAATTGCGCATGAGCATGACCATAATGTGACGGTTTCAAGATGTGTTGGATCAAACCTATTAATAGTGAATTTTAAATTAGTCCAATAAGTTTTCTCATGTATTTAATCTTGTTATTGTGTATATGTGAAGATTTTAGTGGTGAATAAACCATTTCTATTTCTAGTGGTTCTCAATATTTCATTGTCAGCACAGCACCGACTACTTCGGAGAGTTTCTAAGTTTATTGACTAGACTCTAACATGAAATTTGAGTTGTTTTTTGTTCAAGTGATTTCAAAAGGGTCGTACTTGAGTGTGGTAGGCTGTGGAACGGCTATCACAATATATTCTAGATAGATTTATTGCGATAACAGTAGGAAAAAGAACTACTTGACGTGACTGCACATACATACGCGTTTTTCACCCTAGAATTCGAACCGCACTCTATGTATGTTACGCTGGCACGGCCACTTCAACAAAATTCAAAAATTTTTATATCAAGATTTAGTGCTTTTTTGTTGCTAATTTGTTCCCCTTTTCAAAAATTTGTTGCTCGTGCCACAGCAACGTGGCACAGCAACTTTTTTTTTCGGCCACTATATCGAAAAACAAATATACCAAAATGAAGTACTAATTTGTTGCTAATTTGTTCCCCCTTTCAAATTCCTGAATTTTTTTCCTTTACAGAAAAAATCGATTCCATGCCAGCTTCACGTGAAGCTGGCACGACAACTTTTTCATTTCAGAACTATTTCAAGAAATGAATATATCGAAATGTAGTACTAATTTGTTGCTAATTTGTTCCCCTTTCAGAAATTTAGTTGCTCGTTTTTTTTTTTCGAAAAAATCGCAATGAATAGTCGTTCCATGCCAGCTCAATGTCTCGATAACTCCGTTATCTTTCATCAAAAATTAAAAATGATTTCACCAGAATTTGTTGCTTTCTAGTCGCTAATTTGTTCCCCTTTCAGAAATTTTGTTGCTCGTTTTTTTTTCTCGAAAAAATCGCAATGAATAGTCGTTCCATGCCAGCTCAATGTCTCGATAACTCCGTTATCTTTCATCAAAAATTGAAAATGATTTCACCAGAATTTGTTGCTTTCTAGTCGCTAATTTGTTCCCCTTTCAGAAATTTTGTTACTCGTTTTTTTTTTCGAAAAAATCGCAATGAATAGTCGTTCCATGCCAGCTCAATGTCTCGATAACTCCGTTATCTTTCATCAAATATTAAAAATGATTTCACCAGAATTTGTTGCTTTCTAGTCGCTAATCTGTTCCCCTTTCAGAAATTTTGTTGCTCTTTTTTTTTTCGAAAAAATCGCAATGAATAGTCGTTCCATGCCAGCTCAATGTCTCGACAACTCCGTTATCTTTCATCAAAAATTAAAAATGATTTCACCAGAATTTGTTGCTTCGTAGTCGCTCATTTGTTTCCCTTTTAGAAATTTTGTTGCTCGTTTTTTTTTTTCAAAAAAATCGCAATGAATAGTCGTTCCATGCCAGCTCAATGTCTCGATAACTCCGTTATCTTTCATCAAAAATTGAAAATGATTGCACCAGAATTTGTTGCTTTGTAGTCGCTAATTTGTTCCCCTCTTAGAAATTTTGTTGCTCGTTTTTTTTTTTCGAAAAAATCGCAATGAATAGTCGTTCCATGCCAGCTCAATGTCTCGATAACTCCGTTATCTTTCATCAAAAATTAAAAATGATTTCACCAGAATTTGTTGCTTTCTAGTCGCTAATTTGTTCCCCTTTCAGAAATTTTGTTGCTCGTTTTTTTTTCTCGAAAAAATCGCAATGAATAGTCGTTCCATGCCAGCTCAATGTCTCGATAACTCCGTTATCTTTCATCAAAAATTGAAAATGATTTCACCAGAATTTGTTGCTTTCTAGTCGCTAATTTGTTCCCCTTTCAGAAATTTTGTTACTCGTTTTTTTTTTTCGAAAAAATCGCAATGAATAGTCGTTCCATGCCAGCTCAATGTCTCGATAACTCCGTTATCTTTCATCAAATATTAAAAATGATTTCACCAGAATTTGTTGCTTTCTAGTCGCTAATCTGTTCCCCTTTCAGAAATTTTGTTGCTCTTTTTTTTTTCGAAAAAATCGCAATGAATAGTCGTTCCATGCCAGCTCAATGTCTCGACAACTCCGTTATCTTTCATCAAAAATTAAAAATGATTTCACCAGAATTTGTTGCTTCGTAGTCGCTCATTTGTTTCCCTTTTAGAAATTTTGTTGCTCGTTTTTTTTTTTCAAAAAAATCGCAATGAATAGTCGTTCCATGCCAGCTCAATGTCTCGATAACTCCGTTATCTTTCATCAAAAATTGAAAATGATTGCACCAGAATTTGTTGCTTTGTAGTCGCTAATTTGTTCCCCTCTTAGAAATTTTGTTGCTCGTTTTTTTTTTCGAAAAAATCGCAATGAATAGTCGTTCCATGCCAGCTCAATGTCTCGATAACTCCGTTATCTTTCATCAAAAATTGAAAATGATTTCACCAGAATTTGTTGCTTTCTAGTCGCTAATTTGTTCCCCTTTCAGAAATTTTGTTGCTCGTTGTTTTTTTTCGAAAAAATCGCAATGAATAGTCGTTCCATGCCAGCTCAATGTCTCGACAACTCCGTTATCTTTCATCAAGAATTAAAAATGATTTCACCAGAATTTGTTGCTTTGTAGTCGCTAATTTGTTCCCCTTTTAGAAATTTTGTTGCTCGTTTTTTTTTCGAAAAAATCGCAATGAATAGTCGTTCCATGCCAGCTCAATGTCTCGATAACTCCGTTATCAAATATTGCGATTTTTTCGAAAAAAAAAACGAGCAACAAAATTTCTAAAAGGGGAACAAATTAGCGGCTACAAAGCAACAAATTCTGGTGAAATCATTTTTAATTTTTGATGAAAAATAACGGAGATATCGAGACATTGAGCTGGCATGGAACGACTATTCATTGCGGTTTTTTTCGAAAAAAAAACGAGCAACAAAATTTCTGAAAGGGGAACAAATTAGCAACAAATTAGTACTACATTTCGGTATATTCATTTCTTGAAATAGTTCTGAAATGAAAAAGTTGTCGTGCCAGCTTCACGTGAAGCTGGCATGGAATCGATTTTTTCTGTAAAGGAAAAAAATTCAGGAATTTGAAAGGGGGAACAAATTAGCAACAAATTAGTACTACATTTTGGTATATTTGTTTTTCGATATAGTGGCCGAATAAAAAAGTTGCTGTGCCAGCTTCACGTGAAGCTAGCATTGCGTCACTTTTTTTTTATTGGCACGAGCAACAAATTTTTGAAAAGGGGAACAAATTAGCAACAAAAAAGCACTAAATCTTGATATAAAAATTTTTGAATTTTGTTGAAGTGGCCGTGCCAGCGTAACATACATCCGCACTCTCGTATTCTTGAACTCGTACCCTGAATTTAAATCTCTGTTCTGTCCCCGACCATGCCTCTTTGGTGAAATCAGTCATTAAATTCAATTTATCACTAAACGAAGTCAGAGGTTCCTCAAAATGATTGTTTTTGGGCTGTAAAATTCAATTGTTTAGCTATGACTCAATCGTTTCTTTCACCTGACAGGAGTGTCTCGTGAAAGAAAAACTAATTGATGTTTTGTGCTCGTAACTTATTAATTATCACTTCTTGTCCGTTCGAAATTCATTAGATTGAAGAGAAATTTTGAAATGTTTTTGAAATCTTTCTGAATTCATTGATACACATGTTAGACTTTGATACTTTCAGCTTCTCATGATGATATAAGAAATTCGAAATTTATATTCAATCTAATGAATCAGCACACTTTTCGTTAAACTCTCTGCATGTTCTACTAATATTCTTGTTACATTGACCATAAATGATGAATAAATCCATCTAAACCGCATTCGACTAATTATTTTCTACCATAGTATTTTTACACCCGTGCAACTTGAATATAAGATGACAATGAAGAAATATCATGTTAGTTCTCTGTCAGAATGAAGTTCATAGCCTACTATTTTAAGCACTATCCAATATTTATTTTATTGAAGACGAATTCACAACATATTTTTGCTGGAAACCCCTGAGAAAACCCATTTTCCAAGTGCCAAATACCAGAAAATCCAAAAGGTATCTCAAAATAACAAATTTTTATTATTATATTCCCACTTTATTTTGTTGAAGTAATTCATTTCACACACCACGGATGTCTATTCAATTTCGAGTATATGGAAAATATGTCAGTTCAGCCTTTCTGAAGTATTTTCATTTCAATTTGGAACTACATCTTCAGTTAGAAGAATACTTTCGAGATCGAGATACAATAATATCAACTCAAGTAAAGCTCAATACATGTCGTGATCCGTTTGTGATAAGAGCGATATATGGAGGGACTGACATCAAGCTAATATCCAATCGAAATTCGTATAACCGAAGCGTAACTAACGTCGTATTGTGTACCAAGCTTTAGTACTGACACATACAAACGTCAGCTCTAGATGGTTAATATTGACCAATCAGAAATCGTAACCCATTCATTCATACCGGTTACCATTCCACCACTACTTTCCTCTTCACGGCCATCTTTATTATTTTACTATTTCATTCATAAATAGGGCAAGTGGTGACTCTGGGTACTCTGTGGTTCATCAGTATTCATCTGGGAAACTAAGGCACCGGAATTGTTTCAGGTTGAAAATTGAGTAATATCTACAATTCATTCGTACATTCAACACGTACCAAACGTAAATAATACTTGAGATACTATAAATATTACTGGAAATAATAACAATACTACTATATCACTGAGATATAATACCTAATATTACCAATATTACTGGGAGATATTACCGACCCTACCATATTACTGATATATACTACCAATACTTTTATAATACTGGAAGATATTACGAACAATACCAGTTATATACAATACTACCAAATATTTCCTGATAATATCGGTAATACCGGTAATATATTACTCACACAATGTACACCATATTACCATAGTGAGCCACTCCTTGGTTGGTCAGTTAATCTGTAAAAATTTTTAGAAAAAATTGAATATCTCAACAACAAATTACGATAGAGGAGAGATTCAAAATAAACAGGGTGTTCCATTTATCACTTCCGGTTTAACCGGAAGTAGCAGTGTATTGAAAATATTTTAGGGAAATAGATCACAATGAGTTGTAGCTCTTACCAAGATATTAAGCTGATATCCCTATTAGTTCTCTATAATAATTTATTATCCTATTGCCGAATTTATTGCTCCTTGTTTTATAAGAAAAATCATCCGTTGAGCTAGCAAAACCACCTTTTATACATAAGATTTTTGCAAGACCTGATTATACCATGATCTAAGGCTATTTAAAGGTTCTCATTTGAACCTTCTTTCAAATTTTTTGATGATCGTTTAAGGAAAAAAATTCGCGAGATCCTTTTCGAGTAAACAAGTGTCTATACTACGTGTATCAAACATTAATATTAAAGTGAACGGAATAAATCATCACATCATTATTTGAGGCTCTTTTGGGGCTCTCATTCTAGCTTATCTCCGAATTTTTTGCTCTTCGATTTTTTGAAAAAATCCTGGGTTTTTCTAGCTTAATCGTCAATCTAGCAAAACCCAACAGATACGAGAACGTTTCTGGAAGATTTGAATGCGCCCTAATTTAAGGCTCTTTTAAGGCTCTCATTTAACCTACTTTCGAATTTTTTGCTCGAGTTCCTTTTCGGGGATACAAGTACCAGTATCGAAGTTTTATTAGCCAAGTAACAAGAATCTTGTACCCGTCCAATTATCATATTTTCAACAGGGTCGTGCCTAATGAGATTTGACCAGTAATTGTCATTAAACATTATTTCAGAACCAATAAAGCATCGGCGGCATCTACTTCCAAGACCAGAGAAATTTTGAAATGCTTGAATCATCATGAAAAGCTAAAAGTAGCAAAGTCTAACATGTGTATTGATAAATCTAGAAAGATTTCAAAAACATTTCAAAATTTCTCTTCAATATAATGAATTTCTCCGGATTCATTAAACTCTCTGCATGTTCTACTGATATTCTTGTTACATTGACCATAAATGAAATGAATCCATCTAAACCGCCTTAAAGTAATTATTTTCTGCCATAGTATTTTTACACCCATGCATCTTGAATACAGGATATCAATGAAGGAATAACATGTTAGTTCTCTGTCAGAATGAAGCTCATAGCCTACTATCTTAAGAACTATCCAATATTTATTTTATTGAAGACGAATTCATAGGTATAGGGAAAGTATACTCAATTGAAATGGAAAATGTTATAGCTTTTCGAATAAGTGATAATATACAGGGTGTTCCATTTAAAAAAACTGAGTTTCAGTACTTTTCATGAGTGCCCGGATGACACTCACTTCTGAGCCTCCCTGTATGCTGAACCTGAGATCCAGTTCATCGAATAGAATACTTGATGGTCTTATGCAGCTATAACCCAAATTGCAATATTTTGTGAATTTGCATTGGGAAAAAATTGATATTTTTCAATGGTCAGGTTTTGCACAAAAATTTGACAAAATGATTTTTATCTCGGAAATCGTCACAGATAGGTATAGGGAATTATGTGAGAGAGTTGTGAGGAATCTCATGAGAATTCCAAAAATGATATAATATACGAAGTGTTCCATTTGAAATAACAAAGTAGCTACTACTTTCTGATACAAGCGGCAACACTGTATTGATGAAAATATTTTAGACGCATAGAGCAAGTTTGATTATCCACGCTCACAAATTTTCGAAATAATCTGTCTTCCTGTTCTCCAGATACGTCTAATGTTCCATCCACTGTGAAACAACCTGTATAAAGGTGGTTGCTATCAGAACGCACGATTTTTCTTATAAAACAAAGAGCAATAAATTCGGCAATAGGGTAATAAATAAGCCTCAAATTATGGCCAAAGAAAATTTTTAAAATTCGAAAGTGGTTCTGCTAGCTTAATGAAGGTTCCATAAAATTCTAATGAATCAGTTAGGCGAAATATTATTCTAGAATTACTATTTTCCCTCGATAGCATATTTCTGAATGATGGTAAAAGAATGACCCATTGAAATTTTCGAACCCTTACATAAATTTCATTTTCATCTAGAAATGGAGCTGTGAAAAATAACATACTGAATCTGATGGTCTTAGAAGGTTCGACAATATTGAGAATTATCTCAACTGTGATAAATAACGGATTGGAAGGATTTATAATCCTAGAACTTCTCCCTCTCTTTTACAACGGCCAAAAATAATTTCATTCAAGATCCGAGAATTGACAACGAAGTTGTCGCATGTTTGTACATTCAGCAAATAACTCATGAGTAGGAAATATTTTGATAAACACACTGTGGCAGGGTGTCAGCAAATTCATGAACTGCTTGTTTATTTTCGAGAATCCTACAACTGTGGCGTTACTGTTCATTTCTTTATCATCTTCGTATCAAATAACCACACTAAGAATGATTAGGTAAGCTTATATCTATGTCGCGTCTGAAATAATAAATTTTATATTCGAGAACATTGGTGTATACAATTTCGAGTTTATTGAAGAGTGCTTTTGGCGAAGTATTTTTTTTTGTTGAAATTAATGCTCAATGTATTTTTGTATTATAGATTCAATATTCATCATCCTGAATAATGAATGGCTGAGGCAGAAAATCCATTTGTTGGTGTAGAACAGTCATTGAATAAAAAGTTCCAATAATTGGCCATAAAATCAGAAAGTCAAATGACAAAATAATGAATACACTTCTATTTTCAATTATATTCAAACAATACCTAAATTTGAATTCATTTACTAAATTAATCATTCATTGAATCAAGATAAACAACGACAGAAGAAAGTTAATGATGAACAACCCTCTACCTCTTATGATAATGAGTTCCTAAATAAAAAACACTGAGTGTGTAATGAAGGAATGGAATTATTGGGGAACCAGAAGAAATGAGTGTACACTTTTTTGTTCATCGAAATGTCCTTCGTTTTTATCCACGTTTTTTTTCATCGTAAAGATATTTCATTTTTTACTGTCATTCTCTTTAGTTGATGTTGAATGTCATGACATTACAAAAAATATCTGAAGTCGGTTAAAAAATTACTGAAAGTAAAATGAAACAATATCAAAAAAAGCTTTCTACTAACAAAAAAATTACTTCTGTCTTCAGCTTGTTTAGAAACTACGCAATATTTGCAGACAAATTGTTGGAGTTTGATAATTGAATAAAAGAAATTTGACTTACATGCATACGTTGATACCCGCTATTTCTACACAAATCTTCATTATATTTGTGTGACATGACATGTGACTGGAAATTATAAACAGAAGACTAGTTTGAAAACTGGCAAGGCACTAACTGTCAAAGTTGATTTGTTCGAATCACTTCCAAATAGCACGAATGTCAATAGGATACTGCCATATTCAGTTGATTTTCTACACTACCCTGTGCTGAAATCGCAGTGTTGCCATAGCATTTTCTTGTTACAGGTATTCTTTTTCACGAGAACCTGATCTTTTTGATTATTTTCTAAATAAGAGAATTTATATTGTTGTTTAAAATATATCAATCGAAAAAGTTATATCAAGTAATTCTAAACGATCGACCCTCATATTTTGCGTTATCAAATAAACACACCTTTGAACATATATAATAAACTTCGATTTTATAACCCAATATTTTTTGTTGAAAACTTCATAAATTCAAAATGAATGGTTTCAAAACTTTCCACATATGTAAATAATGAATCTATAATCAAATATAATATAAAAATTTAATTTGGTCGATAAAAAAATTTAAGTTCATTAAAACAAAACTTAATATCGGGGATGATTGAGTCCGAATTTGGTATATTCTAGATGAACATCAGTTTACTAACAATCAATTTCTCGAAATAATTCACCAAAAATTTCAAAATTAGAGATAGGTGGCTGATCTCGTAAAAGTTTATAAAACAAGTTCATTTCGAATAACTTGGCAACGTTGCTACGAGAATCACATCCTAAAGAAGCATCGAACTATTTGATACAATTTTGAATATATCCACAGAATATATCTGTACCTCGGAGGGATACAACACTATGTCCATTTGTTTCCATATTGACTTTATTACAGAGTTACAATAAGCTTTTCTCATATTTCTTAGAGGAATATGTAAATAACAATAAATAGAATGTTCTGGTAAAATATTGTTTCAACATCTCAATAAATAGCTGTGCCAATAACACTTTTTGTTGAAAAAAGTTTAAATCTCCTCTCCTGTAAAGTTATGAAAATGGACATAGTGTTGTATCCCTCCGAGGTACAGATATATATTGCCTCCTTGATTTTCTAATATTTACAATAAATCATTCGAATTTTATTCCAACCAAATGTTTTTTATGTATGCTAATGTGAGTTTGTTGGATTTATGTCATTATGTCACACGAATACATAAATCCATACGTCAGGAATATTACCTACTTCGAACCCCTCATTGGGTTTCTTATGTTGTCTCTGCTTTGTCCTATACATGGTCACTTGTATTTCTTAGAAACTCCCTTGAACATCTTGATTACCTACTGCCAAGTTTGAGTCTGGTTTTTCTAAACAGAGTAATGAAGTTTATAGCCTACTATCTTAAGCATTATCGAATATTTATTTTATTGAAAACGAATTCATAACATAAGTGATCATAACTAAAAAACTGTACGAGATAGGTATAGGGAAAGTATACTCAATTAAAATGGAAAATGTGATAATATACAGGGTGTTCCATTAAAAAAAAACGGAGTTGCAGTCATTTTCATGAGTGCCCGGATGACACTCACTTCTTAGCCTCCCTGTATGCTGAAACTGAGATCCAGTTCATCGACAGAATACTTGATGGTCTTATGCAGCTATAACCCAAATTGCAATATTTTGTGAATTTGCATTGGGAAAAAATTGATATTTTTCAATGGTCAGGTTTTACACAAAAATTTGACAAAATAATTTTTATCTCGGAAATCGTCACAGATAGGTATAGGGAATAATGTGGGAAAGTTGTGAGGAATCTCATGAGGATTCCAAAAATGATATAATACACGAGGTGTTCCATTTGAAATAACAAAGTAGCTACTACTTTCTGATACAAGCGGCAACACTGTATATTTTTTCCACAAGGGGAATGGATACATTATTTTATTGAAAAAGAGATTTCCGTTGAGTCGTAAAAGGCACAAATCAAGAATTGATTTGTTCATTTTGTTATGGATACCCGATAAGGCACTGACGATTGTCAAGCACGATATAAGAAGAACAAGTGGTTCAAATAAATTTCAATAAGCAGTTCGAGAAATAATAAACCCAACATTTTGGCTTTCACCATGAAGTTCAAAGACTTTATTCACATATGTGGAGGCGAAATTGGGTATTAGATTTTATATAGGAGAAAAAATTATGGTGGTAAAACGTACGCTACTGATATGGAGATCAAAGTCATGTATAAGATAAACTTATAAGAATTTTCAATTGTTGCAACATCTGCAAAAAGTAGAGTATTGAAATTTAAAACCAGCGTTGTTGATTTCATTTGCTGACACTTCTTCCTGATGTTTTGAAATCTGTCGATGTTGCAAAATAGTGAAATAATAAATATTTGAAATTCCCATTCGCACAGTGACAAATCAGCAATTTTTTATTGATAATTATAAATTTGTTCTTCTTACGTCATGAAATGAATGAATATTCGGTAGTCTTTTTATTAAAGAAAGCTGTCACAAATTTGTTACTCAATAATCAATAATTCATTATAAAAATGATGATCGATTAAACTATTCTTCTTCTATTTTCCTGCTCACTAAGGGCCGTTGTTTAATATGCAATTATGGATTACAATTGAACTGGTTTTGATTTGGCACATTTGTGGAAAAACACGATTTGTCACTTATACAGAAATGGAAAACTTGGAAAAATGACATGTTTATTATACTTAACAATATTTACATTTTTATCAGAATATTGGATATACAGAACAATTGGTGTAATTATGAATTCCATTCGAAAACAAAGTGTATAAAAAATAAATACGTATTTACAATAAATCGATGATGACATAGAATCAATTATCTAAAATGGATCGTTTCAAATTTTCATTTAATGTTGAAGAAATTTTCCTATGAATTTTCACACTGGTTTCCAAATCTTGCATTAAAACATTCAAATTTTCCAATTCTTTTTTCACCTCCGATATATTCAGTTTCTGTGCTGGTAATACACTTATATCTCCAACAAACGTATCTTCCAAAGTTTCAGGTATTTTATTTTTCGTTTGCACATGTTCCTCTTCCGATAGTTGGCCGACGAAAGATTTTATCACTGGATTATGAGTGTAAAACCAATCATTTGTGTTATATTCATCTAGAGCTCTTGTATCATAAACAACAATCAAATGTGGGTACATAGAAATACTCTCAAACTGAGTATTTTTTAAGCTCGTATCAACTTCTATAATTTTCTCTTCTCCTAAGACTCCAATGATGTCTGTCCAAAGAACTTTATTGATATCTTCGAAATTAACTTCAGGATCCACCGACCGTAACAGCACACTCATTACTTTATAAAATACCTTTTGAGGGTTTTTGAATGATTCACAATATTTTAGCATATTTTTCTCTAGTTCAAGTTCATCTAGGCAAGGCCAAGTTCCTTGCCAAAATGGTAAACTCAATTTTGACAAAGTTTTCTTCAGCAATTTCTTGTAACTTCGGGTGTTCCAGAATTCAGGAAAATACTGATAAGTGCATGGTAAGTAGTCTGGATATTCCCTGTTCAAATACTTCCTGAATATTTTCGGAAATACTGCATACTCTTCAAGAGATTCGTCGATAATAATACTCTCTAGTTTCTTTAGCCCTTCATTGTACAATTCAATAACAACATTGGGACTTTGCAAACAAACTGCATAGTTTGAGTTCCATTTTGCTAGACTATTGGCTCTTTTCCAGGTTAAACTAGATAGATTTTTTGATATAAAGTTATACAATGTGTTTAGTTCTAGAGGAGGACATTTTCCAACTTTATTTGCTAAAAATAGTAGGCCATTTCCAATTGCATTTGATAAACCACTGGGTGTAAACTTTTCTACGAGAATAATGAAGTCTGCTGTTAGTTTTTGTTCAAGCGCGAATTCATTTTCATCATAATTCTCGAGAATTATCACAATCGGTATATTGGTAAACGCGCCATAACTTTTGAGAGTTTCATATATTCGTAGTTGTAAGTCGTAACTGAACTGTTTAGCTATGAAAATAATACCAGATGAATCATATTCTTCCACAACTTTACCTTTTTGCTTCTCAATGCAATATGTCATCGATTCAGCATGATTTTGTTTAACTTGATCTATTGCTATTGTGCGACCATACTGTTGTTTCCATTGAAAAACACTCTTCAGTATTGTTTCTATCTTTTCCAAACCCTGTTTCAATTCTCGCGCATCTGGTAGACTGACTGATACTTTCCAAAAGATGTTTTTCTGGAACTTACCAGTCAATTCCTGTAATCGTTTCAATAATGCAGAATATGTTAAATCTACAATATCTATTTTACATGCATTGTGATCTCTTATCATTTCTATTTCTAATGGTTCGCCTTGTTTGTATCTCTTCATGAATTCTAGTGCCAAACTTTGTGATGGAATATGAAGTCCAGCAGCACATTGTTGAAACGATTTTGAGTTGATCCAAACTGGACTACAATCCATCACCTTTCGTTTTCTTTTGTTTCTCAATACAATATTATGCCATGTGTTGAAGACTTTGAGAACCATTCTTCTTTTAATATTGTCTCTGATTTTGGCCAGTCTCTCATTGTTGAGCTTGATATTCACTTGATCAACTATATAGTCTACAGTATCCTTGACATCTTTATTTATCTCAAGAGCATTCAACATTTCTTCTTCTTGTAGCTTCATCATCCTTTTCCTCAGTTCCTCTTCCTGTTTTTTCTTTTTTAGTTCTCTCATACGTTCTTCAATTCTTTTTGATTCTAAAGATTTCAATTCTTGTTCTTTTCTGAGGATTTCTAATTGTTTTCTTTTAGCAATGCTTTTCTCTTGTGTTTCAATACTTTCCTGCACCATAACAGATTTATCAACCATAGCAGGAAGTGAAGGAAATTCTATTTTGGTTTCACTTCTGCTAGGTGCTACATTAAACACACTTGATTGCCGATAAAATTTAGGAACATCATCAGTTTCATCAAATGTTTTCTCTTCAGGCAATGATGTAAAATCAGAAACAAAATCGCTCTCTGCCTTTTCAGTACTTGGCATAATAGGCTCTATTGGGTGACTAATAAAATTGGTAGATAAAGGGGAATGGACAGCTGAAATAGTAGCAGGAGTTTGAAAATCTATATTCCATGTGAAATTGGACTGATTTTTCTGTGGTAGATCACGTTGTTGTTGTAAATTACCAAATATACTTTGAGTTGATTTAAAAGATGTTGATACTGAATCAACATTTTGCTCTAAAATGTTAGCATTTCTGCAATGATTGTTAGCATTTTTGGCGAATGTGAATTCAGAAGAGTCTACTTTCTGGACAAATGATTTAGCATTATATTCATTTGAGTCTGGTTTCTGGACAAATGATTTAGCATTGTATTCATTTGAGTCTGGTTTCTGGATAAATGATTTATCGTCATCTTCATC
Organism: Plagiodera versicolora; assembly: GCA_037013635.1. Classification (NCBI taxonomy): domain Eukaryota; kingdom Metazoa; phylum Arthropoda; class Insecta; order Coleoptera; family Chrysomelidae; genus Plagiodera; species Plagiodera versicolora. The sequence goes on along the minus strand of CM072979.1, from coordinate 9,118,581 downwards.
TGAGGATATTATTTCTGCTTTCAATTCTTCCAGTAATTTCAATTTGGCTTGTTCTAGTTCCGATTTTTCTAGAATATCCTTACAATGCAAAAACCCGTTTTGATCAAAACTATTCTGTAGTGAATGATGTTCATACATCCTTGCTTGTAATTCTTTACCGCATATTACTGTGCCAACTGAAGTTGTTCTTTTTGATTCAACAACATACAGTGACCTGTCCATGACATATGGAAAATCTGGTAAAGCAAATGTATTCCTTTCTAGTATAATATGAGTTTTCTCTTCATTTATTGAGATGCCATAAGTTTGGATGAAATCTATTGTTGATTCAATGTCATCAAATGCGAGAAGATTCTTGAATTCTATTATAGGATAAGCTGTCCTTGAAGACCTTGGTAAATAGCATCTAAGCAAAGTTTTCAAAGCCACAATTCTCACTTGCATAAAATACCTCATCAATATACAAGCATTCAGATAAGTTGTAGAATACACCAGTTTGAAAAATTCTACATAGTTGTTTTTATCTACTGCTGAGTAAACTTTCAGAGCAAATTTCACTTCTTTTGACTTTTGAATGTCTTCACGTAACTGCTGCACCTGGAAAATTATAATATATGCATAAAAAAAAGTATCAAAATGTCAACGATTTGGTTGCCTACCTCCCACATAAAATTGCCATCACTGATGTTCAGCAATATGATGTAAGCTCGAAACTCAGCCTCATTGGGACAATCTTGTCCCTTCAGAAGAAGATCATGGTACATGTATTTAAGTGTCTGTAGACATTTGGTCAGATTTTCAGTGTTGATTTTCTGGTCAAAAACAGAGGGATCTTCTGCTACCAACCTTGCTGAACTATGTATGTGGAATCTGGCACACTGTTCGACCAACTCTACAGCACCTTGGCAGCACAATTCCTGTTGGGTTATGTCTTTTCTTATCCCTCTTGTGCGGTCCCATAAGAAATGGAACCATTCTGCCAAATTGACCTTAACCATAATTTGATGTTAAAAGAAAACTAACGTTATAAGAACAAATACCAACCTCTTCTGTATCACAAAGATCCACTATGTTATGCAACAAATAATTCATTGTCATTTTCAAGACTGGTACTGGTCTTAATTCATTTGGTAAAGGTATTTCCTGATCTGCTGAGCTTCGTGAATATTGCTTAATTGCTTTGTAATGATTCATAGCTCTACTGTTATCTTCTTGTTCATATAATGCTACCTAGAAAATAACACCTTGAAGAGTTTGTAGTGCATGAAATAAAAATAAGTTATTGTGTATATACAGTTAACTGATTATTTTCATCAGAAATTCCAAACCATATTAAATTTTTTTCACCTGATGTTGAGCCTCTCTCATCAAGCGTTCCTTCTCTGGGCACATATCTGGACAGGTACCAATTGTTGCTGTAGATTTCAAGTGGATGCTTTTCTTAAATTTGATTCGGAATAATTTGTCTCTTGCATCCAAAATTCTGTATTTATCCTCCACATTCCGAGCTTGAGAGAGAATAATATTAACCAGATCCATTTTTTCTGCAGGTATCATCTTTCTGAATCATATACAAAAATTAATTAAATCGAAACATTGCTTATGATGTATGAAAAACTACCCTTCACTGTCAAGCAATTTAATTTTCTTCTTAATTGTGCTCGCTTCTTCAATTTGTCTGCCTCTTTTCAGTTTTGGAGATCTCATGTTTCTGACTTGTGAATTATTGATGCTTTCTGAAATTTAATTATATTTGGAAACTTTGCTTTTTAGAATTCTTACATTACATCAAATCATCTCTATACTTTCTTATGAGATATACTCTCCAAAATTTCTCTGAATGAGTTCTCATATATTTTTTGTGAGATGACTTATAACTCATTTCAGTTTTAGAGCTAGTGGTTGAATTGAATTCCTGCTATATACATATGTATTCTTTTTATACAATACCTGTTGGAAGATTATAATTTCTAGAAGACACTCCAGACATAGCTTCCAATTCAGCCTGTACATCATCATCTTCTACCCAAATGGGATCACTTAGCTTTTCGTTTTTGTTCTTCCTTTCAGGTGATTTATGGGCAACTGTCAAGTTGAATATTGTACCATTATATTCTCCTGCATTCTTCAGAGCATTTTGAAAACCTACATTGTCCGAGTATTCAACTGTACATATCCTAGAATTTGTTTTGAAAGTCACTCTTTTCAACTTTCCAAACTGGCGAAAGTACTCTTTTGCTAATTTCTTATCCAAAATGAATTCAGAAGGGTAATTTTTGCATCTGAAAATTGGAAACACGATAAAAGTGTAAGAACATAACATCAATTCAACAATTAGTCTTACATTAGTTTGTTGCTTGCAGCTATACTTGTAGTAAACATAGTTCTTGACACAATTTGTGAATAAGCGAATTTTGTGTGAAGTCAAGAAAACTATTAAATAAAATTCGTATTCACACTACAGAATTGTGTGAATCAGAAGAGTTGTTTAAAATGACTAAAACTATACAAAAAATCTTTAAAAATATAAATACAATAAAATTAAACCGCACGACAGTGTTGCCAATAGGTTATAAAGACCTGATAAAGACCAATTAGCATTCTCGAACATATTTTTTTTATTCAATCTGATCTAATAGATATAGGTAAAAATGTTTCGCCACTGTTATGAATATAAGTGTAATGTCTAAATAAAATAATGCAATTATCACAGTCAATTATCATCTATTATATTATATTTAAGGATCCTCATATTCTATAAAAAGATCACAGAAAAAGATACTATCCACGGGTTGACAGCATAGACATTTTTGTTAACAAGAGACAGGCGATAAGTTGACAAACGACATTTGAATGAACTGTCACGGATTGAACTTAAGTGTAGAAATGATTTAGTGTTTTGATTGATCATATGTGGGAGCTTGAAATACCACAACTAATTAACATGAGAGTTTATCTGATTTCATAAATCACTTTTTATTGGCGTTATCTACAATTGGTTTCATGGAGTAATGCATGATCGTGGAAATGGTAATGCAACTAATAAACAATGACTAACCACACATGGGAAAATTCATTGCCAAGCAGTCTTACATCTAGGGAAGATTTGCTTTGTCCCAAAGATGCCCTCATAGATGTATTTGGATGGTTTCTTCAAGTGCTTCTAGCATCTTTGGCATTCACATGTCTAATTGGTAATTCATTTTTTTTTCCTAATATGTAAGTCATTTTAATCTGATGATATAATATTCCATTTTCAGCTAAGAGATTTTGTGAACCTTATCAGGAAAGGCGGTCATGGTTGATATGGTTTTATGATACTTCAAAACAAGGAATGGGAGCTATGGCTATTCATTTAGCAAATGTTTGGCTTGCAGGACAATATAAAGGAGATCCATGTACCTGGTGAGCAAATACTAGATGCTAAAGAAATATTTGCATAAGCTAATATTCCAAAAAATAGAATTGAAGTTTTGAAAAGGTTTCGTGTTATTTTTAGGTACTTGATCAACTTTTTATTGGATTCATCTTTAGGACTGTTGATTATTTTTGTAGGCATAAAATTGAGTCAGTACTTAGCAAAAAATAAAGGATGGGAAGCTATCAATTTTGGTGAATATGGTAAGCAATATTTCTCCAAATTGAATTTAAAGTGCAAAACTAGCATTTCAGAATCTCAGAGTGGCTTCTTATGTTATTTCAGGTAAACCACCCTCTTCAAATGCATGGATGACTCAGTGTTGTCTGTATGTTTGCCTGATGGTCATTGTTAAAATATCCATAACATTATTCATGCAACTGGACTTCTGGGAAAATGTTAGAGATTTCATTTTGTTCCCCATACCCAATCCTAAGATCAAAGTTGCCTTTGTGATGCTTATTATTCCATTTTTTGTAAATGTAAGTGCTACAGAATATTCATTCAATGTTTTGGTGTTGCATCAATGCAGATTCAAATATTTCTTCCTATATTTTAGATGCTGATGTTCTGGGTAACAGATAACTTTCTAATGTATAAAGATCCATTGAGAAGAAGAGATAGTTCAGAGGAGAATTTATTGGGAAGGGTACATTCCAAGTATAGATCATCTATTAGAAGAAAAAGGAACATTTATAATGAAATAGAAAATGCTAGTTCAGCAGATGATGAATTATTGGATTCGGAAACAGTACCGTTTACAAGAGCTGTAATATCTTGATTCAACTCACAGTAAGGCAGTGTTTCAGAACAATAAATCTTCCTATGATATTAAAATTGAGAAAAACATTGACCCTTAAATATATCTTGAATCTATTATTTTTGTAGGTTCCATATTTGAATGATCTTACAGGTTTCTTCCAAACAATTGTTCACTGCAATTGAACATTCCATGGAAAAATCAACTTGAAGTATACAATAATTATATGGTATCTTAAGTTGTATCAATTCTTGAACAATAATGTATGAATGTGTATTATTCTTGTCTTTTTTATTTAAAAACAAGACCAACTGGTTCTAATGATATACATGTAAATATCTTAATAATGCAAACAGCCATGTGATATAGGATTATTATTGTATTCAACCATAAATGTGATGTAACTTCTTTGTTAATTTGGCTAGAAGAAACATGTCATGGAACAATCAATTCGATTAAAAATGTGAAATTGGAATGAGAAAAATGTCAATCATAGAATAATAATAAATAATTAAACTGCAAGTATTCTATCAGTGTTTTGGGTTGCATTATAAGAGAGCTATATATTTTCCATTGAGTTGTAATTTATGGCATTTTCATATCTTTATTGAAATTCGAACCAAATAACAAGGAAGGTATATCAGGTTTTTGCTTATTCTGGTTCTCATATTATGTGATATATATCGGAGTCTCAAAATTTTGCGATTCTTTTTGAATTTGTATTTTTGAGATTCTTGATATAAATATTAGATTTCCAAAGAATAATTTAATTTTTGAATAACCAAATAATTCTAGACAGGAATTTTATTTCCAAGAACAACATATTGAGATTACTAAGTACCTTATTCAGATCAAACACTTGAATCTGAAATCAAATGTTCTCCTTATATTCTGAATAAATAATTTTTAATCTATTCTGACCATCTCGTCACTGAATGTTTAATAATTGTCTCCTGTTTTATTTAATCATTCATATTGTTTCTTGAAACATGTCCATAATATATGAAAAAAATGGATAATCTCTAATGAAACTCGAGCATATAAATTTCTACAAAACTTTAATCATCAACAATTTCAAAATAAAATTAGTATAAAGATCAACTTTATAAAGATTATGAAAATATATATATATACAAAATAAACTCGAATATTTTCTATACTATTAATTCAGTAATGGTATATATACAAGAAAAAAATTGTGTTTGGTATGTGATTAAATTTTGTACATTTTGTCTAAAATGAGTACAGCTATTATAAAGGGTTAATATTCTCTTACACGAGAGGATGAAAATATAAGTCCTGCTTAGTCAACAACACTGATGCTCTCCGGTAACAGACTTACCAGCTATTATAATGAATTGTACCAGTATAATATTAATGTTACAAATTGAAAAAGACATCCTCTCGAAAATATAATGAATGATCGGTTGCTGTTTTGGATATCCTCATAGTTGCAAATATATCTTATCAAGACTAGATTCATTCAATATTTGTCACTGGACAGTTAAAACAAATCAATTTCGATAAACTCTATTCACAAAATAAACTTGAATATAACCTATACTAAAACCTCATTTACCTAAAAAATGTTATTGTGAATTGAATTATATGAACTGGTTAAATGGTTAGTTTGTCATTACAACAATTATGACTTCAGTGGTGATTATGAATATTCCAGTAATCAAGACAAATAAACAGGTACTAGAGGAAATGTAGAAGTAGAATTTCACACATAAATAATAGTACGTAAGCGAACTGGGTTCATGTTGGTAAGTAGAAATATACAGTGCGGTATATTTTTTTCATATCGCATATGTTGAATAGATCATTCAACAGCAACTTTTTTTTTGATCGGTCATAAGATTCAGGTGGGATATTGAATCGAATGAAAAGTATTCTAGATCATTTTGATTTGTTGTAATCTACGTATACTCTGACAACTTCCCCGGAGTATTTCCTTTGCGAAGGCATGAAATAGAAGTCCGGTTGTTCCATGTCCTGTCCGTGACGATGATTCCTGTCATAAGCCGTTCGTGGCAACGAAAACGTCGATCTGTTACCTTCACTGTGAACCAAAAAATATGTTATATCCAAAATATCCAAGTGGTGGGAAGATGTCGAGTTTGTTTACTTACGAATTCACTTTTTGGGGTTGTCCCCCCCTAGGCCTCTGCAACGACCTGGAATCCCCCTGATAACTGTGAGGCTGTTGCGTGGGGATGCTCGGCGGTCTGGTCTGCGGCCTCTGGATGGTTCGACCACCGCCATTTTTCGTTGGAGGTGATTCAGTGCGCGCTGTCGGCCTCCCATGATGCCCCCCTCCGTTGGTTTGTTTCTGCTTCTTTTCATCAGATTCCAACGCTTCGAAAGCGTAGTTAGTGTTGGCCGAGTAGTCTTTCCAACCGAAATTTGGTATCAAGTGATCCTGGAGTAGATAGTACAAAATTTAATGGTTTGATTATTTTATTTCTCATCTTATTATTTGGATATCTACAGAAACGAATGCAAATTATACGAATATCATAATACTTCACAAATGAAATATCCCAGGCAGCAAGCTGACGTCATAATGACGTCTCTTTTTGGTATTTATTGGTCCGCAACGTCATATTACCAAAAAATGACGTGAAAACTGACGTCATTTTTTGAATGTACTGTAGACGTCATAACCAGGACGTTAGTTTGACGATATTTTTACGTCATTATAAAACGTCAACTCATTGTTTTATATTTTTGCATTTTGATGATTATTCCAATGATCCTTATAGGTTCCTAAATATTTTTCATCGAAATGCAAAAGTTAAACGAAAGTTTACCATAGATACCTTAAAGTGTGTATAGGCAAGTGTACATTGTAGGTACAGAATGGAATCAAATTTCTCTTTAGGCGAATAAACAGACGCAATATAGGTATTATTATTCAACCACAGCCCATCTTTTATGAGGTTCGTATGATTATCAACTCCATTGAAAAACAGTTTGAATTTGGCGCTTCAAAACAAAACGTTCATTATTTGTTTGGCGTTCGGCAATCTCCGGAGTTATCGGTATCGGACAAGTTCGGCCACAAGCCAACACGCAACGTTGACGACGCACACGGCCACACGCCATTATCACAAAAATTTTGAGGTTGTTATGTATTCGATTTCGATTGAAATTTCCTATTGATTACAGAAGTCGATTTCCGACCGTCGGTTGTGAATTGTGCATTTCCTTTACTAGTGATTTGTAAGGTAAGTTTAATATTTGGTCTATTGCATGTATTGGATTTGATGTCATGTACTCACCACTTACTATGATTCCTGTACCTATATCATGATGCTACGTTATTTTAAGGCTTTTTCCTTTTTGTGAAAATAATGGTATCCTTAAGGTTAGTGTGCTGATTAAACTCACTAGGATTTTTTGTCGAGATACTGAAATAATTTGATGAAAAATCAAGAAACATATGATGAGAGTCCAAATTAATGTGTTAATACTGGTGAAAAGAAGCTTCTTATCAGTGAATCTACCTATAGAAAAAGAAAGAATCTTAGTTATATATACACAATTCACTTATTTTGGTTAACTGTATAATAAATAGAGTCGACTCTTCTAAGCTATGAAAGATCTTGAGATGAGTCTGCACAAATAACTTTCTGTTCTGACAACTCAAGGTACTTCTTTCTTTCATACTTTTCCAATGGTTTTTTCCTACATATCTGTTATAACTGGTGGTTATCTAGAAGACAGAACTTTCAACAATTTGTTCGACCAAATGAAATTTTTAAAATACTATCACATCTGTATATTTTTGAAATTTGTTGTTTTAATAGTTTGTGAATAATAGTAGAGTTTTTATTTATCTATTGGTCATTAACCATTAAATTATATATATTTTTTAACAATAATTTTTTATTTCTAGAAAGTTCCTGTGCCTTGGGGATTTCTACTCTTCTCACATCCCCAACAAGTGGAGTCGACTCTTCTAAGCTATGAAAGATCTTGAGATGAGTCTGCACAAATAACTTTCTGTTCTGACAACTCAAGGTACTTCTTTCTTTCTTACTTTTCCAATGGTTTTTTCCTACATATCTGTTATAACTGATGGTAATCTAGAAGACAGAACTTTCAACAATTTGTTCGACCAAATGAAATTTTTAAAATACTATCACATCTGTATATTCTTGAAATTTGTTGTTTTAATAGTTTGTGAATAATAGTAGAGTTTTCATTTATCTATTGGTCATTAACCATTAAATTATATATATTTTTTAACAATAATTTTTTATTTCTAGAAAGTTCCTGTGCCTTGGGGATTTCTACTCTTCTCACATCCCCAACAAGTGGAACAAGTACCCCTACATCAACTATTCACAATAAAATTTGGCATTTTTTCTTCCTAATGAGCTAATCAATTTTTGGTTTAATTCAAATGTTCTGAGTTAACAATTTTACTCTTGATAATTGTGATCCTCATAGTTCAAAAAAATAACTCCCTCTACTCAAACTGTTATTTTATATATATAATATAAATATATATATTATATTTCATTATATCTTTATTATATCCTTTGATGGAACATATAGATTTTCGTTCTCTAATTGTGATTTTATTTACAGACCTTATAACATCATAGATAGGATATTGATTTGTATATGCACTAACATCCAAATAATATGAGCTTGAGACTAGCAAGTGAATACAAATAATTTTGAACCAATATCAATATATATATATATAATAAATAGGGACGGCCCATTAACGTCGAAATATAACGTCATAATGACGTTACAGAATGACGTCTTTGGTCTGTGACATATTCACGTCATCCTACCGTCTTTATGGCGTCATTCTTTTCGTCAGCAGGACGTGTCTGGTGTCGAAAAAATGACGATAAAATCACGTCAGCTTGCTGCCTTGGATTGTATGAAATTGAATATTTCGGATTTTCGACTACTCAATAATATGATGATACTGCTGGAATTGATGTCAGCACAAAATTGATTTTGTATTATCTAGATATAGGAAGACTAGATTTTTCAACTTCATACCTTTTGATTCACAGGTTTATTTCTTCCTTTATACAGAGTGCAACTGGCTTGGATGATGGCGACTAGAAGAAGAGCAGCTAAACAGCCTAATACAATATACAGTTTAACTCCAGAGAGACTGAAAAAGCCATCTTCCTTCACCGAAGAAGCGTCAGAAATTATATTGGATGTATCTGCAAGAGACATTCATTTTTGTACCAGATCAAATGAAATGAAAAAAGCAACTTACAACTTTGTGGTTCGAATACCAAGAACTGTGGATCAACTTTGAGATTTCCAACTCTTCCAGAACCAACGCTTTGCTCTAGTAGTCGATGAATGTTATCATTCATTTCTTTAGTGTCTGTGATGAGAGCTCTACCTTTTTCGGGGACCGGTCTGTCCAGGTGTAAATTCATTGAAGCCACAATTTCATTATTCTCACTAAAAAAAATATCTCAATGATAATTGAGAAGATTCAACAAGCGTAATTGTCAAGTAAATGTTGTTAATATAAACTTGAGATGGCTTGAAGTACCACTATGATTATCGGAAATCAATTAAACGTAGCACCATACATCTCTTGTGTGGACTGGTGTATACTCGGTTCTCAGAGTGATATCAATCAAACAATTTCTTATTTTTATGAGGTCTTGTATAGTGCCCTCAACATTTATGAGCCCTTAAAAAAATTTACATCATCAAATTTTCCCCCTTGGTTCACTCCTGAATTAAGACAGTTGGTCAGAAAAAAAAAGCATCACAAACTTTACAAACAGTTCGGCTTGGAAGAGGATTATATCAAGTTTTCAAAATTAAGAGCTCGGTGTAAATTGATTAGCCAGACCTGTTACAAAAGTTACATTGAAAGTATAGAGGAGAACATTTCTAGTAATCCTAGGCATTTTTGGTCACATGTTAACAAAATTAAAAATTCACACAAAATTCTTGAAAAAATGTACTACAATGATATGGTCGATTCCAATGGTAATGATTTATCAAATCTCTTTGCTGACTTTTTTTCTACAGTTTATTCGAACGATGACCAACAGAGAATACTTATATCAGACCTGAATTTACTTATGATAGAACTGTTGATATGGCTGAAATCATAATCAGTGTAACAGATATTTTTGATCGAATTGCATTGTCTTTTGGCCCCGATGGTATCCCTCTGTGTATTTCATCAAAAACTGCATATATTCTCTCACAAACCCTATTCACATAATATTTATAATATGTTTCTAAAATCAGGGATTTTTCTTGATTTCTGGAAATCTTTGCTTCTTAACACCTATTTTCAAATCGGGAAAAAAAGATTATATTGAAAATTATAGAGCAATTTGCATGCAGTCAGAAGTTCCTATAAGATGTTGGATTATTTTGTATTTTGTCTCTTGGATGTGTAAGAATATAATCAATGATCAACAGCATGGCTTTGTACAGGGAAGATCAACAAATACCAATTTATTGGTCTATCAGAATTATATTCTATCGAATTTTGAAAATAAATCTCAGGTCGACTCTATATATATACGGACTTTTCTAAGGCCTTTGACAGGGTCAACCATGATATCCTAGTATCCAAATTGATATCTTTTGGTTTCAATGGACAGCTCTGTTGAGTTGGTTCAAGAGCTTTTTGAATGGGCGAACACAATATGTGTGAAGGTGGCTGGATGCATTTCACATGCAATAAGAGCATCTTCTTATTCATGAATTATATTTTTGTTTCAATTAAAAACTCCCAATGTTTATTATTTGCTGACGACCTAAAATTATTCCGCCATGTTAACTCGTTCCATGAGGCCAACTTAGGTGACCCGACTTTGTAGATTTTGCGGCTTAGAACCTGAGACTATTGAACACATTTTGTGCTATTGTGAGGCACTAAACTATAGAAGAGTAATACAACTAGGGGAACCTGATTTAAACCCTGAAACCTAATGACCTTTGCAAAATAGTCAAAGGGACCAATATGTTTTAGGAAATCGAAATGATAGGGGAAATACAATAAGCCTCCGGCTGCAGTATATCCTTTGGACCCCTGTAGTAAAATAAAAATAAAAAAAAATGAGGCCAACTTGCTGCAAGATGATATAGATAACTTAATCCACTGGTGTCAACTCAATGAAATGAATTTAAATATCGGGAAGTGTTTTGCAATATCTTCCTCCCGGTTGAAAACATCCGTCAGCTTTCCATATGAAATTCTTGGTAATCAGTTATCACGAAGAGTTGAAAGACTTAGGAATAACATTTGACTCCAAACTCAATTTTAATAGCCATATTAACGAAATCACAGCTAAAGCTTATAAAATGTTGGGCTTCACCTTTAGGACATGCAGTCATAACACAATGAAGATACTCTACTACATTCAACCACTTTCTCATAGAAGATGTGTGTGCGATATATTGTTTATGCAAAAAATACTCTCAGGCAATATCAACTGCCCACAAATACTTGAGACCATTGCAATAAAAATTCGTACTCCTGATCTGTTTGCAGTTTCATTTCTCTCAACCAATTATGCATATCATTCTCCTCTCAACAGAATTAAAATGTCTTCTAACAGGTATTCGCGAGAACTTGACTTGTTTTGTATGGATGTAAATAAAATTAGAAAAGTTTTGAATGATGTTATTACTTGATGTTCTTGTTCAATTTTTTATATGTGTATTGATTGTAATCTACCTTTATGTAAATTTTCTATGCATGTGATATTCTTTATTCTTTGTAAATTGGGTTATCCCGTGTAATAAATAAATAAATGAAAAAAAATAAAAAATAAACTTACGGGACGATATTTTCTACGATGACTCTCCTGTATCCGGGGAGTTTATCGAAGATAGGTTTGAAGTTATTTTGAATTGAAGCTAAAAGGTCCTGGTACTGTACAGAATCTTCCTTGGGGGTTTGATAGTTTTCTCCAAGATCGACTAGTTTCACTTTGATGTTGTAATCCATTCCGGGGGCTTCGGTTGTAGTCATGAACTCATCGAAACTATCTACAAATGGAAATTTATATAGTTTTTAAACCCGTTCACTAAGATAGAAGCCGAAATCTGTCACTGTAGCTTTCAAGGTTTCATACCAGTGCGACACTTGAAAAAAAATATTTTTTTGGATCTCTCTATATATACTTTCAAAAATATCCTGTGAAAGCGGCAAGCTCTTATCTTGAATACTTTTTGAATGGCAGCGTTTTCAAGAGCGACCACTCGCAGATATAAACCGATAGTAGAATCTTCCAACGCGTTTTTCTCGAAACGACATTTTTCAAAATTGCTGACATCAAAACTCAAAGGGTAATTGACTGCGATTGTCCTCAAATTGAATCTCTGTATTCTTGAATAGCTTAAGATATATTTCCTAAGATCTTTGTGATTGCGGTTGGGAATTATCAATTTGGCGTTAAAAAACAAAATTTTTTTTAGAACGACAATTTTGATAATTTTCGATATTTTTCAAAAAAAAATTCTCTCGAAACACGCCTCAGCGTTTAAAAATCTGACTATAAAAAACCGCATTGCCATATAGCAACATCAACAACTCGATAAATATGAAAGTCTGTCGAATTTCTAATTATTTATCTTTAGCAACAGCGCATATTTCTGACATGTTGTCACAGTTCCTCAATACCCCTTCTCAAATAAATAGATTTTCATACCATTTCCACACGACCTGATGCATATCCTTTCAGTTGAGACGGTGGGCACCACCTCGTGTTTCCTAATCTTCTTGTTAACGCTGTTGAAGGCGCCTCCTTTGGTGGGAAACATAACAAACAAACATCGGTCATCAGTGAAGGAAAGATCCCTAGGATCGTCCGTCGTTCTCTTCCTGGAAAATGATAGGCTGGTCACACCGTCCACTATGCTACCGGAAATGTCGAAGATGTTCTGAGCGGTGTCCAACAATGGCTGCGTGTATCCAGATATCCAGGTGTCCATGAGGAAGGGCCGACCGGTTTTGTCCACCCATCCGATTATAGCGTCGGTTTGAGACTGCGTGGATTTATACGAAAATTATGAGTGTATTGAAAAAAAAGGAGATTTTGAAGAAACAATCGACGTTTAATTTTGCGTTCATCTTCGAATTCATCAGTTGAATTTCAGTGAAATTATGGACCACAAATTACTTCAGTTACAATAATCAAAAATATCAATTTACTTTCGAATATAATTAATACACAATTGATATAAGCAATTGTGTATCAATTGATATAATCATACTTTATCAACCATATAGTCTATCTATTCGAGCAAGATAGTTGTGACAGCTCGCCAGAAAGTGCAGTGCTGCTGCTTGTCTTTTTTTTTTCAATGATACTTCAAAACAGAAAATGGTATCAATTATTAAAAATAAATATCTGAATTGTGAAAATTCCGAATTAACAAATTTCAAAGCAGACCAAAGATTAATCTCCAAATAAATTTGTTATTATTTTGAAGTCAATGTGAAGTTTTGCTGTAATTGATTAATTTGATGCCTAAATTTTCTCACTCATTTTTCAAACAATTAGAAGTTTAGTGCTTAGCTAGATGTATTTTATTTTGCTCTAATGGTAGATAACCAAATCTGTCTTGCTTAAATAAATAGACTATAAATGAATAACCAATAGAATTTGAAGTTCTTCATGGTATAGAAATATATAAGAATAAAAATCGACAATCGTTTCACTTTTGAAAATGGACGAATTCAATAAAAAAACATTTTTTTTTTTTAGAAAAACTCATCTACCTGCTGATGATTAGATACTTTACCATTTTTTCATCGTTTGAAAATGCAATTCCAGTCCAAGTATCTGTGTTTTTGGTGGTGATGGTGAATTTAATAGTGTCTTTTCTGGGTATCAGTTCCCATTTAGCAGAATATTCACATGTTTTGTTTTCTGGGTTACAATTCCTTGGTACCTTCCATATTCCTCCACAGTCCGTGTTTTCGGAAGAATCACTTGATGCCTCAACTCCGGAAACTTCCTCCGCATGTTTCTCCTCTGAAACACATAATTGGAGCAACTGCTTGATATGAGCACTACAATAATGTAAGGTCAATTGATTATTCTCTGAAGACTTAAAATTCAGAAGTGGATTTTCATGAAACTCTGGCAAACTCTTAATCTTGAAAACGAAAACGCTACACTTTATTCTTCCGAGAATAATAAGGTCGATTGTTTTACCAAAGAAGTTCATTGAAAGCACTCCTCTTTGATTCCGGTGGCCATGATACTTCAACTCGTCTGGTTTGTAGAAATCTTTGATCGAGGCCTTATCAGTTTCAATACCCGATTTAGGGACATGAACGTATTTTCCGGGCTCTTGTCCTTGCGCGAATATAACGTGCATTAGTTCATGTTCTATGGTGTGGTCCGTTGGATCTTTCGCTTCCAGTTTCTTTCGGAACAAGATTGTGGTAACGCCATCCTGAAGAATAAAGTTATGAGGGAAACCGTTGAAACTATCCTAAATGGTCATTGGTTGCATAAATAGAAGGTGGTTAATAAATTTGGAAAGACCACCATCAAACATAATCATGGCAAACATAAAAGTTATTCAAGTTGATCCCACATAGCACATGTACGTTTGTTGAATGTCCACTGGATGTTAAGGAAGTACATTGAACGTCTGAGTAGGTACATCGGACGTCCATTGACGATTGGATCTTAAATCGACGTAAAATGAACGTCCAATGGAAGAAGATTATTGGATGTCCATTGACGTTTGGATCTTGAATGGGCATAAAATGGATATCCAATGTATGTCCTGTGCTATATGTGAGATGATCTCGTAAGAGAAAATAATCAGTGACACAGTTATTGTAAAAGTATAAGAAAGATGCAGTTTTTGTACTTTTTCGAATCCCATGGCAGCTGTTAGATCGTTTCTTCCTCCCCAAAAAGAGTCAATCTGTGGAGTTGATCTGTCTCTGGTGTAATAGTCACCTATTCTACTGTAAGTGCCTCTAGCCGATCCAATGACAATATCAGTACAATCCATAGGGCTGAAATCATGTCGAGGAGTGTAAGGATTCAAAGGCTCCTCGTTTTTTTCTGTAAACAATGGAAAGTTCAATTTCATTACCAATATAAAAATAGTCTTGGATTACAAGAAATACACAAGACACATTTGATGTTTTAGTACTAAAAACTATTATTTATTGGTTTCCATTTAGCACAAAAGGAACAAAAATTATGAAATTAAATTTTCCACTCAGTGAAATAAGATATTTGGTCTCTATGATGTTTATACAATTATACTCAAGTTAATTATGCCACCAAAAGACAATGTTTGTACCTGTCAATTTTAATTTGTCTGATTTTGGTTCTGCTTTTGGTTCTGGTTCAGATTTAGGTTCTGGTTCTGATTTTGGTTCTGGTTCTGATTTAGGTTCTGGTTCTGATTTTGGTTCCGGTTCAGATTTTGGTTCCGGTTCAGATTTTGGTTCTGGTTCAGATTTTGGCTCCGGTTCAGATTTTGGTTCCGGTTCAGATGTTGGTTCTGGTTCTGATTTTGGTTCCGGTTCAGATTTTGGTTCTGGTTCAGATTTTGGTTCTGGTTCAGGAATAGATTCTATGAGAAAAAATATTTTGTAGAAAAAGTCCTACTTATTCGAATGTAAATAGTATATGTAACATTTGGTATATATAGATTCGAGTATAAATTTGAATTGATACTAGTGGAATTCGCGCAACATTAAATTTCATTGGCAATCAAATTTATTCAACGTTTTCAACCTTCACATTGGAATATTTCAATTAATTTGCTGACATTGAATATTTTTGTAATAGAGATAGGACACAGCAAATCTACATAATACAATAATATTTGATGAGATTTTTTGAGGATTGAAAGTCACAGTTGTTTACATACCTTCAACAGCTCTTCTGGTTCTACCTGGAAATCATATTCATATCACAAAGTTTATAAAACAGGATATTTTGATTATGATAATGATTTGTTGAAATTAAAAATAGTATCAACAGATTCAAAATAATAGGTAGTTAATTTTATACATATTATATATTAGTGTGAAATGGATAGAAACATTAAAAATTATGCTTGTAACTGTTCAAGAATCTTCTACTAAAAAATAAATCAACGCACAAAAATTTTTTATTTGAAAAATTGAGTAACGGTGATTTCAGTTGGAAAAAATTTAGTAGTGACACTGTTGTTTGCCTACCTTGCTTCCTGCTAACTTTGAATGACACACTGGTTTCCACAACATCTGCATTTGGAAGAACGGCATCTCTTACAGCTGGCAACTGAGAAGTAGATCGTCTAGAATACAGAGACTTCTTATATTTGCTCGGTTGAGTAGTAGTTGGTTCGGCTGCTGGCTCAGTCGTAGATACTGTTTCACTCGATGGTTCCGGTTCACTGGTAGGTTCCGGTTCGCTGGATGGTTCTGGCTCACTCTTTGGTTCCGGCTCACTTTTTGGTTCCGGTTCACTTTTAGGCTCCACTACACTTTTAGATTTCCGCTCGCTTTTAGGTTCAGGTTCACTTTTAGGCTCCGGTTCACTTTTAGGTTCCGGTTCACTTTTAGGTTCCTGTTCGCTCTTAGGCTCCGGTTCGCTCTTAGGCTCCGGTTCGCTCTTAGGCTCTGGTTCACTTCTAGGTTCCGGTTCACTTTTAGGTTCCGGTACACTTTTAGGTTCCGGTTCGCTTTTGGGCTCTGGTTCGCTCTTAGGTTCCGGTTCACCTTTCGGTTCATGCTCAGAAGTAGGCTGGTTTGTCTTGACTGTAGTCTGGTGTTCAATGTAGGGAAAATTTTTGCAACTTTTCGTGAGCGATCTGGGTCGCCAACCAATAGCGGCGTAGCTAGTCCCATTCACTACCATGACGGCCTCAAGTTCTTTGTGCTCCTTGAGAATCCTCCAATAGAGCCGGAAAGAGTCGCTCAGCTTCTTTTCGGTGTACAAGTCCAGGTCGATTTCACTATTGCGAATAGGTGATTCTGCAAAAAAACATATATCCTAAACAA
The DNA here is from genome assembly GCA_037013635.1 of Plagiodera versicolora. Taxonomy (NCBI): domain Eukaryota; kingdom Metazoa; phylum Arthropoda; class Insecta; order Coleoptera; family Chrysomelidae; genus Plagiodera; species Plagiodera versicolora. The sequence continues at coordinate 9,101,400 of CM072979.1, read as the reverse complement.
TCTGCAAATTTAACAAATACAAGAAAAATCTCTGATGGTTCGGTGTGTGAAAACGTACTTTTCATGCATCCAGGTCCGAACCAGCCCAACTGACAGTAACATTGGTGCCTTGGAGGCGTCGTGGCGCCGACGTCGATGCATTTGCCGTGTTCTCCGCAATCCTTGTCTTCGTTGCATTCGTTGCGGTATTGGCATACGTCGCCATAGTAGAGTTTGTCGCATTTGCATCGTCCAACCAGGTTCTTACCATGACCGTTACACGTCTCTCTGAATTTTTTCCCTGAAGAATCATATCGTGATAATTGACTTTACCATAAATATGTGAATTGTAGCCAGAAACAGTGCGTAGAAAGATGTCCCATATTTATTATAGTCGTAACTATTTGGCAATTCGAAAACAAAAATATACGTTCTCGGGTGATTATCAACAGGCTGTATTTCACTGAAAAATGGTTATACATGAAAAAAAGGCCCTTGAATCCGGAACAGTATAGTTTCCAGATTTATTCGGTAAAAGTTTTTAGGAACTCGGGTTTCCTTGCTATTTATAGATAACGCACAAACATTTTAAAAATTTTCTACATTTTGTTTCCAGTCTACGGGCATGGAAAAATGTTTTCATGCCATGCCAATACAGAGGTGATATATCCTGTTTATTCAGCTTCTATATGCCTTTTTCGGGACCCTGATATGATAATTTACTTCCGAGAGATAAGTACCAATGTAACGACCGGTTGCACATTTCCGACAAACTTCAGTCGGGAGTTAGTGGAGAAAGAATTATTTTTTCACCTCTTATTTCATCTAAAATTAATCTTCGACTAGTCGACTGTGCATAGTCAAAAGAAATAGATTATTTGATTATCAAAACGATTACGTCAAGTTCAGGAAAAAAACCTTGTTCTCCTTTAATTTATTTTGATTTCAATCGAATTGTCCAGAAAAACCGCGGAACCGATCGATTCAAAAATTCAGGGTGTTATTTAGGATCCACGATGGGGTGAAGTTTAACTTCAACCTCAGCTTTCCCGCCCATATCAACGAAAATAAAGTCAATCAATCACAATAGCAAAAAAATCTATTGTTTTGTTTTTCAATTTTGAAGGTGAAAAAACGTTTCCCTACTTACTGTCGACTAAAGTTTGTGAGGAACTTTCTAGAAATTATAAAGCTTTAATCACCCAGAAATTCTCAAATAACTCACGTGGTTTAATATCGATATCTGCACATGACCAAAACTTGTAGTTGTTTCCCCATTCCAATGCTTGTCTCAATAATCGCAAAGTGCAATTTTCGCATGTGAAGACGGAGGGTAGTTGAACGTGAAAAGACTGGGCCCTGAAAATAATCAACCCAATTGAACAAAACTGATTTTAATTTCAGAAGAAGAAATGGACGACTCACGTGGCATCGTCGGAAACGAATTCTGAGCCTTGTATGGAAGGAGTTAAATCTAAAAGTGGCCGTTCTAGATGATCCAAAAGGTGTATTTTGAATCCTCCCTGAAATAATCAGTGTACAAGTGTTCCTCCTGAACTATTTATAATTTGTTCAGGTATAGAAGTTATGATTGGGCATTACCTTATGCGGATATCCAAGATGCCAGGTTACGTTGAAGTTGCTTCCTTCTAAAAATGTTGTCCGTATGTTTCCTAGATAATTCAAAATAGTCATGAGAGTGTGCGAAAATTACGTTCATTTTATAAATTAATGCATTTTGTACATTTCATACATCATTGAGTACCCCAAAACACTTTCATTTCGTTGGGTAATTTCAATTTTATAACTACTTTCCATGTATAAACTAATTAATATTGTTTTTCAACAATTGTTTTATGATAATTATTTTATGGACCGCTATAATTAATATTCATTGAATACGGCTTATCGATAGCACGCAATAAAGGATAAGCAAAAGTATACATTTTCAAATCAATTTCTACAGTTACTAACAAGCTAGGTTTTTTCATATTGATTTCAAAGGTTGAAAATCCTAATAATGGAAAAATATGCATTTTATTATCAAGTTTATTATTATCGGATAAACATAAATTAGGTATAGGCACGTATTGATTTCGTTATATGATACAGATTATCTTGTAGATCTGATTCATGAAGACTACTTTTAAGTTATATTCTGAATATCGTTCAAAAATACGTTCAGTCCATGAACACGTGCATTCTATCTTGGTAAATTTCAACCTCAAAACCGATAGTACAATGGTCATGATAGTTATTGTTAACCTCACTTTTATTCGAATTAGTGTTATAATAAACCTTGAAGAATACGTGAATAAAATAATGGAGATGGAGATGTCTTTTACCTTGATGATTATGGTTCAAAGAATGTCGCTAGCATAATTTCAACATGCATTTCTGAGAAAAAAAAACAAATGAAATGAATTTTCGATTGACAGCTGAACGGTAGAAACTTTCAATCTTAAGTGAAAAATCCATCAAGGAGATATAACTTATATAACTGACTAGATATAACTAATAACCATGTAACTGTTTGATTGTAAAGTGTGTGTGATAAAAATGGTACAAACCAAAATATCGATGAAAAAGTTGAGTGTTCATTTAATTTAACCATAAATTTTCATCCCAATTACAATTTGGAAGAATTGTGAATTGGTTATACAGAATATTGATGAAAAAAGACGAGAGGCAACATTTCGTATTCTCACTAGTTGTCATAACTGTCTTCCATTGGAAACTATCGTTTACAATACGGAAAAACAAACGATAATAAAATCATCATAATCCAGTACACAGGGCGTTTACTGCAACAGAAACTATAATAATAATGCCATTGTTTTCTTTCCATAAAACAATATATCTGATTTTTCAAAATTAACAAATGATATTTTGCCTCACGCCTACAGAAAAGAATAACCAAACCATTGCTACTTGGTGAAATCAACATTTTATTTCACATGGCCTGGATTTCTCCATAAAAATTTATAATTAATTGCTTAGCCATAATATCATTCATCAAATGAGATAATTTTAATCTGACTCCATCTCATCGTTATACGATGTTAAGGTATGTCTCTATGTGTAATTTGGCATAAATAGTTTATTACCAATAATTAGAGAAATGATATTCGAACAACTAACATAATTATTTTTAATTATCTATTATTAGATTATACTTTAATTGATTTTCAACTGCTATTTGTTGAAGCAATCGTAAAATGTTGAGTAAAGGTTGTTCAAAAAAATCTTCAAAAGTTTATAGTTTCAATAAATATTCATGTGATGAATATGTACATGTAGGTAGTCGATTACAATATTAAAAAAGTGTTCATTCACATACTATAGCCGGAGGAATCTTTTGTGACTGATGAAATGAAAGTTAAGTGAAGAAAGTGAAAAACAGCCTATATGGTAAACTGATGTATGTCTATTCAATTAACACTTCTCTAATCAATAATAACGTATCTACACATGATCCCAAAATATTCTTTAGACTTTCTTTCAAATAAAATATAAAATGAAACTGGGAGTAATAATGATTTATGAAAATATTCTTGCAGTGATTAGGGAAAGAAATTTAGGTACGATGGAAATATATTCCAAGGAGAAATTTTGGTCCAAATTTCACAATATTGTTGTAAGGAAATTGATACTTTTCGAGATATTCCACTTCAAAGTTGAAATTTCACCTTTTTTTTATTCGTTCCATTTTTCGCACAAGATGTACAGCTTTTTGGCTAATTTATTCCATAACGTGACACGTTATATATTCGGAAAGGGTTTACAGTATTTTTCGAATATTCAGATTCGACAGCATGTAAACATAATCATTTCGTCAACCATTAGTTGATTGTCAACGGTCAAACCGCAGTAAATGTCGGATGGATTTGACGTGCACGTTTAATATATGGAGGATACTTGTATATGTGGTTCCGTTGATGGAGAAATCTGTTAGAAAAGACAAAATTTCGGACTTCATAGTGGAATATCTCGAAAAGTTATAAATTCTCCACAATAATATTGTGAAATTGGTGTTTTTTACCAAAATACGTGACTAGACATTTACCGAAATGAACTTATAATTATTTGGTCATTAAACTGAATTTGGTCAAAACATTGAACTAATGAATATACAAAGCAAAAATTGATGATGGATTCTGACGTCGGGATTGTGAAGCGAGCGTTCCCATTCTTATGACAAACAGGCGTTCCAGCGAATTTTGAACTCATTAGCAACTAGTCAGAAGAATTTTCAACAACCCGCTTCGCTTCAATGATCAGCGTTGATTGTCATTTACTTTGAACTGAAAGCGTTTCAGCCTTGTAACTGTTTAGTTTATTTGGGTTTATAGACGGCAAATCATCGTTTTTCGTTATTTTTTGTGAGCCATTTAAATGAGTCTGAGTGACCAAATGAATTAGCTGTCTTTATCAAATCAAAATCGCCCAGAAGAGTTGCTGCTTAAAATCTCTGACACATCTAATAATATAAATATAATATAAAATCCGAAATGATAACTGACTCAATGTTCCATCAATGTTTACTATTACCTATTGTATATTTCAAATTTATGCATCATGTATGCCTTTCTTATAGTTTCTTATATATTTTTCATTGACCTGTATTATTTTATATTCCAATAGAAATTATATTCATTGTTACATCTAATATGTACTTCTTCGCTTCCTTCTCGGATCGAAACTGTTATCCATTATAGAGTTGCATAATATCGATGTCTGTTGAGAGAATGCCGAGAATGTGGTTTTGCTACATGAATGAAATTTATTAAGAGGCGCGGGTCTTTAGACATAAATAGGTAAGTATATAGGTAAATATATTGATGTTGAATAATGTGGAGATGTATAAAATACTATCTCAGAATGTTAATGATATCCGATATCAGGAAACCTGTCGAAAGAAACATACAGGGGCGTCTCTTGTTTTTAAAATTTTGTGGGAAATAACGTCGTAAGTCTTTTTCGAAGAATTTGTCAAAATGTCAAGATGTAAGTAAAGAAAAAAAAAGTAGGAGTAAAATGATATTCGGTTTGCGATTTATTTATAAAATATCCACAAAACATCTTTCAAAATGTCACGATTTTCAAATACATAAACAAATAATCTATGTATTTGATGCGTAATATTCTTAATTGTACCTTCTCAATCGAAACAAAATAATTTATACCATTGATACCATTGAGAATCATAATTGTTCTGAATATTTCAATGATAATTTGAGTACTGTTGTTTGTTAGTTATTATTCTCACTAAATTATCATCATCGTTCATACTACTTCATACAGTAGTCCCATGATTTGGTGCTTTTCAGTAGTAAGAATCATTATTATCATCTAAAGTAGGTCTTACTATGGGCGTCAACCTCTGAAAAATAGGTCGTATAATTTTTGTAACTATAATTAATACAATTTCACAATTGTTTATGCAATTTTTAGTTTGAGATTTTTGTATTCTTTTAAACGGATTCTAAAACTATATATTTTCATGTTTTTTATAGGATCTATATAATGACTAGGAGTAGCATGATTCCGGAAACTTATATATACACCTAAGAAGGTGTGCAGAATTCAGCGAAAATGTCTAGTTATTGTAACACTTTCAGTTTCTTCGAAAGTGACGTCATCTTTGTTATTTCAGATGAAACACCCTATATTATTTTCTGAATTCATTATACGATTTCGATTAAATTTTATAAACCATACCCTATATCTGAAATTGACCTTTTCTGAGTTAATAAAGTTTTTCTGGAAAAATTGACAGATGCAGCTCATCAAACATATGGCATTTTTGTGTAGATACCAATTTTTGATAAATGCATCAATTGATCCATAAATATTGGAGATTGAAGTAACATTTTGCTGCAATCACATGTCCTAAAGTATTAACGGGGTATGTACGAAAAAGTCGGCTCAAAGTGTGAATGAGAAACATTGCAAAATTCTGTCAAAATTCGAATTGAACAAGTCTGGCGAGTTTGTTTTCCACGGCAATCTTCGAAAAAATGTTTATTAGGAAATTTCGACCATAATTTGAAATCAAAACATGTTGTGTAGTACATCGTCGGAATCAGAAAAAAAAAACTGCATTCAGAAATATGAAAATTCAATATGGCGTCTATAAGAAAAGAAAAATTGACTGTCATTTGTTTCTTTCTTCGTGTGTTAGAAAAAATGTAATATCATTTCCTAATTCCTAGCAAAAAACTGCTATGAGAATATTACGGTTGAAAATGGATAACTTGATCGGTTTTCCAATGAAAAAATAAAAACGAAAATCGCAAAATTCCGTTTTTCAGCGATATCTTGAAAACCAAGATAGATAGGTCAGATTTCTTTTCAGATTATTGATCAGTACCAGAATGCGCAACTTTGTCCTGATTTAAGCAACATCGTATCTCTCAAGGTAACCGATATCCCCATGCTTAAGCTCGAATTACGGGCACCCTCTAGATCGCAACTCCTGAAGGAACTCCCTGTATATTAATAGATAAATCATCGAAAAAATTCCTTCAGCTTTTTTATCGGGTCGCCAGAGAACTCGCAATCATAAATGGAGTCATGAATGGATAAAGAAGCCCTGTTCTAAAATGGTTAATTTACACAGCGAATCGGGAACAAAATAAAATAAAAATGCACCAATGAAAACACATATTTGTTATGACTTGAATGAAATATGTGATTTCATTGGTGCATTTTTATTTTATTTCATTCCTTGCTGTATCTAACCATTGACATGAGAGAAACTGGGTAGGGCGTAAGCGTAAGTATTTCAAACTTATCAATGTAACATGACTCCTAATTTCGAGATTGCTATTAACCTCGTTGGTAACAATAATAAGAACATTTCTCGACTGTTCTGTACACATTGAAGACACCGGGATATTGCGAATACTATCACGAAAGAATATCTATCGGCGGGTGACGTAACTTTAGAAATTGTATTGCTGCTGCTGCTGCCTGTGTTTGAATCTTAATTTCTATTTGCTTTTGAAACTGATGAGTAAATTCCATGAAATCAGTGTGCCACTTTGAGACTCCGATACTATTTATCGATAAGAATTTTTGACTAGGACACTGTTGGGATAGTGGAAATGTCTAATATACAAAGAGTGCAAAATAATTCGATAACTATGGGAAAAAATTACAGAAAACTTTATTATAGTTACCTATTCGTCGTAACCAGATAACTATCTACTTATATTTAGTTATATCGATAGATTTCATACATGACAGTTTGTTCTTTTGTTTTCAACATTAAATAACGCAGATTTTATGGCAATGATTGCATTCATGAATTATATTATTTTTTACCAACAAGCTACATTAATATTATCAAATTCTGTGACAAACGGAGCATTCCGGTGTCTTCTCTCCTTCACACACATACACGTTACGATACGTTTTCATAGTGATATGCAAAAAAATTGAAATTCACGTGACTCACGTTGAACTCGTGTTGGATAGAAGAGTGAATAATTTTTGAATTTTCACCAATTTATTTCCCCAGCTTCGCAGAAATAGTTAAAAAAGTTAAATGATATTCGTATCTGTTTCAATTCTTAAATTTTTTTTATATTATTGATTAATACATTTTTGATTGAAATCGAATCATTCTAATATGTATTTGGCTTGAAATTGCATTTAAAAAATATTCATATTTACTATCAATGAAATTATGTAATTATACCTGAAGCTGTCTTTTCGAAATATAATCAGACTGAAGTCTCCTAGAGTAAAACACTCCGGAAGCAAAATACCTCTCCATTCGGATTTCCGGGCGAGAGGTACTCGAGGGGACTCATCTCTGAAAATCAACTTTTGCAACATCCGCGGTCTCAACAAGAACATCAATGATGTCCACCATCACCTACAGTTGGAGAAGCCGGATATTCTGGCACTGACGTAAACACAGGTAAACTCGTCTTTCGACAGGGTCCACATGCTTTGTCCTGGTTATGAGCTTCATTCTCGATTCAGATTCAAAGGTGGAGTTTGCCTCTTTGCTAAAGCTAATCTTTCATGCCAGCTTGTAGAGAGTTTGGAACCTGAAGACACCAAACTGACCAAATTCCTTTGCTGCCTTTACCTCTCACCTAATGAACCTTTTTATAACAACCTCTTTGAATTTTTATCATTCAAACTGGACTTCATTCGAGAGAATCATCCGACAGCAGAAATTGTGATCTTGGGAGACTTCAATGTACATAACGCAGCCTGGCTCAAATTCTCCCACAGAACAAACGATGCAGGTCGTCAAACTGAGGCCTACCAACCCGCATCCCGGATGTCATCAACCAGTCTGCCAACACTCTGGATCTCTTCCTCACCACTAACCCTGATTTTTATAGAGTGAAAGTTTGTGCCCCACTTGGAAACTCTGACCACACCCTCATATCCTGCTCATGCTCTTTCAATGTACCATCGAGCAGCACATTACCGCCTCGTCATGTGGCATTATAACTCGGCCGACTGGGAAAGTCTTCGTATGTTTTTCTCAGCGTTTCCATGGAAGAGGGGTTTGTTTTTCCTCAAAGGATCCAACACGATGTGCAGAGTCAATTTCTGAAATCACCGAACACTTCCAATAAGACCTGGTTTGGCGGAAGCTGCTCTAAAGCTGTCGCTTCCAAACAGGCAGCATTTCATCGATGGCAGAAAAATCCGAGCCCTGAGACTAGAGCAGTATATGTAGAGGCTAGAAACATATGCAATGAGACAATCAAGCATTCGAAAGATGCTCACAATGCCAAAATAAGATCAAAACTAGTTGAATGGTCCTAACGGATCCCGTTCATTCTGGTCTTTCGCCAAAGCTATGGGGAAAAATTTCACTTCCAGCTCGTTTCCTCCTCTAACCAAGGAAGATGGAACACTAGCCACGACTGCCTAGGAAAAAGCCAACATTTTTGCCCATTTATTTGCTGGCAATTCCACTCTGGATTAATCGGGAAAGCAACCCCCGAACATTACACCAATTGACAGTCACATGCCCGAGATCACATTTCGCCAACGATCTAACTATTCGAAAGATTTTGTTGGGTCTCAACACCGGCAAGGCCTGTGGATCTGACGGAATCCCACCTATTGTTCTCAAGAAATGAACCGCAGAACTAACACCTATTCTTTGCAAGTTATTCAACCACTCTTACAAATTGGGAATATTTCCGTCCAACTGGAAAATCGCAAGAGAACAACCAGTCCCCAAAAATGGCAAAAAGACCCTACCTAGCAACTACAGACCTATCGCACTGCTGTCTATTATTTCAAAGGTCATGGAAAAAGCCATTAACATCGAGCTCATAAAGTATTTGGAAAACTCAGGAATCATCAAGATAGGCAATATGGTTTCCGTCATCAAAGATCAACTGGTGACCTGCTTGCTTACGTCTCACATATATGGCAGCTATCTATCGAGAAATATGGTGAAACCTTAGCCGTGGCGCTAGATATCTCCAAGGCATTCGATCGAGTCTGGCACCAGGGACTCCTCGCCAAGCTTCCATCTTATGGCTTACCTCCTCAGCTATGTTCTCTGCTAACTAGTTTTCTCTCAGGCAGATCACTCCATGTGGTGGTCGATGGAGTTTCATCTGACTCTCTAATTATGTGTTCCGCAGGGATCAATTATATCACCAACACTGTTTCTGCTCCACATCAATGATCTGTTGGAGGCAACTTCATATCCAGTACACAGCTTCGCGGATGATAGTACCCTCCACACTGCCTTCTCTCCCAGGGCTCCAATACCAGCCCGCCAAATCAAAAACGAACGAGGAAGAAATGTTAACAACATAAATATGGATTTGGCAATAATTCTCGAATGGGGATCCAAAAACTTAGTGGATTTCAATGCAAACAAAACACAAGAATGTATTTTCTCCAAAAAAGCCGACCTCACAATGCCCAACATAAGCTTGTCAGAGGTGACCATACCTTTGAAGTCATCCATCTCGATGCTTGGTATAACCATCAGCAATAACCTTTCTTGGGAAAGTCATGTGAGATCAATTGCTAAAAGTGCATCCCAAAAACTTGGTTTTCTGTTTCGTGCCAGGAGCTATTTCACTTCCAGTCAGCTGCTCACGATCTATAAGGCACAAATCCGACATGTCCTAGAATACTGTTCCCATATTTGGAGTGCAGCACCTAAACATATCCTGAAGCTGTTGGATTCTGTCCAAAAAAGGGCTATCGTCTCGTCAGTGATGCTTCGCTTACTAACTCGCTTACTTTTCTGGAACACCGTAGATTGGCTGGCGATCTATTTCTATTTTATAGATATTTTCATGGGCGGTGCTCTTCTGAAATATCAACAATCGTTCCTCCTTTGGCGGTCTCTTCGAGGTTAACCCGTCAAGTCCAGTCTTCACACCCCTTTGTGGTCAATTTGGTGACCTGCAGAACATCTCTTTTCAAAGAGTGGACCAAAAATCTAAATTCTCAATTATCAAAATATCATATCTATCAAGATTTTGATATTTACCATGACAACAACGACGTGATTCTTCCCGGACTAGGCCGGAAAATGCTACTTTCTCAAAGAGCGTCCAGGAAGTGGGTACATCTCGGACGGTTGCCGAAAGTGAATTTTTTTTCAGAAGTCAAATTATATATCGATATTTTAGTCTTAATTTAATTGTCGGTTTCCGAACTCGAATCAGGGAGAATTCAACTCAAGTTACTCAAGTCGAAAATCTATACGTTGTCATAAGATTTTATCTGGAAACTTTGTGCGGAATGATTTTGAAACTTATTAGAGAACAATACTAATGTGCAACGACGAAGGACAAAACCAAAACCCATTTGAAATTATGATTATCCTCCAACATTCTTAGCGCGTAGCTAACAATTAAATTTTATGTACTTGTAGGAAGGTATGCCAGTGTAACATAACGTTTGAGATTTTCTTATTCAAATGATTCATGGTAAGGCATCATCCAAGGTCGGTTAGATGTTAGGTGGCATTCCATAACAACCGACGCAATGACGGAATTATCAGCAAATTTAGGTAAACTTTCTGTATACTTCTAGGGCTACCTTTTAATATGGTATATTTCACTCGTTAGTCGCTCTATAATTAACAAAACATAAACATCAAGACCTACTAATTACATGAAATTGAGTGAACAAAATAGCACCAAAAGGATGTTATTGAGTGAGTAACTCGAATAACTAACTAAGGATGTTTATTTTGAACCATGATGTGGAAGTCGTTTCCCATATTATGACTATATAGTTCAATTTTTTCCTGGATAATATGGTAGAGAAATTTAATTCCCAGTTGATTGATATATTGTAACACTTACAACATTGATTTCTTAGAACGTACATTTTTTAAGTTCGTATAGATTTGTAATAGAAACTAAAAAGATGATTAATTATTTATGAACGGAGGTGTACCCTCCTATAAAGTACACAGGAAATAGTCTTCATCGCACTCGAAATTGTGAATTGAATATAAATGACTTCTTATAATAATGGTGTAATTTTGTCTACACCATTATTAATTCCTTCGAGTTTAAAATGATTAGTCGTGTACGTGGAGCTTTCTTTTCGCATTCCTATAATAACACTCGGACAATTACAATATTCGCAATAAAAATAAGACGTGATCAAATGCTTCTCGGAATGCGCATCGATAATTCCATACCTTTGGGCATACCGCAAGGCGCTTTCGTCCTGGAGTTATCGAGAAAATCCAAATTGTACTTTCTAGCCGCGGGGAAGACCAGAGAGACGTGTCCCTCACACTCCTTCGGTCCATCGCTAACTAGACACGGCACTAACAACACCAAAATTCTCACAAAATCTAAACGCGCTCCCATATTGGTCAAGATTTCCTCGTCGCTTGCATAACCTTTATTCGATGATCTCGAGAGACGGTCGAACGACAAACAACAACCGTAACTCGTTATGCACTGCTGGCCTGACTCTCTTGCTCGCCTCGTTTGGCCTCGACTTTCCTCCTGAGGACATGAAAGAAGAATGAGAAGGGGCCCTGCGTCGTTTGCGTTCGGATATTTGCTGACTTCGACAGCGTACTGGCATCACCGACTATAATATTTTTACGAAATTTCATAAAAAAATTACTCACTGAATTTCATATCCAACAGCAACAGTTCTGACAGTAATTTATGTTCTTCAATAGATACAACAAAATCCGAAAGATGACTTATTAAGCAGGTACTACATATTGACATTAAGATTCTGCATCGTGATGAATAGTGGAAGAATTCTAAATCGTATTTCTATCATCATACATGGTAGAAGAATGCTTCAGAGTAGTTCCAACATTTCGAAAAAGCAAAATAAGCAGGTTCTGATTTTCCAATTTCCAAACTTTACTCGCAATAGTGAAATTCATGTCTATTTTGTTAAATTTTGATGTTTATTCACTTTATATCAACCGTGAAATTTCAAAATTAGTGATAGAATTTCGATATGATCTATAAGATTGTTCGTCATTCATAGGAAATGAAACGTTAAGATTCTTCTTTATTTGAAGTGCTCATTTTAATGATGTGTTAACTATTTGATTCACTCATTTGAAATAACACACATGCTGAATTACAAATACTTTTTTTAATTATCATAAAAATAATCATAAATTATACATATACACTGACAGACTGAAATGCTTCATTCAACAAATAATGATTTTTTTGGCAATATGTACACTTTCCTAATTAATATACACTAAACACAACACAACAATTAATCCAATATAAAATTATTTTAATGGAATGTTTCCCAAATATTTACAGGTTTTGCTATAGTAAGTTAAGAAAGAATAAAATTCGTGGCACTGGACTGTAACTAAACTAGTAAAAAATATAATAATCACAGATAGTAATAATCAACTAACAAAAGAAAAACAATGAACAGAATGAATAATACGTAAAAAATTTGTTATTCATTTGTCCAAATTTTGCGCAGGCTGGCAAAATCAATTTTATCAATATGTATTGCCTGAATTCATAAATTAATCAAATTTTGATTAGTAAGTAAACGTTTATATTGCAATTTGATTATATTATTCCTGATCCGACTGTTTTGAACATTCAATCAATATTGAACTAAACACTTGAAAAATACAGATTCACACAGAAAGAAATTTGAAACTCGCAAACGTTCAAACAATGCGACTGCTAGTTATCGTCTATCATCTGCGTCAGAGGTAGCTTTTCAGTTCCTTAAAGACAGATTTCTTCAGCACAAAAAAAAACGTGAAACTTCATAGATTTGTTTCCTTTTCAACACTAAAATCAATTACCATTCCAAATCATTTTTATTTCCGAAAAACTCCGAATGTCGAGAGAAAATAGTAAAACAAGAATGGAAAGTAACGATTTTTCAGATCAACATGCTCATTTCAGTGAAGTTTTAGGAAATTGCATGATAATCGCTATTCCTTTCAACAAACATTTGTACTTATCATTATACTTTATTATACAGGAAGAATTCACCTTGTGATATAGGAAAGCAACGATGGACAGGTAGGATGAGCCACCATAGGTTTCTCGGAATCTGTCTAATGGTAAATATATTTACATAAATATCGTACAAGTAACAATCTTTGGTTCAAACAAATAAACAAGACAATAATATGAGCCAACAAAAAAACACTGGGAACAAAAAAGTTGCATACTAGAATCAAGCGAAAAACAGTCCGACTAAAATTGTTGTAAGAAACAATCATGGAGTAAAGTTTTTGAATTCTCGAAATCATTCTTCATTTGATTCAATTTATGTATGCTTCGGCCGTATGACACTTGTTCATATGCTCGTTATGGTAATAATACAATAAAAAATATATCTAAGTTAAATATATAAAATAATACTCAAATAATTTGTCAACGATGACATGAGATCCAATACAATTCTCACTAGCTTTCATTCAGCAGACTTAGGACTAAATAATTACAAAATATACACAAACCGCGTACTCGTTTCAGTGCGAAAGCTCAAGAATTGTATCAAAACTGTTTGAAAATCAGTCTGCAATAAATAATAAGGTTAGTATATAAAAATCTCATTCAACAGAATTATTCATATTGTCTAGTTCCTGTCTAATGCAATGTTTACACTAATATTGATTCTCGATTCATTCCATTCCATTATCAAATACTCATCAGCGTTAATATGACTGAAAAAATTTGTAATTGACTCATCATTTAGCGTTGTACGCATTAAAAATTGTTTTGAAAAACGAAATCCGGTGATTCTGATTTTTTCATGTGGAAAAATACGAGCAAGCTGAATTCTAGTTTACAATTACCTAAATATAGCATTAAAAAACATTTACATTGCAATCCTAATCCTCTTATTTGAAATTAATTCATCTTAGATATTGTGATTGAATGGTAAATGGTGAATAGTAAATATTTAGAGAGAATGATAATTCCTGGAATCTGAACGAAGATAGATACTTGCATTTTGCACTATTCATGCTCACAAAACCTTCCCAAATATTTGTGAAGTTTAAGTATGAATACCTCAGTAAGTCAGATACTGATAGAAATTAGAGAATATAAAACTCCACAGAAATGTAAATATAACTTACTGACTGCGGATCTTAAATAAACTGCAAATAAAATTTCATAACTGGAAATTATCACAATGCGTGTTCTAGTCAGTATATTATAATTACATTTAAAATTACATTTCTGAAAATGTGAAAATTAAAAATCACAGTTTTCGAGGTAAAAATATGTACCAAAATAACAAAAAACAACAAAATATTCAGAATGTATATAAGTAATTGTAAACCATGATTAGGCCAGTTCCATTTTTCACATTCTGCATTCTGCAGATAATACGCTGAACTAAAAAAATTTGAACCAACTGAAATATATGTATCAAACACTTTTCAATTATTCAGAATCTTTTGGGAGAGATGTATTCGATACGGTTTGGTGTATGTTCTACTTATTCAAGGAAGAAAGTTGCAACAGAATATTTCATTACCACTCGAATAGAGTTTTTTCATTAAAACTATCAAAAACATTTTTTTATTAATGATGATTCAGTTTTTTAGGCTACCGTTGTCACAACTCTTTTCTATAAATGAATAGACATCTTGAATTTTCCTCAACACCACGTTCGAACTAAATCAATCATGAATCCCGTGCTTCCACTACCTCCAATATTCCGGTACCACCTTTTCCTGATTCAGTACGGCAACATTAGCATCGTTATGCGTAGTACCACTTTTTGGCCGTGTATCAGCCGAAGCGCTCTTTCACCAAGAACATGAGCTTCTTCTTGCCCTTGTACGCAATCTTCATGTTCTCGATGAGCTGCGCGAACTGCGCATGTCCATCTTGCGCCAGCACGAACGTGTCTCTTGCCTTCGTCAAGAAATCGATGAAGTCGCCGTAGTGACGCGGCGATATGTGCGTCAGACGGGAATGCGTCGTGTTGATGTACGCCGCCACAGCAGCCTCCAAAAGCTGTCTCAGGGGTGGCCTATAACGACAATATAATCATTGAAATATTGTCACAGTATACCTCTTTCATAAATTTTATTCAAATTATCTCATCTAAAATTTCTAGTAGATTTCATATAAAGAATAATTCAATTTAATTTCTTTCTTAAACATACGAAATTGACAATTGACAGTCCAACTCTCCAGAACTGGGTTCACATGATGTGCTGAGCACTGTTTCGAAATAAAATATTCGACACCTAGTACGTGAGAGCACAAAATCATAAATTCACTTCAAATCTACTTCAAGATTGAATATAATGATAAAAATTAGTTTATATGAAACCACCATATTCGGCGAGACCTCAAAAACAACGCTATAAAATATCATTCTGCAGCAAGTCGAACGCTTATACAGTGTGTCCCAGCTAAAACATGTCACTCCCCTAATCTCCAAACTCGTGAGGAAAATGGAAAATTGCTGAGACCCGTCGATTTTTATTTCAAGCGGGAACATTTTTACCAAATACATCATCATTGTGTTGTCAACCCCCTCATCCCCAGCACCCTCTACTTCAAAATTTTCAATTGGACTACTATACTCGTAATACATCATTTTGAAGGGAATTCAATCCCAAATACTGAAATTGAGGATCAATCCAAGTGTAGTTGAAGATTTAATGAAAACTGAGTTTCATCAAGATATTTTTATTTTTAATCATCTGAAATGTTATCACCGTAAGAAAGGTTCAACATGTGAACCATTCAAATCCATACAGAAGTATAAACGATTTTCGAAATGTCTTCGCACATTGCTCAACATTTCTGGAGTCACTGCACGACACTCCGCCACAATGGGGAATTCTCCTTCAGACGATAATGAAGTATTTTTTATGATATATCTTTAAAACGTCGCATTTTAAATTTATCATTTCAACCTTTTTCCTAAAAAAAATATTTCAAGTACTTAAAAAAACAAAAATAAATATGGGAATTTAAAGTTTAAAGTGCTTTGTTTCTAATTCACCATTTGGCAGCATCGACTGCGGATTACAGTGATAAAAAAGGACAACAAATTCGTTACGTTGATTAGGTAAACAAAGATGGCTAGATTTTAATCAGATTAGAAACCCATTCTGCTTATTTCTATTCCATGACGTTCCAGGCATCGCAAAGGAGGCAACGACCAAGTTAGAGAGAGAACTCAGGTTTTAAGGATATGTTTAAGTTTGGCGTGGTTTGGCTTCTAAGTAAGGTTGTTGGTTGGGTGTCCAACCCAACCAATATTATATTGATGTATAATATGGTATCAAATAACTTTAAAACAATTCAATCGAGTATACTTTACCAGCCACAAAGTATAAACAAAAAGTTGGGTTATGAAAACCGACAAATTTTGACACTAGATTGTAAATGTACAGACAACAAAGAACAAATATATGTTGTTCTTTTTCTAGCCTACTAGGCGCTGTTGCCAATTTGTGAGCTAGAAACAAAGCGATTTAAAATTTAAAACCCCATATTTGAAAAATTATTTTAGATTTAGTTTTAGTTTCTGCAGAGAATTTGGAACATTCATAAATGAAACTCATGATCATTAACTTTAAACTTGCATTTCCAGTAATAACCCAGATTGAGGAGAATTCCTCATTCTGCGTAGATCATCAAGACAAGTTGGCTGTGTGCTTTGGATTTCAAATGACTCCATAAAAAGAAGTCTAATGGTGATAAATCAGGAGATCCAGCCAGCCATTCTATTGGTCCTCGCCTTCCAATCCATCTCCCTGTGAAATTGTTATTTCAAAATTGACGTATAGGTGCAACAAAATGAGGTGAGCTGACCTTCAAGTAGCCTATCATGATCTTCAAGTAACTGAGTGATTCTGGGGTTCGCAGTTGACTCAAGAAGTTCAAAATACCTTTGTCCGTTGAGGTTACCATCAATAAAATTGGACCTATAATATGATCTCCCAGAATACCAGCCCAAACAATCAATTTCTGGGGAGTTTCTGCAGTTGTGCCTGTTCACATGTCCATGCAAATAAAAAGAAGATTCGTCAGGAAAGCACGCATTGTGGAGGTAGTTATTATCACCAATCAATAATTGACTCATGATTTCACAAAACTCTGTACGCCTGTCAGGATCATCTTCATTTAATTCTTGTATATTCTTCATTTTATAAGGATGGAATTTTGCTACTTTCAGAATTCGATGTACGCTGCTTTTAGAAACTCCAGAAATTGTCTCAAGTTGTTTTAAAGATTGAATGTTGTCCATCACTGCATGTCCTACAACTGCAACAGCGACCCCTTCATTTCTCATAGGCTTCTCTCGTTCATGTTTTTTATTCAGCACTGATCCCGATTCCATGAACTTATTCGTCAATTGAAGCACGTACTGATATGATGTTTTTTTTTCTGGATGAATTTCATTGAAAATTCAAGCCGTAGCTCTAGCACATAGTCCATTTCCAAAATAAGCAGCTACAATGAATTTTCTTTCTTGTATAGTATAAACCATTTTGGAAAGTTTTCAAATTGTTGGTTGAAGTGACTCGAATACATCAATGCGTAAACATAGATATGCGTATACAAAAGCATATAAACGTCTGTCTACTATTATTTCTGACAGCATATTATTTTTCAATACAGTGGCGTACCCACAGTGAACCTTTCTTACGATGATCAACATTTAAGGCGATGATAAATACAAAAAATCTTGATAAAACTTAGTTTTCATTGAAACTCCAACAACACTTTATCGATCCTCAATTTAAGTACACCGATGTATTTGAGATGGAATCCCCTTCAAAATGTATCACAAGTATAGTAGTCCCATTGAAAATTTTGGAGTAGGGGGTGATGGGGATTAGGAAGTTGACAACACAATGATGATGTATTTGGTAAAAGTGTTCCCGCTTGAAATAAAAATCGACTGGTCCTAGCGATTTTCCATTTTCTTCACGAGTTCAGAGATTAGGGGGGTGACAAGTTCTAGCTGGAACACACTATCAACGCTGTGCGTTCTCCGCGTGAATTCTAAACGCACCCAAACTTTGGGAATTCATTCTGTATTAGAATATTTTCGAAAATTTGCCTGACTAACCTGTCATAAGACAAAGGTTTGATACCACCGGCAGTACAACTTCTGCTGCGATGAGGATGGCCGTGTTTGGTCGAGTCGAGCGGGGCAGGATGGGGACACGAGATGCCGGGAGCTGTCATGCTGCAACGCCGCAGGATATCGGAGAGGACGGTGGCGCACTGCACGTTCTTCACCAACAAAGGAATCACGTTCGATAGCTCGGACTTGCCGAGCGAATGGCTGAGCGCGCACGCCCAGTGGATGTCGTTTATTGCCGGATGAGTGTCCTACGAAACAGTTTTCGAATGTAATGATCCCATTACAGACAAACTTGACATTGATTACCCACCTGATTGTAGTCGAGGTGGATATTCTTCATCGCTAGCATGGCGAGCTTGTAAGCTCTGGTAGGATATCCGCGGTGTTCCATGTACCGGGCGATGGTGAACAGCTGCGAGGAAGTCATTATGTGCGACGCCGCGTCCACTACGATTTGGTACGCCGTTTCAAAAGCCAGCGCCTCGTTCTCGCACAACGTCAACGCGTTCAAGGCACAATTCGGAGGATCCTGTATCAAAACGACAAACTGTTCGTTTAAAGCCTTCAAAGACGTTGGCATTTGACTTACCTTCGTGGCGCACTGCAACGCCAAAGTCCTAGCGCACCCAGACAACTCCTCCTGCTGGCCGAAAGTCAAGTTCAGCCTAACGATGGTGCTGTGCGACATGATGGTGGTGGCGACCGGTCCGGTGGCCTCCGTCGCCGTGAAGAACTGGTACCAATTCTGCATGATGGAGAGCAGAGCCTCGACGCCGACTTCCGTCGCACACGTCACCAGCCATCGCACCATCTCACGCCGACGCCAGTTGTTCAACGAAGACAACGTCATCCTCATAACCTGAAAAAACACGAGCGTTGATTGGTGTCATTCGACATGCTTTCTATTGCCGACTTTACCTGTAGTCCCAATTCGAAGGCTACACTCAGAAGCGTCGGGTGTCTAGGCCCGTTTTCCGGGGTAGCGAAGCGAAAGGCATCTTGAGCTAACTTAAATAAATGGGAAGAACTGTGGATATGTCTCTGAGACGATTCGAGCACCGTCCTCAACCTCATCACCTCGCCTACGGAAATAACATTTCTCTCAACACAACCGTACTGTGCGGAGCAAAAGGTCGACCAACCTTTGGCAGCGCTCAGCATGGTAGAACTCAAGGCACACTGCTGCGTCTCGATGTGGCCCAAGGTGAACCACCTAGGGGACCTGCTCATCACGAGCGAGCTGCCCGGATTGCCCCCTAAAGGGTCGTCCGAGTCTTCGTGGTCCTCTAGCAATGGTAGACGCATTGCCCTCAGACCCACCTGGAAATCCAAATTATCGCTATCACATCTGGTATCACAATAAAGCTAAATGAGCCTGTATGAATGAAATGCTTACCTCGTAGGCCAAGTCCGGGTAGTAGTTGAGCAGCGAAAGAAACAAGAAGCGGGCGAATGTGTGCATGGGTATACTCTCGGGGTGGATACCGATGCCCAATCCGCTAGTAGGTCCGCCCTCCAACAAAATGATGGCCTGCCTGCGCAGTACCGCCACCAGTCCGTTATCTAACTCGATTTCCTGTAGCTTCGCTATCAGCCGATCCTCCTGTTTGCACGCCTTCTCCTACGAACAAGCAACGATCAGTAACTGGCTCCGTAATTCAAGAGTTTGACATCTTTTACCTGTGCGTAGAGACCAACCGGCATGATCCTCTGCTGCCCCAAACCGATCAGAGCAATTTCGAACGCTAGGGTTAGATATGTTTCGGACCTGTCACGCGACCCCACAACCGGTACGTGATGATATCTCGGCCTGATATTGTTGTGGTGGTCTTCCATGCCCACCAAATCTGAAAATGAATTGCTCTTTCAATAAATCTTGATCCACGAGTATAGATTGCGCTATGATGACAGTGGGGGACTGTCTTGTTCTGCAGAAGGAAGTTACTTCAATACATGAATGGTGCATACATAACAAGCTTCCACTGAATATTCAAAAATGTAAACTTATGAAATACCCTCTCAAACTCATCAATATACAGTTTGACTACGCAATAAATGTCGTCATACTAGAATAATGAACTGAAACTAAAGATCTAGGCATCATATTCGACCAGAAACTCAGCTTCACGTCACAAATTAATCGAATCACATCTTCTGCACAAAGAATGCTTGGACGTGTGGAGACTTTCAAAGCCAAGAATGTTTTTAATGCATATGTCCGATCCCGCCTGGAATATGGCTCCCTTATCTGGTCACCTTTTTACAATGTTCATATACAGCAGTTCGAATCTTGTCAAAGAATTCTTATGAAATACATGGCCTACAAACTGGATGGAGTTTATCCATCCAAAGGAATGGATAATAGAGTGTTGCTAAATAGATGTACCCTCTTATCCTTTGAAAACAGAAGATCATATTATGTTTGTGTCTTCGTTTTTGAAATGGTAATCTGCCCACATTTGTTATCTCAACTAAATTTTCACGTACCGAGAACAAATAGAAACGAAATTCTCTTCTATTTGCCTCTACCAAGAATTAATGTCTTAATAAAATACCCAATTTATAACATCTGTTAAATTTATAATAGTTTCCACTCAGAATGTGATATTTTTGTTGTTCCATTTGGATGCTTCAAGTGTGTAATTCGCAACAAACTAACTAATGGGCAATTTTAATTACAATAATTGCAATCTGATCACAACCTCTCGTCATCCCATAAAGGGGCAATATCTACAATGTGTTTCAAATCTCTGCTCACTGCCAATTCAATTAAAATTCTACAGTGTATGTGATCTTATTTTATTTTGTTATTATTTATATGTATCAATGTTTGTATAATATATTATTCAATTATTCTACTGATCGTTTATGCTATGTTTGTACTCTATTTACTTATACTTATGCATAGCTGTAAACCACATTATAATTGTCATGTAATTTGGATTACTGCTGTTGGACAATAAACCTTCTTTTTATTTTGAAAACAACTTGTCTTCTATTATACTAACCCAGATAACTCGGAGTCCTGGGTCTGTCGTGATCAGGCACGATGGAGGCGTCCGATAGGGTATCGAACAGACACCCAACAGGATCCAATGGGTGTCCCACCCAACCATCCAAATTAGTTGGGGCCGACAGAGAGGTGGTGGAGGAGGAAGAGCTGACTTTGCACTGACCCTGACAACGTGAAGTACAGGCTGTCACTTTGCAAGAAGCGGTAGAAGCCTGCCAATAAAATTACACCTTATTACATGAAGATATAACATCTTTTATTGGGGAATTTTTGATCATAAGTTAGTGAGAAGAGAATTATGACAATTTATTTTACCTTACTGCTGCTGCTAGTGGTTGACTGACTTTCGTGCCAGTCCCGCTGTGCGCGCAACTGCTGCTGTTTCATCGTACGTACTACAGAAACTGCGAGACGTAGCGCCGCTTCCATGTGCCCGTGCGACTTCAAAGAGTCTACTCGAGCAGCACACAACGGAATCGATTCTGTAATTAATTTATTTATTTTTTTGTGGATCATCCAAACAGATGAACCTCAATGGTTCATGCTTTCATAGGACGATACATAGTAACATGTAACGTGTAATAAAATATCAATAGCTATAACGATGTACAAAAAAATATATATATAGTAAGGTACAATGTCATAAGTCTAGGAAAACAGAATTAAAGAATTTCAAACATCGACTGAGGGTGAATAAAAATCAAGTAAGAATCGCCGCATTTTCTTCTTATGGCTAATTCAAATGAAACAAGTCGATATTCGAGTGACAGATTGTGTTGTAAGCATTCATGCATCGATTCGTTGGTGAGTTGTGTTATTGCTATTTCGAATGAATAAAATTTACACATTGACGTACCGTGCCACAAAGGTTGTCCTTGCGAATTAAAGCTACCAGAACTGGAAGTGTCAGGAACATGAGAACAATAGGTATCACTAGATAGGATATTCTTCAAGTGCATGTTATCCCACGACATGCCAACTGCGTCCAAAGCCCTGAAACCGAACGAAGGTCACAACGTTGAAATGAGTTATGGAGATTTAGTATCACCTTTGGAATATACTCCTGGGTAACGCAGGCGTTTGCGATTTGGAATTATTTCCCGAGAGCCGCAATCGCTTGTTGTTGTTTCTGAGTGAGTAGGCGTTGTGCTGCTCTTCGGCATCATCATCCGAACTGTCAGAGGAATCGAACACTGCTCTGTTTCTGTCTCTTTCTCTCTCTCTGTCACGATCCCGCCTGTCTCGACGGTCACGTTCCCGGTCTGCGTACCGGTCCCTGTCCCGGTACCTCTCATCGTACCTGTCTCTATCTCGCTCTCTATTCGAATACTGAAAAGTACATTTTCATGATAAGATCAAATGTGTTACTCGTTCATATCTATAGTCTATTTATCCTGGGTTGATAGTTGTGTCAGATCGCTAGATTGAGCCGTGATGCCACATGTTTTTCATTTTTTTAGCGATGCTCCGAATTAAAACTTGGGTTAGGTTGCCCGTTTGTTTTGTTTTGAAAGTGTTTTCAACTGATGAAATATATTCATTATATTTGGATTACTATATTGATTGTGGATAACCGTTGCATGTTTCGAATAATATAATGGACTGTTCTCATGTTAGGAATCGAATCGAATATTCAAAGGAAATACATAATAACTAACATAATGATATCTAAAAATGTTCATCTTTCAGTATCAAATCTGTACTTTCTCATTTGATGGCTCTATATTTCAAAACCAATTACTGTCCAACTCTAATAGGTGTCCAGAAGTTATAGATTAATTTATTTGTGGGATAAAAATAGTAGTGCATTTACTCATTTTGTGAACATCATTACATTTCAACAAAAATTACAATACAGATTCAAATTCAAATGTCCCTCAATTCACTAAGTATTTACACATCTTTATATCCCACATCAGCTCAATTGGATAAAAAACACAAATGTAAGGTGGAAGTCAAAGATCTTGATATCCATATCTTTCTGCTAATATATCTGCCTTTATTGGAGCTGGTTTTATTCTGAAATTCAAAGAATATATTACATGTGTCATGAAGTCTATGGCCTACAATTGTACTCAATTAGTTGGTAACTGCAGCTTCAACATTCCATAATCAAAATAAATTACATTGTTAGTGAGTCATTCTTGAATTGCTGCCTTATTGAAAGCTGAGGTGAAAACTGTTAATAATTATGCTGTGATAAGTAGCATTATCCATACATAACAAATGTGGAAAGATTCTCTAATTTTGGCAGCAGTTTCTCAAAAGAACAAATTTACAAAAATCGTAAGAAAAGAACAATTCGTATGTAAACAAACGATTGTAAGGATTTGTTCCAAACAATTTGGCATCGTTGTGAAGTGTTGCCATAATTGTGATGCTTTGTGATGGCATTGAAAAGTTACCAAATCTGACACAACTATCAACCCAGAATAAATAGACTATGATGTTTTAGGCTATATGAACGTGCCCAGATTATTATTGAAAGAAAATCTTTTTATATTTCGTGCATAAACTCTTTATTCAGACACTGATGATAACTGAGTCTAAAGCGCTATGCTATTATAAATAAAAAAAAATTATGCACGAAAAAAAAATTATGCACGAAATATAAAAAGATTTTCTTTTAATAATAAATAGGCTATACCTTAGATTATTGAAGAGTGAAATGATTACTACATGTCTCGAATACTCAGAATTTTTCCTTTCAATAATTTGTATCTTTTGTGCAATGTCCGAATATTGAATAATAAAAAAAGAGTCGACAAATAGAATATTCGTGGCATAACTAACAAATACACAAATACAGGGTGTTAGTGAATAAGTGCGACAAACTACAGGGGGTGATTCTTTGTCATTTTTTATGAAAAAAAGTTCATGTAAACGTGTGTCCTAACTTGCTTCATTTCCGAGTAACGGGGTGTTAAAGTTTTCTCTTAAAAACTGACTATTTATTTATTTCTCTGTAACCGGTCGAGTTATGCAAATGAAATTTGGTAGGTTCCAAGAGGTAGTTATTGCGCATTTTTTGACATGAAATTAAGAATTTTATGTTCATCATTGGCGTGCATATGCGTAATGATCTCAATTTTTTTAAAGAAAAAAATGGTACGCCACTGAGATATTCCAAACTTAAATTCAATTTTGAATGTCTCGTTCAATTTGCGACAAAAAGTCTCTCATGCCTTTTTTTCGTGAAGGGCGCCGTTTTTATGCAAAAAATAAAACATCGTAGGTAATGCGTATTTTTCATTTATTTAATACATTATCAAGAACTATCTTACACAATAAAATTAAACCAGAACAATAACAAAAAATAACACTGAAGGATGAATAAGGCGCAAAGCTACAACAAATG